>CM044008.1:53057810-54257810 GCA_024085815.1 Flaveria linearis
AATGTAATTTACGGACTTACGATGGCTTTATACGAAACGTCGAAGCTAGTGCTGGCAGGAGCGGTGGAGACTTGAGCACACCCTTCCGATTCGGCGGTTCCAAAAGTCAATCGGCAAGAAGATTGAAAAACGGTAAGTCTGTAATTAATGTATTTGTTTCGTTTGATTATTTTAATTTAGTGGAAATCATGGTGTTTCCAAAAGTCACAATGGCGTTGTTTTGTTTGATTAATCATTACTTTAATACTTTTTTTTGGAAGGCGTTACTTTAATACTTAGTATTATAGTTTTGTTTGATTATTTTAATACTTTATAATTATAATTTATAAATTATCAATTTGTTATTTGTATATTAAATTGCTAATAATTAATTTCTTGTATGTTGTATGTATATTTTATGATTTTATAGGTTTATGATTTAGGTTTATATAATTAAACTCGTTGTTTAATTTGGGTATATATAATTAAATTTATTGTTTGATTTAGGTCTTAATTTATAATTTTAGGAATATGGAAAAGTTCTTCAAAAGAAAATTTAAATCTTTATGTTTTAAGATTTCTGAATTTGTTGGTTTAAAAGATCTTCCATCGAATCCTGCTGACCGAAAATCATTTGCGTCAAAATGTTTCATCAGATATGTAATGAATATATTTTAAAATATGAAAACTCATGGAGAGCATATTTAGAGATATTATAATTATCTTATGTAATTTTGATGACTATTTAAGTATTTTATTATGTTATTCTGATATTTAATTTGACGTTATTTTTAATGTGCGAGCCGACTCGACCAAAAACGACCCAACCCGACCAAAAACAACCTAACCTGAATCATACCGAAAGAATTTATTTTTTTACCAAAGTCAACAGAGCATCAAAAAATTAACCGACCCCCATAAAAAATTCTTCGGTGCGTCGCTGTTTTACTAATCTAAGCTCATTAATCTTTGCTGTTATAAACCCAATGTAACTCAAGAGCAGCCAATCTTCATCATAAAACAAATAAAATACCAATAGTTAGAAATTTTAAGACAATTATAAAATATATATGTTTGATATTAAATTAAAAGATACTTATATTTCAACAAATTCTTATCATGTTCGACCCATCGACCCACTACCTTGAATGCTATGCATTCTTAATTAATTTTATATATTTTTGTAAACATCTTGATCGGATTAAGTTCGTATGCTATGACCTTAAAATATAGATTTCTTGATGAATGTAAAGTCTGCAGATTTATTTATTTAAATTATATGTATATATATTGTATGCTAGGGTTGAAATATTTTGGGTATGGGAATGTTAAAAGGTCCTCTTATACAATTCATTGCCAAAGATAATGTGTGGACTGTGGGCTAGCTTACTTGGTTTTTGCGTTTCAACTAGTTCTTTTAACGTCGCGAGTTACAGCGGAGGCGTACACAACGTGTTAAAGTATGAGATAAATCAACCTGCCTCAATTCCGAACTAAATTTATATTGGAATGTAGAGTAATTCGAACATACACCATCCTAATGAAAACGTATTATATTTGACACAACTCCATATGAAATTTACGTTGAATTATAGCCCAACTCAAAGCGCATATAAGCGTGATAAATGAACATGTTATGTGCGTTATGATGAGGACATTAGCGTAATTAAGTACATAGAAGAAACATATGAATTTACAAACATATATATAAACCAGTATTAGGTTTCGCCCGTTACGATTCTAGTAATTTAAGAAAGGTAATTTAAAGTGAAAAGTTATAAGAAAAATGTTAAAGTAAAAAATCAAAAGAACCAAAAAAGAGAAAGAAAAAAAGCACAACGAAAGGATCGAACCAGCACCCACGAATAGAAGCCCAAGGCTTTAACCACTTCACCCTTTCCACATTGTTAATATGCTTGGAAGTGAAATATTTATTTACAAGTAAAGTTGGTGGTTTTGAACCACCTCCTTTGGTAAATGATAAATGAGTTATAGTGTAACGTAGGTAGTGGAATTGGATTAGATTGGGTTTGTAGCTCCTTTATAGCAATTTGTAACAGCGATGTCTTTCTGAAAACATATGATGTGTTAATATAAGTATTGCTTGTCACAGGCCTGAATTAATAATTTCTTTAGAAAACAATAAAGATAATTCAATGTCTAACCCCCAAAACATCGATCCTAATATATAATAAAAGAAGCATATGTCAATTAGGAAACAAATTCTAAAAATTTGGATGAATAAAAGTTAAATACTGACAGTTAATGCCAAGCAATCTTCTTCACGTTTAGCTTCAAGTTGCCACCGACATCATACTCCTAGGTTTCCTTTACTGCTCCAATGTGGCGAGCCAATTCTTGAGTTAGGTGATCTTAAAACGAACCATCAACATAATGGCCCGTTGATCCTCCGACATCAATAAGTGCATATGTAGATATCCCGATGGTTCAAATCCTGTAAAGTATAGATATAGATAACCAATAATAGTATATTATGAGCTCTTCTAGAAAATAGAAAAAAAACAACAAATATAATGATAAGTTAATATTTTCTTAACATAAACACTCTACTTTATATTTATTCTACTTGTTACCAACTTATCACCAATATTTCTTCTTTAAAACATATGATGCATTAATATAAGTCTTGCTAGTCACAAGCTTGGGTCAATGATTTCTTTAGGAAATAGTAATGATAATCTAGTGACTAACAAGAAACCTTTCAGTATCGATATCTTATCTTATTATATAATAAAGAAAGGATAAATCAAATAGGAAACAAATCCAGTAGATTGGAGGGTGGTAATTAACTAGTAGCAGATATTGTTGTGTAAATATTCTTAACATTTAGCTTCAAGTTTTCACCAACATCATACTAGCAGGTCTAATTTGGCTGCTCCAATGTGTCAAGTTGTCGGGTTGATCTTCGAACGAACCATCAGCATAATGACTTGTGGTTACTCCTGCATTATAAATTTAATATATGGACATTCTGATGGTAAGATGCTTCTCCCGTATCAAAATGTCAATAGTTTAAATTCTATAAAGTGAAGGTATTAATGATTAATAATAATAGATTATGAGCTTTTGTAGAAAAAAAAGAAAACAAATATGTAATGATAAATTAATATTTTTTAATGTACATATTTTCTACTTTATATTTTATTTTAATAATAATTAGGAAGTCAACCAACTGGATGTTCAAAACGTGTTTTCACACGGACACTCACATAATAAGTATTCATGCATCAGCCGTTGGGTTTTCGAGATTCTTCTCATCCCAACATGTTTGCAGACTAAAAAAGTCATTTTATGGTCTCAAACAAGCATCACACGTTTGCTACCAATGGTTCACTGATTACGTCACTACCTTGGCGTTTTGTCATACTTCATGTGATCACTCATTGTTTATTTATCAACACGATCAAAATACAACCCACTTATTGTTATATGTGGATGATATCATTCTCACCTCATCATCATGGGTTAAAACAACACTTGTTATCTCGTCTTTCCAACTACTTTGCCATCTAAGCTATTTTTAGGCATTTTTGTCACTCAGGATCGTAACAGGTTGTTCTTGTCCCAACAAAAGTATGATGTTGGACCCTGAAAGGATCATACATGCCAATTCAAGAAGTGATTGAACGTTGCTCTGTTGGAAACTCCCACAAGTCCAAAAAGATATGTGGGTGAAGAAACAGCAGAAGAAAGACCAAGTGTCGACCATCTGTATTAGTTCATGCGGATGACCAACGGAATAAATGCTGACAAGTATTTGTTCATCCGCATTAACTAATGCAGATAGCCTGAACAAATACGCTCAAGTATTTGTTCATCCACATTAACCAATGCGGATGCTCAAGACAAATGCGCTAAGTATTTCTTCATCCGCATGTATGAATGATGATGATCATACTTAGTGCTGAAGACAAACAGAAGAAATGCTGATGAAGTACAAGACATCCGTATTAATTAATGCGGATGAGCACATACAAATGTTGATTAGCTTTTTTGTACTTAGATGTCAGGGTAGTTTAGTCATTTTATATAGGCTTTATGTCAGCCTATAAATAGAATAGAATATCTTACTTCCGTAAGTTTTTCGGTTGTAAGTTTTCTCAGTACTCAAGTTTCAAGGTTTTAAGGTTTTCAACTCAGTGTATTGAAAACCCTAGCACCCACTGTAACTTGTTTACCAGCAATTAATACACAAAGTATTTATGAGTATCATTTCAGCATTTAATGTTCTTTGATTTTGTATTTCCGCTACTTAATCATTGACTCAATCATCATATTCGATCCTTGTTGAAGTCACATCAAATGAGAAATCCATTCTCGGACCCAGTTATATGCAGTAGATTGGAGGGTGGTAATTAACTAGTAGCAGATATTATTGTGTAAATATTCTTAACATTTAGCTTCAAGTTTTCACCATCATCATAATGGCAGGTCTAATTTGGCTGCTCCAATATGTCAAGTTGTCGGGTTGATCTTCGAACGAACCATCAACATAATGACTTGTGGTTGCTCCTGCATTATAAATTTAATATATGGACATTCTGATGGTAAGATGCTTCTCCCGTATCAAAATGTCAATAGTTTAAATTCTATAAAGTGAAGGTATTAATGATTAATAATAATAGATTATGAGCTTTTGTAGAAAAAAAAAAGAAAACAAATATGTAATGATAAATTAATATTTTTTAATGTACATATTTTCTACTTTATATTTTATTTTAAAAATAATTAGGAAGTCAACCAACTGGATGTTCAAAACGTGTTTTCACACGGACACTCACATAATAAGTATTCATGCATCAGCCGTTGGCTTTTCTAGATTCTTCTCATCCCAACATGTTTGCAGACTAAAAAAGTCACTTTATGGTCTCAAACAAGCATCACATGTTTGCTACAAATGGTTCACTGATTATGTCACTACCTTGGCATTTTGTCATACTTCATGTGATCACCCATTGTTTATTTATCAACACGATCAAAATACAACCCACTTATTGTTATATGTGGATGATATCATTCTCACCTCATCATCATGGGTTAAAACAACACTTGTTATCTCGTCTTTCCAACTACTTTGCCATCTAAGCTATTTTTAGGCATTTTTGTCACTCAGGATCGTAACAGGTTGTTCTTGTCTTAACAAAAGTATGATGTTGGATCCTGAAAGGATCATACATGCCAATTCAAGAAGTGATTGAACGTTGCTCTATTGGAAACTCCCACAAGTCCAAAAAGTTATGCGGGTGAAGAAACAGCAGAAGAAAGACCAAGTGTCGACCATCTGTATTAGTTCATGCGGATGACCAACGGAATAAATGCTGACAAGTATTTGTTCATCCGCATTAACTAATGCAGATAGCCTGAACAAATACACTCAAGTATTTGTTCATCCACATTAACCAATGTGGATGCTCAAGACAAATGCGCTAAGTAGTTGTTCATCCGCATTTGTGAATGATGATGATCATACTTAGTGCTGAAGACAAACAGAAGAAATGCTGATGAAGTACAAGACATCCG
Organism: Flaveria linearis; assembly: GCA_024085815.1. NCBI lineage: Eukaryota > Viridiplantae > Streptophyta > Magnoliopsida > Asterales > Asteraceae > Flaveria > Flaveria linearis. The sequence continues at coordinate 53,063,331 of CM044008.1, forward strand.
TATTAATTAATGCGGATGAGCACATACAAATGTTGATTAGCTTTTTTATACTTAGATGTCAGGGTAGTTTAGTCATTTTGTATAGGCTTTATGTCAGGCTATAAATAGAATAGAATATCTTACTTCTGTAAGTTTTCCGGTTGTAAGTTTTCTCAGTACTCAAGTTTCAAGGTTTTAAGGTTTTCAACTCAGTGTATTGAAAACCCTAGCACCCACTGTAACTTGTTTACCAGCAATTAATACACAAAGTATTTATGAGTATCATTTCAGCATTTAATGTTCTTTGATTTTGTATTTCCGCTACTTAATCATTGACTCAATCATCATATTCGATCCTTGTTGAAGTCATATCAACTGAGAAATCCATTCTCGGACCCAGTCATATGCAACAGACATTTTAAATCGCATCAACATGGCTAATTGTAACCAGATACACACTGCAGTTGACACCGTCATGTATGGCCCCGTTCCCGGGACGCTTACAGCTGGTCGATCATCACACAAAAACATGCATTTTCATCCTCTTACATAAAAACGTTGCAGCGGAAACATTTAAACATACATTTCAGTTCTATATCAATGCTTTTGCAAGTTAATACGACGTTCATTTCAACATAGTTTGTTCGCATTACAATGCAAAAACAATAATCAAAAGAATGCCATCCAAAAGAGCCGAGTAGCCGTCCCGTGCCATCCTCAGCAACCATTACCTGCCAACTTAAAACACATCAAAGTTAGCGTTGCTGAGTGAGTTCTAGTTTTATAAATAAAATGCTTTACTTTCTTGAAAACCATAGTTTACTTCCTTTCATATCATACTATACTTTTGTACATGATCACACATCATACGTACACATAGATAATATCATTATTATCTTCATCATTCATTTTTTCATTCATTCATTCTTTATCTTTCGTTCATTCATCGTACTTTCTTGTCATTCTTACTCTTTCATCATTACCTCTTTTCTTTCCATCAACCATAAACCTTACCCTTCTGTTTCGTGGTACTGGACCTAGGCCTATCATAGACCTTCTATAACGGTGCACCGCACCCCTAGCCACAATACCTAAGATAAAGTTTAGCTGTACCATTGCCATATGCAATACCCTTCTGTTCCTGGTACTGGACCTAGGCCTATCATAGACCTTCATAACGGTGCACCGCACCCCTAGCCATAGTACCTAGGGTATGCAGCAATAGTTCTATACAAATGGTCAATCACAGTGTCAAGCTTTACCCTCTTCATGGCACACAGCCACGATTACTGAGGTCGAATGACAAGGATCCCATTTCGAGTCTGTTGCGACAACAAGGTCGCTCACCTCATACATTTGCTTCCAAGCCTTTCTTACTTTCATTCATTATTAATGCATGCATTCATTCATCATGTTCCTCTTTCATTATCTTCCACTTTACGTTACATAATACTTTCATTTCATTCATTGACATAACACGTAAAGCCACGGGAAAGATAAACATTCATCATAATAAGGAACATCAACATACACAGTAGCATCATCATACAGGGCATCATCATACATACATAACATACATCACGCATAAACATGCAACATCATCGTGCCCAACATACCCTCTAAGACCCCAACAATCATCTTACTTGAACTTACGGGAACTTCCACGTTAAAACTTACATCTCCACTTCCCCCGGAAGTCAAAAATTAAACTACGCTTTTCCTCGGGTACGCCAGCCCTATTTGGGCGCATGGGCATCCTTCAGTCGCATGGCCTCCAGGTGACTGAACATCATGCGAATGGACCCATGCAGATGAACATCAATGCGGATGAACACCCCAGTCGTGCGAATGGACCTCATGCGGATGGACACTAATACAAATGAGCACTTATGCAAATGGGCTCTTATACGGATGGACTCAATGCGAATGAGTACTTATGCGAATGAGACCTCAGTCGCATGAATCCCCATGCGACTGGATCCCCAGTCGTGCGATTGAACCTTAGTCGTGTGAATGAACTCCAATCACACTTTAATCGGCCGTATGGCTTCCAGTCGGTCGCCTAGCCCTAGCTGATGCAGAATGCAGTTCATCCCGAACCCAATCTGCCATTTTTGACCTCCAAGCTCATCCAAACTCATTCTAAGCCCAAATCAACCATCCTAGACCTTAGGAATGCATACCATAACACCATTCAAGCACACACAAGCCCGGAAATAAACTCCAAACGCCCCACACGCAAACACATACAAATGGGTCGAACACACACACATTCAAAAACGGGTTTAATATGTGCTCCAATCCCAAATCAGTTGAAAACCATTAAAAGAGGGGTCCTAGAACTCACACAAGCTACACCAAGAAGAAGAGCTTCGTTTAGACCCGCTACACGATGATTTCCAAGCCCGAACCCACTCGAACCAAGCCTTTTTCTCCCTTTTCTCCCTTTCTTCTTCTCCTCTCTTTTCTTTGCTGAAATATGGGTGTGGGGAGAGGGTAAGGGCTGCCATCTCCTTTCAAATATCTCCACTTGCCCAACTTTCTCGCGTTGGCGAGTTTGGTCCCCCGACTTTGGACTTTATATCTTTTTCTTCCTTCGTCGGCTTCAAGGAAAATATCCGGGTGTTACAAATCCACCCCCTTATATAGGTTTCGTCCCCGAAACCTGTTATTCCTAGAACAAACGTGGGTAATGATGTCTCATTTCTTCTTCGGTCTCCCACGTTGACTCGGATCCCTTCCTGTGCTTCTACTATCCCTTCCTGTGCTTCCACTGTACACGCACAAGAGGAACCACTTTATTTCTCAGCCTCTTCTCTTTTTGATCGATGATTTCCACTGGTTGCTTCACATAATTGAGCCGTTCGTCTACTTCGATATCCTCCAGTTGAACAATCATATCTTCATCTGCCAAACACTTCCTTAGATGAGATACGTAGCATGTCAGGTGAATTCCACTTAACTCATCTGGTAACTCCAATCTGTAGGCCACTTCTCCTACTCGAGCAATGATTCGGAAAGGGCCTATGTATCTCGGGCTCAACTTACCCCGCTTTCAGAAACAAATGATACCCTTCCAAGGTGAGACCTTCAACATAACCCGGTCACCCACCTGGAACTCAATTGGTCTGCGTCGTTTATCAGCATACGACTTCTGTCTATCTTTGGCTACCTTCATGAAGGCTTTGATCCTTTCAAGCTTTTCAGTCATAGCCTCGATCACCTCAACGCTCCCTAACTCTTTATGACCAATATCTCCCCAACAAACGGGTGTTCTGCATCTCCTACCATATAGCATCTCATAAGGTGGCATACCAATGCTGGCATGATAGTTGTTGTTGTATGAGACTTCAGCTAACGGTAAGTGGTCATCCCAACTTCCCCCAAAATCGATCACACATGCCCGAAGCATGTCCTCCAATGTCTGAATGGTCCTTTCTAACTTACCATCAGTCTGGGGATGATAAGCCGTGCTGATATGTTACCTCGTCCCCATGGCGTCGTGGAATTTCTTCAAGAATTTAGAGGTAAACCGGGTGTCACGATCAGACACAATCGACACCTGCACACCATTACGAGTCACAATCTCCTTGATGAATAGATCCGCCAACCTCTCGGATGAATATGTCTCGCGCATCGGTAGGAAGTGAGCACTCTTCGTCAAGCGGTCAACAATCACCCATATAGCATCATACCCTTTCAGGGTATGCGGTAGCTTCGTAATGAAATCCATGGTGATGTGCTCCCACTTCCATTCCGGTATATCCAAAGGTTGGATCTTCCCATACGGCTTTTGATGCTCGGCCTTCACTTGCAAGCAAGTAAGACAGTTACTCACATACTCCACTACGTCACGCTTCATACCCGGCCACCAATAATCTTTCTTCATGTCTTGGTACATCTTTGTAGCACTGGGATGAATAGAGTATCGAGTCTTATGAGCTTCATCCATAATCTTCACCCGTAGATCCCCAAGACGAGGAATCCACATTCGTCCAAACCGGGTTCTAACACCAAATGTGTTTCCACCCAACTCCGCGACCAGACCTCTCATTCTTTCAGAGTTAAGATGATCTTCTTTTAATGCCTCATCTTGAAACTCTTTGACTTGCTTCATCACATCAGAGGTCATAATCAGCTAGTACGCCTTCACCCGAATCGGCTCGTGTCTTTCCTTTCGGCTAAGGGCATCCGCCACCACGTTGGCTTTGCCTAGATGATAATGGATCTCACAATCATAATCTTTTATGAGATCTAACCATCTTCTCTGCCTCATGTTCAAGTCCTTCTACTCGAAAAAGTACTTCAAGCTCTTGTGGTTAGTGAATATGGTGCGCTTCGTCCCATACAGGTAGTGCCTCCAAATCTTTAATGCAAAGACCACGACTGCTAGCTCCAAATCATGAGTAGGGTAGTTAACCTCATGAACCTTCAACTGTCGAGATGCGTAAGCTATAACTTTTCCTCTCTGCATTAACACACACCCCAACCCCGAGTAGGAAGCATCAGAATAAACCACCAGATCTTCACTTCCATCGGGTAATGACAGTACGGGAGCTTAAGTCAACCTCGCCTTCAATTCCTCAAATGCCTTCTCCTGAGCTTGACCCCACACAAACTTTACGTCTTTCCAGGTCAACTTGGTTAGTGGAGAAGCAATCTTAGAAAAGTCTTGAATAAACCTTCGGTAGTAGCCCGCTAATCCCAAGAAATTGCGAATCTCGGATGGCGTCTTTGGATACTTCCATTGCATCACCGCTTCCACCTTTGCTGGATCCACCATAATCCCCTCCGGATTCACTACGTGACCCAAGAACTGAACCTCGCGCAACCAGAACGCGCACTTAGAGAACTTGGCATACAACTTCTCCCTTCTCAACGTCTCCAACACCTCTCGAATGTGACCAGCATGCTTTATCTCGCTCTTCGAATAAATCAGTATATCATCAATAAACACAATCACTGATTTATCCAACATCAGCCGACACACTCGGTTCATCAAGTCCATAAAAGCAGCTGGCGCATTGGTCAACCCAAATGACATAACGAGGAACTCGTAGTGACCATAACGTGTGCGAAAAGCTGTTTTAGGAATATCCTGCTCTTTCACCTTTAGCTGATGGTAGCCAGATCCAAGGTCCATCCTTGAAAACCAACTGGCACCTTGAAGCTGATCGAACAAATCATCTATCCTCGGTAACGGGTACCGATTCTTCACCGTCAACTTGTTCAGCTCACGGTAGTCTATACACATCCTCATACTACTATCTTTCTTCTTTACAAATAAGACCGGAGCACCCCAAGGAGAGATACTCGGTCTAATGAACCCCTTATCAAGCAGCTCTTGCAACTTCTCCATTAACTCTTTCATCTCCGTCGGAGCCAACCGATACGGTGCCTTGGCAACGGGTTGGGCACCCGGTATCAGATCAATATGAAGCTCGATCTCTCGGTCAGGTGGCACTCCTGGCAAGTCTTCGGGAAACACATCAGGAAAGTCACTCACAATCGGTAAATCAGACAGTTGTGGTGTTGGCGTATCCACATCCTTTACATAGGCCAAGTAAGCACTACATCCAGCCTCATGCACTTTCCCGCCACCGCCATTGAGATTACTTTTGGTATCGTCGTGACCGATCCCCATAAACAGTTACCGAACTCCCGTCAGGCGCTATCAAACGAATCATCTTCTTGCGATACACAATATTCGCCTCGAAGTCTGCCAACCAATCCATCCCAAGAACCAAATCGAAACCACCTAGGATCATCACAAACGGTCAAACAGGAAACTTATGACCTTCTAATTCCACATCACAGTTCTCTATCATCTCAGAAATCCTGGTAGACTTACCTATGGCAGTTTTTACAACAAAGGGCGTGTCAACACGTCTACTACTAACAAGCAGTTTAGAATAGAAAGCAGCAGAAATAAAACTTTTACTGGCACCCAAATCGAACAACACAGAAGCTAAAGTTTGGTTCACTAGAAACGTACCAGACACAACATCAGGGTCCGTCCTAGCCTCCTCTTATGTCATAGTGAATGCCCTGGCGCTCGCCCTCGGTCCTTCATTCCCCGTCTTCTTCACTCCGGAAACCTCAGCCTTAGGCTTCTTACAATCCTTACTAACGTGGCCCTCCACGCCTTAGTTAAAGCACCGGACCGTATGACAGTCCCTGGCTATATACCCCGCCTTCCCACATCTGAAGCACACGTTCGACCCCAGCCTACATTCCCCACTATGCTCTGTCCCACACCTACCGCACATCTTCATACCCGCAACCAATGTGACCACACGGCGGTCATCCACCCGTGCCTTCTTGTTACCCGTCGAGGCATCACCCCGACCAAACCTCTTTCCACTCCAGTTTCGATCACTACCACCCTTCCTACTACCTTCAGCCACCACCACTACAGCCCTCTCATCATATAACCTCCCTGCCAAGTCCACAGCCGACCTAAACGTGCTCGGTCGGGCAACGATCATGTGCCTGCGAATATCCGCTGGCAAACCCTAAATGTATCTCTTAATCTTTCATGACAGAGGCGTCACCTGATCCGACACCAGACGTGCCATCTCGTTAAACTTTGTGGTGTACTTTTTTGTGTCAAGGTTCCCGCCTCTAGTTGTAGAAACTCCCTCTCAACCTTGTCCATTTCTCGGTGAGGACAAGCCTCATCAATCACCAACTTTTTCAGCTCTGACCATCTCATCCTCCCAATAGCCTTTCTACCCTCGACTTGGACTGTATTGTCCCACCAGCACAGAGCCGAGTTCACAAAAGAGTGGGCAGCAAACTTTACTTTCTGATCCTCCCGGCACTCGCTGATGTTCAAAACAGCTTCCATTTCTCTCACCCACCGGTGAGCAGCAGCAGCAGTGCCGTTACCATCAAAAGTTGGGGGCTTGTATCGTTGAAACGCCCCATAGTTACGTCCTCGTGCCGCCTCCGGCGCAGGCTCCTCTTCTTCCTCTTCTTCATCTTCAGAAAGATCCGTTTCAGGCTCCGGTTGCTCCCGTCCTCCCGAGGACCTGTTCTTCTCTTTCCGTTCTCCTTCCCGTACAGCCTTAATCACTTCAGTCACCACAGATGGTAAGATCGTCTGCATGACTTGATGAACCTCCTCCACTACAGCCTCCTTTACCGAGGCTCTTAGATTGGCGCTCTCATCTACACCCTCCGGATGAGGGGTCTCGGTTCTTCAGGAACCACCTTTTCAACTCTAGGCCTGCCTCTTTTGGGTCGCGATGCAGCACCAAGCCCACCACATGAGGCTTTAGATGATCTACCACCGGCCATCCTCTATCACACACTGAAAGATTCAAACACCAACACGGTCATTTAAGGGAACAGCTCAGTTTATGTCAAGTATAGTAATTCCCTAATTACAGTGGCCAGTTATGATTAGCCACTTACTTTACTCTTCATACCCCAAGCATTACCTGTCCTGACTACATCAGTATTTAAATCCACAAACAACACATAACCACATAACCTGCGCACATAATACCAGTTAACATTAAGAAAATACCTGATGGCACGCAGCTACTCAGATTGGCATCCCATCCCCTTTCCGTCCTATTCTCAGTTTAAGTTAACGTTTATTTTGAAAATTTACGCATTTCATTTAAACTTTGGCTCTGATACCAACTTGTAAGGCCCCGTTCCCGGGACGCTTATAGCTGGTCGATCATCGCACAAAAACATGCATTTTCATCCTCTTACATAAAAACGTTGCAGCGGAAACATTTAAACATACATTTCATTTCTATATCAATGCTTTTGCAAGTTAATACGAAAATTCATTTCAAACATAGTTTGTTCGCATTACAATGCAAAAACATTAATCAAAAGAATTCCATCCAAAAGAACCGAGTAGCCGCCCCGTGCCATCCTCAGCAACCAGTACCTGCCAACTAGAAACACATCAAAGTCAGTGTTGCTGAGTGAGTTATAGTTTTATAAATAAAATGCTTTACTTTCGTGAAAACCGTACTTTACTTCCTTTCAAATCATACTATACTTTTGTACATGATCACACATCATACATACACATAGATATTATCTTCATCATTCGTTCTTTCATTCATTCATTCTTTTACTTTCATTTATTCATCGTACTTTCTTGTCATTCTTACTCTTTCATCATTACCTCTTTTTTTCCATCAACCATAAACCTTACCCTTCTGTTTTGTGGTACTAGACCTAGGCCTATCATAGACCTTCTATAACGGTGCACCGCACCCTGGCCATAGTACATAAGGTAAAGTTTAGGTGTACCATTGCCATATGCAATACCCTTCTGTTCCTGGTACTAGACCTAGGCCTATCATAGACCTTCTATAACGGTGCACCGCACCCCTGGCCACAATACCTAGGGTATGCAGCAATGGTTCTATACAAATGGTCAATCACAGTGTCAAGCTTTACCCTCTTCATGGCACACAACCACGATTACTGAGGTCGAATGACAAGGATCCCATTTCGATTCTGTTGCGACAACAAGGTCGCTCACCTCATACATTTGCTTGCAAGTCTTTCTTACTTTCATTCATTATTAATGCATGCATTCATTCATCATGTTCCTCTTTCATTATCTTACACTTTACGTTACATAATACTTTCGTTTTATTCATTGACATAACACGTAAAGCCACGGGAAAGATAAACATTCATCATAATAAGGAACATCAACATACACAGTAGCATCATCATACAGGGCATCATCATACATACATAACATACATCACGCATAAACATGCAACATCATCATGCCCAACATACCCTGTAAGACCCCAACAATCATCTTACTTGAACTTACAGGAACTTCCACGTCAAAACTTACATCTCCACTTCCTCTCGAAAGTCAGAAATTAAACTACGCTTTTCCTAGGGTACACCAGCCCTATTTGGGCGCATGGACATCCTTCAGTCGCATGGAGTCGCATGGCCTCCAGGTGACTGAACATCATGCGAATGAACCCATGCGGATGAACATCAATGCGGATGAACACCCCAGTCGTGCAAATGGACCTCATGCGGATGGACACCAATATGATGGACTCAATGCGAATGAGTACTTATGCGAATGGGACTTCAGTCGCATGACTCCTCATGCGACTGAACCTTAGTTGTGCGAATGAACTCCAATCGCACTTCAATCGACCGTATGGCCTCCAGTCAGTCGCCTAGCCCTAGCTGATGCAGAATGCAGTTCATCCCGAACGTAATCGGCCATTTTCGACCTCCAAGCTCATCCAAACTCATTCTAAGCCCAAATCAACCATCCTAGACCTTAGGAATGCATACCACAACACCATTCAAGCACACACAAGCCCGGAAACAAACTCCAAACGCACCACACGCAAACACATACAAATGGGTCAAACACACACACATTCAAAAACGGGTTTAATATGTGCTCCAGCCCCAAATCAGTTGAAAACCATTAAAACAGGGGTCCTAGAACTCACACAAACTACACCAAGAAGAAGAGCTTTGTTTAGACCCGCTACACGACGATTTCCAAGCCCGAACCCACTCGAACCAAGCCTTTTTCTCTCTTTTCTCCCTTTCTTCTTCTCCTCTCTTTTCTTTGCTGAAATATGGGTGTGGGGAGAGGGTAAGGGCTGCCCTCTCCCTTCAAATATCTCCACTTGCCCAACTTTCTCGCGTTGGCGAGTTTGGTCCCCTGACTTTGGACTTTATTTCCTTTTCTTCCTTCGTCGGCTTCAAGGAAAATATCCGGGTGTTACACTTCAATAGGATGAGTGTTGCAGCTGATGACTTGATCGATAACCCAACGTTTTACCATAGCCTAGTCGGGGCCTTGCAGTACTTGATGATTACACGCCCCGACATCTCCTACGCGGTTCAAAAAGTTTGCATACACATGCATGCTCCTCGTGTAGGTAGCTCTGATGAACTAAAGAGTATTTTAAGATACGTCAAATGCACCATTACCATGGGTCTTTACATTTGTCGCATCCCCCATCTCTACCTTTTTCTCTCATAGATATTGTATTTTCCTTAACGACAACCTTATTTCTTGGTCTTCAAAATGACCGACCATTATCTCCCGTTCGAATACCAAAGCAGAATATCGGGGTGTGGCTAATGTAGTTGCCAAGATATAGGATGACAACCCACTCGTACCTCCTTAGTTTATTGTGATTGCTATCTACAAATATGGGAACCTGATTCAACATCAGCGCACTAAACAATTGCAATGAACATACATTTTGTTTGTTAATATGCATAACGAGGCTAGATTCACGTGTTGCTTGTTCCATTTTACTATCAATTGGTTGACATCTTCACTAAGGACCTCCCACATGTGTTATTTCTAGATTCTTGTTCTACTCTAAGCATTCGTCACCCTCCTACGTACTTGGACTAAGGGGTATATTAAAACTAGGAAAGTATATGTATTTATTCATACATGTATCTCACAACATAGGGTCGTCAAGTGAAAATATTGTATCTATATATACATACGATGTGTTAATATGAGTTATTTAGGTGTCTAGATGGGCCATAATTGTGAATACCCTAGTCTCAGAGATAGTATTTGAGAAAATTATCTTGGTTGGAAAATTATCTTGCACACTCATCAATCAACTTGGGCTGCTTAATTAAAGATGCAATCGAGAATATATGGGATGGAAAAAAGATTTTGGTTGGATTGTTGGTTGTATAACAACCTTTAAAAGAGACATTCCTGAACTTGTATCAACTCAGAAAAAAAAGAACAAATTGGTGGGGTAACATCATACATCTCAATAGATATGGAGTTGGAAGAATGCTCGTTGTACGCAATTGGAATTGACAGAATTCGAATATTTAACAAATTTACTTTTGCAAGTTACTCTCTCAAGTAATGAAAACAAAGGGGTATATAGCTTTTTGCGACTAAATATTTTGCGGCGACACGGGTTTCGTCGCAAAAAAGACGCTACACGACAAAAATAATTTACTTTTTGACTTTTTCAGTCAATTTACTATTTTGCGGCGATATTTTCATCGCAAAAGGTTTATTTTAATTTAATTTATATTTTTTTAAAATTAATTTAATTATTTACTTTTTATTAAGTTTTTGCGGCGATAGTTTCGTCGCAAAAGGTATATTTAATTTACTTTTTGTTTCTTTTTATTTTCCAAAGCATCATTTGGGGGGAAAAATTTCCCGCCTCGTTATTTGCGGCGATATTGTCACCGCAAATGTGTTTCAGATCTGTGAAAAAGGGCATCGCAGAATGCAGTCCCCATTTTCCCACTATCTTCCAAACCTACACGACCGACCGACCTTCGACCGACCGCCGCTCCGACCGACCGACCGCCGCTCATCCGGCCGCCTCTCCTCCGGCCGCCGCTCAGCGCTTCACTGGCCACCACCGGCTCCACAACGACCGAGACCGTATTCACCACCGCCACCTGCTCCATCTCCGCCATCCACCACCTCCACTTGCTCCACCACCGCCCTGCCTCACCAGCGCCACCACCTCCACTGTCGTCTGCCGTCACCACCACCGCCACTCCACCACCGTTACATACATACCACCGTAAGAACTTTTTTTTTAAATTTGAAAATAAATTATGGTTATTATCTAAAATTAGAGTTAGAATGATGTATTTGTTGAACGCTAGTAAGTAGAAGATGATGCTTTTGTTAAAAGATGATGTTTTTGTTAGCAAATTTAAAGTTAGGGTTAAAGGATGTGTATGTATATGTGTATCTTGTTGAACACTAGTAAGTAGAAGATGATGCTTTTGTTAGAAGATAATGTTTTTGTTAGTAAATCTAAAGTTAGGGTTAAAGGATGTTTATGTATATGTGTAAGTTAGGGTTAAATGAAACAAAATATTTATAAAAAAACAGGCTTTTTGCGACGAAAATTTCGTCGCAAAAAACGAAACTGGTCAAAATCTTTGCGGCGACAAATCGTCGCAATAAAAGTTGACGTGTAAAAAACTGTGTTTCAATTTAATATATTTTTTTATTTAGGAAACTTATTTGCGGCGATTTTTCGTCGCAAAAAACTCTTTTTCAATTTTTTTGTACTTTTTTTTTAAAAGATGGGACCCGCATCCTTTTCGTCGCAACTTTCGTCGCAAAATATCTTTTGCGACCACTTATTTACGGCGACAATATAGCGACGAAACTTTCGTCGCAAAAAGTCTTTTACGACGATAGAAGAACCTTTTGCGACGATTATTATCGTCGCAAAAACAGTTATTTCTTGTAGTGTGGTTCAATAAAAAATAGAACATATTCGCAGGGGTATCCATGAAGAGGATTTGGCTAAAGTAGAAGGAAAGTGTTTTTTTTGTTATAATACCTTAGAATAATTAAGTTCCAAAATAGGTCATATTTTCTTATTGAAGTCAGAAATGAATCCTATCCCTACCTGGAGCTCTTTCCAACTGTAACATGCCGATGTCATCAACTTTTTGTGACTTGTAGTTACCTGTCCGTCATATATTCCACACAGTTGTCTCCCACCTCCTCGGCCTCATCGGCGACCACCGGCGCCTCATCGGCGACCACCTCCTCGGCCGACCTCCTACCTGCTCGTCTCCCACCTCCTCGACCGACCCCCGTTGCTCGACACCCCTGCTCGGTCTCCCCTGCTCGACCACGCTGCTCAACCCCGCTGCTCGACCCCCCTGCTCGATCCCCCTGCTCGATCCCCCTGCTCGACCCCCTTGCTTGACCCTCTGCTCGATCCTGCTCTGCCGTCCCCTGCTCCAACGTGTCGGCAAGTCTCAGATTCAAATTTGATGAAAAACCCTAGCCGCTCCAATAATGTCAGGCGATCCTAGGAGACTCGATCCTGACGGCTGGGAACATCCTCGCAATCGCCATGGCAGAAGAAATGATAGACCGGCTGAGGCTTCCAACAAGGTATTCTCCAAGTTTTTCGTCTCCAACCTTCCTCCGAAGTGCTCCTCGCAGGATTTGAAGGAGGTGTTGGGTGGGTATGGGGTTTTCGAAGGGTCTTACATCGCAAGGAAATTGGATAAATGGGGTAAACGATTTGCTTTCGTATCGTTTTCTGGGGTTAACGATCCAGCACGGCTGGAGAATGAGATGTCGAGTGTTTGGCTGGGAACGTATAAGTTGTTTATTTCGATTGCACGGTTTGTGGATGGACAGAAAGTTACGAGGCCAGAGGGTATGCAGAAGAGATCTTCGAATGTTATGAAGGAGACCACCCATGCAAATCCTAGTTCTGGGGGTTTGGAGGGGACTGAACCAAGTCAGGTTAATGCAGGACGTTCCTTCGTAGACTCTTTATTGAATAGAAACAAGGTGGATGTGATCAACATCGATGACTCGGTGGAACGGTTTTCACATTGGTCAGGTTGTGCGTTGCATGGGAAGGTTGTGAATCTCAACACGTTGACATCATTGAATCTTATCCTTAAAAGCAAGGGATGGACAACATTGGATATTAAGTACATGGGGGGTCTATCGGTGGCTTTAGTTTTTTACGATAACAAGGATGCGGAGAGATTTCTTGATGATACACAATCTTGGTCACGATGGTTCGAAGGGTTGCAACCGTGGGCCGAAGGAGGGTTGGTGGAAGAGGGGCGTATCGCTTGGTTACAAGTTCATGGCGTCCCAGCTCATTTGACTTTGGATGAGGTGTATGATGTGATTGCTAATAGATATGGTAAACTGATGCAACCGGCGTCTATATCAGGTGATGTTAGTAATCTTTCTTATGCTCTCATTGGTGTGTTGACTAAAGAGTGTAAGAGAATTGTGGATAGGGTAGATGTTACTTGGAGGGGTCGTACGTTTAATGTGTGGATTGATGAAGATGTTGGAGAATGGGTTCCTAAGTGCATTGTTGATCTTGAGGAGGATGGGTGTAGTAGTCCTCAAGTCGGTGTCCCTCCGGTTGATGATTACCAAGTTGACCGTGAGGAGGGGGAGTTACCAATAGATGAGGTGATGGTGAATGATAGTCCAGTAGCAGCAGAAGTGGGCCAGGGTAATAGCAATCACGGTAGGGTGGTAGATGATGATAGACCGGACGAGGTGGATGTTCCTCAGTCGAGGGTTTCAAAAGGAAGAAAAAAGATTCGCAGGAAATCTTTATTCAAAAACAGGAATGAAAGTAGTGGATCTTTAGAACGTCCCAAGAAGCGGGCGCGTGAAAATAATGATATGTTTGGTTTGGATCGGTTGATCGGTATTTTATCGAATAATGATGAACCGGTTACTAGCGTGGATAGTGAGGGTGTTGGAGTCGAGCAGGTGTTTCTAACACCGGATCTTAATAGAAGAGCTTCTGTAGAGGTTGGGGTTTCCAAAGTCACAAGGCCAGTCGATGCAGAGGTAAATGGAGGTTTGAATCCGATAGTAGATGGTACTAGTGTAAGTCCGATTGACACTGAGGCTAACCAAACCATTTTATTAAGCCGGGATTTGGGGGTTGAAAATCTAGATTCGTTTGTTCCGAATATTAAAGAAGTATTGCGTAACGAAGGTTATCAAGAGGTTATTCAATGAATGTTATATCATTGAATATCCGGGGTATGGGGCGTGTGGGGAAGGCGGATTGGGTTCGAAGGCTTCGGTCTACGAATGAGGTCAGTTTCATTATGTTACAGGAAACTCAATTTCGTTCTTTGGATTCGATTCCTTTGGGTAGTTTTTGGGGGGTCGGGGAGTTTAGTCATGATTGGGTTCCTTCTTCGGGCAGATCGGGTGGTCTTGTGTCGTTTTGGGATCCTAAAGTTTTTACTTTGGATAGGGTCGTCAAAAATCCTAACTGGATCCTTGTGTCTGGGACGGTTAAGGGGAGTGGTCATATGTATCATTTGTTAAATGTGTATGCCCCACAGAACTTAGTTTACAAACGTATTATTTGGGAGGATATTAAGCGGCTTATAGGTGAAGGTGGGGGTAGGTGGATAGTAGCTGGTGATTTTAACGCAGTTAGGGGTGAGGAAGAAAGGCGGAATTCGATATTCAACGCGGTGGAGGCTTCGGAATTTAATGATTTTATCAATGATGCGGACTTACATGAATACTCCTTGAAAGGGAGACGGTTTACTTTTCTTGCAGGTGATAAATTAAGCCGTATTGACAGGATTTTTGTCAGTTGGGAGGTCTTTATGGAGTGGCCATGCGCTGAATATATAGCTTTGGAAAGAGTAAAATCCGATCACAGACCGCTTTTACTAAAGACAGGATCGAGAAATTTTGGTCCCAAACCGTTTAAGTTTTTCAACTCCTGGCTCGGTCGAGAAAATTTTGATTCGGTGGTAAGAAATACGATTCAGAATGGAGAGTTCACAGGTAGCCCAGATGCTTGTTTATTGTCCAAATTCAAATTGTTACGAAAGAACATTAGTGCGTGGGCGCATACGGTTAAAGCTAATGAGATGGAGGAAAGACGGGTTTTGGAAGATGAGCTGATTGTTTTAGATCAACTTGTGGAGGATCGTTTGTTATCTGAGGATGAGTCGTGGTCGTTGTCGGAGATTAAGCACCGTATTGGGGAGTTAGATTATTATAAGCAACGTGATTTGAAGTAGAAGGCGAGGTGTACTTGGGCAAAGTATGGAGACGATAATTCAAGATATTTTCATGGGTTCATAAATAAACGAAAGGCATCTAACCATATTCCGGGCTTGGAGGTAAACGGTAGGTGGGTGTCCAATCCGGAAATTATAAAAAGAGAGGTTATGGGTTTCTTTCGGGACAAGTTCAAGGAATCAATGGTGACTAGGCCGAAGCTTGTTTGCTACGGTTTGTCAGCCGTGAATGCCGAGGAGGCTGCCCTTTTGGTTGACAATTTTTCTAATCAAGAGATCAAGCGTGCGGCGTTTGAGTGTGGCGCAGATAAAGCCCCGGGGCCTGATGGATTTAATTTTAGATTCATTAGACATTATTGGAGTTTGTTTGAGCAAGATTTTATGTCTATTATGGAGTATTTTCACGGGGCTCGTCGCTTTAGTCCGGGAGTCGGGTCTTCATTTATTACTCTTATCCCTAAAGTTGGGGACCCTTCCAATCTGGGAGATTTTCGGCCTATTAGTCTCATTGGTAGTATTATCAAGGTGGTTTCTAAAGTGCTGGCTAATCGGTTGAAGATGATTCTTGGCCGCATTGTGTCTGAGACTCAGTCGGCTTTCCTTTCAGGGCGATATATTTTAGATGGTCCTTTCATGACTAGTGAGGTTATTTCTTGGGCAAAGAAGAGAGACAGAAAAATTTTCTTGTTTAAGATTGACTTCGAGAAGGCGTATGACAACGTCAACTGGGAGCTTTTACTATCAGTGATGTCTCAGATGGGTTTTCCTGGAGTTTGGTGTGAGTGGGTCCGTGGTATTATATCTTCTTCTAGAGCGGCAGTCCTTGTAAACGGGGCTCCTACGTTCGAGTTTGGGTGCCAAAAGGGTATTCGTCAGGGGGATCCATTATCTCCGTTTCTGTTTGTTATTTTGATGGAGGCTTTTTCGGGTATGTTAAAGCAGGCTAGTGACATTGGTGCCTTCCACGGAGTCAAGCTCCCTAACGATGGGCCTGTTTTATCTCATCTCCTTTATGCGGATGACGCTATGATTATGGGCGAATGGTCGGTGTTTAATTTTAACAATATGAGACGCATGCTTCGTATTTTTTATCTATGTTCCGGTCTCAAGATTAATTTGCATAAGTCGGTTCTTTACGGGGTTGGAGTTGAGGAAGCCGATATTGTGAATATTTCTCTATTTTCAAGGCGCCTAAGAAAGTCATAGGGGATTTGGAAGGGCTTATGAGACGATTTTTATGGGGTGGATCGGACGATGTTCGCAAAATGAGTTGGGTTGCTTGGGAAACCATTACAAAGAGAATAAAAGACGGGGGGTTGGGGGTCGCCCCTCTAGAAGTTAACAACAACGCTATGGTGGTCAAATGGCTATGGAGGTTTTTTAATGATCCCAATGCGTTGTGGAGGAGAGTTGTGTTATCTATTCATGGGTCGTCGCGTAATTGGGGTATTGTTCCTTGTAACAATTCCGTTACAGGTGTTTGGAAGAATTGTGTCGCTTTCTGGAACAAACATAAGGTAGATGGTGTTGGCTTAAATAGTCTCTTTCGTGTCACTACTGGGAATGGTAGGCGGATTCGGTTTTGGTTGGATACTTGGTTGGGTAATGAGCCGCTCAAAGATTCTTTTCCGTCGCTATACGCTATTGAGAAGAACAAGAGAGCCTATCTATGTGACCGGTTGGTTTCTTCAGGAGGTATTCGGGTGGTTCGGTGGGATTGGAACCGTGTGGTGTCTTCTCCGAGTGAGGTGGATAGCAAAATCTCGCTTGAATTGTTACTACATCCGATTACATTGAATGATAGAGACGATGCATGGTATTGGGCTAACGGGGGAAGTGGTGGTTTCGAAGTAGCCGAAGTAAAAAAATGGCTCAGAGGGCCGATTAATGCTTCCTCATGTGCGTTCAAATGGAGTTCTTGGGTGCCTTCCAAATGTAATATTTTTATGTGGCGCGCGTTCTTGGATCGTCTTCCTACTAAAACGGCGCTAGCAAGGAGGAGTATTATGGTGGATAATCCTTCTTGTGTCTGGTGTCATTCTTATGATGAGTCGATCGAGCATATTCTAACGGGTTGCGCTATTGTGATCGGGGTGTGGGATAAGATTGCGTCGTGGTGTGGTATTCCTAGGCCCTTCGTATTCCATGTGAAGGACATTGTATTGATCCATGAGCATAGTGGCGTGTCGGGTGTTAAAAAGAGGTTTTGCAAGGCATTATTATCATTACGTGTTGGAGAGTGTGGAAAGCAAGGAACGAGAAGATTTTTAATGGCACAGACACGAACGTGGTGAAATTGGTGGCGGACATCAAGGCGTGGGGGTATCTTTGGTATAAAAATAGATTTAAGGGAGGGATTGCGGATTGGTCGCGGTGGTGCTCTTTTGATGTAACGTAGTATGTTTGTTTTGTTTGGTTTTCTGTGGTCTTTTGTGGTTTTTTGGCTTCTGTCTCTTTCTTGGAGATAGTTGTCGTTTTTGTGTTTTAATGAAGTTCAATTTTCAAAAAAAAAAACTTTTTGTGACTTGTGTCAGTTGTGTGATGATGAAGCCTAAGAATCAGCAGGTCACATCTTCTACGCATGTGAAGTAGGTGCTTAGGTCTGGTATATTGTTGTCACAGTACATAGTGTAAGACTATATAGCCAGATATTTGCATTTTCAGTTCAAGACGACCTTTTGACTCGATCTTCATCAAACATCTTACTGGGTTTGCAAGGAAAGGAAGAAGCTTCTTCAAGGAAATATCATGATATCATGCCGGTCCTGCTTATGGAAAGCAAGGAACGACAAGTTATTCAACCAAGAAAGAATTTGCTCGAAAGTGGTGCATGTGTATATCAAGTCGATGAGCTACTTATGCATCAACAACCGGCCTCCCTAGCCTTCAAATATATTTCCTGACGTAACTTCTCATTTTAGCATGCATCTCTTGTTTGGCTCTGGATTTTGTATCTTGTTGGGTTTGTTTTATTGCAGGTTACTCGTTTTTGGTTAATGAAATTTGCCAATAGAAAAATTAATATTTATTTGAGACATAGTGCTTGGATATTCGTGCATATATATATATATATATATACTAGCAACGTGCTTTGAAGTTCATCAATAGTCATCTTCTCGATCTCCTTCGATTCCTCAATTGACACTACTACAAATAAGTACTTCTCGGTGAGTGTCCTCAGTATCTTCTCAACTATCTTGACATCAGGCATGGACTCTCCATTGCTACGCATTTGGTTAGCAATAGTGAGAACTCTGCCAAAATAATCAGCAATAGTTTCATTTGTCTTCTTCTCGAGGACTTCAAAGTCTCGTCTTAGTTTCTGCAACATGGACTTCTTCACCCTTTCATTCCCCTTGAAGCTTCTCTTCATGCACTCCCAGATGTTCTTTGCAGAACTTCTGTCCAGGATTTGTTCAAACGTCACCCTATCAATTGCTTGATAAAGGTAATGTTTGACTTGCTGATCTTTACGCCGTTGTTCAGCTAGCTTCTTTTTCTGGTTCTCGTTTAAGGCTATCCCCACCGCCGGTTCCTCAATTCCGGGATCAATCATGTTCCACAAGTCCTTCGCACGTAGAAGGTTCTCCATGATTTCACTCCAATGCTCAAAGTGACCATCGAATTGGGGGATCTTCAACTTCTCCTCACTCATCTTGATCTTCTATCTCTCTTGATCGTATTTCGCTCTAATACCAAATGAAAGAATCAAATGGTATGTGAATGAAAACTGATAACTTCATTGAATCAATCATGCTCTTAAATAGAGATACGGACTCCACGAACTAACAAACAATCAAACTAATGCGGGAATAACAAACTATCCGACTAATAAGCAAATGAGACTCGGTAACTTAACTAAACAAAGTTAGACTAAGTCTAGTCTTTATTCAACATAAACAAATACTAACGGTAACATCTTCAAGGCTTCCCATGATTCCACGTGTGCATCTCATGCTGATCATGGTACACGTGCATGTGTGAACATGCAAACACTACACGTGTATGACCACGTCACTGCATATACTCCTTCAAAGATATGTATATCAGATCACTAGTAAGGAACCCGCGCGATGAGGCGGCGGCATCGACGATATTTTACAATGCGATATTCGTTTTATGAATACTTGTGCGGTTTTCAAAGTACAGATAAATAAAAACACACAATCTTGATTTATGTATCTGATATCTTCACTTTAGTAAGCTTGCTCCCCTTAAATCATCAACTCATGCCCCACAAGCTTATGAACCTGGTTTATGCAAAATTACACAAAATGTTAGTAAAGATTTCACCTTTTTATAAAAATTAATTAATTTAATTTGCAATATAGGTCCCCAAAAACTAACTTATATTACTGCACTTAAAAAACCGATAGCGATTATAGGGACTTGATAATTGAGGGTCTTCTACACAGGTATATACATTGATCAATTTCACCCCATTTATATGAAAGGAAAAACTTTTTGTTGTATATTATTAATAACAGATCAAACTTGGACAATGGGCCAAATGGTCTAAGAGTCGCTTAAAGTATATACCCAAATAATCAGATGTTTACCAACCATAAGTTGCTTTTTTTAGTCATTGCATTCAACATCGCATTTGAGATAAAACATAAACCAAATAGACTCATTCATAATCGAAGTAACTACCTCTACCACTAAACAACAAAATTACGAAAGAATGTTTTGATTTTAAAGTGGTTTCGTCGGTATTGAGCTCACAAGACTTGTTGTGTGTGTGGATATAAAACCTTCTTTTTTATGAGTGGCATATAAAAATCTAAACAATGAATAAAAATAAACTCAACGTACCGTAGTTTATAAAAATAAAGATCACTAACATAGTAATTTCATATATAGGATTGATGCATTATTATAATGCAAATTCATGCATCATTTGATGTTCGATCAATATTCAAATCCAAGAATCAATCACGAGTTCTCAGTCAACGAATAGTTAGTGATTCCCATTTGTCATAAATTTTGGTGTCATTCATATGATGAACTTTACATAGTAGTCTGATGTTCAAACACATTTCTTCACTTGTTCGTCTGTTATACCTTCCAAAACATACTTTTAAGAAAAATACGATTTACAGTTACTTTTGAAGTGAAACAAACAAACTCGATGGATCTATGATTCTACCACTTTAGTATATAAGATTGCATTCAACCGAACTGCATAACTTAGAGTATTGATATTGAAAAGTATTGTTTGCATTTCAAAATACAAGAATTATGAGAACCCTCAAACACACGTGTAAAAGCTCGCTTTCGAGTCAAATGGATATCTACTCGGTTCCAGTTTCCAGCCCATGTAGGGATCCATTGAGATTCTTCAAAGTTTCTCTTATAGCATTCCGAATATCAAGAGAAAGTATGCAACTACCAATCTACCATAATCTTTGCATTTTGACTTAGTACCTAATAGGCACATCCAAGAATGCATCTCTTTAAATAGGTGTAAATGTGAAATCCTTCAAAGTTAGACAGGCCACGTATATACAACACTCAGGTTCATTAATGTATTACATTGTCTTTACTTCTAACTAATTAATTTGTCAACCAATATTTTACAAAATATGACAGTTATATTCTTATCCTACGGGTTAAATACTAACAAAAAGTTCATCGAGAAAGGGCGGAAGCCAGAAATAAGATAATAAGTTTACAAGATTTAACTTTTAAGTCTACAAGTTCTAAGATAGCATAAAGAAGAACATATCCAGTCCTTATGATATGTGTAGAGATCTATACATGACACCACATATGCAGTTTAAATTTGATCCACAACTTAGCAGTAGTAAGTTCATCCTAGGAATACACAAACAAAATTGCAAAAGGAAAAAGAGTACTAAGAGACAATGCCTCATTGCAAAAGGAAAAAGAGTACTAAGAGACAATGCCTCACAAGTAATCGGTAATAAAGAAAAGGTCCAAGACACGACCATCAGGAGTTGTAGTTACTTTCACTCTCTGGATCATAAGCTCAAGCTCACAAAGAACTCGAGTCACATCTATATTTTAAAAAGAAAAAAAGAAGATAAATCGAAAACATTAGATTGTGAAACAAACTGACAAACATGATCTAAGAGTAAACTTAAAATTGAAAAAATGCAGGTACCATTCAACAATCCTTTCCGATCAGTGCTGCAAAATGTCAGAAGGTACACTGGAGAGGCCTCAGGTTTGGTTGGTGTGTCGTTTAAATAAGCTGATACAGAAAATAATGAAAGTCGTCATACGTTCGATACACATACAAAACTGAAAGATTAACGTAGTGCAAATCCATATGTTTTCGTAGTTTCAAAACTGAAAGATTAACGTAGTGCATATCTAGCCCACCAATAAGATCTGTTTTTGTAGTTTCAAAACTGAAAGATTAACGTAGTGCAAATCCATGCTTCTAGGAAACAAAAGAGAACTGACCTTAACCATAACCATGCCATACTGACACTTTGGGGAGAGCAGAGAAAGAAACCTTTTATTGAACCCCAATTATGCACCAGTTATCAAAGGATACAATATACACAATTTGGTTAGTTTGAGATGGTAACTCATAACAAATCGAACGATCCTTGTCCTTCACTAATAGCATATAAGAGTTTCTTGTACATAATTTCCTGTGAAAAAAAATTCGACAGTTGCTTAGAAAAAAGGGTGAACATTTAAGGAATTATTCAAACCAAGTGGAGAATTAAAGGTCCATCGCACCTTGGTGGAATATGGAGGAAGCTTTAGGTAATTGGCACATGTCATCACACTTGGTAAATCATCATCTGCAGATTCCGACACCCCAGACGCATTGGAAACCGTGTTGTTGGCTGTTGAAGAATGTTGTGCCAGACACAAAAACAGATTATAACATGATAAAATAAAAGAATACAGTAATAATAAAAACTAAAGAAAAAACACAATGGTCGTATACCTTTCTCACAATTGTTAACTTAGGATTCAACACGGCCAAACCACCAGGAGGAAGGCGAGGCGCACCAGTCACAAATTGACAGAAAGCCCGTTGCTGTTCTGGATTAAACTCTCCCATAATCTCAAGCAACTAAAGACAACAAATTTTCTTAGAATATATAATTATTCCGGAAAACAGACAAATTTAAAAACCTTTTTGAAGAGATGAAGTTACAGATGTTGATTATTGCAGGGCTCTTGGAAGTGTATCCATGATCAAATTTTATGTGTTCAACAAGTGTATCAGCCTGCAGTTAAAACAACCTTTAATTAATCTTTCCTTTAAATGCTTTCAAATGTTTAAATACAAGCAATGGACCAGAAATAAATATAAGTAATGTAGTAAGTTGCAACTTGCAACTATCATCCCCTTCATCCACGAGTATATGAATCACCCACACCATATTTACTTTTGTATTTTATTTTGATTTTTATTATTGTCGGGTATTTTGATGGTAAATGATATACTCTTCAATACTCGTCACGCTATGCACAAGATGTAGTGAAATAACGAATATGCATCTCAAAATGATTTTAAATCTTGTAGCTGAAAAATAAAAAATTAAAAGAAAAGAAAAGGTATTTCATTTGTGAAACTTTCTTTGGAAACGATCCTTTATCGAGTAAAACATAACTAAAACTAATTTTATACCCGTCCGGTGGCCGGGTGATTTCATGTCATAATGTCATAACTATCACCTTTTGAAAAAGGTTCAAATATACACCATACTTCAAAGATTTAAAAAACTTGACTTCACATAAGTCAATAATTGTTGGGTAGACAATGTTATTAACTTAATAAGATGGTAAAATGATTAAGTAGACAGATGTATATTAAATGTTTGAAATCTACAAATTAAAAGTAGTGTATTGAATATAACTAATAGAACATAAGTGATAGTTATGAAAAGTACGAATAGTGGCTCACCCTAATTCTTGAAATCCAGCGGCAAGAAGATGAAACTCAGCCTCATAGCCATCATGTGCAATCTTTTCAATACACAAATATTAGAAACACACACATGAATCAAAAACACCCTACTCCTAATATCGAAGTTAAACTCCAAAAAACAGGTTTTATATTTAAATTAACCTTTGCAACGTTTCTACGTTTTAAATGTGATTTTATGGGTCAGAATCGGAACCGACCCATAACCGTAAGAGACAATATAGACTGGAACATTAACCCCCCACACATATATATATACATATGTATGTGTATCATACAAACGCTACTCGCATGTCGCGTTGGTTTGGTTTCATCGCTTCTAACAATTCGCAGCTGTTTCTTGCACACCCCTACCTCTTATTACCCTGACAGTTGCATTTTAAATCCACTATATATAAACACCTTAAATTAATGATAAAGCATGCGACAGATTTTTCAAACACAAAACCTTTTGAATTCAAACACCTTAAATTTGATCTTTTAGATTAACGTTTCCCATTACCTTGATTAGTGACACGTTCATAAATCCCCGGAGGTAGGAATTGTGGTATCTTCACTACTCACACCTCGTGTAAACATGTGATAATCTGACATGTCTTCATTATCAACATCCGTCGGCAAGCATAACATAAACATTATAGCACAAGAATAAAATTATTAAACAAATTTAATAACATCGAACAAAAAAAAAATACCAAGCACGTCATTGTCGCCATAGATGAAGCGATTAGAATACATGGTCCCCATAATGCTTCATCAGCAAGTTCCTTTTCATTGACTGTAATCTTTGCAAGAAACTTACACATTCATCAATCACAACGTAATCAAAATCATCTCTTCTGCCATTTCTCTAGTAAACTAATATAGAAACATCAAAAAGTAATTCAATATCAATCAATTTATACATTAAACATACTATTGAATAGTTTAGCAGTAGCAATACATTTTATTACCTGAGTCATAGACACAATTACCTACAACCATACTAAAATCATATGAATAATCAACAAAAGTTTTAAAACTTCAAAAAATCAAACACAAACAGCACATGAAGCATACGCTTTTGTGTAGTCTCACAAACATATTGTCTCAAAGGCCACTTAACCGAAGGCAAATAAGTGAAATTTTATGCTGCATTTGGCCATAATCAAATTAAACTACAAATATGAAGTGAGCTTATACAATGGGCTTACTGTCATGTTGGAAACTCAAATGGTAGCACCTAAACCATGAGAAGCATTGACAATAGAGTTGTGGTTGAGGAAATTACTAATTATTAAGCCATGGTGTGGAAAATTTGAATAAAAGAAATAAAATAGAAGTTCGTAGATTAAGGTTAGTTGAATCAAAATAATAGTCAGTGGCATACTTTTAAAATTAAGATAGGAAAATGGCAGAGGTAGTGACATAACCCATGATGATCACTAAAGCTGTTGACTCTCTAACAAAATTAGCAATCAAATCGTCTGATTCTGAATGTAATTCAGCTGTGCCAACATGAGTTATTAAAAATAGCTAGTAACACATCAAAAAATAATATAGTAGATCCACAATTACTATCAATATAAAACATTAAAAGACCAGAAGAACAGCAAGCACCTAACTCTCACTTCTGAGTGGACTTACTTTATGTTAGAATGCCCAAATCAAGTAACCTAAAAACATGTTCAACTTTAGAACCCATAATCAAATAATTACAATAATTGATGTCTAAGGCCTTACTGTACACGATATACCTCCTCCGGCGACTTCTACTGTGATTATTATTATTATTCGAATGACGAAGAGCTTGTAGACTGTAGAATGTTCTGTTAGAAACCTGAACTGGAAGGTGTTGGTGGCTGAGGATAGTAGCTCCAGCGAAGCGGTGGCGGTGGTGGTCCGGTGGTGGTTACGAGGATAAGAAGAGTTTGAGGTTCGTCGCCATACTCACGGCGGTGGTCGCTGCTCTCGTTTACTGGTTTTAAACCACAAATAGTCTGTAACACTTGCCAAGCTAGATAAACCCAAAATCACAAATGCCCCTGCCCTAACTCCAGCAGCATCTTCCCAAGCTCTATCTACACACACGCACCACAAGAAAACTGAAATCAGCCCCTTTAAAGATCATTAACTTCCAATAATCACAGATAAACGTAAACATTGATGAAAATACCTGATCGGGGGATGTGAGCGACGGAGAACGATGCTGCTTGTTTGTTTGAATTTTGAAATTGGATCTGAAAGTGCTTCTTTGGGGGTGGTAGAAGGCTTTTAAGCTTTTTGTCAGCAAGCGTTTGCAGAGTGTACATCAAAAGCAAACTAACTTGTACCTTGTGCATGAATACATGTACATCTCTTAATTTTAAGAGATTGTGTAAAATTACCTTTTTGCCTTAAAGAGTTGCTTATTAATATAGTAGTAGATATATATATATATATATATATATATATATATATATATATATATATATATATATATATAATAGAGTAAATCTCGGTTTTGGTCCCTGTGTTTTGCAATTTGACTCCACTTGAGTACCAACGTTTATTTTGTCTCCACTTCAGTACCAAAGATTAAAAAAGTTGTCTGTTTCAGTCCAATTTTACAACGGCATTTGAATGTGCCGTTAAATAGGAGGCACGTGCGCTGCATATGAGGGTATTTCGGTCATTTCATGTGTAAATTATAAGGCCCAACATCAACAATCTCTTCAATCACTACTTTAGAACCACCGTCAGGTGATTGAAAGTATGGTTTAGCTTAGTTTTACCATGCTCTGTATAAATCTCTATCAACTTAAGAATAGATACATATTGCAACATGTTTAGTACATCCTTATCATTCCCAAGAGCTCGTAGACCGAAATCTAAATCTTGCCCTGGAATCTTGAAGTGATAGTAAATTACCTCATCTTCAGGATAGCCTAAAGCTTTGATAATTGCATCAATCACATGGGCAGAGAACACATCTTGATCAACTAGGTCCATAAAATTTACCTTGCCATGCACGTATCTTCTAATTGGGAAGCCCACAAACTCTCCACCTTGATAGATTTTTAAAGAAAACAAGTTTGGTTCTTGACCTGCATTAACAATGCAAATCAGGCATTGCAAAACGGAATTCAAAATTCGTTGGCAAAGATTGAATGCACTTACCGTATATTTCTAGAGTATCATACTCTACTTCAGTGACAGCACGCAAATGCCACATGACGAATTGACGAGGAGTGAAATCAGAGAAGTGAAAAACGTGGGGGATGAGTTTAAAAGATTTGACCTAGTTTCAATTTGATCTTATGCGAACACAGAGACCAATTACACATGAAAATGACCGAAATACCCTCATGTGCAGCGCGTGTGCCTCCTATTTAACGGCACATTCAAACGCCGTTGTAAAATTGGACTGAAACAGACAACTTTTTTAATCTTTGGTACTGAAGTGGAGACAAAATAAACATTGGTACTCAAGTGGAGTCAGATTGCAAAACACAGGGACCAAAACCGAGATTTACTCTATATAATATTATATACATATATATAATATATATATATATATATATATATATATATATATATATATATCTACACTACTATATAATATATTTTAGAAGGACAACATAGTAATTTTACTCAAAATGTAAGACACCTCATACAATATATTAAGCATAGAGTACAAGTTTTCTATGCAATAGTTCTATTTTACCCCTTTTTAATAAACTCTTTTAATTAATACACTATTTAACACACATTATTAATACATTATTTAATAATATGATATTATTTAATTCAATCCATTAAATATTATATTATTTGTAATACTTGAAAATAACATTTAAATTTATTAAATACTTTTTAAATAATTAAGTATATAACTATTATTTATTATAACTAATAGTTATATTTTCTAGGAGTATTATAGGTAGTCATAACTTTAGTATTTATGTCTAAATTTGTTAATAAATGACATATAATTTATAAATAAGTATTACCTTATTTGAATACTTAAATAAATACTTTTATAATAATAATAATAATAAATAATAATAATAATAATAATAATAATAATAATAATAATAATAATAATAATAATAATAGTAGTAGTAACAATAATAATAATAATAAATTTTATAAATAAATATTATTCTATTTGAATACTTAACAATATAATTGCTAAATACTTTATAGTAAAGATGATAATAATAATTTATATATATATCATCTATTATTTATTACTATTTATAAAAATCTCTTTAAGACAAGATTATAATTTTGCAATAATTTTAAGATAACATATAAAGGATTACAAGGTTCAATCTTTAATATTATAAGAAATTTTCCTATTATACTTTCATTCCGCTTCAAAGAAATGTACCACATGGTTTTCTATTAATATATCTATATTTAATATCTAATGTAATAACAAATCTTTTCATCGTTGTATCATAGCAATTTAACCTATAATATGTCGAATGCGATTTTTCTTGAATATTCATTAAACATTAATCAGGTCTAATATTTATGTTTACTTAAAAGTTGGGTCATTCAGCTATTCATGTTAATGCTAATTAGTTTTGTAACAATGTGTTAGCTTTAACATATGATAATAATCATAAGCCGTGTAAGAGATTTAAATCATAAAATAAAACAATTGATAAATTAAGTGAAATATAAAAAGTATAGACTTGTAAATTGTTCACTCCACCGCAAAGCGCGGGTTACCCACTAGTATATATATATATATATATATATATATATATATATATATATATAATATATATATATATATAATATATATATATATACATATATATATATATATATATATATATATATATATATATTTGACCATGATATGCACTCTCCTCAACTAAACACCACACTTAAAATATAGTAAATAGTAATGTAAATTCTTGAGAGTTGTGATCAGGGCCGGCTTAACGTTTTTGGAGGCCCAAAGCCAACAAAAAATATGAGGCCTCAAAAGATTAGTTATATAAACCCTCCTCCTTTATCCGGACTTGGGACCGGCAAAAATAAACTAACAAGTTTACAATTGGCGGAGTTAAATTTTTTTTTAAGTTATTTATTGTGCTTGTATAATCATATTTAGATTAAGTTTATTTTTCTAGCTTTTTTTGATGCAAAATCTTTAATAAATTCGTCGTAATCAAATTCTTTTAAAAATTCTTTTTCAATCGACAGAAGAGCTAAACCGTTTAATCTTTCTTGTGACATATTAGATCGTAAATAATTTTTTATAAGTTTTAATTTGGAAAAGCTACGTTCCGCAGAAGCAAGAGTTACGGGAATTATTAAAATAACTCGGTAGACAATAAATGCATTTGGAAAAGAGTTAAAGTTTTTAATATAATTTAGTATATCAATCATTGTGTCAAATTCTAAGTGTATAATTTCTCTTAACATTTTTAATTCTTGAAATAGATCCATAACATCAACATCTACATTATCATTATGTTTCAAGGTATTTTCAAGAAAAATACATTTCTTTTTTAAATTTTCTTCATCGACGGATTTTAACTTTTTTATACTAAACAAAAACCAAACGTAGATTCGAACTCTTTAGATTGTTCAAATCTACTTTTAAGTGAAGAACTAGCTTGATCTACTATGTATAAGAAGTAATCGGTTCTAAAACTTTCAATTGGTGTTTTTATGGTTTCATTATCAACATTTTCATCAAACTTTTTATTTCTACGAATAATTCGTTTATCACGAAAAACAGGTTCTACATTCATCTCTAAAGCAATTTCTTTAGCTACAATCATAGCTTTTTCAAATCCCTCATCTCTATACTTGTTAAGAAAACAAATAAGCCCATCTAGTTGATTTATAGCATCATCAATACGCATGTCTTTTGCTTGTAAGGTTTTACTAACAATGTTAATAGTATACAAAATGTCATACCAAAAAACCATTCCTATTAAAAATCCAAAACTATCAAACTCATTCATAATTAAGGTCTTAACCTCACTTTGAAGTCCAGCATCATTAATCTCATCATATAAGTCCAATAAAGCTTCTCTTAATTATGGAGCTTGAAATCGAATTGCTTTAACACTTTCTATTCGACTTTCCCAACGTTTTTGAGATAATGCTTTTAGAGTTAGCTTAGGTATATGATTTTGTAATATATCCCACCTTTTAGTGGATGATGAAAACATATTATAAATACGTTGTGTTATTCCAAAAAAATCCTTAGCATATCTATAACAACTAGCCATATCACTAATTACTAAATTTAAACTATGACAACCACATGGTGTGTAAAAGGCTCTAGGGTTAGTATCCAATAATCGTCGTTGAACTCCTTGGTGTTTTCCTTTCATATTTGATCCATTATCATAACCTTGTCCTCTAATGTCATCTACATCAAGTCCTATCTTATTAATTTCTTTAATAATAACATCAAAAAGACCCTTACCGGTTGTATCATTTACTATTAAAAATTCTATAAAGTATTCTTTAACTTGTATTAGGGTGGTTGACATATCTAAACATCGTAAGATAATGGATATTTGTTCTTTGTGACTTGTATCGGGAGTGCAATATAATATAATCGAAAAATATTTAGCTTCCTTAACTTTACTAATAATTTTTGTTTTGATTTCATTTGCTAATAAGCTAATTAGTTCATTTTGCATATTATGTCCTAGGTAATGATTATGAATTTCATTATTTTTTATACGTCGAATGTGTTCTTGCATTATCGGATCAAATTCTGCAATCATCTCAATATCACCTAAAAAGTTACCATTGTTTTCTTCAAAAAGTTTTTCTTTACTCCCACGAAATGATTCATTTTTCTTACCAAGTTTCTTCACAATGGCAATAATTCTTTTTAGTACATTTTTCTAATGTTCCTTATCTTTATTTATTTGATCTTGAATATTTTTATCAATTGTCGCATCTTTTGCCAATCTTATCTCTAGATCCATCCATGTCCTCATATTCATAATATGTATATTACTTCTTTCATGTTCTTTTAGTTTAGAATAAAAATTTCTCCAATCGTTACTAGCTTAATTTGCTAACTTACTTGTACATTGATTTACATTAAATAACTTACAACAAAAACAAAATGCTCTATCAAGCTCTATATAATAAGTCAACCATTTTCTTTCATATTTTTCTCCATTAGGTAATTTTTGCATATAAAAAGAATTATTAAAGCTTCTTGAAAATTCATCTCTTGGAAATTTATCATTAAAAATTTTAACCGGACCTTTTTCTACAAGTAGATCTCTAAAATTATTACTAATATTATTCCATTGACTAGGATCAACATAATTTAGAGGTTTTTTTAGTATGATTCTCATTTGTAAGTTCATCACTATGTGTAGGTTCATTTTCATCAAGATTTTCAAAGTTTTCATCATTAGTTGTTGGTTTATCAAGGTTTTACTCAAGATTTTCAAAGTTTTCATCATTAGTTGTTGGTTTATCAAAGTTTTCATCAAGATTTTCAAAGTTTTCATCATTAGTGGTTGGTTTATCAAGGTTTTCATCAAGATTTTCAAAGTTTTCATCATTATTTGTAGCTTTATCAAGGTTTTCATAATTATTAGACATTGTGCTAGTTACAAATTTTAACATTGATCCTTTAATTGATTTATTTAAAGCTTCTCTTTTGGCCTTTTTATCCCTTTTTGATGCACCAGATTCAAACTTACGGATTCGGTTTGACATTGTTATAAATTGATTAAATTCTAACTTCTAAGCAACCAATGAACCAAGTTACAATTCCTAGTTATAGTATGTAGTGTAAACTGTAAACTAATTATATTCTAAGCAACCAAAGAACTAAGCAACCAAAGAACCAGATTATAAGCAACCAATGAACCAGTCATTCAGTCAACCAGATTCTAAGCAACCAAAAGAACCAGATTATAAGCAACCAATAAACGAGATTCTAATTTCTAAGCAACCAATGAACCAGATTCTAAACAGCCAATGAACCAGATTCTAATTTCTAAACAACCAATGAACCAATCAATAACTATAAGAAACAAAAAGAATTAAAGAAGTAGAAAACTAACCTGATGAGTGATGAATGGATCAGTTTGAAAATTGAAATCAGAAACTCAAGCAGAAGGGGAACCTGTGATTGTTCTCGAATTGTCGAATTGAAACCTGAAACTCGGGGCTCGGAATCTCACTAGGGGAAGCAGTAGCAAGAAAAAGGGGGAAATCGTCAAATACTCAAATCGATGCCTCGATGGGGAAATCGCAGTAGGAATCGCAGAAGGGGAATCGATGGGGAAATCGCATTATGAATCGCAGAAGGGGGAAATCGATGCCTCGATGGGGAAAGCAGTAGCAGTCGGGCACTCGGGTCTCGGGCTCGGAATCTCGAGAGTCAGCGTGAAGATCGATGCCTCGATGGTCTCCATTGTCTGAGCGGCTGAGCAATGAATGAAGATGAAGTGGAAACGTCGATGGTTGTGGCAATGAATGAAGATCGATGGTTTTTTGGCTGTGCTGCTGCTTGCTGTGCAATGAATGAAGGTGACTAGCCTTAGGGCAATAAGGAATGTCGAAGCAGACAAGCAGTAGCACTGTAGCAGTCGGGCAAAAATGGAGGCCCAATGTTAAGGGGAGGCCCAAAGCCCTGGCATTAGGCCACAATGCTATTGGGCCGGCCCTGGTTGTGATGAACTTGTAAATATGATCATACAAAAATCATCCTCGTAATTTAGGTTTTAGGTTTTGTCAAACAGATTTAACCGTAACTAACATGTATTATTCCTGTTGAATATTAAAAAGTTAAAACCGTAATTATTTCTAAATTCTAAACAATTTTTGCATCACAACAGAAGAAGGCAGGAGATAATGGGGAGAGATGGTTGAGTTTCAACACATAGTAATATGTATTAAAGTGAGTGTTGTTCTAGTTTTGGTTCGGGTGTGAATTTTGATTTATTTGTATCACCACCAATACATAAGAATAAATACATTTCCACGTGACATGATAAATTCTTTACTCTACAAGTTACGGTGTCAAAGCCAACCAGCTCCGACGACGTAGTGTGGAATCCTAAGACGTCATTCTCGTAGGTAATATTAGTTACAAGAATATGAAGCACTCAAAGGAAACACGAGGATGATCCAGCTCCGACTCCGGCACCGGCACCGGCATCACACCCATTTCATGGGTCTTCTTCATTCAAATTAACGTTTACCTTAATATCCTCCCCTTAATTTACTGGAATTATTAAGAGGAGTTTGATCTTTTAGTACTTTCCGCAATGCCGGCGACCTCGATGATCTCCGAGTAAAAGGTTCTCCTCCGACGACATTGCGTTTGCGTACTTGTGGTGCCCTTAATTATATTCCGCTTGACATAAGATCGAATTATATGAACCAACAGCTAGCTCTGATGTACTTCTACTTGCAGTTGGAGGTGGAGGCCTAATTATGCCTCTTTCTTTCCTTCTAGTCGTCGTTGCTTGTCTTCTTGACACTGTTTTCACCGGCGGAGGCTTTTTCACTTTCTGTGTAACTTCACCGTCTTCTTCAATTTCAACTCCGGTTTGCAGCAGAAAAGCTTGCGCTAGCTGTAACTATACAAGTCCGATGACATCTCACAAGCATGATCTTCTTCACTGCATGGGCCGGTTTCTTTCTTATCTCAACGACCATTTCTTTACACCTCGATTCTTCTTCGTTGGTTTTATTTGTTGCTGATAGTTTGCTGGAGGTGACATGGATTTCTGAAAGCACTTCTTTCACCGTTTCTTCCGCAGATCCTGGCGGCAGCGGTGGAGGTGCTTTCGAATGATCATCTGCTGCGGTGCTGGTGGTCAAACAGCAACCCATTAATCTTTTTTGAAATCTGTTGGGTTCAGTCGTATCTTGGTTATGTTTATTTATCAAAACAGTTTTGATAATTATTAATCATATTAATAATATGTAACGTAGCGGAATATAAATAAATATCAAAATTGAGCCCGACCGGATCTGGGTTACAAACAATGCAAATACAAAATATTATTAACCTACCGATGAGATATAATATACCTTGGTTAATAATTAACCGTTTGAGACACAGAGGAATAACTAACGAGTGCTAGAAAACGAACCGCACAAGGTTACGGGACGCAGTCGTGGCTGCAAAGGGGTACGACTTATCTCGGGTCTAGGCCTTGTTACACAGGAACACAACCGCACCAATGCGGTAGAACACGGCAATGATATATGTTTGTTCAAAGGTGTTCACCGGTGATCAAGGCGGCGAATGAATGTTCCGTTTTTTTTTATTTTTTGCGAATTGAGGAGAATCACTTTCTCCAAACTTGCGGCTTTCAATTGCAAAAGGTTTTTTTCTCTTTAATTGTTGTACATCTATATATAATAGTTAGTTGAGTTTAAAAACTAATAAACCATTTAATTAATATTAATCTACTCGCGGGCTCTGGGCCCGATTAGATTAATATTAGCCCACTAGATAACCGAAACCTGAAACATAACATTTTACGCTTAAATGTTTTAATTAAATAATTTATGACTTTTATAAATTATTAAAACCCGATATAGTTCGTATACGCCAGTTAATTAATTAAGTGGACTTTAACGTTCGTTGCCCTAGGTGTAACTCTTACGGGTCATAACTCGGTTGGCAACGTTAAGTAGTTGAACCCGTACATAATCCAACAAACTCCCACTTGGACGGTATTCGATTAAATCTTAACGTAGACAGTCAGCGGTGCTCTAGCTACACATGACTGCCCCCAACAAGGTATGACACTTTTAAAGTCATTAACCAAAACATCTTGTTTTTGTAACACCTTACTATAACAAGATAATAGACTTATGGTAATCATAGTCATTCATCCTTCTGTAAAAGCATCAACCGAGTCATTGAGATTAATTCTCATATGGAGCTCAATCATTATTGTTCTCGATCCAGATTCAAAATGGTCCAATCAAACATACAGTCAGTTTGGGTGAGGCCTCACACTTCACCAATGTCTAACTGTTACATATAATGTAAGAGTACAGAATCCCTTATTGACTACATACAACTCCCACTGAACTTCAGAATTATAACTAATCAAAGCCTTTATGACTGGCAGTTACGCGACAACGGTTGACAGTGATCAAGGAATAATCCTTGGTAAACGGAAGTTCTAGTATGCATCTCAAGTCAGAGGATACTAAATTAGTATACCAATATCAAAGCATCTTATAATGAAGATGGTTTGTGGCGAGTTACATCCAACGTCATTCATAATGAGGTCTGTGAATTTAAAAGTCAACCCCTT
Organism: Flaveria linearis; assembly: GCA_024085815.1. Taxonomy (NCBI): domain Eukaryota; kingdom Viridiplantae; phylum Streptophyta; class Magnoliopsida; order Asterales; family Asteraceae; genus Flaveria; species Flaveria linearis. The sequence continues at coordinate 53,098,050 of CM044008.1, forward strand.
GAGTCTAAATTCAGAATAATCTTAATTCAGAATTGTTCCCACAAGTCTGACGGACTACAAATAATTTAGAAAACAATATTCATGGATTAAACTTATTAAAAATGAACACAGTTATAGGATTCATAATTGTATCTATATCTATAAATCAAAATGAATTCAAAATATAACTGTTAAACGTTCGTACATCCAAATAGTAAGTCAAAACATATCACTAGCTAATCTAAGCCCGATCGCATTTCTATGCTGATCATGCTTGTTCTGAGTCATGGGCTTAGTAAACGGGTCTGCTAGGTTTTGATCTGTGTCGATTTTGCTTATCATCATGTCTTCCCGTTTCACTATGTCCCGTATGCAATGAAACTTCCTCTGAATGTGCTTAGCCCTGTGATGAGATCTGGGCTCTTTGGCTTGAGCAATAACACCTGTGTTATCATAAAATATCTCGATTGGTAGCTGAATACTTGGAACCACATCGAGATCGGCTATGAACTTCTTCATCCAAGCAGCTTCCTTTGCAGCATCAGATACTACAATGTATTCAGATTTAGTGGTAGAATCTACCACCGCACTTTGCTTGGAACTTTTCCAAGAGATGGCTCCACCATTGAGTGTGAATACAAAACCAGATTATGAGTGAGAGTCATCTCGGTTAGTTTGAAAACTAGCATCAGTGTAACATCTTATAGTGAGCTGTTATTCAACTCCTCCAAATATTAAGAACATGTCTTTAGTCCTTCTCAAGTACTTCAGAATGTTCTTAACTGCAGTCTAATAAGCAAAGCCAGGGTTCTGCTGATAACGACTAGTAATGCTCAAAGCATACGAGACGTCAGGTCTAGTGCACAACCTAGCATACATGATAGAACCAATCACTGAAGCATATGGAACCTTTTCCATTCGTTTAACATCAATGTCCGTTGAAGGGGATTGCGATTTGTTCAACACGGTACCTTTAGTCATTGGAACACCTCCTTTCTTGGAGTTTTCCATCTTAAACCGTCAGGTTCAATATGGACCTTAGGTTGACCAACGCCTTCCTCAGTGGTGGGAGGTGCATTCAACCTTTGAAGCTCCTCCGCTCTAAAGTAAGCCATAACAACTTCTTGACTTGGTTGGTCAAGTGAAAAGCCCATTCGGAATATAGTTAGGAATCTGCGGAGATCCATGAGCATCTTTGACTCCAATTGAAGTATGATTGGAGGTGGTTCAGGGAAAACAATATCTTGTTGAGCAGGGTATTTTGAAGAGAAGGCTGTGAGAGCCAAACTTTGCTCTATATGAGTTTCACTATGAACATTCTCCCCCTTTTTAGTAGCATCATCTTAAGAGTTTGATGAGCTGGAGGAAGACATCAGAGAGACTTGAATTGGTACATGCCTAACAGATCTCTTAATCTGTGTCTCAGCTAGTTGAGCATTGTGATATTCAATCTTAAGTTGGTGAGTGGCAGACCTATCTTCTAAAGTCTTAACTTTGATTCAAGGTTTGAGACTTTAGAAAGTAGGTCTCTGATTACGAGTTGCATACTTCCCTCATGTTCTTTAGAAGAATCACGGGGAGCTGAGATTGTTGGGTTTGTGACAAGATTATCAAAGTTAGTTTAACCATTTAAACTACAAAAATGCAGCGGATAAGTTGTTAAAATTAGGTTTAATAATCTGAAAATATACCATTCTTTAACACAAAACAAACCCATGAACAAGGATCATATGTATGTGAAATGAAATGCTATCAAAAAACAAAAAAGAACAACCATAGGATGTTCTTGAAAATACCATTCAAGAACAAAGGAATGTTGTATGGATGATGAGAAGATGATGATGCTTCTTGAATGCCTAGCCTCCAAAGAGAAGTCCTCAAGCTTGTATACCCACAAGCTCCTGCAAACACCTCACGTGTTAGGAAGTGTAACACCTAAACCTCTTCTTGTGCCTTCTTCAAGACTAAAATTTCAACTACTTTGAATCCAAAAATTCAGCCTTGAATCCGAAAAATTCAGCTTAGAAAGGAAGAAGAGAGAGTTCTTGCATGTGTGTGTGAGAGAGAGTGTGAATTGGGTTGAGTGTTGTAATGTATTAAGTCTTGTAAAGAACCAAGACAAAACGAATCCCAATACCTCCGTTGGGCGGCCGAAAATGGGTTTGAAATGGGCTCCCACCCATTTTAATTTTATAAAATTGTTACACTCTTTAATCCCATAAGTCTATAAAATTAAACCCCCTTTTAATTTTATAACTTTAACACACTATTATTTGTTATTATTTAACTAACTTAAATAATGATGCAAATAATTTCTCACAAACAAAATTATCTATATAATTTGTTCTATTTCAAATGCAATAATTTAGAAAACCTATTTTCTAAATTGATGTTAATATTTATTTGTTTGATCATATCAACAAATAAATATTTATTGGTATTTGCCTAGCTTGTTATTGGGTATAACCCGACTTGGATCATAACGTACTAACCACATCAATCTTGTATGTGTCTTGGGCATATAAGATCCAACAATCTCCCACTTGCACAAGATTCATAGAAGATTGATGCAAGCAGTAAATACCTCCTAACAACGGTTTACTACCCTTAATACGTATGACTAAGAGCCATTCAATAACATCATCCCCTTCTAGTACCTTACTCGAAATGTTTTAGGTGAAACAATCATCTATCCTTTTGTCACTGATGTTATGTTAAATCCCAGAGACACAAAGTGATCATTCTCTATTGATTTAACTTTATCAGGCCTTAGACATCTTACTCTCAATGAATAAGAGGGACAAATCCCATCTTTACTATATACGTCTCTCACAATCACCTCGTATCATACCTGAATTTAGCCTTATGTACTGCCACGTTTCAGAGCAGTGATGAACTAAGTCAAAGTATAACATTAGGTGAATATCAAGACCCAATATGTATCTCAGGTCAGAGGATACCAAATGATAGTCGCCTTTACTCAAAATTACTTATGATCAATCAGGAAGATTCCATGTAGTAATATTTGAGATGCGGGTCAGTCCAATATTTGCATCCCATAAATATCTATGAACCTTGGCAGCAACCCTTTGCTCTATATTCATCCATATGAATATCTACCAATCCAACTTCATAATAGTCATACCCTCATACTTGTTCCCACATGTATAAACGACTACGGACGTTTTGAGTAAATGATTTACTCATGGATTTTAAACATGCAAAATAGGAACATTAGTTGAAACATTATAAGCATATAATTATTTAAGTAATGAAAGGTTCCAATATTCAAATACAAAATTAAAGATCAAATCCAGTCACTAGAATATCGAAGTCCCATGACACAAGTATGACCTTCATGCTTTGCCTTTTCAAGGAGCTTCGTTAGTGGATCCGCAATGTTTTGATCCGTGAGAACTTTGCGAATACATATATTTCCCTTTTCAACTTTATTTCTTATGTAGTTGAATCTCCTCTCAATGTGCCTAGTCTTTTGATGTGCACGGGGTTCCTTGATTTGAGCAATCGCACCCTCATTATCATAAAGAATTTCTAGGGGTCCTGAATAGAAGGGACCACCCCTAGATCAGCACTGAATTTCTTCAACCATACAGCTTCCTGAGCTGTTAATGAAGTGGTGAAGTATTCTGACTCTATAGTTGATAATGCCACCAAATCTTGTTTAGAGCTATTCCAAGAGACTGCTCCTCCATTCAAGATGAAAATGTACCCCGATTGTGATTGTGAATCATCCCGATCAGTTTGGAAACTCGCATCCGTGTAACCTTTTACTACGAGTTCCTCCTCACCACATCCATAGATTAGGAACATATCTTTAGTCCTCCTTAGGTACTTAATATGTTCTTAAAAGCCATCAAATGACTATTTCCAGGATTTAGCTGGTATCGGCTTGTCATGCTCAAAGCGCATGACACGTCCGGCCTAGGGCATATCATTGCATACATGATGGATCCTATAGCATATGCATACGGGATACCCTTCATTTTGTCTTGCTCATCCTTTGAGCTTGGACATTGAGTCATACTCAGTATCGTTCCTCTTTGAATAGGTACGGTACCTTTCTTAGAGTTTTCCATCTTGAACCTTTTCAAGATTTTATCAATGTATGCACTTTGATTTAAACCTATCAACCGCCTTGATCTATCCCTATAGTCTTTATCCCTAAAATATAGGCGGCTTCACCAAGGTCCTTAATGGAAAAACAGCTTCCAAGCCAGGTTTTTACACCCTCCAAGGTTGGAACGTCATTTCTAAATAGTAGGATGTCATCGACATACAATACTAGGAAAGTGATGATGCTCCCACTAGCTTTCTTATATACACATGCTTCATCAGCGTTTTTGATGAACCCTTGATGCTTGCTTTAATCCATTGATTGTTTTCTTTAACTTGCATACTTTGTTAGGATGTTTTGGATCGACAAAACCTTTAGGCTGAACCATATAGACATCTTCCTCATGATATCCATTTAGAAAAGTGGTTTTGACATCCATTTGCCAAATCTCATAATCATAATGAGCAGCTGTGGCAAATAATATCCTAATAGACTTTAGCATTACAACCGGTGAGAAGGTCTCATCATAATCAACCCCTTGAGTTTGAGTGAAACCTTTCGCTACAAGTCTAGCTTTGTAAGCATCCAAGTTTCCATGCATATCGGTTTTATTCTTGAAAACCCACTTACTTCTAACTATCTTGGAGTTAAGAGGTGGTACAACCAAGTCCCACACTTGATTGTCATACATGGATTGCATCTCAACGTTCATGGCTTCAAGCCATTTGTCACAGTCAAAATTGGACATTGCATCACGGTATGTGGTTGGTTCATCGGAATCTACCACATAGCATCCATCTACAAAAAATCCATATCTTTCAGGTGGATTACTACTTCTACTAGATCTGCGAAAGTTTTATGTGTATTGATCAACCATTTGATCATCCTCAACATCCTCATGTTGAGTGCTAGTGTCAACCAAACGTGTATCGGGTTGTGGTTCTTGATCCTCTTCAAGATCCACAGTTCTACTGCTAGCTCCTTCCATAAGGAACTTAGCTTCTAATAACTCAGCCTTTTTGGCAACAAAGTCCTTTTATTCCAATGGATCATAGAAGTAATATCCCATAGAATCTCTAGGATATCCAATGAAGATACACTTAGTAGAACAACTTTCTAACTTGTTTGAGGTGGGAGACTTAACATAAGCCTCACAACCCCACACCTTTAGATATGATAGAGATGGAACCCTTCCATGCCATATTTTGAAAGGTGTCTTTTCCACTTTCTTGGTTGGGGCCATATTCAAAATACGGGCCGTAGAGAGCAAAGTGAAACCCAAAAATGATAGAGGTAATGAACTTCTAGCCATCATAGATCGAACCATATCCAATAGAGTTTGATTTCTCCTCTCGGACACACCATTGTGTTGTGGTGTTCCAGGTGGAGATAGTTGTGAGACAATCCTACAACTTCTAAGATGATCTCTAAATGCATCATTTAGATATTCACCTCCTCTATCGGTGCGGAGAATTTTTATCGATTTATTGAGTTGATTTTCTACTTCATTCTAGAAGGTTTTGAACGTTTTAAAAGCTTCATCTTTGTGTCTTAACAAGTACACATACCCATATTGACTATAGTCGTCGGTAAAGGTAATGAAGTATCTTTCATTGTACCTAGTCATTGGCTTAAAAGGACCACATACATCCGAATATATGATACCTAATAATTCTTTTGCCCTTTCGGTTTTGCCACTAAAAGGTGCCTTAGTCATTTTTCCTTGTAAACAAGATTCACATACATCAAATGAATCATATTCACTTTCCTTTAAAAGACCATTCTTTTGAAATGTTTCTATGCGCTTCTTGTTTATATGACCAAGATGGCAATGCCAAAGATAGGTGTTACTCAAATCGAATTTGAGCCTTTTGGTGGTAGTTTAGTACAATTAGCCATCATATAATGTGTTTTCACGAACCAATTCATAAATACCATTAATAGGAATAGCTTTAAAACAAAAGATGTTATTTAAAGAAACATGAATTTCATTTTCAATAAATGTCATAACATAACCATATTGTCTTAATTGGGAAACTGAAATAATGTTCCTAGTCAAACTAGGAGCATACAAAACATTGTTCAAAATTGCTTCCAAACCATTTGGAAGCTTCAAGATGTAGTCCCCGCGTTCTTCAACTTGAACTTTTGCCCCATTCCCCATGTAGAGGCTTACATCACCTTTCTTGAAGTCCTTACTTCTTTTGAACCCCTGCAACAAATTGCAAATATGAGTTCCACATCCGTTATCCAATACCCATGTGGTAGAGGATATTAAATTTAGATCAATATGAATCATGAAAATTGTACCTGAGGTTTGCCCAGTCTTGATCGATGGTCCCCATTAGCATTAGTGCTAATTAGCAGCCGCTTTTTTTGGAAGGTCATCCCTCTTAGTTTGCAACTCTTTGAGAGGGACAGGACAATTTCTTGCCCAATGTCCTATCTCCCCACACTTAAAGCATGGGTCATTCGAAGAAACCTTTTGCTTCTTCTCCGCTGGCTTTGGTGGTGGCACTCTTACCACCACTTTCCCTTTCCCCTAACGTACCCTTTACCCTTGGCAACACTTGCCTTGGGTGTGGGGTGAGGCCTTTTCTTGTCCCACCTTCATTGATGGTGAGAACGAGTAAAACCTTTTTACCCATGGCTGCCTTGGCTGTTTTGAGCATAGAGTGAAGTTCACTTATGTTCTTGTCCCACCCATTCATGTTATTATTCATAACAAAGTTTTCAAACCTTTTTGACAAAGAGTTGAGGATCAAATCCATAGCCAACTCTTTCAAGACGGGACAATTTAGCCTTTCGAGGCGGTCAATGTGGCTCTTCATCTTAAGTACATAAGATGAGACTGATTGGGTGTCATCCATACGACATGCATGGAGTGCTCGAACCGTTTCGAAGCGCTCTACCCTTGCTTGTTGTTGGAACGTTTCTTTCAACTGGGTAATCATGTCGTATGCTCCGTGATGTTCATACTCCTTTTGGAGATCCAGAGTCATACTTGCCAACATGTGGCAAGATACTTGGATCGAGTCCTCAGTGTATTTTACCCAATTCATAAAGGCCTCCTCATCTTCCTCATTGGGTTGATCGGGAATCGGATCGTCTAATTTGTATGACCGTTTCTCTTGCTTGAGAACAATTCTCAAGTTTCAAAACCAATCAATAAAATTCTTATGGTTTAGACGCTCCTTAGTGATAGTGAGTGAGCGGATGGGATATCATTATTTCATTGTTGTTGGTGGCCATCTACAAAATTTAAGAAAGTCCAATTTTAGTATTTTGATATTGTCGTATTTTAATAATTAAAACCCTTTTATGTGTCATACACAAATTTAAAGTTCTAGAATCCAACGTTACATTTAAATAGTGGTTAGGTGACCTTTATCCCATTATTTAAATTAACAAGGTAGTCAACTTTTGATAATTGCAACCATTTGCAACTTCTAGAGGTATGGGATCGACTTTAAACATCACATGTATAGTCGGCATGTTAATCCCATCAACACCCTTTGCAAACCACATTGTAGGTGATCAATTTAACATGGTTTGCTAATCAAGTCGCCCTACTTGCACACACATGTGTGTTTACCAATATAAGTGGTTAGGTGATCTTTATCCCACAAATATGGTATTCCCACCTTAAATCATAAGTTTCCTTAAAATGGTTAGGTGACCTTTCTCCCATTTAAAGTGACTCAAGTGTTGTGCAAAAGGATAGTGTTAAACTTGTTTTCAAAAGAAATTTTAAGTTTTTAAAATTCTAGTTTAGAAAACTTTACGTACCTTGTGTTTGCATGCTTTTAAACATATGGTGCCCTATGGTTCTCTTTTTAATAAAGCCCCTTTTATTGTTAGGACCGAGTACGAACTGGTACTAACCGAATCTACGTGAAACCAGATCAAATAGTGTGGAATCCTATTTGATTGACGATCCAATCAGGGAGAATGTTAATCTGATCAAAACTAACGATTAGAAAATGTTAAGAATTGATTAGCAATGATCAGGAACGCTCTATGAAGTTAGAAGGGACGACTTGAAAGATTTGGGATGACTAGGGTTGTGAATTCTCGAAGTGTTCCGTTTTTACATGAATTAAGTGGTATTTATAGGTTACAGTCTTCATTCGTATGACTGAGCCATAAGTATGGCTCAGTCGTGCGATTGAGTCATACGATCCACTCACACGGACGACTGACCCACACGATTGATTCATTCGGACGACTGAGCCAGTATTATGACTCAATCGTGCGTTTGGCTCAATCACATGGTTCAGTCGTGCGACTGGCTCATTAGTGTGGTCCAGTCGTGCGACTGGATCATAAGCCTTGGTTAAACACATTCCTGAACCTTTAATGACACAGAACTATGTCTAACAACTGTAAACCCACATAACGTGTTCATATAAGCATGTAATAAACAATAATATAAATAGATATGACATTCAATAACCAATAATCATTCAATAAAGAGTTTTCATTACATATATCAAAACATTACATCAGTGTAATCAAAATGAATGCCATTTACATTTAAGCACACTAGAACTAGAACTAGGGACATGTGTACCAACAAACTCCCCCTTGGACGTAGTTCTACCTATTCTTTGACTTCCTTAGCAAACTCTTCAAATGCAAAGCATAAACATATAACTTGTTGAAACTGAAGTGCTTGCACGATATCCTGCGTATAAAAAAACAGTGGCCACTTGTACAAAGTATATACATCAGCTGCTGACAAGTTTGTGAGCCATATTGGGTCGAACACCCTTACTGTCTCCAAAGTCCCCTTTCTATCAAACACAATGACGACTTCTCCAGTACGCGAGTCATAGTACCACCATTTAAAATGGGGTGTAAAGTCTTATGGCATCTCCCTCATAGGTATACGTGACATCGTGCGTGGAGGTTGCCATTTCAAGACAACTGTTGGCCTTCTAGTAATAGGATTAACTTCAGACCTTTTGATATACCTTGTCGGCTTTTGAGGTCTGAAGTTAACCCACCTGGTGCGGTACTCTCTTTTCAACGCAGCCTCAAACCAGCCTGATATCTTCTTCGGGTCGGCATATAGCAGCTTTAGGCGTGCCAGCTGGTTGAGCTCAAAACCGGGAAGAGTCTTTAGATCATATGGAAATCTAAAGTACTCTATTCCCCTCTCCCTCTTCACTGCGTAAACACTCAGATCCTCAAAGTATGCCCACGCTATGATCTTCCCTAACACCTTGAGATGCTTTTTCACTTTGTAGAGCTTGGTGTAGGTACTTGGCTTTGGTGCAGCGCGCTGGGCTCGGATCTCTGCAAAACAAGCCGCCCATTTAGCCTTTCTGATGTCCACATCGACGTCCGAGGCTTGGGATTGGCTTGTTGATGTCTCTGCCTCCTTTTCCTTTCGATTCAGCTTCTCCAATGTGTCACTGCCTAGAGTACTACCCAAATTAGGAACCACATTTCCCTCTTGGTCAGTGTACTCTAGATAGTGCTGGACTGTGACGTCCTCAATCTCTATTTCATCCACGTCGTTCAGCTCATCGTCACTAGCCACATCAAAGGTAGGAGCGTCCTTGACAATCTCATCCGGGTTCAGCCGGAACATCTCAGCAAGTTGCTCATCAGTAAGGTCATGAATTATTTCTCCTTCTTCAGGAGTATAACTCACAGACCTCCTGACAATCCCTTGCAAATCAAGTATCATTGTTAATTGAGACTTGATTTGCTGTAGGGGGGCAACATCATATTCATCTTGCTGAGATGTTTGATCTGCTTGAATTAAACATGTAAACACATTAATAGTTAGTAAGTAATCAAGATAATCAAACACTGAATAACAATATATAAACATTAATTACATAGCATTAATATATGATTTCAAGTACAAAAATTTTATAAACATAGACATCTAAGCTTTACTTTTGTCTTGCATCATGTAAAGGGTCTTCTCGCCTTCCTCTTGCTTCTCCGTCACCACTGACTTCATCATCATCATCATCACTCTCATAATCTTCTCTATCATCCTCATCATCATCATCTCCTTCACTGATCTTAAGAGGCTCATCCTTAGATCCTTTGAGTTTGAGCATGACCGTCTTATTACCAGCCTCCAACTCCTCCAACTTCTTAGCTGATTCCCCCTTATGCTTTTGAAGTTGGGCAATCTGCTAGGCTTGCTGTGAGATCTGCTGGGCTTGGGTAGCATTGAGCTCCTCAAGCAGACGTATCTACGCACTCTTCTCCTCATCAGCAACCAATAGCTTCAGCACCATATGATTTAGTGCTGAAAGCTGTTCCTCCACTCTAATGGGAGGAAGAGATGATCCAGTAGGGAATATGGGGTGTGAGGATGGTCCTGCTTGGTGGCTGGTGGTGGTAGTTGTGGCTGTGGTGAATATGGGTGGTGGTGAATGAATGGGTGGAGAAGTATGGGGTGTTGCTGTGGAAGGTGGAGGTGTGGTAGTAGTAGTGGGTGGTGTGGTAGTAGTGGTAGTGGCTATAGTGGTCGAGGTGGTGGCTGTAGTGGTAGAGCTGGTGGTAATCAACACGAACCTCGGCCTCTTCCCCTTCTTGCCATAGGGCTGAGCCATCCTCTTCTTCCGTGTCCCCTTTGACACGGAGGCTCCCCCTTGGCTGCTGGGTTGGTCTGGGGAGTAAGATGGATCAGAAGTAGCCTCCCCAGACTCACCCTGGCGTCCATCAACCACCCTCACGCCTCTCTCAGTGGCTACAACCCGGCTTCCCACCGTTCGTACCAGAGGCTCTTCGTCTGACTCCTCCTCCTCATCAGGCTGAAACTCCTGATGGAATGCAGCAGTCTCTGTACCTCCTTGGGTAGATGGTGGAGATGTAACATCAGCAATAGTGGCCCGAGTTTGAGAGGGGCCAGTATCTCCACCATCACCACTGTCATCATCATCTGAGTCGTCAACCGGGAGCACAATCTGCTCGGTATCCGAATCGCTGTCATCGTGGCGCCACTTTCGCCTAGCTGGCGCCACATAATCCTCCCGGGCCAGATGCCCGAACAGTCACCTTACCGGGGGCATCACCTGCTTGCCCTGGTACACCTTCATCCGTCCGAGGGTGGTATCATCCATCACCTCTAGGACCACAGCGTCCTCCTTCTCTTGGGCAGCGAAGGGAGCTTCTAATCGATGATCATCTGCATAAAGCGTGGGTACATGCATAAGCTCTCTTTTCCCTTCACCTCAATGTTCTCTACCAGATAGGTGAAGATCATCCTCTAGAAGCTAAATGGGTGATTCAGCACCAACCCCACGTAGGCGATCTGCATCTGATCTGATAACTCGTCGAAGCCTCCCTTCCGTGAGGTGATGCATCTCAACAGTACGTGGGCTAAGTACTTGAATTGGGGGCACATGTTGCTCTTGTTGAGCAAACCTGCATTGATGTCCCTCGAGTACTTAGCCCTCAGAAAAACATCCTCTAACCGTAAGGGGATACAGTCGTGTGGGGCAATCAACATCATCCCCGAACTCTAAGACAGTCCTGAGATCCTTCTCTGTGATCTCTATAGTCTCCCCAAAGACGGAACTCCTGATACGATGGGGCTAGGAGGACCTGTCAACTACAGCGCTTTCCCAGATAGCCTGCTGAACTGATCTATACGGTGTGCATGGTGTCGAGATCGCACAGAAGATCCTCGATCTCCGTAGAAAGGTAATGATACCGGTGAACTTAGCTACGTTGCGAGATGACAGATCAAGATGAGCACAAATGTTGTGCTTTGTGCTCATCGTCCACCGACTCGCCATCTGTGACACAAAGTAAATAAACATTAGTAAGTGTAAAAGAGTAACAGTTTGATTAATTGAACTTGAAAACTTTTGTTCAGTCGTGCGAATTAACTGTGCGACTGAGCTAGTCGTGCAAATAGACTGCGCGACTGGCATCTAGTCGTGCGCATGAGCTCAGTCGGGCGATTGAAGTTCATCAAGGTGTCCATTCGCATGATAGACTGTTTGTCCATTCAAATTCAAATTTTTGAGCAAAACATGATGTTAGACATTGTGGCTTGGCTCATTAAGTTCGCAAATGTCCGACTAAACTCCTAATAACTTTTATTTGATCAAGATAATTAGTTTTAATGGTTTATTTGTCCAACTAAGTCTCAGTTCTATTTAGATCTTAAGTTCGATCATTTTGACGTGTATTACTGATCTTTGAGGTTGAACATCGTTGCGCAGTACCTGTAGAGTCAGTACAAATCGTCAGAATAAGTCACACGACGGTCTATAGTGATCAAACAAAATTTTGGCAGAGTGAGTTTAGGTCGTGCGTTTGAGAGGGCGATTGAAGTGAATGAACAACTGCGAACGACTCCCCTTCTATTTATACTAGGGTTTCCTCCAGTCGTGCGATTGAACCTAGTCGCATGATTGATTCGTGCGACTGAGGGTCAGTCGTGCGACTTGTCCATTCGGTCACCTCCAATCGTGCGATTGAGGGTCATTCATGCGATTGTCACAGTCGGTCACCTCTAATCATGCGATTGGGTTCATACTTATGGTCCAATCGTACGACTGGTCCATACTCATGGTCCAGTCATGCGAATGGCTCATACTTATGAATTTTGACTTTATGACCATTTGACACTTAGCCCCTTTTTAACAGTTGATAAAACATTTTGAGCGTTCGATCATCTCAGGCATAACCATTTTAACTTAAAGAACCTTTGATCACCTCAGACGTGATCCGTTTATCCACCCGATCACCTCAGACGTGATCCATTTATCCACCCAATCACCTCAGACGTGACCCCTTTACCTTTTCAGAAACAAGTGATTTAAGATTTACGTTAAGTTCATTTTGTGACATTCACAGAGATGAATCTCGTAGCACAGTCCGACACTGACACACTATACATAAAACTTGAAAAACTAGAAAACTAAACTAAATAACAAAAATAAACATGTTTTTGTGATTTTGTTAGGGTAGGGTTTAAAAAACTTTAACAATCATTTTAAAATGATTCTCCCCCTGAGCAGAACAGCCTATTAGCATTAACGTCATTTCTAAGATAGATTCATATGGAATCAGACTGGCATAAACGTAGTCTCTTGGAACTAATATTGATATATTGAAAAGGAAACTACATATATACAGATCACAGTTTCTCATTCATCTAATACTTCTAAGTGCCAACTGGAAATCATGCTTGGTCTGTTATGTAACACACATTGATTTTGAACGTTAGGTGATGCAGTCATGACGATTATTGGTATACTTGTCCACTTAAGTCCATACACAGATTTTTGACACACATAAGTGATAATTAAGTGGATTTGACCAACAAGTTTTTGTGCGTCCCACTAGTATATGGTAATCAATCTTCCTCAAGAGATTTTGAGCGGTCCGGTGGTTTAAGAAGATTTTGGTTCTAAGAGCTTTCAAAGAGATGTAAAGCCTCAAGTCAGTGCCATCGCATAGCAGAGAGGCGCAAACAATAGTGAATTCTTAGAACGGATAGGTTATGCTAAGCCTTAGGTCAGTGCCATCGCACAGCAGAGAGGCGCAAGACCTATCCTCTTCTTAGAGCAATGTACTATAATATACATTTCAGTAGTGACTATTGTCATCTTTTACTCTGTTTTTCTGGTCTTTGCACACATTTATGGCATTCAATTGCTCCACACCCCTTATTGGAAATTGATTGATTGTATAAACTAGGGATACCATGGGAACCCACAACTTCTTGATAGATTCATGTTTAAGTGAATCACCAATAATGTCTACTAGTCTTTGTGTTGAACCTATCGATACATCGTATAATGGACTAGCACCTCCCTAGACCTATTTTCTCCGTGTAATTACAGTAACAGACAAGCATACTATCATTTTCCAATATGTTAGACTTAGAGTTGTCAGACTTATGATTTTCTATGATTTAAATTAAACATTGCAAAACTAATAAATCTTTTTGGTGTTCCAAGTAACACGGCGCCTGTGTACTATCACTTTCCATAGCGTTGAATCACTATCTTAAATTTGTTGTTTTTGCCTTTTTGGCTTATCTGCTCTCCCCCCCATTTTTTATTTTTTTATTTTTTTAAGTAAATAAATACTGAAACTAAACTAATCTCCCCCTAAAATGCTTAAACCAAAAATACTTTTGTGTTTTTGGATTTTTAAGACAGGAAATTAGAATAAGATAAATAAAAGAAAATAAAAAGAAAAAAAGAAACTAAAAAAGTGTCGGACTACGCATTTGCCTCTTTTGGAATCACGTCACTTTTCTTTTTCACGCCGTTGACCTCTAACAGATAGAAAAATCTGGGTTTATCAAACGGTTTAGTGTAGAGGTTGGCGCGCTGAAAATCCATGTTTATTTTAATCACATCAATTAATTGTTTTTCATAGCAGTCGCGTATGAAATGATACTTTATGCCGATCTGTCTTGTTTTAGGGTGTTGAACAGGATTTTTAGTTACAGCTATGGCAGTAGAATTATCAAAAAAGATAGGGGTATTAGAAAATTGCAAACCATAGTCCTGCATTTGCTGTTGAATCCAAATGATCTGAGAGCAGCAACTTGCAGCAGCAACATATTCAGCTTCACATGTTGACAAGGCAACAGATGTCTGCTTCTTGCATTGCCAGGTGACTAATCGCCTTCCAAAGAACTAACACCCTGTTGATGTAGACTTGTAATTCACTTTGCATCCACCATAGTCTGAGTCATTATACGTTGTTCGCTCAAAGTCATCATCATGAGGATACCACAACCCCAATGTTGGAGTACCCTTCAGATAATGAAAAATCCTCTTCACCCCGATCAGATGATTTACTTTTGGTTTGGCTTGATATCTGGAGCATAGACATGTGGCGTACATGATATCTGGATGCGAGGCAGTGAAATACATGAGAGATCCGATCATCCCACAATACATAGTGGCATCCACCAAATCCCCATTATCATCTGGTGCCACATCATGGTTTGTGGCAAGTGGGGTACCGACAACAGTGACATTTTCCATATCAAATCGACTTAGAATGTCTCCAACATACTTAGTCTGATGCAGAAAAATACCGGTAGGTGTCTGATCCACCTGTAAACCTAGGAAGAACTTCATCTCTCCCGTTGCACTCATTTCAAATTCTGCCTTCAACACAGATTCGAATTCTTCACATAATTCTTCGTTTCGAGAACCGAAGATTATGTCATCCACATAAATCTGCACCATTAGTAAATCTCCATCTTTCTCTTTGATAAACAACGTGCAGTCAATCACACCCCTGTGAAAACCATGTTTTAACAGGTGGGTGGAGAGCTTCTCATACCAAGCTCGAGGAGCTTGGTGTAGCCCGTACAGTGCCTTGTCCAGCTTGTAGACTCTGTCCCGATGGTAAGGATCTTCAAATCCTTCGGGTTGACTGAGGTAGACTTCTTCACGGATTCCCCATGAAGGAATGCACTTTTAACATCCAGCTGATAAACCTTGATCTTCATGTAGGATGCATAGGCCAGAAAAATGCGAATAGCTTCCATCCTTGCCACTGGTGCAAACACTTCATTGTAGTCGACTCCCTCGACTTGTCTGAAGCCTTGAACGACCAATCTTGCCTTGTTTCTGATGACAACACCTTGGTAGTCCTTCTTGCAGCGTAGCACCCATTTGGTGCCTATTACTTTCACTCCTTTGGGCCTGTCAACGAATGTCCACACTCCAAGCTTCTTAAACTGTAGTAGCTCTTCCTGCATAGCATTGACCCAGGCCTCATCCTTCAGGGCATCACTTATGTGTTTGGGCTCGACTTGAGAAACAAAACATTTGAAAGCCCTATCATTCACGTAGCCCTTTTCCATAATCGCAACATAGTCAGCAGAGTATAGCTGATTTCTCATCTACACACCAGAGTGAAGGTCCCCAATGATAGTCTCCGGGGGATGATTCACACTGATCCTAGTCACAGGTGTTGTAGGAACGACAACTTTAGTATCCAGATTTGTGATGGCAGGTTCAGTATCCGGATTCCCTGATGCATTCTCAGCATCTGTTGAGCTTCCATCTTGATTAACGTTATGCTCATTGCTTGTCTCAACTGCTTCTTCATCTTCTAATGAATCATCACTCTCGTACTGAGCAGTGGCTGAAGATCCCGAAGCATCACTGGCTGGTGCTATATTGCTGATATGTAAGGCCCCATTCCTGGGCACCTCACAGTTGGTCAATCATTGCACGTAAAACATACATTTACAGATATTTTAAATAATCATTGCAGCGGAAACATTCAAAAGACATCTCATTTCATCATGAAAGCTTTTACAAAGTAATACATCGTTCATCAATTACAAAATAGTCATAAACGGTGACTTTTAGTAGTAAGAGGATTCCTTAGGTAATCCCGTTTATCCGAATCCTCTACAAACACCATTTTGTTTTCTAATTACATGCAACATTATACATTGCAAAAATATTAACAAAAGAATGCTATCCCAAAAGAGCTGAGTAGCCGCCTCGTGCCATCCTTAGCAACACTACCTGCCAACTGGAAACACATAAAAAGTCAGCGTTGCTGAGTGAGTTCTAGTTTTATAATAAAACATACTTTTCTTTCGTTAAACCGTTCTTTACATACATACGATCACACAACATACGTACACATAGATAATATTATTATTATTATCTTCATCATTCATACATTAGCTTTCGTTCGTGTACCGTTATCGTTAACATTCACATTCCTTCATAACTCTTTCTTTCGTTCGTACGTTTCCTTACTTTCATTCATACATTCATTACATTCATTCGTACGTGCATTGTAGGAGTTTTTACAAGTCTATCAAAGTTGTTTAACCATTTTAAACATAAAATGCAGCGGATAATCATTTTAACATCTTGTTAGAAGTTTACATAAACCATTTTATGTTGATAAAACCCTTTATTGATGGATCTATTTGCATGAACAAATAACTTACAAAACAAACATAGAAAGGTGATGAAGACTACGTTTCAAGACTTTCTTTTGAGATGAGGAGGATGATGTTCTTGAAGGCAAGATTCCAACTAGCAATCCTCAAGTAGATGATACCCCAAGCTTCTTCAAACACCCACTTTGCTAGGTTGTGCAACACCACCTTCGAAAACCCGCTTGGACACTAGATTTTCAGCCAAGAATACTTTGATCAAAAGCTGAAAATCAGCCCTTTGTTCTACTCTAAAATCGATTTTTAGAGAGAAGTATGGAGAAGATTGTCTCTTGTGTGTGTGAGAGAAAAGTGTGAAGTGGAAGAGTGTTCAAGTGAGAGTGTCTTGCATGCCCTTGGAACAAAACAAGATAGGTTCCCAAGACCAAAAAGGGATGGCCGAAAATGGTCCCCTTTGGTTTCCCTCTCAATTTAAACTTTTATATAATTATATACTCTTGCACATTAGTTTTTATAAAATTAAACCATTTTGATTTTATAGCACTAACACACACTATTATTTGTTATTGTTTAACTAATTTAAGTAATGAAACAAATAATCCCTCATGAACAAATTATCTATATAATCTTGTTCATTTACAAAAGCAATGATTTAGAAAACCCGGTTTCTAAATTGGGGCTAATATTTATTTGTGTGATCTTATCAACAAATAAATATTTATCGGTGTTTATTTTGCTTGTTATTGGGTATGACCCGGCTTGGATCATATCACATTAGCCACATCAATTTAATATGTATCTTGGGCAGGTCAACCCCTTCAATCTCCCACTTGCACAAGATTCATAGAAGATTGATGCAAGTAGCAAATAACGCCTAGCAACGGTTTGCTACCCCTAATGTATATGACTAAGTGCCATTCAATAACATCATTCCTTTTCAAATACTTTACTTGAATATGATTTAGGTGAATCAATCATTTATCCTTTTGTTACAGATGTCATGTTAAATCCTAGAGACACAGAATTGTCATTCTCCGTTGATTTAACTTTAACAGGCCTTAGACATCTTACTCTCAACGAATAAGAGGAACAAATTCCATCTTGACTATATACGTCTCTCACAATCACCTTATATCATACCTGAACCTAGCCTTATGTACTGCCAATATTTCAGAACAGCAAAGTACTAAGTCAAGGTACAATACTTGGTGAATATCAAGACCTAATATGTATCTCAGGTCTGAGGATACAATGACATTCGCCTTTACTCAATATCTCTTATGACTAATCACAAAGATTCCATGCAGAAATAATTGAGAGCGGGTCGGTCCAATATCTATATCCCATAGATATCAATGAACCTTGGTAGCAACCTCTTGCTCTATATTCATACCTTATGAATATCAACCAGTCCAAGTTCATTATAGTCTTACATTCATAGTTGTTCCCACAAGTATGATCGACTATGGACGTTTAGAATAACTTACTTATTCACGGATTTAAACATGCTGAATTAGAAGAACAAATGAAAGTTATAACCATATAATTAAGTCAAATAACATAAGTTCCAATATCCAAATACAAAATATAAAATCAAATCCAGTCACTAGAATATCGAAGTCCCATGGCACAAGCATGACCTTCATGCTTTGCCTTTTCAAGGAGCTTTGTGAGTGGATCCGCAATGTTTTTATCAGTGTGAACTTTGCGAATACATATCTTTCCTTTTTCAACTTCATCTCTTATGTAGTTGAATCTCTACTCAATGTGCCTTGTTTTCTGATGTGCACGGGGTTCCTTGATTTAAGCAATCGCACCCTCGTTATCACAAAGAATCTCCAGAGGATCCTGAATGGAAGGGACTGCCCCTAGATTGGCTATGAATTTCTTCAACCATGCAGCTTCCTGTGCTGCCATTGAAGCGGCGATGTATAATGACTCTGTAGTGGACAACGCTATGACTTCTTGCTTTGAGCTTTTCCAAGAAACAACTCCCCCATTCGGAATAAAGATGTACCCCGATTGAGATCGTTAATCATCTCGATCGGTTTGGAAACTCGCATCCGTGTAACCTTCTACAACGAGTTCCTCTTCACCAGACCCGTAGATCAAGAACATGTCCTTAGTCCTCCTTAGGTACTTGAGAATGTTCTTGACAGCCATCCAATGATTTTCACCAGGATTTTGCTGGTATCTACTTGTCATGCATAAAGCGCATGACACGTCCGGTCTAGTGCATATCATTGCATACATGATAGATCCTATAGCAGATGCATATGGGATTGACTTCATTCTATTCTGTTCCTCCTTTGAGCTTGGACATTGAGTCGTACTCAATATTGTCCTCTCTGAATAGGTACAGTACCTTTCTTAGAGTTTTCCATCTTGAACCTTTTCAAAATTTTGTCAATGTATGCACTTTGATTCAAACCTATCAACCGCCTTGATCTATCCCTATAGATCTTTATTCCCAGAATATAGGCGGCTTCACCAAGATCCTTGATGGAAAAACAACTTCCAAGCCAGGTTTTTACACCTTCCATGGTTGGAATGTCATTTCCAAATAGTAGTATGTCATCAACATATAATACTAGGAAGGTTATTGTGCTCCCACTAGCCTTTTTATACACACAAGCCTCATCAGCGTTTTTGATGAAGCCAAACTTCTTTACCTCCTCATCAAAACGGTGATTCCAGCTTCTCGATGCTTGTTTCAATCCATAGATTGATTTCTTTAACTTGCATACTTTATTAGGATGTTTTGGATCGACAAAACCTTCAGGCTGAACCATATAGACATCTTCCTTAAGGTATCCATTTAGGAAAGCGGTTTTGACATCCATTTGCCAAATCTCATAATCATAATGAGCAGCTATGGCAAACAATATCCTTATAGACTTTAGCATCGCAACAGGTGAGAAAGTTTCATCATAATCAACCCCTTGATTTTGAGTGAAACCCTTTGCTACAAGTCTAGCTTTATAAGTATTCAAGTTTCCATGCATATCGGTTTTCTTCTTGAAAACCCACTTACTTCCAACTACCTTGGAATTAAGAGGTGGTACAACAAGTTCCCAAACTTGATTGTCATACATGGATTGCATCTCAATGTTCATGGCCTCAAGCCATTTGTCACAATCTAAATTGGACACTGCATCATGGTATGTGGTTGGTTCATCTGAATCTACCACATAGCATCCATCCATGAAAAATCCATATCTTTCGGGTGGATTACTAGTTTTACCACTTCTGCGAACGTTTTGTGTGTATTGATCAACCACTTGATCATCCCCCACATCCTCATGTTGAGTGCTAGTTTCAACCAAACATGCATCGGGCTGTGGTTCTCGATCCTCCATAAGATCCACTGTTCTACTGCTAGTTCCTTCCATAAGGAACTTTGCTTCTAAGAACTCACCCTTTCTAGCAACAAACACCTTTTGTTCCAGTGGATCATAGAAATAATATCCCACAGAATCTCTAGGATATGCAACAAAGATACACTTGGTGGATCGAACCTCCAATTTGCTTGGGGTGGGAGTCTTAACATAAGCCTCACAACCCCAGACCCTTAAGTATGATAGGGATGGAACTCTTCTATGCCATATCTCAAAAGGTGTCCTTTCCACCTTTTTGGTTGGGGCCATATTTAGAATACGAGCCGCGGAGAGCAAAGCGAAACCCCAAAATGATAGAGGCAATGTGCTTCTAGCCATCATAGATCGAACCATATCCAATAAGGTTCGATTCCTCCTCTCAGACACACCATTATGCTGTGGTGTTCCAGGTGGAGCGAGTTGTGAGACAATCCCACAATTCCTAAGATGATCTTGAAAAACATGACTTAGGTATTCACCTCCTCTATCGGTGCGGAGAACTTTAATCGACTTGTTGAGTTGATTTTCTACTTCATTCTTGAAGATTTTGAACGTTTCAAAAGCTTCATCTTTGTGCCTTAATAAGTACACATACCCATAGCGACTATAATCGTCGGTAAAGGTAATGAAGTATCTTTCACCATTCCTAGTCATTGGTTTAAAAGGACCACATTCATCCGAATGTATGATACCTAATAAATCTTTTTCCCTTTCGTTAGTTCCACTAAAGGGTGCCTTAGTCATTTTCCTTGTAAACAAGATTCACATACATCAAATGAATCACATCCATTTGTTTTTAAAAGACCATTCTTTTAAAGTGTTTGTATACGTTTATTGTTTATATGACCAAGACGACAATGCCAAAGGTAGGTATCACTCATATCCAACTTGAGTTTCTTGGTGTTAGTTTGGTACAATGAACTATTTAAAGCATTTTCTTGAACCAATTCATAAATACCATTAATGGGAATAGCTTTAAAATAGAATATATCATTTAAAGAAACATGGATATCATTTTCAACAAAAGATAATACATAATCATAATGTCTTAATTGGGATATAGATATAATGTTTCTAGTCAAACTAGGAGCATACAAAACATTCTTCAAAGTTACTTCCAAACCATTTGGAAGTTTTAGGATGTACTCCCCACGAGCTTCAACTTTGACTTTGGCTCCATTGCCCATGAAGAGGCTAACATCCCTTTGTTTGAAGTCCCTACTTCTTTTGAACCCCTGCAACAAATTGCAAATATGAGTTCCACATCCGGTATCCAATACCCATGTGTTAGAAGACATGACATTAAGATCAATATGAATCATGTAAATTATACCTGAGATTTGCCCCGCATCCCTCTTTTCTCTCAACTCTTTGAGATAGACTGGACAATTTCTCATCCAATGCTCTATCTCACCACACTTGAAGCATGGGTCGTTTACAGCAACCTTTTGCTTCTTCTCCTTGGGCTTCGGAGGTTCCGCCCTAACAACCATCTTCCTCTTTCCCCCAACATGCCCCTTTCCTTTGGCAACAATTGCCTTAGGAGGGGGTAGAGACCTTTTCTTTCTCCCACCTTCATTAATGGTGAGAGCGGGTAAAACCCTTCTACCCATTCCCGCCTCGGCTGATTTGAGCATTGAATGAAGTTCATTTATGCTCTTGTCCCATCCGTTCATGTTGTAATTCATGACGAATGCCTCAAACCTTTTAGTTAGGCCATTAAGGATCAAATCCGTGGCCAACTCCTTTGAGACAGGACAATTTAGCCTTTGAAGGCGGTCGATGTGGCTTTTCATCTTAAGAACATAAGCTGAAACCGATTGGGATTCCTCCATCCGTCATGCATGAAGCGCTCGAACCATTTCGAAGCGCTCCACCCTAGCTTGTTGCTGGAACGTTTCCCGCAACTGAGTGATCATGTCATAAGCTCCATGGAGCTCATACTCCTTTTGGAGGTCGGGTGTCATACTTGCTAACATTAGGCAAGAGACTTGGATGGAGTCTTCCACATATCTAACCCAATCATTATAGGCCTCCACATCCTCCTCGTTAGGTTCATCGGGGATGGGATCATCAAGGATGTAAGCCCGCTTTTCTTGCTTGAGAACGATTCTCAAGTTGCGGTACCAATCCATGAAATTGTTAGGTGTTAGACGATCCCTTTGAAGGATCGCCCTTAGAGATTGGTTGTTTTGGTTTGGTACATCGTTATTAGCGTTGTTGTTGTCGGCCATCTACAAGATTTTACAAAGTTCCATTTTAGTATTCGTTGATATAACTATATTTCATTTATTAATACCCTTTTATGTCTCATAGACGATTAATAAATAAAATTTTAGAATCCAACGTTATATTTAAATACTGGGTAGGTGACCTTTATCCCATTATTTAAATTAACAAGGTAGTCATGAATGACAATTGCAACCTATTGCAACTTCTTGTGGTATGGGATCGTTTGAACATCTTATGTTTATAACGACATGTTTATCCCATCAACACCTTTGTAAAACATATTTTAGGTGATCCATTCAATATATTTTACAAATCAAGTCGTCCTACTTACACACACGTGTGAGTTTACTACATAAGTGGTTAGGTGACCTTTATCCCACAAACATGGTATTCTCACCTCAAGTTACAAGTTTCCTCAATGTGGTTAGGTGACCTTTATCCCACTAAGAGTTTGCAAGTAACCTAAGTGCTGTGAAAAAGGATGGTGTTAAACTTGTTTTCAAAAGGGATTTACATTTTCATATTTCTTGTTTAGAAAACTCTATGTACCATATGATTGTATGCATTCAACCATATTGTACCCTATTGGTTCTTTTAAATAAAACCCATTTTACTTTTGCAAATCATTAATCCCTTTTATAAACCCATTTTATTTGTGTTTAATGATTTGAGAACCAATTTCTTGTTGTAGCTTGTTTTAATTGTCGGTTGTTAATCACATCCAAATATTCAAAACAAACATCAACATAAGCATTCTACCAAGTATAAACAATCCATTCACATATGCATAACAAAGCATACTAAGTTGAGCACACTTGTTAGCCAAAACAAGTGTGTCAAAAGGTCTTGTCCTAAGGGTTAAGAACATGACACAAGGATGACCAAAAAAGACTCCCACTTGAATCCACTTCTTCAAGCATCCTCTTTGTCCATCTTTTCTTCAAATCTTGATCTTGAGCATCCTTACAAAATATGTATCCTAATACAATTTTTCTAGTAAAGGAAAAACTCCTAATCTATTTATTACAAACCAAATGAATAAATAAATTACAAAACAA
Organism: Flaveria linearis; assembly: GCA_024085815.1. Classification (NCBI taxonomy): domain Eukaryota; kingdom Viridiplantae; phylum Streptophyta; class Magnoliopsida; order Asterales; family Asteraceae; genus Flaveria; species Flaveria linearis. The sequence continues at coordinate 53,121,657 of CM044008.1, forward strand.
GACTTGAAACATAAAATTAAATTATTACATAGCCAAATGAATAGATCATGACAACAAATCAATCAATCCACAAGGTCTAGGCTTTGTTATGCATAACCAAACAACATATCCAAATATGTAAATCATCCAACTCAAGCATGGTTTCATTTAATTAAAAAATCCAACAAAAAAAACTTTTTTTATATATACCGCTGCGACAGCAGTTTTTTTTAAAAAAAAAATTGGATCTTTCAATTTTTTAACTAATTTAAAACACAAGATTCAAGCCATCTCAATGCATATAAGATTAACCAACTTGAATCAAGATAAACCAAGCTAAATCTTGAGTTCTAGGGTTTCTAATGACCCAAGAAAAACTCAAAATTTCGATCTAAAGAAGTTAGTGTCCATGCAACCGGCTCTAGATGCCATTGTAGGAGTTTTTACAAGTCTATCAAAGTTGTTTAACCATTTTAAACATAAAACGCAGCAGATAATCATTTTAACATCTTGTTAGAAGTTTACATAAACCATTTATGTTGATAAAACCCTTTATTGATGGATCTATTTGCATGAACGAGTAACTTACAAAACAAACATAGAAAGGTGATGAAGACTACGTTTCAGGACTTTCTTTTGAAATGAGGAGGATGATGTTCTTGAAGGCAAGATTCCAACTAGCAATCCTCAAGTAGATGATACCCCAAGCTTCTTCAAACACCCACTTTGCTAGGTTGTGCAACACCACCTTCAAAAACCCTCTTGGACGCTAGATTTTCAGCCAAGAACACTTTGATCAAAAGCTGAAAATCAGCCCTTTGTTCTACTCTAAAATCGATTTTTAGAGAGAAGTATGGAGAGGATTTGCTCTTGTGTGTGTGAGAGAAAAGTGTGAAGTGGAAGAGTGTTCAAGTGAGAGTGTCTTGCATGCCCATGGAACAAAACAAGAAAGGTTGCCAAGACCAAAAAGGGGCGGCCGAAAATGGTCCCCTTTGGTTCCCTCTCAGTTTAAACTTTTATATAATTATACACTCTTGCACTTTAGTTTTTATAAAATTAAACCATTTTAATTTTATAGCACTAACACACACTATTATTGTCATTGTTTAACTAATTTAAGTAATGAAAAAAATAATCCCTCATGAACAAATAATCTATATAATCTTGTTCATTTACAAAAGCAATGATTTAGAAAACCTGTTTCTAAATTGGTGCTAATATTTATTTGTGTGATCTTATCAACGAATAAATATTTATCGGTGTTTGTTTTGATTGTTATTGGGTATGACCCGGCTTGGATCATATCATATTAGCCACATCAATTTAATATGTATCTTGGGCAGATCAACCGCTTCCGGCGTTACGTTCATTCATACTTTCAATGTGTTCATTCGTACGTACTTTACTTTCGGTGACATGTACAATACCTCAAACATTGTGCACTACTGCTGGTGCTGGACCTGTGATTATTAATCACGAACGATGTGCACTACTGCTGATCTAGTCACCTAGGATAGGTACATGCACCACTCGTCTTTCCTCATTCATTCTAGATCATTGCCATGAACTATACCCCGAACATTGTGCACTACTGCTGGTGCTGGACCTGTGATGATTAATCACGAACATTGTGCACTACTGCTGATCCAGTCACCTAGGGTAAGCAACAAGGATCCCATACATATGGTCAATCACAAAGACTGACCCCAGTGTGCATCCTTCGGGGTAGCTAACCCGCACACCGTTGAGCTAACACCTTCATAGGGTGTGTACGTCCATACGTTTGCTTGCAAGCCTTTTCTTACATTCATTCATTCATTCATTAATGCATGCATTCATTCATTCATTCATTAATGCATGCATTCATTCATCATGTTCCTCTTTCATTATCTTTCACTTTACGTTTCTTAATACTTTTATTTCATTCATTAACATAGCACGTAAAGTCACGGAAGAGATAAACATACATCGACACTAGGAACATTGGCATTTACAAGCCATCAGTCATTACCATCATATAGGGCTACATCATATTTATCATACATACATCATGCGTATACGCGCAATACTATCACTGTCGTGCCCCACGTAACTTCTAAGCCTCGACAGTTGTCACACATGAACCTACAGGAGCTATTACATCACTATTTACCCTTACCCTTCTCCCAAAGGCCAGTAACTGGACTATATCCCTCCTCGTACACAACAACCCTATTTGGGTGATTGGGCCTACTTCAGTCGCATGGCCTCTATGTGACTGGATCAAGCGATTGAGCGCCTATGCGAATGAACATACAATCGTGCGAATGGACTCTTAATCGTGCGATTGAATACTAGGCGATTGGACATCATGCGAATGGGACTAATGCGGTTAAGCACCTATGCGACTGGACACTCAGTCGTACGATTGGACACTAGGAGACTGAGCATCTATGCGACTGGGCTTCCAGTCGTGCGATTGAACCTCAATCGTGCGATTGAGTCTCAGTCGTCCCTCAGTCGGTCGATTGGCCTTTCAGTCGTCTAGCCCTAACTGGGCAGCGACTGGAGTTCATCCCGAACTGCAGCCGCGACATACGGCCTTCAAACTCTTCCAAACTCATTTCATGCCCCAATTAGCCCTCCTAAACCTTAGGGAATCATACTATGACATCATACAAGCTCATACAAGTCCAAAATCACACTCTAAACACACTACACACGATTACACCCAAATGGGTCAAACTCACAAATTTCAAAAATGGGTTTATATGTGTTCCAACCCCAAAATCGTTTGAAAACAAGTAAATGAGGGGTCCTAGAACTCACACAAATAAGAAGAAGATGAAGAGCTTCGTTTGGACTAGTTGCTCGACGAGTTTCGAGCCCGAATCACCACTTTTCTCTCCTTTTCTCTTCTTTCTCTCTTCTTTCTCTTTTCTTCTTTCTGACTGAGTTTTGCAAGTGTGGGGAGGGGGAGATGGCTGCCCTCTCCCTTAAAAGCTACAGCTCAGTCGCCCGAGCCCCTGGCGACTGAACCCTCAGCCGCCTGAACACCATGCGACTGGACCTTCAGTCGCATGAACTCCATGCGATTGGACCTCCAGTCGCATGACACTCCAAAAAGTCAAATTTCCGAGTGTTACAAGTCCACCCCCCTTATTTAGGTTTCGTCCCCGAAACCTGTTATTCCTCGAACAAACGTGGGTAATGCTGCCCATTTCTTCTTCGGTTTCCCACGTTGACTTGGATCCCTTCCTGTGCTACCACTGTACACGCACATGAGGAACCACTTTATTTCTCAGTCTCTTCTCCTTTCTATCGATAATCGCCACTGGTTGCTCCTCGTAATTGGGCCGTTTGTCTACCTCGATATCCTCTAGTGGAACAATCATATTTCATCTGCCAAGCACTTTCTCAGATGAGATACGTGGAAGGTCGGGTGAATTCCACTTAACTCATCTGGTAACTCCAACCTATAGGCCACCTCTCCTACTCGAGCAATGATTCGAAAAGGGCCTATATACCTCGGGCTCAACTTGCCCCACTTTCTGAACCGAATGATACCCTTCCAAGGCGAGACTTTCAACATAACCCGGTCACCCACCTGGAACTCAATCGGTCTGCGTCGTTTATCAGCATACGACTTCTGTCTGTCTTTGGCTGTCTTCATATAGGCCTTGATCTTTTCAAGCTTTTCAGACGTAGCCTCGATCACTTCGATGCTCCCCAATTCCTTCTGACCAATATCACCCCAACAAACGGGTGTCCTGCATCTCCTACCATTTAGCATCTCATAGGGTGGCATGCCAATGCCGGCATGATAGCTATTATTGTATGAGAATTCGGCTAACGGCAAGTGGTCATCCAAACTTCCCCTAAAATCAATTACACATGCCCAAAGCATGTCTTCCAGTGTTTGAATGGTCCTTTCTGACTGACCTCAGTTTGGGGATGATAAGCGGTGCTAATATGTAGCCTCGTCCCCATGGCATCATAGAATTTCTTCCAGAATTTGGATGTAAACCGGGTGTCGCGATCAGACACAATCGACACCGGTACACCATGGCGAGTCGCAATCTCCTTGATGAAAAGATCGGCCAACCTCTCGGATGAATACGTCTCGCGCATCGGTAGGAAGTGAGCACTCTTCGTCAAGCGGTCAACGATCACCCATATAGCATCATACCCTTTCGGAGTACGTGGCAACTTCATAATGAAATCCATGGTGATGTGTTCCCACTTCCATTCCGGTATATCCAAGGGCTGAATCTTCCCATACGGCTTCTGGTGTTCGGCCTTCACTTGCAGACAAGTAAGGCACTTACTCACATACTCCACCACATCACGCTTCATACCCGGCCACCAATAATCTTTCTTCATGTCCTGATACATCTTTGTAGCACCGGGATGAATGGAGTATCGAGTCTTGTGGGCGTCATCCATGATCTTTACCCGTAGATCCCCAAAACGAGGAATCCACATCCGCCCGAATCGGGTTCTAACACTAATTGTGTTCTCACCCAACTCCGCAACCAGACATCTCATCCTTTCAGGGTTAAGATGATCATCTTTCAAAGCCTCATCTTGAAACTCTTTGACCTGCTTCATCACGTCGGAGGTCATGATCAGCTGGTACGCTTTCACCCGAATCGGCTCAGGGCGTTCCTTCCAGCTAAGGGCATCCGCCACCACATTGGCTTTGCCCGGATGGTAATGGATCTCACAATCATAATCCTTTATAAGCTCCAACCATCGCCTTTGCCTCATATTCAAATCCTTCTGCTCGAAGAAGTACTTCAAGCTCTTATGGTCGGTGAAAATGGTGCACTTTATCCCGTAGAGATAGTGCCTCCAAATCTTTAATGCAAAGACCATAGCTGCTAGCTCCAAGTCATGAGTAGGATAGTTAACCTCATGAACTTTCAACTGCCAGGATGCATAGGCTATAACTTTTCCCCTCTACATTAACACGCACCCCAATCCCGAATAGGAAGCATCAGAATAAACCACCAGATCTTCACTTCCATCGGGTAATGACAGAACAGGAGCTTGGGTTAACCTCGCCTTCAATTTGTCAAACGCCTTCTCTTGAGCTTGACCCCATACAAACTTTACATCTTTCCGGGTCAACTTGGTTAGTGGAGAAGCGATCTTTGAGAAGTCTTGAATGAATCTTCTGTAATAGCCCGCCAAACCCAAGAAACTTCGGATCTCGGATGGCGTCTTTGAAGACTTCCATTGCATCACCGCTTCCACCTTTGCCGGATCAACCACAATCCTCTCCGGATTCACCACGTGACCCAAGAACTAAACTTCACGCAACCAGAATGCGCATTTGGAGAATTTAGCATACAAATTCTCCCTTCTCAACGTCTCCAACACTTCTCGGATGTGACCGGCATGCTCCATCTTGCTCCTTGAATAAATCAAGATATCATCAATAAACACAATCACTGATTTATCCAACATCGGCCGACACACCCGGTTCATCAGATCCATAAAAGCAGCTGGCGCATTGGTCAAACCAAAAGACATGACAAGAAACTCTAGTGACCGTAGCGCGTGCGAAAAGCTGTTTTGGGGATATCCTGCTCTTTCACCTTTAGTTGATGGTAGCCGATCGAAGATCTATCCTTGAAAACCAACTGGCACCCTGGAGTTGATCAAACAAATCGTCGATTCTCGACAAGGGGTATCGGTTCTTCACCGTCAACTTGTTCAGCTCCGGTAGTCGATACACATCCTCATACTACCGTCTTTCTTCTTTACAAATAGGACCGGAGCATCCCAAGGTGAGATACTCGGTCAAATGAACCTCTTATCTAGCAGCTCTTGCAACTGCTCCATCAACTATTTCCTTTCCGTCGGAGCCAATCGATACGGTGCTTTGGCAACAGGTTGGGCTCCTGGTATCAGATCAATCTGAAATTCAATCTCTCGGTCAGGTGGCACTCCCGATAAATCTTCAGGAAACACATCTGGAAAGTCACACACAATAGGGACATCGGATAGTTGTGGTGTTGGCGTTTCCGCATCCTTTACATAACATAACTAGGCGCTACATCCACGCCTCATACATTTTCCCGCCACCACCATTGAGATCACTTTCGGGATCGTCATGACCCGATCCCCATAAACAGTTACCGAACACCATCAGGCGCTATCAAACGAATCATCTTCTTTCGACACACTATATTCGCCTCAAAGTCCGCCAACCAATCCATCCCAAGCACCAAATCAAAACCACCCAAGCTCATCGCGAATGGTTTAACCGGAAATTTGTGGCCCTCTAATTCCACATGACAACCCTCTATCACCTCGAAAATCTGGTAGACTTACCTATCACAGTTTCTACATCAAACGGTACGTCCACACGTCTACTACTAACAGGCAGTTTGGCACAGAAAGCCGCAGAAATAAAACTTCTACTGGCGCCCGAATCAAATAATACAGAGGCTAAACTTTGGTTCACCAGAAACGTATCGGACACAACATCAGGGTCCGTCCTAGCCTCCTCCTGCGTCATCGTGAATGCCCTGGCGCTTGCCCTTGATCCTTCATTCCCGTTTCTTCACGCCGGAACTCTCAGCCCTCGGCTTTTTGCAGTCTTTATTCATATGACCACTTTCCCCACAGTTGAAGCACCTCATGCCCTTACACTCTCTAGCCATATGACCAGGTTTTCCACACTTGAAGCAAACATTCAGCCCCAGTCTGCACTCCCCACTATGCTCCTTCCCACATTTACCACACCTTTTCAGTCCCGTACCCGGTGTGGCTACACGGCAGTCATCCACCGTGCCTTCTTGTTACTCGTCGAGGCATTACCCGACCAAACCAATTCCCGTTCCAATTCCTGTCACCACCACCCTTCCTACTACCACCAGCCACCACCACCACTGCCCTTTCATCATACAGTCTCCCCGCCAAGTCCACCGCCGACCTGAAGGTGATTGGTCGGGCGGCAATCATATGCCTGCGAATATCCGCGGCAAACCCAGAATATACCACTTGATCTTTCGCGACAGAGGTGTCACCTGATCCGGCACCAGACGTGCCATTTCGTTGAATTTCGTGGTGTACTGTTAGTGGGTCATCGTCCCCACCTCCAGCTGCAGGAACTCTCTCTCAACTTTATCCATCTCTCGATGAGGACAGAACTCCTCGATCACCAACCTTTTCAGCTCGGACCATTTCATTCTTCCAATGGCCCTGCTACCCTCGGCTTGGACTATGTTGTCCCACCAGCGTAGAGCCGAATCCGTGAAGGAGTGGGTAGCGAACTTCACTTTTTGGTCCTCCCAGCACTCGCTGATATCAAGGACAACCTCCATTTCTCTCACCCATCGGTGAGCAGCAGCAGCAGTGCCATTACCGTCAAAAGTAGGGGGCTTGCACCTCATAAACGCCCCATAATTAAAGCCTTGCGCTGTCTCATGCACAGGCTCCTCCTCTTCTTCCTCTTCATAATCAGAAAGAACCGTTTCTGGCCCTGCTTGCTCCTGCCTTCCTGAGGACCTGTTCCAATCCTTTCTTTCTCCTTCCCGGACAGCCTTAATCACTTCAGTCACCACAGACAGTAAGATCGTCTGCATGACCTGATGCACCTCTTCAACCACTGCCTCTTTTACCGAGGCTCTCAAATTGGCGCTCTCGTCTACACTCTCCTGATGAGGGGTCTCGGTTTCTTCATGAACCACTTTCTCCACCCTAGGTCTTCCTCTCGTGGCCCGTGGTTCAGCACCACGTCCGCCACCACCTCCACCCCGTGATGCCTTAGAAGATCTACCACCAGCCATTCTCTATCACACACTAAAAGATTCAAACACCAACACGGTCATTCAAGGGAATAGCTCAGTTATGTCAAGTATAGTAAGTCCCTAATTACAGTGGCAAGTTGTGATTAGCCATTCACTTGCTCTTCGTACCCGAGCATTACCTGTCCTGACTACATTAGTATCTAAATCTAACAGTTACACATAAACACATAACATGCGCACATACTACTATTTAACTTTAAGAAAATACCTGATGGCACGTAGCTACTCAGATTGGCATCACTTCCCTTTCTGTCCCATTCTCAGTTTAAGTTAAGGTTTATTGGAAAATTTACCCGTTTCACTTAAACTTTGGCTCTGATACCAACTTGTAAGGCCCCGTTCCCGGGCACCTCACTGTTGGTCAATCATTGCATGTAAAACATATATTTATAGATATTTTAAATAATGATTGCAGCGGAAACATTCAAAAGACATCTCATTTCATCATGAAAGCTTTTACAAAGTAATACATCGTTCATCAATTACAAAATAGTCATAAACGGTGACTTTTAGTAGTAAGAGGATTCCTTAGGTAATCCCGTTTATCCGAATCCTCTACAAACACCATTTTGTTTTCTAATTACATGCAACATTATACATTGCAAAAATATTAACAAAAGAATGCCATCCCTAAAGAGCTGAGTAGCCGCCTCGTGCCATCCTCAGCAACACTACCTGCCAACTAGAAACACATAAAAAGTCAGCGTTGCTGAGTGAGTTCTAGTTTTATAATAAAACATACTTTTCTTTCGTTAAACGTTCTTTACATACATACGATCACATAACATACGTTCAAATAGATAATATTATTATTATCTTCATCATTCACACATTAGCTTTCGTTCGTGTACCGCTATCGTTAACATTCACATTCCTTCATAACTCTTTCTTTCGTTCGTACGTTTCCTTACTTTCATTCATACATTCATTACATTCATTCGTACGTGCGTGACGTTCATTCTTACTTTCAATGCATTCATTCGTACGAACATTACTTTCGGTGACATGTACAATACCCCGAACATTGAGCACTACTAATGGTGCTAGACTTGTGATGATTAATCACGAACGTTGTGCACTACTGCTGATCCAGTCACCTAGGGTAGGTACATGCACCACTTATCTTTCCTCATTCATTCTGGATCAATGCCATGTGCTATACCCAGAACATTGTGCACTATTGCTGGTGCTGGACCTGTGATGATAATCACGAACATTGTGCACTACTGCTGATCCAGTCACCTAGGGTAAGCGGCAAGGATCCATACATATGGTCAATCACAAAGACTGACCCCAGTGTGCATCCTTCGGGGTAGCTAACCCGCACACCGTTGAGCTAACACCTTCATAGGGTGTGCACATCCATACGTTTGCTTGCAAGCCTTTTCTTACATTCATTCATTCATTCATTAATGCATGCATTCATGTATCATGTTCCTCTTTCATTATCTTTCACTTTACGTTTCTTAATACTTTTATTTCATTCATTAACATAGCATGTAAAGTCACGGAAAAGATAAACATACATCGACACAAGGAACATTGGCATTTACAAGTCAACAGTCATTACCATCATATAGGGCTACATCATATTTATCATACATACATCCTGCGTATACGCGCTCTACTATCACTGTCGTGCCCCACGTAACTTCTAAGCCTCGACAATTGTCACACATGAACCTACGGGAGCTATTACATCACTATTTACCCTTACCCTTCTCCCAAAGGCCAGTAACTGGAGCTATCACTATTTATCCTGGGCGATTGGGCCTACTTTAGTCGCATGGCCTCCACGCGACTGGATCATGCGATTGGGTGCCTATGCGAATGAACATACAATCATGCGAATGGACTCTCAATCGTGCGATTGAATACTAGGCGATTGGACATCATGTGAATGGGACTAATACGGTTAAGCACCTATCCGACTGGACACTCAGTCGTACGATTGGACACTAGGCGACTGAGCATCTATGCGACTGGGCTTCCAGTCGTGTGATTGAACCTCAGTCGTGCGATTGAGTCTCAGTCGTCCCTCAGTCGGCCAATTGGCCTTTCAGTCTTCTAGCCCTAAATGGGCAGCGACTGGAGTTCATCCCGAACTGCAACCGCGACATACGACCTTCAAACTCTTCCAAACTCATTTCAAGCCCCAATTAGCCCTCCTAAACCTTAGGGAATCATACTATGACATCATACAAGCTCATACAAGTCCAAAATCACACTCTAAACACACTACACACGATTACACCCAAATGGGTCAAACTCACACATTACAAAACGGGTTTGTATGTGTTCCAGCCCCAAAATCGTTTGAAAACAAGTAAATGAGGGGTCCTAGAACTCACACAAACAAGAAGAAGATGAAGAGCTTCATTTGGACTAGTTGCTCGACGAGTTTCGAGACCGAATCACCACTTTTCTCTCTTTTTCTCTTCTTTCTCTCTTCTTTCTCTCTTTTCTTCTATCTGACTGAGTTTTGCAAGTGTGGGGAGGGGGAGATGGCTGCCCTCTCCCGTAATAGCTACAGCTCAGTCGCCCGAGCCCCAGGTGACTGAACCCTCGGCCGCCTGAACACCATGCGACTAGACCTTCAGTCGCATGAACTCCATGCGATTGACCTCCAGTCGCATGACACTCCAAAAAGTCAAATTTCCGAGTGTTACATGATATCTAGATTCGGTTTATTCAAGACACTGAACATCATCTGAGCAGCAATCTCATCTTCTGAACATGTCGGAGGAAGGTTGAATGATTTGATAAAGCCATCGTAATCGAAGAATGACGACGGACCTTTTCCAGCAGGTGGGTGGTGTATCTTTGTACATGTACGTTGGACTACACTTCTACCTGACCTGTCGTGTTGTTATAAACCCGTTTGTCAGGTATGTTGTATCCTAGAAAGATCCCCTGATCTGCTTTCTCGCTGAACTTGCCCTTCGGAGTTTTCTTCAGTAACATACATGGAGTTCCGAGTGGTTCCAGATACTCCAGGTTCGGTTTGCGCTTCTGAAGTAACTCATAGCAAGTCTTCCCATGCCGCTTGACTACCAACACATGATTAAGCGTGTAGCACGCATTGGCAACTGCTTCATTCCAAAACTGTACTGGCAGCTTTGAATCTGCCAACATAGTCCTTGCAGTCTCAATCAAGCTCCTATTCTTGCGTTCAGCAACCCTATTCATCTATGGTGTGTATGCAGAAGAGAACTGATGAACAATTCCCTTTTCTTTGCAGAAAGCATCCATCCACTGATTCTTTAATTCAGTTCCATTGTCTAAACGAACCTTCCACACCTTCAGATTGTAAAGAGACTCCAGTGTTGTGACCAGCACTTTGAACGATTCAAATGTTTCTGACTTAGCTTTCAGAAACATCACCCAGGAGAATCGTGAGTAGTCATCTGTGACTACAAAGCAGTACCAGTCTCCAGTGATACTCTTCGTGCTAACAGGACCAAACAGATCCATATGCAGAAGCTCTAGGGGCATCTCAATAGAGTTAACGTGCTTAGACTTGTGATACTTCCTGGTCTGCTTTCCCTTCTTGCACGAGAAACAAAAATCTGGAAGTTTGAAGTTCTTGACAGTAACTCCCTCAACTAAGTTGTTGTGAATCAGATGATTCATCTTCCTAGGATTTATGTGTCCCATTCTCCTGTACCATGAGATGGACTCCTTCTACGTTGCTTTTGACAAAAAGCACTGAGCAATGGACTCAGTAGTAGAAGCATTTGACATGTCCAAGACGTACAAATCGTTGTACCTTGACGCTGACATTAATACCTGCTCCTCTGGAATATCCATCTACTTCTTCAGAATGTAACACTTTCTATTGTCAAATATTACTTTGAAGCCCTTGTAACATATCTGAGAAACTAAAAGTAAATTGTTATCTAACTATTGAACAAAATTTACTTTATCAAACTTTACCTTTCCATTACCTACTTCTCCTTGCGCGGTAATGTAGCCTCCTTTGTTTCCAGCGAATGAAACTTGTCCCCCTTTAATTTGTTTGACATTGGAAAGGAGAGACTGATTTCCTGTCATGTGCCTGGATGCTCCGCTATCTACAATCCATATGTTAGTAGAAGCGCTGTAGCAGACAACCTGCACAAAATAGAAAATAATTAGTTAAGGAGGGGGACCCAAGCCTTAACTGGCTTGGGTTTCCTAGAGATATGACACATCACAAACTCCACCCACTGTCCATTTGGAGTTGGAGAAACCTCATTCTTCTGCTTATCATCACTATCAGACACATAAGATGTTTTAGCTTTCCACAGACCATCCTTGTGTAAGGCTTGTTTGTGGTAAAGTGATGACTGATTAACAGTTTGAGTTTTTGGTCTATTTTCAAAATTGGTTTTACCTCAGGCATCACAGACTTGCCAGTGGCTTGTCTGTGTTGTCTATGGTGTTGGGGAGGGGTGTTAGACCTTGCAGGTGTTTTAGACCTTGGTTTTGTGAAATTAGGTTTAACATTCGGATCTAGTTCGACTTTAATCCTAGGTGTCTGATAGCGAGGACAGTGTGAAGAAATGTGTCCTCTTTGTCCACAAGTGTAGCATGATCTCCTCTCAACAGGACTAGGAGATCTCTTGTGGGGTGGGGAGTACACTTCTGGCATAGGCTTTTTGGTCTCAACTTTTGGTTTTTCACCTTCTTTGACAAATTTGATTGTTTAACGTTATGATTACTTTGTCTTTTCAAACGGTTGAGATCTTGCTTAACCAGTGACAGAAGCTTTCATTGAGGATATTCGTCAAGTGACAGAAGCTTCGATGGTTTGTTGTGATTTCTGATCTCATCTTCCAAGAGCAATAGATTTTGAATTCTGGAGTCCTTTCCGGCTGAGAATGCAAAGTGCTGTTCATCCATGATGACTTAGACTGAAAAACTTGACAATCTAACTGACTGATGCGACTGAGGAATGCGAATAAGACTCAACCGTGCGATTGAAGTCAGCCAGATGATTGAAGTGTGCGACTGAGTTCACATGTGCGATTGAAGTCAATCGTGCGTATGAGCCTATGTGTATGAGTTCAGTCGTACGAATGAAAGATACGACTGAGCTGTACCGAACGAATGAACTTAAACGTGCGAATGAGCAGACGATTGGACCAATCGTGCGACTGAGCTATGCTTATGAAATTCAGTCGTGCGATTGGATCAATCGTGCAACTGAGATGCCTGACTTCGAAATTTTTCAAAATTTTCACTCGATTCGACTAAAAACACGATTTTGAAAACCCTTGTCGGCTAGAACTCGAAAAATACGAACTTTTGAACACATGCACTCGTAAAAATTGAATTTTTAATGCAAACAGAATGGATCTTTTGATTGAAAAACGTTGACTTTTGCAAAAACGTGATTGAATCCATGTAGAATCGAGAGCCAAAGCTCTGATACCACTTGGTAGGACCGAGTACGAACTGGTACTAACCGAATCTACATGAAACCAGATCAAATAGTGCGGAATCCTATTTGATTGGTGATCCAATCAGGGAGAACGTTAATCTGATCAAAACTAACGATTAGAAAACGTTAAGAATTGATTAGCAATGATCAGGAACGCTCTATGAAGTTGGAAGGGATGACTTGAACGATCTGTGACGGCTAGGGTTGTGAATTCTCGAAGTGTTCCGTTTTTCCACGAATTAAGTGGTATTTATAGGTTACAGTCTTCATTCATACAACTGAGCCATAAGTATGGCTCAGTCATATATCAAAACATTACATCAATGTAATCAAAATGAAAGTCATTTACATTTAAGCACACTAGAACTATAACTAGGGACATGTGTACCAACAACTAAAGTCATTAATCTTTTTAATAACCTCTTATTAACGACTTAATGATAAAGAACCATCAATTTTCAGCTTGTTGTGTTTGTTAATAAGTTTGTTATGCATACCCAAATATCAAACAATCAACCATAAACACAAACAACCAAACAAGCACAACCATTACAATCACAAGTGCATAACAATAGCCACTATGTTGACTACACTTGTTTGCCATCACAAGTGTTGTCATTAGGTCTTTCCTAAGGGTTAACAATGACACATCAAAATGTGTCCATGAACTCCCACTTGAATCCACATTCAAATGCTTCAAGTGTCCATGTCTTTTGTGTCCTTCTTTGGGTCTTCAACTTGTGCATCTTCTTTTACAAAATCATATCCTAATACAATTTTTTTCTAATAAAAGAAATGCACCTAATCTATTTATTACATAACAAATGAATAAATAAATTACAACCCAAAATACAAACACAAAAAGAATATTACAACCCTTTCAAGAACAAAACCAAACATGACAAAATCACTACAATCAACCAAGTCCAAATCACATTAGGTCAAGGCTATGTTATGCACCAAAACATTTATCAAATACAACATTCAAGAACAACCACGAACTCCCTTTTTAACCCTAAAATTTCAGCCAACATAAACTAAAATTTTAGGGTTCTTGTCCAAACACACAATCAACCATTTGACATCAATCTTTCAAGGTTTATTCTAAAGCATGTAAAATAAAACTTGAAAGACAAGGGATTCATACATCCATAACAAAACAGCCCCTAATGGGTTGAAAAAGTTCATGAAAACTAACTTTTCTTGGACTTTTTAAGCAAATATTCTACATAACCGGCTCTAGATGCCATTGTTGGGTTTGTGACAAGATTATCAAAGTTAGTTTAACCATTTAAACTACAAAAACGCAGCGGATATAAGTTGTTAAAATTAGGTTTAATAATATGAAAATAAACCATTCTTTAACACAAAACAAACCCGTGAACAAGGATCATATGTATGTGCAATGAAATGCTATCAAAAAAATGAAAAAGAACAACCATAGGATGTTCTTGAAACTACCTATCAAGAACATGGAATGTTGTATGGATGATGAGAAGATGATGATGCTTCTTGAATGCCTAGCCTCCAAAAAGAAGTCCCCAAGCTTGTATACCCATAAGCTCTTGCAAACACCTCACTTGTTAGGAAGTGTAACACCTAAACCTTTCTTGTGCCTTCTTGAAGAGTGAAATTTCAGCCACTTTGAATCCGAAAATTCAGCCTTGAATCCGAAAATTCAGCCTTGAATCCAAAAATTCAGCCTTGAATCTGAAAAATTCAGCTTAGAAAGGAAGAAGAGAGAGTTCTTGCATGTGTGTGTGAGAGAGAGTGTGAATTGGGTTGAGTGTTGTAATGTATTAAGTCTTGTAAAGAACCAAGACAAAAGGAATCCCAATGCCTCCCTTGGGCGGCCGAAAATGGGTTTGAAATGGGTTCCCACCCATTTCAATTTATAAAATTGTTACACTCTTTAATCCCATAAGTCTATAAAATTAAACCCCCTTTTAATTTTATAACTTTAGAACACTATTATTTGTTATTATTTAACTAACTTAAATAATGATACAAATAATTTCTCACAAACAAAATTATCCGTATAATTTGTTCTATTTCAAATGTAATAATTTAAAAAACCTATTTTCTAAATTGGTGTTAATATTTATTTGTTTGATCATATCAACAAATAAATATTTATTGGTATTTGCCTAGATTGTTATTGGGTATAACCCGACTTGGATCATAACGTACTAACCACATCAATCTTGTATGTGTCTTGGGCATATAAGATCCAATAGAGATAACATATATTGTATGTTCATCCTCACCACCATTTGTGGTTTCTTAACACCCTGGTTTCCTCTGAGTAGTGATGTCTCTTTCAGAGTCATGAACAGGCAAAGTTGTCGTAGATTCAGTCTCAGAGATGTTACCACTGTCCTGAGAGGTCATTGAGACATTCTCAGTAGTGGCAGCTGAATCTATATGAGGCCCCTCTATATCATTGGGACTCACCTCAGTTAGGCTTTGCTGATGGGGGCTAGAAGTCAGAGGTTTCTCTAGGCTCAGTTGATCTTTGAGTGGGTGTTGTAGATCAACTTCATGGCCTTGGAGGAACAGAAATCCTTATCAGTGCCAGTAAGTAGGTCAGTAAAGGATAGGTCAGTAAAGGATATGGGAGTTGTGCCTAATGACCCTGGACCTTGATCAATATCTAGAGGCTTAGAGCCTATGATTTGGCTGTCCCTTATTGGTTGCTCAGGGGAGTATTGTGACTTGACTTGAAGGCTTTTAGTTCTGGTTTGGGGCTCATGGGATTGAGACTGAGGAGACTCAATACCCATATTGAGGTCAATCGTGAAGGATGGTTGGACCTCAGACTGAGTGGGAGCCCATTCTTCCAGTCTAGTCTTTTTGGATTGAATAGGAGGTGCTTGTTCAATCAGAGAAGACAGAACAAGGGTTTGCTTGGGACGTATCTAGTATGTACGTTTGATGGGATGAGGAGGATGAGTTGGTAGTGAAGTGGTTAGTGTTGGTGTGGGTTCATCACCTGTGGGGTTTACAGGGACGTCACAAGGAGCCATTGGCTCGATCATACCTGGTAGAATTTCAGTATGTCTTCCGGTGAAGTTGGTGGACACCCTCTTTAGGACTTTGAAGATGGCCGACCTCATAAGAGGGATAGAAAGAGTAACTGCACAGGCAAGCTTCTCTTGATCCAACTTGCAGTTAATGATATGCTGAATTAACCTGGGATACATGTAGAATGTCTCCCTTTAAAGATTTCCCCTGAGGTTATTCAGCACAAACCTGGAATAGTTGAACCGGAGGCCTTTTACCAACCCATGAACTAGGCATCCTAGGTCATAGGAAATTCGATCCCATCCTCTGAATTTGTTGGATAGACGGTGAAGAACGATGTGAAGCAAGAACTTGTAGTTGTAGGAGAAGTTAAACTTATAGACCGTTGACCTGCTCACATCGCCACCATACCCCATTTGGGTATAGGTGTCCTCCAAATCAGATTTGGGGAATTCTGTAGGAGAACCCTCAACATGAAGCTCCAAGTGCTCCCTAATGGTCTGTTCAGATATGACCCATTCTTTTCTACAGATTGTTAACCTAATAACCCTAACTCTGTTCAGAGTGTCAATCTGACCATTTTCCTAAAACTCAGCCATTTGGTTGGAGTAAATTGTGAATCCAAGGAACGTCCAGGGAATTATTAGTCCAGGGAATTATCAGCTTAGTTATTGACAAAACACTGATCGTAGATTTACCATTGTTTGTTGTTAGATTAATTGATTGTATAATGATAAGAAAACAAATATATATCGTGAAGAGTAGACTCAAACTAACAAAGAACAATTGAATAACTATTGAAGAATAGATAGAAATATATAAAATGTTTTTCATTAATTATTGCTAATGCTAGGGTTCTAATGCTATATTGATGCGTATGTATTGTTATGATGACGATTGCGACTGCTAGGGTTTGATTGATGTTTTGATTGTGGGTAATCGGTTTTTTTAAATTGTGCACCTAAGCCCCATATTTATAGGTTTAGGGTCTTACTAATTTAGAAATAATAACTTTCTTATATTGGTAAGGAAGTTACTCAGAGAATGTTATGATGTGACATTCTCTGACTAAAGTAGAAGTCATCCGTAGATGTTGACTTTTTATTTTAGTGTTACCTTCCGTTGACTTGATGAGCTTGATGAAGTACATCAAGTTGATCTTCCGCAGGGACTTTGTCTTCCGCAGGAATTATTGTTCTTCCGCAGGAACTTTGTTCCTCCGCAGGAGATTTCTTCTTCCGTAGGAACACTTGTCTTCTGCAGTTGTTTTGTTTGTTCATCCGCAGCGAGTCAGTCTTCCTCAGGAGATGCACTAACTTCAATAATGTTGTAAAGCTTCTACAAGATTTCCGCAGAGTACTTGATTTGTTCCAGAGGATCTATGCAGGAACATTTTGTTCATCCATAGATATTTCCAACACTTGGTCAATTTCAAGAAATGTTGGACCAAAAGAACCAATGAGCCAAGATCAGGAAAACCTCTAAGTCCCACATGACATCACAACAACTGCTGAAGACCCTCATCAGCTGTTCTGACAAAGTCTGAAGAATCAACAGCTGAAGTTCAAAGAACTGAAGTACAACAGCTGAAGATCCCAAAGTACTGAAGACAAGTACTGAAGTCTAAAGTACTGATAAACACAAGTACTGAAGACTTCAAGTACTGAAGACAAGTGCTGAAGATCAAAGTCTGAAGAACTAAAGAACTGATGAACAACTGCTGATGTACAAAGTCTGAAGACAACGACTGAGGACAACAGCTGATGACAACTACTGAAGTCATCAGCTGATGAAACATCTGAAGACCAAAGTCTGAAGACCAAGTGCTGAAGTTTCAGAGTTTGTCACAACAGCTGAAGAAGTCTTCTTCAGTTGTTGTGATGGTTTATTTTCCTTTCAGTAGTTTTATGTTTTTCCTTTCAGTAGTTTGTACAACAGCTGAAGAGTTTGTTCTTCAGCTGTTATAGTTCAGTAGTTGTAAACGACTAAAGAGTTTGTTCTTCAGTCGTTGTAGTTGTCAGTAGTTTACTTTTCAGTACTTGTAACAGATAGAACACTTAGGAAAATTTTGTAAGAAGATGTCAGCTGTTGTCACATCTTCAGTAGTTGTGTTCTATCAGTAGTTAGTTTAATAGTTGTTTAATGTCAGTGGAATCTGACAACGGTATGGGTCATTTGCCTATAAAAGGGCAGTGACCTGAATGTATTCAACGCCGAAATATGAATAAATGAATATTATTCTTTCAAGGCAGAATTATTCTCTCTACATCTACTTTTGGTTTGCATGCAATATTCTTTATGTTCTTGCTTTAATTGCTAATATTCATGCTAAATCCGCTGCGAACACAATCTAATTGATCAAACTAGAGGCTGAGATCCTAACAAATGGTATCAGAGCAGGTTAATCATTGATCGATTTCACTATTGATCATTTGAAACTGCTCTTTTGATCTCTAAGTTTGATCGAATTAGCAATTTGCAAGAATTAGCTGTAGAGAGAGATAGAGCAAAAGAGGAAGTTGTCTACTTCTGGCAAGCTCGCTGATGACTTTGTTCAAGGCAATGCTGCCTTGATAAGTCAGGAGTCTGAATATGCTTCATCAGAAAGTTCTTATGATGAGCATATTAATTTCTCTACCAACTCAGAACAAGCTTTTGTTGGTGTAGGTAGTAGTTCAGGAGGCTGCAGTGATAACTGGTGCTTCTTGATGGATGATTTGAAGGGCATTCCAGATGATGATCTGGAAGAGATGGATATTTTGAGCCAAATGGCAATGATCAATATCAGATCTCAAAAGTTTACAAAAGAACTGGTAGGAAATTCCCTGGTCTCTCTGGCAAAACCAAAGTTGGTTTTGACAAGAGCAAGTTGAGGTGTCACAAGTGCCAAAGGCTTGGACACTTTGCAAGAGAATGTAGATCATCTGGATCTAAATCCTCTGCACCCTTTATGACTTTTCCAAGCAATAGCTCACAGCACAGAGGGCAACCTTCCTCCAGTTCTGGTCATCCATCACAAGCACAGGCATCACCTGCCTATTTTGTGCCTCAGGGGTATATGCCATACTCTTACCCCTGCTACTATGTGCCTCAGTCCAGTCAAACTCAAGCACCTTCGGCTCAACCACCACAGGCTCTTCCTGAGCCTCAATCTTCCCCATCTCATCATCAAACACAACCTCAACAACACAGCTTCTTCACCCCAGGAGTTGTTGACTGGAGTAGTCTGCCAGATGATCTATCTGGACAGGAACAACTACTCCAAGGTGCTGGTCAACATGGTGGTGATAGTCCTTTTGGAAATCTTGCTCTAATGGCCCTTGAGTCTGCTGAGGGGTCATCATCCAATGCCTCATCACAGGTATCATCTGAGGCCAAAGCCAAGCTTTGTTCTGAATCATGCATAGCAGTATTTGCTTCTATTAGAGAAGCAAATGTAGCTTTAATAGATAAAAATCTTGAGCTAGAGAACACTATTTCCAAAAGAAAAGCTGATTTTGAGGTTGTACTAAAAGAGAAAAATGATGAGATTTACAAACTTAAATGCCAAATCAAAGATGGTAAAGCTAGGGAAGATGTACTTCTAGAGAAGTATAAAGACCTCAAGGAAACTCTTGCCAACACCCAAGTAGAGTGTGATCGATGGGTGCAATCATGCAAGGGTTTTGAAATGCTTCTTAAGAAGTAATCAGCTTCCAATGTGAAGTTTGGGATTGGTTATAATCACACTGCTCCTCCTACAGATTTCACTTTAAGAGCAGAAGTTGAATCTGATAGAGAGAGCAATAACCAATCCTTCTCATCATGTGACCTACTATCTTCTGATTCAGCATCATCAGAGATAGAAGTCAGCAACCAATCAGCAGATACTACAAGAGCTGATGGTTCAAATGCTGACTGTCACATGATCAAAAAGTTGATCAACTCAGGTGTTGTCTCTAGAAGTACTGAAAGTACTAGAGAGCAAGTGATAACACTTGAAGTTCAAACCTCAACTACTGCCAGCACTGAAGAGAAGAAAACTGACAGTAGAAAAGGTTTGAAGACAACTAAAGAAGTGGTCAGGAAAGCAGGTACTAAAGGGAAGAAAACTGCTAGTACTGATAACAAACAGCTGAAGAACAAGTCTTCAGTTGTTTCATCTTCTTTGGTTGATGGTCAACACAAGATGAAAAAGAAGCCATGTGAGATATGTGGCTTGTTCAATCATCTTACTGATGATTGCTGGTACAAAAGGGGTTCCAAACTCAAACAACAGGAGGAAATTAAAGAGCAATAAAGAAAATGAAAAATGAGTTTGAAACCAAGTTTGTACTAGCAACATCAAAGCCTGAAATCCCTAAGCCCAAAGCTAAATCTAAAAGGAAAGTAGGGAATACTCAGGCAACAGCTGAGGTTGCTCAGAAAAAGATGGTACAACATAGGAATCCATCATCAGCAAACTCTAGTGTGTCTGAAGAGCTGAAAGCTTTATCACAAAGTCAGACACAACTGGTGATGATGGTTCAGCATCTAATGGGAAGAGTCAACCATTTAGATGCTCCTGTGTTGAAACCACAGAAAAGGAAGTCCAAGCCAAAGGGTTCCTCTTCTATACCATCTTCTTCACCTCAGGCTGTTACACATAACACACCTGTTAGTGCTGCACCTATAGTTGAGAACAGACCCAAAACCAAACAGGTTTGGGTCTCTAAAACTAACTAACATATGGTTATGATTGCAGGGTTCTTCAACATGCCAAAAGAGCATCTGGTATGTAGACAGTGGAGGATCTATGCACATGACAGGAAGCAGCTCCCTTCTTAATGACTACTCTCAAGGAAAGAAGGGATTTGTTTCCTTTGGCAATGATGCAAAGGGTTACATCATCGGAAAAGGCTTTGTTTCCAATGGGGAAATAAGGTTTGATGATGTTAACCATGTGGAGAATCTCAAGTGCAACCTCTTGAGTGTCAGTCAAATGTGTGATAAAGGCTATATCGCCCTTTTCACAAGCAGGAACTGTCGGATTCTGTCATCCAAAGTTCTAAATTTGATTAACAAGGTGTTGGATGAATACACTCTCCTGAAGGCCAACAGGACAGGAAGAGTGTATGCCTTAGATCTTTCCAAAAAGATAGATCTAAAAGGCCATCCTTGCCTATTCTCTAAGGCATCTCCTCAAGAGTCTACTCTATGGCATAGAAGGCTGGGGCATGTTAATTTCAAGAACATGAATCAGCTGATAAGCCATGGTTTAGTTAGAGGATTGCCCTTGAAGGAGTTCAAGTGTGAAGACAACTGCAATGCTTGCTTAAAAGGAAAACAACACAAAGTTTCATTCCCTTCAATAGAAGAACCAAAGTCCACTGCCTGCTTGCAGCTCTTGCACATGGATCTCTTTGGTCCTGTCAGAGTGATGAGCATGGCAAAGAAGAAATACTACCTGGTAATTATGGATGATTATTCCAGGTATGTATGGACTTTCTTCTTGCACTCTAAGGATGAAGCAGCCAAGACTATCATGAACTTTGTGTTATTTGTAGAAAAGCAGTATTCCCTACAGGTCAAGTGTGTGAGGAGTGACAATGGAACAGAATTTAGAAACCACACACTTGATGACTTCTACCTGTCCAAGGGAATTAAGAGGCAGTTTAGTATTCCTAGAACTCCTGAGCAGAATGGAGTGGTGGAGAGAAAGAACAGGACTCTTATCGAAGCAGCAAGGTCAATGTTGGCTGACTCAGGTTTGCCACTGACCTTTTGGCTGAAGCTGTTAATACAACTTGCTATGTACAAAATAGAACTTTAGTGAATAAGAGGTTGATGAAGACTCCTTATGAAATTCTTCATCATTTGGCTCCTCTAATTTCATTCTTTAGAGCCTTTGGGTGTCCATGTTTTATTCTCAACACTAGCAACCCACTCCAGAAATTTGCTAGTAAGGTGGATGCAGGGTATTTTGTTGGTTATTCATCAACTTGCAAGGCATACAGAGTCTTCAACTGTAGGACAAAAGTGGTTGAAGAAACTCTGCATGTTAAGTTCAATGAATCTCCAAAGGACAAGATTCTATAAAACCCTGTGGAGTTGTTTGATCTGGACATACTGCAATATGCTCCTTATCAGCCTCCAGCTGTTGAGCCTGTCAACAGTTCTCCACCTGGTGGTACTGATGATGATGTAGTCAGTACTCACCTCTTCAGGTTTAGTGACAACCTGCCTGAGTTCACTAAACCTGATGCTCCTGTAGCTTCAGCAGCCCCATCCACAACAAATGCTGATGAGATTTCTGCAAGCTCTACTTCATTTGAGCTGCCATCTCCTACATGGTTTCAGGAATCTCCATCACCATTTGTTGCTGCTGAAAGTCCTACAAACACTTGCACTGACATTATAGTCTATCAAGAGCTGAGGAATCACCCCACATCTCAAATCATTGGTGATATCAATGCTGGAGTTTCAACCAGGAGTCAATTGTCCAATTTCTGCTTCTATGCTCTCTTCATCAGTCAGCAAGAGCCAAAGAACTATCATGTTGCTTTAAGAGACAATGGATGGGTTGAAGCAATGCAGCTTGAGCTTCTTCAGTTCAAGAAACAGCAAGTGTGGGAGCTTGTTCCTTTACCCCAAGGGAAGTGTGCAATAGGCACCAAATGGGTATTCAGGAACAAAACAGATGATAAGGGCCAAATTGTCAAGAACAAGGCCAGGCTGGTTGTCCAAGGATTTGCACAAGAGGAAGGCATCGATTATGATGAGACCTTTGCTCCTGTGGCAAGACTTGAAGCAATCAGACTGTTCTTAGCTTATGCTGCCTTTCACAGTCTTAAGGTTTATCAAATGGATGTCAAAAGTGCCTTCCTATATGGAAAAATAAAAGAAGAAGTTTATGTGTGTCAACCACCAGGCTTTGAGGACAATAAACATCCTGATTGGGTGTACAAGCTTGATAAGGCTCTTTATGGGCTGAAGCAAGCACCTAGAGCCTGGTATGAGACACTCTCAACCTTTCTTCTAGAGAATAAATTCACTAGAGGCACCATTGATAAAACCTTATTCATCAAGACTGTGGGACAACATAAGCTCCTTGTTCAGATTTATGTTGATGACATCATCTTTGCATCCTCTGATCCAAAGTTGTGTGATGAATTTACAAAGCTTATGAAGCTGAGATTTGAAATGAGTGCTATGGGAGAATTACAGTATTTTCTGGGTTTGCAAATCAAACAACTGGATGATGGAATCTTCATCCATCAGTCCAAGTATACCAAAGAGTTGTTAAATAAGTTTGATTTACAATCCTGTAAGCCCTGTTCTACTCCCATGAGCAGCATCACACAACTAGATGTAGATCAGAAAGGTAAAGCGGTTGATGAAACCCTTTACAGATGTATGATTGGGTCCTTGATGTACCTTACAGCTTCTAGACCAGACATCATGTTTTCAACATGTGCTTGTGCTAGATTTCAGGCTGCACCTAAAGAATCCCATTTGATTGCAGTCAAAAGGATCTTTAGATATCTGCAAGGTACCCAATCACTAGGTCTTTGGTATTCAGCTGGGCATTCTTGCAAATTAGTTGCTTTCTCTGATAGTGACTATGCAGGATGCAAAGTCACCAGAAAATCCACTTCTGGTGGTTGCCAATTCCTAGGTAATTGTTTAGTTTCTTGGCAGAGTAAGAAACAAACATCAATTGCTACATCTACTACTGAAGCTGAGTATATTGCTGCTGCAAGTTGTACCTCTCAGATACTCTGGCTTCAGAACCAACTCTTGGATTATGGCATTACAGAGACTAAGACTCCATTATTAATGGATAGTGCTTCAGCTCTTTGCATTGTCAAAAATCCAGTCCAGCACTCTAGGACCAAACATATAGAGATCAGACATCACTTTATTAGGGATTGCTATGAAAAAGGTCTGATTGATCCAAAGTTTGTGCCTAGTGCTGATGAGCTTGCAGATATATTTACTAAGCCCTTAGATAGTGCCACATTTCAAAACTTGGTACTAAGGCTTGGTATGCTGCAGCTCGAATAATTTGACCAATACTGATGCTCTCAGTTTACAAGTACTGATGAGCATTAGTATGCAAAGGTCAAATATAAGTACTGATGAGTAATTTAGTCTTCAGCATTTTCACAACTACTGAAGACTAAAAGGCTTCAAAGTACTGATGTACATTATTTGTTGAAAACAACTGATGTAGTGAGGTGGATTACAACTACTGATGTATCATTTTCAAACAAATAAGTACTGAAGAACAAATTTTGTTCACAAGTACTGATGTGTAATTCCCATAAGTACTGAAGACAAAATTTGTTCCCCAGCTCTGGAATATTCCATCAGCACTTGTGAACATCTGATCACAAGAGCTGAAGGCATAAATACTCACAAGAGCTGAAGGGTCAATGAAACATCTGAAAGTTAGCCAAAGAGCTGATGAGTAAATGTGGAGGTCAGCATGAAACAACTGATTTGACGGAAACAGCTGATGAGTAATTTTATTCTTCAGCTGATGCCAACAGCTGCTGTTTCATACCCAAACAACTGAAGGACAAAACCATGTCTTCAGTAGTTTCACAAGTACTGATGACTAACACCAAGTCCTCAGTTGTTTACAACAACTGAAGCAATACCATGTCTTC
The DNA here is from genome assembly GCA_024085815.1 of Flaveria linearis. NCBI lineage: Eukaryota > Viridiplantae > Streptophyta > Magnoliopsida > Asterales > Asteraceae > Flaveria > Flaveria linearis. The sequence continues at coordinate 53,146,520 of CM044008.1, forward strand.
AGTAGTTCACTACTACTGATATCAGTAGTTCACAACTACTGAAGGCTAACACCAAGTCTTCAGTTGTTACAACGTCTGAAGATGAAAACTAGGTCTTCAGTAGTTTACAACTACTGAAGACTGAATAAGTCTTCAGCCGTTTACAACATCTGAAGGGCAAAACCAAGGCTTCAGTAGTTTCAACTACTGAAGACTAACACCAAGTTCTCAGATGTTACAACCAATGAAGGTTAAAACCACGTCATCAGTAGTTTCAACAACTGATAACTAACACCAAACCTGCAGTAGTTTTCTTTCAGCCTTTGCCTTACCCTATAAATACCCAACCTTTAGAGCTTTTAATTCTCACGACCTAACTTTTTCAAAAACCTCTGATATTCTCATAACACCATTAATGGCGGCCATGCAACTCAAACCTCGACACAACTGTGTCGCTCATCTCACCAAACCGCCATTCTGGGCCAAGTTTCACAATGCCGTCGATCTGATGACCGACTCTCAATACCAGACGGCATTCCTCCTCAACCCCACCATATACACCGACTCCTTGGCGGAGTTCTGGACGAATATCACCGTCCAAACCGGAGAGAATAACGGCGAGGTCTCTCTCCGGTCCTCCGTCAACAACCACCCAGTGGTTATTACTCCAGCTACTCTTTGAGAAACCCTAAAGCTGGAGGATGCCACCTACCCAACCTCCTACCCCAAAGGCGCCCTCGATCTATGCTTCACTGCCAATGACTATCAGGGTGACCTTTCAGCCACCACCTTGTTGAAGAAACACTTCCCAGATCCCCAACGACTGATCTTTCACATGGTGAATGTGTGTCTGGCTCCCAAAACTTCTTCATGGGACCAGATGTCGACAAGGTGGCAACAGGTATTGTACTCTATCCTTGAGAAACAACCCCTAAACTTCACTGATATTATATTTTGGGAACTCAGGGATATGGCCACAAAACCCATTTCTAACCGTTGGATCTTGTATCCTCGGTTTATAATGGCCATCATCCAAAGCCAGCTTCAAGCTGAGGGACTAGTTGGCACTGGAGTCCCTGCCATGGCTGTTCTAGCCGAGGTATACTCCAGGCACAACACCGACCACACACTCAAACAGGCTGGCCGGCTGCGAAAACCCACGCAGCAGGAACCCACAGCCTCCACCTCCAAATCCAAAGTCCCCACCAAGCCAAAAGCCAAGAAGCCCAAAAAGGCTACTCAGGGAAATGAGTCCCCTGAGGATGCCCCTGCAACACAAAGGCAGGATGTGGCTGCTGGTTCGATTCTCCCAGCAGCTACCATGACTCCACCCACCACAACCGCACAGGTTTCCTCTCAACAGGAGCCTGATGCAACCACAACTGGGGCACCTACACATCTGGGGTCTTTCTCACTTGAGGAGACTGCCATTGAAATGCACACTCCTCCCCATGTGCACTCTGCTTTTAGCCCATCTCCCACAGAAGCCGCCCCACAAAGTCCAACCCTAATTATTGCCAAAGTGCTGACCCACCTGAGCACTCCACCCTCTCCCCAGAAACCTATTACATCTGGGGAGACTCCAACCAAAGAGGGGGTGGATACAAGTGCCGGTGGGAGCCCACAGCACAGAGAATCACAAGTCCAATCTCCTAGTGTGGCTAGGGAGATAGGACAATCTGGTGAGGCTGCCACTTCCCCTGCATCAGCACATGAGCAGGGTGAAGCTGGTACAAGCAATAAGACCTCACCAAAGGCAACTGCCGATGATGGATCCAATCCGGAGGCTGGAAGTCCCCAGAACCAATACAAAAAGGCACATGCTACTACTGAGCCACACTCAGAGCATGTATATCCTGACACAGTCATGAGGTCAGGTGATTCAGCTCCCACTGATGATGACCTGAGCTTCTTCTATGATGTAGTTGCTCACAACACTATCCTAGAGGATGAGATAAGCAGACTCAAAGAGCTGCTTGCTCAAATGACTCAGGATAGAAGTCCATCTGCCACCACCAACCCACAGATGGCACCTTCACCCGAAGGTCTCATATACACTGAGCCACTCCCACAAACTCAGCCACCAGCCCCTGCTTCTGGCACTAGCTCTCAGGGTCAGAACCCCCCTGAGCAGCTAGATGCTATCCTCCAGAAATCCCTGCCTCTCATCACACCCATAATCACAGAAATTGTGATGAAAACCATTGATGAGAGGCTTCCCACACATATCCAACCTCTGGTGGAGGTTGCTGTTGCTAAAGCCCTTGCTGAGAGTCAAACCCCAACCAATGCAACCAAAAAGGGGAGACCTCAGTGCAAGGTAAGAGGAAGAGGGGAGAGGAGGAGATAGATGTAGGTAGAAAGGAGGTGGTTGAGAGGGAGAAGGTTCAGGAGACCAAGGGGAAGGGGATGGAGGAGGAGGAGAGAGCTGAGAAAGAAGTGACTGGAATCCAAAAGGATTTCAGTGTCACTTATCAAAAGAGAGGAGAGGTGAGGGAGAGTGCTGATCCTGATCTAGCAGCCCTTGTCAAGGAGGCTGATGCTGAGCATAGCCATTCAATGGACTCTGTCATTGAACAGCTGTTCAGGCAAGGCTTTGATAAGGATACTGGCCTGCTAGATCAAGAGATCAGGAATATGGAGAGAAGAGAGATAAACTACCGATGGTCTACTTATAGCCAAGAGGATCAAAAGAAACTCGAGGCTATGAGTAGATTCATTTCGAAGTATTTGGGCAGACCAGTCCTTGACATCAAAGCATGGACCAGGGACAGGATCTTGGCTATAACCACCAAGATCTGTTCGGCTGGTGATTTCACTAAGGGACTGGTCGCAGAGGCCCTTTCTGAAGCCGGTGCTGGGAACAGGACACTTCTAGCAAAACAGACTAAGCCTTCTCTAATATCTAGATTGCTAGCAGTGCCTGCCAACATTCCCACACCAACAACCCAACCACAACCCACAAAACCAACTCCTTTACCACCAAAACCCGCAACCAATGATCCACCCTTGAAGAAGAAGAGAAGGGTGCTGAGGCTGCAAGATGAAGAAGAGGAGGATGAGGAGGATAGCCTGCCAATTTCAGCAGTTATACCTCTACCCAAAGCCAAACCACAAACCATCACTCCCACCTCACAGCAGGACACTGTGAGGGTAAAATTAGAAGAGGAGGAGCAACAAAGGCGACATGATGAGGAAATGCTGAAAAGCATTGACAAATGCTATGCTGCTTCTACCTCTATAATGAACATGCAAAAAGAAGCTCTGAGATTATTCACCCTCAGACAAACCTTTCAATATGAAAAGGAGAGGGTGAGAACTTGGCCTGACCCAAGGGTGTCTCACAGGATAGTCAAGAAGGACATGCCTGTGAGATACAAGAGCCAACTAAAGAGAATCGTAGATGAAGAGATCTCTGTGGCTCTTGTAATAACACCCTGGGAAATAGTAGAGGAATTCGAGAAAGCTTATAGAGCCAACCAATCACCCCAAACAATGCTAGATAATAGGTTGATTAGGAAGGGTTTGGTCTATAAGAAGCTTGAGAATTTCCATAGGGATGAGCTCAACCTGCTGTTGGAGGGTAAACACCCTGATGAATTTGCATACAGGCAAATCACAACAGTTGAGCTCAAAAATGGTAGACAGCCAAGTACATCTCAGAGCTGTACGGTCGGGAGGGATTGTTCGATGGTGTGCCTGAAGACCTGTCCAAAGAAGAACAAATGATCTTTCTTCAGGCCTACACCCGAGAATCCTACCGGCTTGTACGTGGGAGGTAGATCTCATGGATGGGGCAACAGCTCTGTGTCCAATTCCCCAAGACAGAGCTCCCATCCATACTTAGCCAAACAAACACTTGAGACTACCTCTCAGGCCAGTGCTTATCTGGGTCAACTTCTAATCTGATCTAGAAGGAAATAGACCAATCATTATGCCACCAATAAGTGGGACAACCAATAATTAGAGGTTTTGGCTGCATTGGTTCAGGGGGAGTTTGTTGGACCAAAAGAACCAATGAGCCAAGATCAGGAAAACTTCTAAGTCCCACATGACATCACAACAACTGCTGAAGACCCTCATCAGCTGTTCTGACAAAGTCTGAAGAATCAACAGCTGAAGTTCAAAGAACTAAAGTACAACAGCTGAAGATCCCAAAGTACTGAAGACAAGTACTGAAGTCTAAAGTACTGATAAACACAAGTACTGAAGACTTCAAGTACTGAAGACAAGTGCTGAAGATCAAAGTCTGAAGAACTAAAGAACTGATGAACAACTGCTGATGCACAAAGTCTGAAGACAACGACTGAAGACAACAGCTGATGACAACTACTGAAGTCATCAGCTGATGAAACATCTGAAGACCAAAGTCTGAAGACCAAGTGCTGAAGTTTCAGAGTTTGTCACAACAGCTGAAGAAGTCTTCTTCAGTTGTTGTGATGGTTATTTTCCTTTCAGTAGTTTTATGTTTTTCCTTTCAGTAGTTTGTACAACAGCTGAAGAGTTTGTTCTTCAGCTGTTATAGTTCAGTAGTTGTAAATGACTAAAGAGTTTGTTCTTCAGTCGTTGTAGTTGTCAGTAGTTTACTTTTCAGTACTTGTAACAGATAGAACACTTAGGAAAATTTTGTAAGAAGATGTCAGCTGTTGTGACATCTTCAATAGTTGTGTTCTATCAGTAGTTAGTTTAATAGTTGTTTAATTTCAGTGGAATCTGACAACGGTATGGGTCATTTGCCTATAAAAGGGCAGTGACCTGAATGTATTCAACGCCGAAATATGAAATAAACGAATATTATTCTTTCAAGGCAGAATTATTCTCTCTACATCTACTTTTGGTTTGCATGCAATATTCTTTATGTTCTTGCTTTAATTGCTAATATTCATGCTAAATCCGCTGCGAACACAATCTAATTGATCAAACTAGAGGCTGAGATCCTAACAAGAAATTAACCAAGACATGATTTTCCTGCAAATATACATATAAATCAACATAGAATATATTGGTTAACCTATACACATATATTGCATACATAATGATGGAAAAGTTACAATAGTTATTACAATAATTGATTCAAGAAAGTAAACCTATATAAAATTCTTGACCTAACAATACTCCTCCTTAGGTTTAGCTTCTTCTAATCAATGCCTCAGGCTTTATAGCTCTTTAACCCTTGACACCATCTTTTTATTAAAGTATGATACTGCATCCTTTTGATCATCGTACTTGTACCTGATCTCCATTCTGCACATCTTATTTAGGGTATCATACTTGATCCTAAGGATGTCTTCTTCAGCGGTCAAAGTTGCAACAACACTATTGTTGACAACTTCCAACTCATTATCTTTAGTGATTCTTAGCTCTTAGTGGAAGGGATTTTAGATCCTATAAGCTGGCGCACCTCAAATTTTCTTCTTTTACTGGCTGTGGCATTCAGCTTGTCTATTAATTGAAATATATGAACATATAAAATAAGTTGTTTTGTGCTTGTTCATTGCTAAGCTTTGGGAAGAATTTATCATGCAGGTAGGCTGTGTAGTTGGGATGCAAGAGCTTGATTTCCAGTGGATAAAAAATCCTGATGCTCGATGCTTCCTTCCTATCCATAATTATCTTTAGCACGAGCTCATTTGTTTTCTCAACATACCCCCACTAAGTGACTGGGTGTGAGAACTGGTTTCCATCAAATTTCTTTATGGGTGTTGTTCTTTTGTTGGAATTACCAACCCTGATAAAAAACTCATCTTCTATAAAGAGTGAGGAGCTTGACTGAGGTCTTCTTTGCCTCTATTTTCTCTTGATATGTTCTTCATCTTCTCTTTTAGCTTCCTTGAGCACATCATCCTTGAATTTTAATAGCAGCTTTCTAATCATCCCTAAGAAATCTCTCCCTCTTGGATGAATTGGATAGCTGGTGATATGTAAGCTTTGGAGTTATTTGATATCGACATCTTGGAGTGATATAACTAATTCAGTCAAGGGAAGATATTGAATCATCCTAGATGCCCTTTTAATCATTGCACTATCCCATTAAGCATCATATTTCAAAGCTATGATCTGGTACTCTTTAGCTGACATGGGAGTAGTGATATGATCAAAGAGTTGGAACAATGTTGACGTTTTCTCAGTTATCTCTCTCACCATAGTCCTAAGAGGCCATACTTTACCTAGAATCACTGCACTAGGCTCTCCGATCATTTTCTCCTTGCCCTTATGCATATCTTTGCTCTCCATAATGATGGGTTCTGAAGGAGTTGTTTTATGTGCATGGCTTGGATTTTTAGCTTCAGTTCTAAACCTAACTCCAGTTTGCAGCTCAATCTTCATCACATATTCCATCATTTGTCTTAGTTCTTTTATAGATCTTTCTCTTAGCTCATAGAACTTGTGGTTGTGATTTTGCAACCAGCAAATGATGTTGTTTCTGGTTAGCTTGTTGGTGTCATAATGATCTAATTCTTTCTTTAGTTTTTCTGTTTCTTGGAATTTGATGAAGGTATCATAGTTGCAATCTGGAATGATCAGCCTAGCCATTTGAAATCTTTGATGGCATGCTTCATCTCATCTGAGTTCATCCTTTCTACCAAGTCATAAGGAAACCCTTTGTTAATAAGCTCCATGAACATGGTAGATTCGGGTCTGTCTTCAAGTATGTCTAAAGTTGTAAGCAGCGCATGAGATGTTTTTGTTTGGGCTTTCTTAGGAGCTTCTTCTCTGGTCAACTCCTCCAATTCTACATCATTTTCTTCATTTTCCTCACTTTGTTTTGATGTCAATGGGTTAGTTGATGGGGTATGCTTAGGTGAGACTATTTTTGTTCTTTTTGGTGAGTCTTCCACCATTATGATTTCTTTATCTACCTTCCCCAAGTACCTCATCTTTCTATTGTAACAGATGAAAGGGGCCTGTTGTTATGATTGAACAGCCTTTGATAATGATTGGTCAAGTGCAACATGTAATACAAGTTGAGAAGATTGTGCGGATTCAAGCTCACTTATTCTCTTTCTCAACCTCTCAATCTCATTATCTTTAGCTGTTTGTAGTTGAGCTTGCTTAGAGATGATGATTTTATCCTTATACATTTTTAACACACTCTGCTCCTTCTCAGTTTTCTCTTTCTCCACTGCTTCTTTTAACTCTAATATTAATTCATGTAAGGCATCTATCACTTCATGATGTATTTGGACATCCTCTCTCAATCTTCTGATAAATCCTTCTTGCAGAGTTAAGATGGCATCCTTCTCCTTCATCTCCTCCTTCAACTCTCTTAGTTTCTCCATTCTCTTGTTAGATTTGATAGTCAGCGTGTTGTATTTTACTACAAGGAAAGTCTTACTAACATCAATCTCTTCATCATCTAGATCATCTTCATGATAAGCAATAATGCCAACAAACTGATTTTCATCTTTATTATCATGCTCATCATGATGTATAACCTAATCTACATCCTTTTCTTCCTCATTCGCCTCCTCTAAGTTCACTTCTTTAGTGTCATCACACCGTACATCATCAACCTCTTCTTCTTCGTTCAGTACTTCAGTAGGAATGATACTCTCAAAAGCTAGTGGGCTTTGAGGTTGTTCTTTATGATGTCATCATTGGTTGGGAGAGAGATGTTCTTGTTGAGTAGAGTTGGTAGATGTTTTTGATTGTGAAGAGGGTGATTAGCTGTGCTCACTAGCTAACACAATTAGATCAGCAGCAACATTGATGATTGAGGATTGGGATTGATTTGGAGAGATGGGTTGTATGTGTTGTGTTTATGGAGATAGTTGTTGTTCAGGTGGTGAAGGTTGTTGAGCAGGTGGTGATGGTGGTTGATTCATCATAGGAGATGGTGCTAGAGAGTGTGAATCTTGCTCAGTTTGATCAGGGGATTCCTCAGCCTGATCTTCGTCTTCTATGAAGATCAATTCTTGAGGAACATCAGCATTGGCATCTACCACATGTGGGAACATCTCCATTTCCTCCCCTTCATATCTACCACTGATCTTTTTTAACACAGATCATCCTAAATGTGTTTGAACAAGTACATCACCTTCTCTCTCTATATGTGGTAGGGAGTCATTGATGACCAGCTGACGGAATCTCGGGAACATGTAAATCTTGTCTGCCTTTTATAGTTCTATTTGATCACAGAGGCATCCAAGAATGTACTTAGAGTAATTGTACGTCCTTCTTTCAAAGATTCCAATGATCCAAGAGGAGTGTTCCTTGAGAATCTATCTAGACCAGACATCCTATTTGATATACATTTCAGATATGTATGACAGAGGAATTTGTAAGGCTTGCACAATCTCCCTTTCTTGATCTCACCATTCCTATAATCTCCATCATATCCCATAAGATCAAACACCTTCTGAATGTATTCATGATCAAATACATCAGGGTGACCTGCTTCTTGTTCACCCAACTCCAACACCCTCCTAATACTCTGTTCATCCACTCTCAGTACGTCATGCCTAATCGAGGCGTAGATCACTTGTTCACTATTTTCTTCTTCCACTCTTGCAGTATTCCATAAATCTATCATATGAGTTAGATAGATTACTGGGTCAGCAGATAACACATAGAATATCCACGATCGCCTAAGGTATCGTATAATCTCTGTACATCCTACGGTAACAAGGTCATCCGGATTTAGGAAAGCACATACATTATGCTCCTTTGCGAATCGATTCGCCATCTGCAATACACAAGAACATCAGAAAACAATGATTTAAGTGTTTAGGCAAGAAATCAGAAATCTTAAATTTTAATAAGTTCAAGGTTTCGACGACATTTCAGCAATAATCTATGATACTAAAATTATAAACAATGATTTACCTTGCTTAAGATGTTCGTATGATGAACAAAAATCTAAGGAATTGAAAGATTTATTGTTTTGGTTGAAATTTGAATATCAGTGGAAGAAGGGTTTAAGGATTTTGACGAACGTTTTTCTAGGTCATAAAAAGTGTTCCGAGAAAAGTAATGAAAATGACAAGTCCAAGGTGTCTTTTATACACTTTTTCAGAAACATAATTAATAGCCTTTTAATATCATGGGACGCTCAACCCTCATTACCCTTCCGTGGTAACTTTTGTTTCCACAGATATTATATCTTTTGTAGCAATTTAAAGCTTCCACAGAAGATTAACTCTTCCGTAGGAAATCAAATCTTCCGAAGGAAAATAAATCCTCCGTTGTAAAATAAATCTTCCGTAGTAAATCTACTCTTCCGAATGAAAAACAAATCTTCCAAAGGAAAATAAATCTTTCATAGTAAATCTACTCTTCCGAAGGAAAAATAAATCTTCCGAAGGAAAATAAATCTTCCGAAGGAAAATAAATCTTTCGGATGACTTGTCATTAATTCCTGAGATACTATGCAAGTAAATTTGTATTCCTATAGGTTAGCAATCTACGGAAATGAATTATACTTGTTAACACATTCACATCCATAGGCTACGAATCTATGGATGGTTAAATTTTAACTTAATTAATTTTTACACTGTAGCATCTGTTGAAAAACGGTATTACACTATAACTTCTGCTGAAGGATAAATATTTAACCTTTTTGATGTATGATTCTAATATGTTATTAGATCATATTTTGTTGTTGGACCATTTTTGAGTTGTTCCATTAGCAATTGTGTAGAGATTTTCTTGTCACACCCCCGCTGAGAGCGGAAACACGGGGATGCGAGCGAGACGGGATCGTCATAACACATGGTTAACAATAGAGATGCAATATGTATGTAATTGATGACAAGCATGTCATGACGACACCCAGCACAAATGGGCACTTGTGTCCTGTTCAGTCAATGTTCACGACAGTATAGCCATAAGCATAAACAGAAACTTGTAATTGATTCACATAAACGATTCACATAATCACAAAATTGTATTCTTGTATGTAATTCCCACAACCCGGGAACAAGTGTCCAAATGAATGATAGTTGTTTAATGGACTGCAACAATGTATAAAATAAATGTTCATCATGTATGTTCGGTCTCAAAATGCATCCTAGGGTCTCCACTAAGGCAGCACACCTAGATCTTCAGTTGTCATTGTAACCTGAAAAGATATGCTCAAAATTGTTAACAATAATGTTGGTGAGCTTCGCAGGTTTAAATTGTAAATATGTAATTGATGCTGTATAGTGTTTGTAGTGGAATACCGTGCATACAACTATAAGCAAGCAAAATCACATACCATGAGTTTTATACAACCAAACATAATGACGTACACATAGCAACTTGTCGGAATATATTCACCGAAGGCCCGTTCCTGGAAGTGTGATGGTACTCACACGTAACCATCTGTCAAGGGTGGGGGTGTCAATCTAGTAGTACTACTAATACCTATCCGTTGGTTCCAACACCAGAATTAATGGTTGTAAGAAGAACCACACAGTAACATCATGTATGCATCAGATAAGTACTCACAAAACAGTATCACCTTGATTCCAAGTATGAAAATTGTATGTATGTTGTACAACGTTGAAAACGCGTGAGCATACTTTTCCCCCATGTTTGTAAAAGATTGAAACAATTGTATAAGCATAAAAAGGGGCCACGAAACTCACTTGTTAAGTGGTAAGTATGTATGATGAAACTTTCCAAACTTGTATGTATGTATGAACAATCAATCACCTATTGACAGTTATGTTAAGCATTAATGATATGCCTGCTATTAATAATATTGTTTAGTTGGGTTGGGTCGTATCGATTTGGTCGTGGGTAACACTTGCACACAAACACGCGCAATAGATCTTATGTAGATCCAAGTGCTAGAAGTGTTGCCATTGTTGATGATATTTGTGTAAAAGTATTATCGTTGTCAGAGAAATACTTGGTAAGCGCTTGTGTTATGAATCATTTATTGCTAATTGTAAAATGTTAAGTTGATTAGATTTGATATAACATTGATAAGTTTGATAGTGTTAATCTTAAAGATCGTCTTTAGCAATGGCAACCGTGTTGATGTCACCTTAACATCACACGACAACACACACCGCACAAAGGAAGAATTCACACACAATGACTCCAATTGCACGACAGGACTAGACGCACGACTGGATACTCCATTCGCACGAATCAACTCTCAATCGTGCGAATCAGCTTCATTCGCACGATTGAATTCCCATTCGTGCGACTAAGCATTCAGTCGTACCACACAGCACCCAATCGCACGACTCAATCTTCCATTCGCACGATTCAGCCTTTGTTCGTACGACTTAGCTTCATTCGTATGACTGAACATTCATTCGTACGACTAGACCTTCAGTCGTACGATACACGCAGTCGCACACATTCATCCGCATTACTCAATCGCACGACACACACAATCGTATGGGCTCAGTCGCACGACTCAATCAATTGCTTGGACTAAGTCGCACGATAGACCCAATCGCATGGACTTAGTCGTACGACTCACCCAGTCGCATGACTAAGTCGCATGACAGACCCAGTCGCCTGAACAGTAGGTTCGTGACTGCGGAGTGCTGAGCAACCTTCGACTGCTCCCTGCACGGGTTTCACACATCAAGGACCTCCAGAAACACTCATCTAACATATCTAAGTAAGATGTACACTCAGAAAGGCAACACACGCACCCCCACGACCTCTTGTGCTCGGGTTGAACCCGAGCACCTGAAACCCTAGAAATCGTAGAAGTAAAATGAGCAAAAATGGACGACCAAGGTCGTCTACCTGCTTGAAACGTGTTGTCTAGGCTGTAGTAGTAGTCTAAACGGTGAAATCACGAAGAAAACGGGGCGGTTCTAGGTGCAAGGATGAAGAAGAAAAGTGGAGAAGAAGATAAGGAAGAAGAAGAAATGGTGAAGGATAGGGCTGGAATCAAGGGTATTTATACCCAGCCCTAGTTTGGTAATTGTCACTTTTAGTCCCTGCACTTAGCCCCCGAGTTCCCAAATTTGTTTCGGTTGAAAACGACGTAAATGAGCGAGTTATATCTATTATAGGGAAGTATTTAATGTTGTTTGTATCTTGAAAATGATGTTATTAATGATGTTTATATATAAACATAATATAGCTAATGATGTCGTCGGTGCTATTCATAAGCGTTTTAAACGCTAATGTTGCAAACAATGATGTCACGAGTGCAAAAGAAAATCAAACAGGTATGAGGTCTTCAAAAATAGTCTATGAAGATGTGAAATGAACATTCTAAGGATAGTTAATGAAATCCACGTTAAATGACGGACCTTTTTGGTGACGGATGTCACATTTCTCAAGGCATATATTCAACAGCCAAAGTAGTTTCTCAAAATCCAATTTCCTTTAATGTATTTGTTTAACTCATTTTTCATACTGATTATTACTACTCCCCCTAAGTTTGTGCTTAATAATAAAATTTTTAACACAAATTTAAGTAGAGAATAGCATGAAAAGCAATGATCTCACCACTTGATATTAATTAATAAAAATTAACATAACTTAAATATATGTACAACCATTTGAAAATGGGATCATACTATGAAACTAAGTTACCTCTTGAGGGATTTAGTTTTAAGTAAAGTAGACAAGGATATAGTGCTGATTGCAAGTATGTTGATCCACATAAATTCAAACAAGAGTATATGTTCAACTAGGCATGCTGATTATCATGTTTTGATCTTGATTAGTGATAGACTGATATGGACTCTGCATTCAATTTACATTAGAGGTTGTCCTCTATTTATGAGTCATCTTATCACTTTTTCACACTTAAACTATGTTCCTTTAAGTATAAGTTCTATCTTAAGATTTTTGTAAAATCTTATTAATGCATATTGTTATGTAATCTCTTTAAATTTAATATACAGTTGATCATATTGGGCTCTTTTAGAGCTTGATATATGATCATCATCAGGTCACCAGGTCTTTACTTACATAAAACAGAGGTACTTTTAACCCAGGTCTTTGTTCACATAAAACAAAGGATGATGTTGATGATCATAATCATGTCACCAAGGGTTTTTAGTCATAAACAGAGGTGTTCATAATCCCAGGTCTTTGCTGACGCAAAACAGAGGGAAAATGAATTGAAAAGATAGAAATTATAAGAAGTCAGTACATAGTGTGTTTGGGTTGAGTAAGTTGATCAAATCAGGATAAGACACACTTGCTTGCTCCTCAAAGTGGAATATCCCACAATCAGCCATCTAGACATTAGGTTAGGCATGCATTTGTCTATGTTCTAATCAAGTTGAACCTACTCACACATCAAAGCATATCTCACCAGTCTTTATGAAAGATTAAATGTAAGAAAGTAGACAAAGTGATAGTGTACTATCATTTACCATTATATAAAAGCTATAGACAGAAAAACATATATTGTATTTTATTGATTTTATGTATGTTTTTGATTTTTTTATGGTGGGTAGATCATGCTTTCCTTAATACTGAAGAGAAAGTTAATCTAAGTTGATCATGCCTAATGATTCAATTAAAAAATTAAATCTTACAGAATTAATGGCTTTAGTGAATAAATCTACAAGCTGATTTTTAGTATCCACTTTGATAAACTTGATCACACCCTTTCCTGAGCAATCTCTCAGAAAATGGTATCTTATCTCTATATGTTTTGTTTTACTATGTTGCACTGGATTAACAGTGATAAACATAGCATCTGAGTTATATATATGAATTGGTGTTTGAAGAAAATCGTACCCATTGCAACCCTAAAACTTGAGAGTAACCAGCTGAAGTAGCTCTATATACTCAGCTTCAGCTGTGGATACTAAAACATTTGTTTGTTTCTTGCACTGCCAAGAAACAAGCCTTGGTCTTATAAATTGACATCCACCTATTGTGGATTTTCTATTATTGTTACACCCTCTAAAATCACTGTCTGAATAGGAGTAGAGTTGAATTATCCTTCTTTGGGATACCAAAGACCAAGAGCTAGCTTCCCTTTAAGATATCTGAATATTCTCTTCATACCATTCATATGTGATTCCTTTGAATCTGATTAGTACCTAGAACAAACACAAACATCAAACATAATGTCAGGTCTGCTTGTAGTTAAGTACATTAATTATCCTATCATTGATCTATATAATCTTTGGCCTACAGACTTCCCATTAGGATCAGGTACAATTTTATGAACGGTTGATGCTGGTGTTTTTCATAAAGATGAATCAATAAGAGAGTATTTCTTCAGTATTTGATGAATATACTTCTCTTGATTGATAAAAATACCATCTGGTTTTTACTGAACTTACAATCCAAGGAAGAATGTTAGCTCTCCCATATAACTCATCTGAAACTCAGATTTCATCAATGATTCAAACTCTTCCTACAATCTCTTGTTTGTTGAGCCAAATATAACATCAACCACATATATTTGCACTACCAAGAGATCTTGATGCTCATATTTGAGGAAGAGAGTCTGATCTATTGTTCCTCTTTTATATCCATGCTTTAGCCGGAAGGTACCACTTCCTTGGTGCCCGATGAAGTCCATATAAATCTTTGTCAAGCTTGTATACTCTGTGAGGATAGTCCGGATCTTCAAAGCCAGGAGGTTGAGCAACATAAACTTCTTCATCAATCTTTCCATAGAAGAAAGCACATTTTACATCCATTTGGTACACTATGAATTTCTTATAGGAAGCATAGGCTAGAAAGACTGTAGTAGCTTCAATCCTTGCAACAGGAGCAAAGACTTTATCATAGTCCATTCCTTCTTCGTGAGTATAGCCTTATGCTATCAGCCTTGATTTATTTCTTATAATGATTCCTCTGTCATCTAGTTTGTTTTTGAAAAGCCATCTGGTGCCAATTGGATATTGGCCTTCAGGTAAGCCAACTGGATTCTAGACTTTCAGCTTTCTGAATTATTGAAGCTCCTCTTGCATAGCTTTAAGCCAGTTATTATCTTTAAGTGCAGATAATTTGTTTGGTGGAACAAGTTGAGATAGGAAACAGGAGAAAAGATAAATATCGGCTATTCCCCCTTGATTTCTTGTGGTTCTTTCATGAAGATCACCAATAATGTTGTCAGTTGGATGATTCTTATGAATTCTGGTTGTTGGTATTGTTGCAACTAGATTAGAAGATTCCAAGTTGATCATGTGAGGAGATGGACATTGATCTAACTGAGATGGAGAATTAACAATGTAGTCAAAGTCTTCTTCATTATGATTCGAAGTTGGATTATATCCATCTTCCTAATTTTGTGCTTCAGCAGATGCAGTCTGAACTTTTGTAGGTGTTATAGTAACATCTCTGGATGTAGGTTGGGGATCACTGATGCTGTAAATTGACTTGGTGATTGTTTTGATGGATTTTGAACTTCAGTTGAAGGTATTGTAGCAACTCTGGGTGTAGATGGAGTATCTACGGATGCATTGAGTACATATCCGGATGTAGTATTAACATCTGCCGAAGCAGTGTTAACATCTGCTGATACTTTATTCACGTCTTTAGAGTCTGAAGTTGGATGTCCATTGGATAGTCCATTACTTAATTGTGGTGATGGGCCATGATCTGCAACACTTGAAGCGTGTATGGGTCTTGGTGGATCCCAAGATAGTGACACTTTACTCATTGTTGGAGGGACATAAGGATAACATGTGTCCGTAGAACATGCAACATTCAAATAACCAGAGTTAAATGAATTCGTGAAAGTATCTATGTCAAACAACCTTGATGAACCTATTACAGATTTCGTAAAAGATGTTTCATCAAAAGAGACATTAGGTGTTTCTTCATAATGTGTTGGTGTGAAATGTAAACTCTATATGATTTAGATGTTGATGAAGTATGCAACTAACACTTCAGTACTTGCTTTCTAAGGTCTCCAACCTGGAATCACAGGTGAGGATCTTAGAATCAAGGACCGCCACTCAGCAACTTGAGATTAACAACCTCAAGGCTAAACTAGCTGAGAAACAGACGGAGAGGTCTGTTAGGCATGTACCTATTCAGGTCTCAATGACTTCTTCCTTTAGCTCATCTAGCTCTCAAGATGATGCTACCAAAAAGGGGGAGAAAGTTCAGAGACAAACACTTGAGGAACCACAGACGCAATCCCTTACTTCCCAACTCATCACACTACCTGAGTCATCGCAATCTTTTCTAGAGATTGACTCAAAGATGCTTCAAGATCTCTACAGACTTTTCACAAAGTTTGTATTGAGATCATCCCTAGAACAGCCCAGCCCTGACACCACACTTATATATTTTGGGGCTGGGGAGCTTCAAAGACTGACTGCACCTTCTACCACTGTGGAAGAAGTTGGTCAACCTAAGGTCCACATGGAACCTGAGATTAGCTTCGAAGGGGAAATGGGGACTGATGGCCCAGCAACTGAAACAGAAGGGACAAAAATTGCAGCAGTCTCATCTTCCGAAGCTCAAGCTGAAGCTTCCGAAGCTGACATTGAAGCCTCGGAAGAACAAGAAAAGTCTTCCGAGGCCGAAATAGAAGCTGCGGAAGGCTTATTTCAGATGTCCGAGGAACTAACCATCACAGATGTTATTGCTGAAATAGCATCTGAGGTGAGCAGGGAGGACATTTCTGATATTCCTCCAACCCAAACACCAGCTGAACTTCTCTCTCAATCACAACCCTCTATCCAAGAACCACCACAGTCAAGCACTGCCAAAGACAAAGGAAAAAGAAAATTGACTACGGAAGAGCTTCAGGAGGAGGAGAAAATTGAGAAGCTCAAAAGGAAAGGTAGGTTTCCTACTGAGAAACTGCTAGCTGCTAGTTCTAAAGCAGCTGCAGCCAATCAGGAAGAAATAAACCAAAAAAGGACAACACTCATTGACCAGCTCATCAGCTTAGGAGCTGCCAATGAGGGGATACTCCTGCTACCACTAGAGGAGTTGGTGACTTTGGAGAGGTCAACCAGGCTAAAACAAGAAGAAGAAGCCAGGTTAGCCTTGGAGAGGGAAGAAGAAGAGCGAAGGGAGGCAGCCCTGAAGCTGAGAGAGGATAGGATCAAATTCCTACTCTCAAGAGGCTCCAGTCTTCCTGAACTGTCTCCACATGATGATGATATGATCCTGCTGCTCCACAACAAAGAGCAGGATCAAATGGAGAAAGAAAGGAAGAAGGCTGCTAGGGAGAAGTTGAGGGAGAAGAAGAGGAGGGAGGAAGAGAAGGGGGTCACTGCCACCAAGAAGTCCAACGACAAAGCCTGGATGAAAGACTATCTCCGGGCCCATGGCTTCTCTGGTAGGCAGGTGGGACCTATGTCCGAAAGGACACTCCAGCGGATAGTCAGTGAAATAAAAGCTGACATCCGTTTTGGGAAAAGGAAGGAGATGTACAGGAGGGTACAGGGAATGGTGTTCACCCCAGCCACTCAACCACAGCCAACCACGAAACCACAACGCACACCAGAAGAACCAATCCCATTTCCCATTAAAACCGAACCCACTGATGAAACCTTCACCCCTGAACCCACAACTCTACCCAAACCTACCACATCACCTCAACCACCCAAACTACCCATCCTAAAACCTAAAACACAACCCAAAACCACTAAACCTAAGCCTACCCAACAAAAACCAAGACCATCCCCACAGCCTCCTCAACATCTCTCCATTGAGGAAATAAAGGAGTTCAAGACAAGGCTCATCAACTGCACCACCTTGAGCAGCATCTCCTGTGAGGGAGACCTTATCAACATCACCTATGTTGATAACTCTTCAAGCTCCCTCACCCTAGGACAATTTCTTGAGTTGCCTAGAGACACCTTGGGCCAGGCTGCAAGACTTCTTGGTCTCAACTCCGATACCCTCAATGCTGAGGAGAAGAGACTAAGAAGGAGACTGGTGACTCTGCTGGATACCAGGAAAGAGAACGGGATTTCTAGTCAATCTCCTGTACCTAGGAATGCTATAATCCAGTGGAGGTTTGATGATGAACCTTCTCATAACTTTGTTGTGGAAAGGGAGAATGGCAAAACCAACAGGCTTAATGCCACATCTCTATTGCATCTCAGCAGATTCGACCTTGCTGAGCTTGCAGAGAAGCCATTCTCCAATCCCTCCAACTCTGAGACTGCTGCACACATCAGAAATCATATCAGTGGTCTTCACTTGGCCGAACAAAGTAGAAGAGCCAAGATTGAAGAAGAGTTGAAGCTGAAAAGAGTGGAAGACAAGGAAAGACCAACCACCAAAGGCACAGCCTTTCTACAGATGGTGGAAGGTCCTGAATTGGAACCAATAGTTAGATGGGAATATGAATATAGTTCTGATCAACTAACTCTTTTCAGAGGGCCACAACAAAGGGTACACATAATCCAAGGAGACAGAGTGGGGGTTTTGTCTACCAAGGATCTGTACAAGATTCTCAGCACCACATCAGGAAAGAATGAAGACACTGATAAACACTTACTTTCCATGGTGCTGAGAACTTTGAGAAGAAGAGGGAAGTGAAGTTTTGGTAGCATCAGCCTAGGTTGAGTTTGTTGGATCACGATAAGGCAGGTGCAACCAAAACCACTCCATAGTCATTTTTGGTGCTACATTGAAGGGCTTCCGAAGCCAAGCAAGAGATCTTCCGAAAGTCTGAAGAACATCAGCTGAAGATATCAGCTAAAGGCAACAGCTGAAGTCAACAACTGAAGGCAACAACTGAAGTCAACAGCTGAAGGCGACAGCTGAAGCCAACAGCTGAAGACTATCTTCCGAAGACAAATTCTGATGAAAGAGCTGAAGACAATGTCTGAGCTTCCGAAGACAGTCTGATGAAAGAGCTGAAGACAAAGTCTGCTTCTGAAGACAAAGAAGACTCCAAGCCTCGGAAGAAGCAGTCTTCCGAAGTATAAGTGGCTTCGGAATAAGTTATTCTTCCGAAGCATTTTATCCTTCGGAAGACATTGCTATGACCAGCAGATAAAAGTATGGTCCCTGACAGTCCGCTACAGACCTCTGATACAACATGGCATCTTCCTAAAGAGCCATGTTGTTGACCATACTTTATTCTACTGTTCACCTTTTTATGATAATACATGTTACCAACTTTAGTTGGTGACAAAAGGTAAGTCAGGGACATGTCCTGACTACCAACTCTCAGGCAAAATGTCTGAAAGACCTCACCTAGAGTCTTGTAGTATAGATGTAAGGTTAGAGGTGTCCAGCTGGTATCAAAGTATATCCGGCTGTAGGTAGTATTATATATATCTTCTCCATGTAACTCATTAGATAAGTGATTTGAGTTCAAGAGTCTTGTAATCCTTTGAGTTGAGAAGCAATATATAAAAGTACCTTGAAAATTTACTTCCTGTGTTAATTTTCTTACTGCCTCTTACTTGTTATATTGTGATCAACTCTTCATAGACTACTTGCTGAGTGTTATTCACAGTGAGTTGAGAGAAAAACCACCCATAATCGATCCTGCACTACAAGTCAACATCAGCGGGATGTCAGTTCTTTGGAAGACGTTTAGTCACCTGGTAATGTAAGAAGCAGACGTCAGTAGCTCTATCGACATGCAATTTTCTAACAACCCTATTTATGTTGATAATTCAGCTGCAATTGCTGTCACTAAAAATCCGATCCAACACCCAAAGACAAAACACATCGGTATTAAATATCACTTTATACGTGACTTTTTTGAAAAGAAATTAATCGATGTTGTTAAAATTAATATGGATTTTCAACATACCGACCTCTACACAAAAGCATTTGATAAACATCGGTTTTTATATCTCTTAGAGGTCAATGATGTCAAAAAGAAAAGTGATGTCATTCCAGATGAATCTAGTTCTTAGTCCGTCTTTATGTTTTAATTTTAATTTTAATTTTTCTTTATTTTATTTTCCTGTATTTAAAAATCCAAAAACACATAAAAAATGAGGGCGGGCAGAAAAGCTGAAAAGCAAAGACATCAAATCTGTGAGTTTGATTCAAAACTATGGAAGATGATAGTACACAGGGAACAAATTGTTTGGGACATCAAAAGGACTTAAAGGTTCAAATTGTTACATTAAAACTACGAGTCTGAGAAAAATAAGCCAAACAAAGGAAAATGATAGTAAACTAGCCTGTTACTGAGGTAACATAGAGAAAGTAGACCTAGAGTTTGCTAGTCCATTATATGATGTGTCGATAGATTCAAAACAATAGACAAGTAGACATCATTGGTGAAACAAATTAAAACTAATAGTTCTACTAGCTGTGGGCTTCCACCTTATCCCTGGTTAACACAATCAACGCATTTCCAATAAGGGGTGACGAGCAAAATAAACACCACAAATTGAGGGAATTGATCTGCCCAAGATACATATTAAATTGATATGGCTAGTGTGGTATGATCCAAGTCGGGTCATACCCAATAACAAGCCAAACAAACACCGATAAATATTTATTCATTGATAAGATCACACACATAAATATTAGCACCAATTTAGAAACCGGGTTTTCTAAATCATTGCTTTTGTAAATGAACAAGATTATATATAGATAATTTGTTCATGAGGGATTATTTGTTTCATTACTTAAATTAGTTAAATAATGACAAATAATAGTGTGTGTTAGTGCTATAAAATTAAGATGGTTTAATTTTGTAAAACTAAGGTGCAAGAGTGTGTGATTAAATAAAAGTTTAAAAATGAGAGGGAAACAAAAGGGGACCATTTTCGGCCGCTCCTTGTTTGTCTTGGAAACCAATATTGTTTTATTCCAAGAACATGCAAGGGTCTCTCACTTGAACACTCTTCCACTTTACACTTTTCTCTTACACACACAAGAGCAAATCCTCTCCATTCTTCTCTCTAGAAATCGATTTTAGAGTAGAACAAAGGGCTGATTTTCAGCTTTTGATCAAAGTGTTCTTGGCTGAAAATCAAGTGTTCAAGAGGATTTTCGAAGGTGGTGTTGCACAACCTAGCAAAGTGGGTGTTTGAAGAAGCTTGGGGTATCACCTCTTGAGGACTTCTAGCTTGAAGTTTCAGCCACAAAACTCATCTTCCTCACCTCACCAACTTCGATTTTTGAGCAGCTACAAAGGTTGTATACTTCAAATATCTTATGTTCGTTTCATTGTATGCATTTGTATAATGATCCATGGTTTGGGGTTGCTTATTAAATGGGTTTAATAACCATCTTATTAACATGTTTTAAAACTAAAAATCCACTGCGTTTTCATATAAACAAGGTTACATGAGCTTTGATAAACATGTTAAATCCCTACAATGGCATCAAGAGCCACTTATACGAATGCATACATGTATAATACATGCTTGTTCACGGTTTTGTGGTGTTTGACACCATATAGCCGAGAATAGAGGGCTGAAATGATCAACCCCTTTGATTTTAAAGATGTTACTTTATGCATGTAAGGATCTTTAAAATCTTAGATCATATGATAGTTATTTGTTTGGACAAATCCCATTTGTTCTTGGTTTATGTTGGCCAAGAAAAATGGTTAAAAAGGGGCAGCCTAAATCGATGAACATGTGAATATTTGGATATGTTGTTTTGATTATGCATAACAAAGCCTAGACCTTGTGGATTGTTTGATTGGTTGTCATGTTATATTCATTTGGCTATGTAATAATTCAATTTTATGTTTCAAGTCTTGTTTTGTAATTTATTTATTCATATGGTTTGTAATAAATAGATTAGGAGTTTTTCCTTTACTAGAAAAATTGTATTAGGATACATATTTTGTAAGGATGCTCAAGATCAAGATTTGAAGAAAAGATGGACAAAGAGGATGCTTGAAGACATGGATTCAAGTGGGAGTCCTTTTGTCAAACTTGTGTCATGTTCTTAACCCTTAGGACAAGACCTTTTGACACACTTGTTTTGGCTAAACAAGTGTGCTCAACTTAGTATGCTTTGTTATGCATATATGAATGTTTTGTTTATGCTTGGTTGAATGCTTATGATGATGTTTGTTTTGAATATTTGGATGTGATTAACAAACCGTCAATTAAAACAAGCTATAATAAGAAATTGGTTCTCAAATCATTAAGCATAAATAGAATGGTTCTGTAAAAGGAGTTAATGGTTTGCAAAATAAAATGGGTTTTATTTAAAAGAACCAATAGGATACCATATGGTTGAATGCATACAATCATATGGTACATAGACTTTTCTAAACAAGAATTGTGAAATTGTAAATCCCTTTTGAAAATAAGTTAAACACCATCCTTTTACACAACACTTAGGTTACTTACAAACTCTCAGTGGGATAAAGGTCACCTAACCACTTTGAGGGAACTTGTAACTTGAGGTGAGAATACCATGTTTGTGGGATAAAGGTCACCTAACCACTTATGTAGTAAACTCACACGTGTGTGTAAGTAGGAGACTTGATTTGTAAAATATATTGAATGGATCACCTAAAATATGTTTTACAAAAGGTGTTGATGGGATAACCATGCCGTTCTAAACATAAGATGTTCAAACGATCCCATACCACTAGAAGTTGCAATTGTCATTCATGACTACCTTGTTTATTTAAATAATGGGATAAAGGTCACCTAACCAATATTTAAATATAAAGTTGGATTCTAAAATTTTATTTATTAATAGTCTATAAGACATAAAGGGTATTAATAAATGAAATATAATTATATCAACGATTACTGAAATGGAACTTTGTAAAATCTTGTAGATGGCCGACAACAACAACGCTAATAACGATGTACCAAACCAAAACAACCAATCTCTAAGGGCGATCCTTCAAAGGGATCGTCTAACACCTAACAATTTCATGGATTGGTACCGCAACTTGAGAATTGTTCTCAAGCAAGAAAAGCGGGCCAACATCCTTGATGATCCCATCCCCGATGAACCTAACGAGGAGGATGTGGAGGCCTATAATGATTGGGTTAGATATGTGGAAGACTCCATCCAAGTCTCTTACCTAATGTTAGCAAGTATGACACCCGAACTCCAAAAGGAGTATGAGCTCCGTGGAGCTTATGACATGATCACTCAGTTGCGGGAAACGTTCCAGCAACAAGCTAGGGTGGAGCGCTTCGAAACGGTTCGATCGCTTCATGCATGTCGGATGGAGGAATCCCAATCAGTTTCATCTTATGTTCTTAAGATGAAAAGCCACATCGACCGCCTTCAAAGGCTAAACTGTCCTGTCTCAAAGGAGTTGGCAACGAATTTGATCCTTAATGGCCTAACTAAAAAGTTTGAGGCGTTCGTCATGAATTACAACATGAACGGATGGGACAAGAGCACAAATGAACTTTATTCAATACTAAAATCAGCCGAGGCGGGAATGGGTAAAAGGGTTTTACCTGTTCTCACAATTAATGAAGGTGGGAGAAGGAGAAGGTCTCTACCCCCTCCTAAGGCAACTATTGCCAAAGGAAAGGGGCACGTTGGGGGAAAGGGGAAGATGGTTGTTAGGATGGAACCTCCGAAGCCCAAGGAGAAGAAGCAAAAGGTTGTTGTAAACGACCCTTGCTTCAAATGTGGTGAGATAGGGCATTGGATGAGAAATTGTCCAGTCTATCTCAAAGAGTTGAGAGAAAAAAGGGATGCGGGGCAAACCTCAGGTATAATTTACATGATACATGTTGAGCTAAATATTATTTCTTCTAACACATGGGTATTAGGTACCGGATGTGGAACTCACATTTGCAATTTGTTGTAGGGGTTCAAAAGAAATGAGCATTATGCAAAAGGGGAAATAAGTCTCTTCATGGGCAATGGTGCAAAGGTTCACGTGGAAGCCCAAGGAGACTACATTTTGAAGCTTCCAAGTGGTTTGGAAGTCATTTTATATAATGTATTATATGCTCCTAGTTTGACTAGGAACATAATTTCTGTTTCCCGTTTAAGACAATATGATTATGATTTCAAGTTTGTTGACAATGATATTCATGTTTCTTTAAATCATATGTTTTATTTTAAGGCTATACCTTGTAATGGTATTTATGAATTGGTTCATGAAAACACAACATATGATAGCTCAATATACCAAGCATCCACCAAAAGGCTCAAATTAGATTTGAGTGATACCTACCTTTGGCATTGTCGTCTTGGTCATATAAACAAGAAACGTATACACACACTTCAAAAGAATGGTCTTTTAAAAACAAATGAAGTGATTCATTTGATGTATGTGAATCTTGTTTACAAGGAAAAATGACTAAGGCACCCTTTAGTGGATCTAACGAAAGGGCAAAAGATTTATTAGGTATCATACATTCGGATGTATGTTGTCCTTTTAAGCCAATGAATAGGAATTGTGAAAGATACTTCATTACCTTTACCGATGATTATAGTCGCTACGGGTATGTGTACTTATTAAGGCACAAAGATGAAGCTTTTGAAACGTTCAAAATCTTCAAGAATGAAGTAGAAAATCAACTCAACAAGTCAATTAAAGTTCTCCGCACCGATAGAGGTGGTGAATACCTAAGTGATGTTTTTCAAGATCATCTTAGGAGTTGTGGGATTGTCTCACAACTCACTCCACCTGGAACATCACAACATAATGGTGTGTCTGAGAGGAGGAATCGAACCTTATTGGATATGGTTTGATCTATGATGGCTAGAAGCACATTGCCTCTATCATTTTGGGGTTTCGCTTTGCTCTCCGCGGCCTGTATTTTGAATATGGCCCCAACCAAAAAGGTGGACAAGACACCTTTTGAGATACGGCATGGAAGAGTTCCATCCCTATCATACTTAAGGATCTGGGGTTGTGAGGCTTATGTTAAGACTCCCACCTCAAACAAATTGGAAGTCCGATCCACCAAGTGTATCTTTATTGGATATCTTAGAGATTCTATGGGATATTATTTCTATGATCCACTGGAACAAAAGGTGTTTGTTGCCAGAAACGGTGAGTTCTTAGAAACAAAGTTCCTTATGGAAGGAACTAGAAGTAGAACAGTGGATCTTGAGGAAGATCAAGAACCACAGCCCGATGCACGTTTGGTTGAAACTAGCACTCAACATGAGGATGTTGAGGATGATCAAGCGGTTGATCAATACACACAAAACGTTCGCAGAAGTGGTAGAATTAGTAATCCACCTGAAAGATACGGATTTTTCATGGATGGATGCTATGTGGTAGATTCAGATGAACCAACCACATATCATGATAAGATACGGATTTTTCATGGATGGATGCTATGTGGTAGATTCAGATGAACCAACCACATATCATGATGCAGTGTCCAATTTAGATTGTGACAAATGGCTTGAAGCCATGAACGTTGAGATGCAATCCATGTATGACAATCAAGTTTGGGAACTTGTTGTACCACCTCTTAATTCCAAAATGGTTGGAAGTAAGTGGGTTTTCAAGAAGAAAACCGACATGCATGGAAACTTGGATACTTAAAAAGCTAGACTTGTAGCAAAGGGTTTCACTCAAACTCAAGGGGTTGATTATGATGAAACTTTCTCACCTGTTGCGATGCTAAAGTCTATAAGGATATTTTTTGCCATAGCTGCTCATTATGACTCTGAGATTTGGTAAATGGATGTCAAAACCGCTTTCCTAAATGGATATCTTGAGGAAGATGTCTATATGGTTCAGCCTGAAGGTTTTGTCGATCCAAAACATCCTAATAAAGTATGCAAGTTAAAGAAATCAATCTATGGATTGAAACAAGCATCAAGAAGCTAGAATTACCGTTTTGATGAGGAGCTAAAGAAATTTGGCTTCATCAAAAACGCTGATGAGGCTTGTGTGTATAAGAAGGCTAGTGGGAGCATAATAACCTTCCTAGTATTGTATGTTGATGACATACTACTATTTGGAAATGACATTCCAACCATGGAAGGTGTAAAAACCTGGCTTGGAAGTTGCTTTTCCATCAAGGATCTTGGTGAAGCCGCCTATATTCTGGGAATAAAGATCTATAGGGATAGATCAAGGCGGCTAATTGGTTTGAATCAAAGTGCATACATTGACAAAATCTTGAAAAGGTTCAAGATGGAAAACTCTAAGAAAGGTACTATACCTATTCAAAGAGGGACAATATTGAGTACGACTCAATGTCCAAGCTCAAAGGAGGAGCAAAATAGAATGAAGGCAATCCAATATGCATCTGCTATAGGATTCATCATGTATGCAATGATATGCACTAGACCGGACGTGTCATGCGCTTTAAGCATGACAAGTACATACTAGCAAAATCCTGGTGATAGTCATTGGATGGCTGTCAAGAACATTCTAAAGTACCTAAGGAGGACTAAGGACATGTTCTTGATCTACGGGTCTGGTGAAGAGGAACTCGTTGTAAAAGGTTACACGGATGCGAGTTTCCAAACCGATCAAGATCATTCACGATCTCAATTGGGGTACATCTTTATTCTGAATGGGGGAGCTGTTTCTTGGAAAAGCTCAAAGCAAGAAGTCGTAGCGTTGTCCACTACAGAGTCAGAATACATCGCCGCTTCAATGGCAGCACAGGAAGTTGCATGGCTGAAGAAATTCATATCCGATCTAGGGGTAGTCCCTTCCATTCAGGATCCCCTAGAGATTTTAATTTTTATTTTTCTTTATTTTATTTTCCTGTATTTAAAAATCCAAAAACACATAAAAAAATGAGGGCGGGCAGAAAACCTGAAAAGCAAAGACATCAAATCTGTGAGTTTGATTCAAAACTATGGAAGATGATAGTACACAGGGAACAAATTGTTTGGGACATCAAAAGGACTTAAAGGTTCAAATTGTTACATTAAAACTACGAGTCTGAAAAAAATAAGCCAAACAAAGGAAA
Organism: Flaveria linearis; assembly: GCA_024085815.1. NCBI lineage: Eukaryota > Viridiplantae > Streptophyta > Magnoliopsida > Asterales > Asteraceae > Flaveria > Flaveria linearis. Next base: position 53,173,165 of record CM044008.1, read on the forward strand.
AATGATAGTAAACTAGCCTGTTACTGAGGTAACATAGAGAAAGTAGGCCTAGAGTTTGCTAGTCCATTATATGATGTTTCGGTAGATTCAAAACAATAGACAAGTAGACATCATTGGTGAAACAAATTAAAACTAATAGTTCTACTAGCTGTGGGCTTCCACCTTATCCCTGGTTAACACAATCAACGCATTTCCAATAAGGGGTGACGAGCAAAATAAACACCACAAATTGAAGGAATTGATCTGCCCAAGATACATATTAAATTGATGTGGCTAGTGTGATATGATCCAAGTCGGGTCATACCCAATAACAAGCCAAACAAACACCGATAAATATTTATTCGTTGATAAGATCACACACATAAATATTAGCACCAATTTAGAAACCGGGTTTTCTAAATCATTGCTTTTGTAAATGAACAAGATTATATATAGATAATTTGTTCATGAGGGATTATTTGTTTCATTACTTAAATTAGTTAAATAATGACAAAGAATAGTGTGTGTTAGTGCTATAAAATTAAGATGGTTTAACTTTATAAAACTAAGGTGCAAGAGTGTGTAATTAAATAAAAGTTTAAAAATGAGAGGGAAACAAAAGGGGACCATTTTCGGCCGCCCCTTGTTTGTATTGGAATCCAATATTGTTTTATTCCAAGAACATGCAAGGGTCTCTCACTTGAACACTCTTCCACTTTACACTTTTCTCTCACACACACAAGAGCAAATCCTCTCCATTCTTCTCTCTACAAATCGATTTTAGAGTAGAACAAAGGGCTGATTTTCAGCTTTTGATCAAAGTGTTCTTGGCTGAAAATAAAGTGTTCAAGAGGATTTTCGAAGGTGGTGTTGCACAACCTAGCAAAGTGGGTGTTTGAAGAAGCTTGGGGTATCACCTCTTGATGACTTCTAGCTTGAAGTTTCAGCCACAAAACTCATCTTCCTCACCTCACCAACTTTGATTTTTGAGCAGCTACAAAGGTTGTATACTTCAAATATCTTATGTTCATTTCATTGTATGCATTTGTATAATGATCCAAGGTTTGGGGTTGCTTATTAAATGGGTTTAATAACCATCTTATTAACATGTTTTAAAACTAAAAATCCGCTGCGTTTTCATATAAACAAGGTTATATGAGCTTTGATAAACATGTAAATCCCTACACAAATGTATGCGGATGACCTTAAAAATGAGCAAAGCACATAAAAATGTTAAATGCAATCAAGCTAATGACTAATGTTGTTAGTGCGTAATGTGTATAAGAAAAGTGCTAAAATAAGAAGATAGGTTGTGTGCCTCTCTGCTTTGCGATGGCACTGACCTGAGGATAAGCACAACCTAAATATTCTAGAATTCATTGTTGTTTGCGCCTCTCTGTTGTGCGATGGCACTGACCTGAGGCTTGGCATCTCTTTCAAAGCTCTTAGAATAGTTTCTTCTTGTCAAAACCCGTAGACCGCTCAAAAATATCCTGAGGAATGTTGATTACCATATAAGTGTGGGATCCACAAATGCTTGTTGAAATAACAAACCAAATTAATCACCAATGTGAGTCAAAAGTCTATGTATGTATTTAAGTGGACAAACATACTGACAATCATCATGGCAGTAATCCTCGACAGTCAAAATCATTATGTGCTTCTTACAGTTCTAGTATGATTTCCTGTTAGGGCTTTGAACTCTCAGACAAATACCCAAATGATTATGTTTATGCCTGTATGATTCCATAAGAGTCTTTCCAGATAAGATGTAAATGCTGGATGCTATCCTGTTTAGGGGGAGAATTAGTTTAAGGAAAATTAAAATGTATTCAACCCACCTCAAACAAAACCACAAAAATACGTTATGTTTTATTTCAATTTACGTTGTTTTCTATTTTATCTATCGATTAGGTGTCTATGTCGGACTTTGTAACTAGATGAACTCTGTGAATCATAAAATTAAAAAAGTCACCTCTGAGGTGACCAAATTGGTGTGAATTTAAAAGGATCATGTATGAGATGATCAAGTTTTAAATATTTAAAAAGGGTCACGTCTGAGGTGACCAAACGATTTCAATTAAAAGGATCACGTCTGAGGTGATCAATCGGTTGTTAATTTAAAAGGATCAAGTCTGAGATGATCAAAGGATTTATGTTAAAAAGATCATGTCTGAGATGATCATTGGTCATAACGGTTATTTATCAAAATTTAAATTTGAGTGTATGTGGAAATGGATTAAGTCAAACTTATAAGTATGAGCCAATCGCACGATTGGACCATAAGTATGGACCAATCGCACGATTGGATCATAAGTATGAGTAAATAACATGAATGGAAGTATTTGGGGAGCGATCATCCCAAAGACTCAAAATTATGTCTCGTATCAAGGCCCGAAAGTGCTTGAGTAAAAATTACATAGCCTTCATGGCTTACGTAGTTAACATGAAAGCCAAAGGGAAGGAATTGAAGGATATTCCTATCGTACGAGATTTTCCCGAGGTGTTCCCCGAGGATCTTAGTGGGTTACCTCCCGTTCGGGAAGTTGAGTTCAAGATTGACTTGATTCCTGGTGCAAACCTGTGGCTAAGTCACCTTATCATCTTGCACCTTCGGAAATGCAAGAAGTAGCCAGTCAACTGCAAGAATTGACTGATAAGGGCTTCATTCATCCTAGCTCTTCACAATGGGGTGCATCTGTGCTATTCGTGAAGAAGAAAGATGGATCATTTTGAATGTGCATCGACTATCGAGAACTTAACAAACTCACCATCAAAAACCGATACCCTCTCCCTTGAATCGATGACCTTTTCAATCAACTCCAAGGAGCTACCAAATTCTCGAAGATCGATCTACGTTCTGGATATCATCAATTACGAGTTCATGACGACGATATTCCAAAAACTGCTTTCCTTACTTGATATGAACATTATGGGTTCATGGTTACGCCTTTCGGCTTGACTAATGCACCGGCTGTGTTTATGGATCTCATGAATTGAGTATGTATACCGTACCTGAACAAATTCGTGATCATGTTCATCGATGATATTCTCATCTATTCCAAGACAAAAACCGATCACGAGTTGCATTTGCGACAACTTCTCGAACTTTTGAAGAAGGAACAACTATACGCCAAGTTTTCTAAGTGCGAATTCTGGCTTGAAGAAGTTCAACTCCTAGGTCATGTGGTGAATAGCCAAGGAATTCATATCGACCCTTCTAAAATAGAAGCCATGAAAACCTGGTGTGTTCCCACGACCCCAACCGAATTTCGTTCTTTTCTGGGTTTAACGGGTTATTACCGTATCTTCATTGCAAACTTCTCGAAGATTGCTAAACCGCTTATGGTGCTAACCGAAAAGAATCGACTTTTTGAATGGGGACCCGAACAAGAAGAGGCTTTCAAGACATTGAAAAGCATGTTGTGTAACGCTCCTATCCTAACCCTCCCCAATGGAAACGACAATTTTACCGTGTACTGTGATGCCTCTAGTCAAGGTCTTGGTTGTGTTCTCATGCAATGAGGAAAGGTCATAGCATTCGTGTCGAGGTAATTGAAGGTTCATGAAGTGAACTACACAACCCACGATCTTGAACTTGGTGTCATGGTTTTTGCTTTGAAAATTTGGCGGCACTATCTTTATGGGACGCAATGCATAGTCTACACGGATCATAAGAGTCTTCACCACGTGCTCAATCAAAAGGATCTTAACATGAGATAAAGATGTTGGAGTGAGTTGATTAGCGACTACGACTGTGACATTCACTATCATCCTGGAAAGGCGAATGTTGTAGCCGACGCACTGAGTTGCAAGATCCACAACAAGACTGTCTCACTTGAAGACATCCAAGATTGAGGGCAGTGGTTTGACACGTTAGGGGAATTTGATACTGAGATTCACGTGGATGTTAAAGAGGCTACTATCATGCTTCAAATTATAAGTATTGATAGTGATCTCGATTTATGCATTCGTGAGGCTCAACAAGCGGCATTAACCGAGGAAGGGAAGGATAAAGAACTAGCATTTAACGTCTGGTCACAATTTGAGACAAAACCGAATGGCATGTGGTATTTCTTGAACCGGCTTTGGATTCCGAATCGTGACAATCTTCGTCATTTCATCATGAACGAAGCTCATCAAACATAATATTCTATTCATCCTGGGTCCAATAAGATGTATATGGACCTACGTTGCCAATATTGGTGGCCAGGCATGAAGAAGGATATCGCATCTTATGTTTCCAAATGCCTCACATGTGCTAGGGTCAAGGCTGAACATTAAGGACCTTGTGGTTTACTTGAACAGCCGAAATCCCTATGTGGAAATGGGAATATATCTCCATGGATTTCATAACCAAGTTACCACGTACCTCTCATGGCCATGATAGTATATGGGAGATTGTAGATCGTTTGACCAAAATGACACATTTCATACCAATACGAGACACTTACAAGGTTTCAAGGTTGGCTCGTATCTACATCGATGAAATTGTGAGTTGTCATGGCGTGCCGTTGCATATTATCTCCGATCATGATGCTCGTTTCACTTCACATTTCTTCTCTTCTATGCAAGAAAACTTGGGTACTCAACTGGATTTAAGCACGGCTTACCATCCTCAAACGGACGGTCAAACAGAATGAACAATTCAAACCCTCGAGGACTTGCTACGTCTTTGTGTCCTTGACTTTGGTGGTGATTGGGATACGCATTTACCGTTCGCAGAATTCTCGTATTACAATATTTACCACTGAAGTATCAAGATGGCACCGTTCGAGGATTTATATGGTCCTAAATGTCGTTCTCCCATTTGCTGGACTAACATTGGTGAGAATTTCATTACTGGTCCAGAACTCATTCAAGAAACAACCGACAAAGTCTCCAAAATCCGTAATAACCTTGAAGTGACTAGAAATCGTCAAAAGAGTTACGCGGATAAAAGACGCAAACCATTGGAGTTTCAAGTCAACGGCATGGTTCTACTTAAGGTCTCTCCATGGAAGGGTGTTGTTCGTTTTGGGAAGAAAGACAAGTTAGCCCCACGTTTTGTATGACCTTTCAAGATTCTGAAAAGAATTGGGAAAACGGCTTATAAACTGGAACTTGCTTCTGAACTTAGCGGGGTTCATCCTGTCTTTGATGTCTCAAACTTGAGGAAATGTCTGGCCGATGAAAATTTGCATGTTCCTTTGGAGGAAATCCAAATTGACGAGTCATTTCATTTCGTTGAGAAACCTGTCAAGATAATGGATCAACCCCTGAAGAAGACCCGAACAACTACCACACCGATCATCAAAGTCTGTTGGGAAAACAAATGTGGAGCTGAGTTCACCTGAGAACACGAGGATCATATGAAGGAGAAATATCCTATCCTTTTGTTTATTCTCGTCTTTAATTTCAAGACGAAATTTCTAAAAGTTGGGGAGACTGTGACCTCTCGTAATTTTTGTTAAACGTTTTGTTAAACATCGTTATCTCTTGTAAGTGTGTGTTTTGTCATTGATGCAAATACGAGGACTCGTTTGTAATTTGTTGTAACTTGATCTCTTTTATTCTTAAATAATTAAGTAAATAATAATAATAATAATAATAATAATAATAATAATAATAATAATAATAATAATAATAACAATAATAATAATAATAATAATAATAATAATAATAATAATAATAATAATAATAATAATAATAATAGTAATAATAATGATAACAATAATACTAATGGAAATAATGTTAATAATAATAATTATGATGATAATAATAATAATAATAATAATAATAATAATAATAATAATAATAATAATAATAATAATAATAATAATAATAATAATAATAATAATAATAACAATAATAACATAATAAGTGACAACTTATCAAGTAAATTGAATAGATATAAAATGAAACCTATTTATTTAAAAAAATTGGGGAACTTGTAAAATACTATCTTTGGGCATAAAATAATAACACTTAAACTCCAGGGACTAAATTGTAAAAGTTGTTTTAATGGAAATGTAACTATTACGTAGAAAATGCAAACTCATATACCGCAGGGACCAAAAGTGAATTTTGTTAAAACCCAAACCCCCTCCCCCCTTTCACTCTCGCGATTTTCTGGTGGCCGGCCAACGGCCCTCCAGCGCGGCTCCGGCCACCCCCAAAACCCCGGTTTAAGCTTCGTGTTTTAAGCCAAAACACACCAAAACTCTCGGGAACTCGTTTTCAACACAATGAAGGGTATTAATTGAACTTTAAGCCCGGTTATTGCCACCCTCGAACTTGAAACCGAACCCGCATCAAAACCAAAACCGTTTTTGCTCTTACATCACACTATTGGTGGAATTAATCGTGTACACACGTTCGTTTAATCAATTAGAAATCAATGATATGATTAATTTCATTTAAAAACAATCAAATATATCTCGAAGTTCAACAGAAAACCCTCGGGTGTAACTCGAACTCGTTGGACATGAACCGGTACTAATCAAAGCTATAGAACAGAGGGAAAAGGTGACATTCGTCCCTTTCCAACTCTCTGTAAGCATCAATTTCACAAACAACACACACACACATCATATTCTTTGAGCAAAACCGTCGACCTCTTTAACCCTACCATTCTCTCAATTTAAGTCGAAACCAGGTAACTGAACACATGTATTCACTCGATTTCATGTAGGGAACAAAAGCCCTAAGGTTAATTTCGTTCTCGAATTCGTTTTGTGTTCGTTTTGTGGTTCAATTGGATTGAAATTGAACCTAGGGCTTATACAAAATTAGGAGATCTAATCGGGTTATGTTTTAAATAAAATTTTATATTGCACAACACGAACCAAGGCTTGGTCCAGTGGTTTAAGCTTGGTGAGGTTATGCAGAGGGCCCGGGTTCAAACCCTAGCCCCTGCAAATATTTTTTAAGTGTTCTTTGTTTTTTTAAATGCGAAAATATTTTAATGTTATTATTAATTATATAAAATCCATTTTTAATAAAAAACCAAAAAAAAGGTTTCTTTTAAATCAAATTTCCATTTCTTTCATTTCAAAAATTATAAAAATTTTGTACAAAATACAATTTATTATTAATCTCAGATTGTATTGAGTTCACTAAATTTTTAATAATTTCAATGAAATAAACTCCTTATTGTTATTGTTACACATTTATTTATATTTTAAGAAAAAATACATATGCACATATTTAAAATATTCCCTTATTGTAATTAATATAATTTTAATCATTTAAAACTATAAAATTACTATTTTATCAAATAGTAAATAATAATTCTTTGATAAGGAAAGTTTAACTTTTACCAATAGTTTTAATCCCTAAAATTCTCATCATTTAAATATTAAAATAATAACAAATTGTATTTCTCTTATAATTTAAAATCATGATTTAATGCTTTATAAATAACATCATGGTAATCCTAAATTTAACATTGTAATAATTATGATTAATATAATACGTCGTTCATTTAGGTTGAACTTTATCGAATCCTCGGCATTTTATACATGACTTTCTTATTTGCTCATTCCTATTATCCATGTGTGTTTTCCATACCCCGTTTTCATTTTTATTTCACACATTTTAGCGTGAAGCATGTTAACCGTATAAATGCACACTTGTAAAATATCTTAATACTTGTAATGCGCATGCAATTCATCTTATAAATTTTGTCATGGTTATTTGAGATAATGGTGAGCAGTATATGATAGTCATCTTGTAAAAGCAATTATTAAATATTGCTAGCCTAGCGACGTCATAGATATATGAGCCTGACAAGCCTACTTGGTGCTAAAGCCGAGGTTATTGTCGGCTCCTAGTGTCGTATTCTTGAGCACTATGGGAACCAAGTACACTTAGCTATTCTTATAATATTGTAATGGCCATATTTGTCAAGTTTCGATTGTCACATTTGTTCATCCATCTTTATTTACTTTATTCAATAACCCATGACGTGAATTGCCATCTTTTGATATATATCTATGTATGTTAAATCTATGGAAACTCACCAACATTATGTTGACTTTATTTTTTTAACATGTTTTAAGAAATGAACCCGTTTAAGTTGCTCTTGAAGACTTGATCACATCTAGGAATGGACCTAGATAATAAATAAATAGCATACATTGTCACATGATGCTATGAGAACTTTTATATTTTTGTTGCTTGAAACATATGTTATTTTCTTGATTGTATGTCATGAACCTTGGAATTTATAATATTGACACTTTTAATTAGCGTTGTGTGGCATGAGCAATCTTAAACCTCACATCTCGACGTTTCTGCCGTTAAGGTTGGGGTGTGACATACCTGAATTTGTGTGGTCTATACATGCTTAGAATATGAATAGTAGGTTCGAGTGTTGGTTTGGCTCAAAATAGGGAAGTTTAGAATATGAGATGTTCTGTAAGTAATTAATCACAATTGGCCACTGTTATTAGAAACTTACAATACTTGTTATTGTGTAAACCTGCCTTGACATATCGTATTAATACCTTGAATCGTATAGGAAGTTTAGAAATAGCACTAAATAAATCAGTTCCAGCTATGGCTACTCAGAGCAGTACTAGAGGAAGGCCCCCTACTAAGCAGTACTAGAGGAAGGCCCCCTACTAAGGCAAAAGAAGCAGCAAGAAAGGCTACAAAATCGGTAAGAAAGTAAACTAGAAAGCTAGTTGAGAAACTGGTTAAGGGAACAATTGAATCAGAAACTGAAGTTGAGGAACCTACTGATAAGCAAGCAAAGTTGAAGGAAACAGTGAAGGAAGCTATAGCCTATGATGTACACCAAATTCTGACTAATGTGATGTCCGCTTTGTTTACGGAGGTTGTGGAACATGTTAAGGGTCACGATAAAAAAGATATTGTCTAGAAAAAGGATGATAAGAAGAAGGTGGTTAAGATTGAGGAAAGTGGTGATGAGGATAAAGATGATGACTTCGATATTGAAGTAGTAGCAAAGGGGTGTGTAAGGTTATTAGTAAGGCTGATGCAACCCAAACACTCAAAGTCTTTCCTGCATGCATGCACATATATACTGAAGTGGAATGCTTCGGAAGTTTTACACTGACTTAGAAATTATTCTAAGTGTGAACTCTTCTGAAGACAAGACCAATATCTTTCGAAGCCAAAAGATGAAGTCTTCCGAAGCTTCAAGGACAAAGTCTTCCGAAGCCAACAATTGAAGACCGATTTCTTCCGAAGACTTTTATATTACATACTTCATCTGATGTACTTTTTACCTAAAGCTAAACAACTTTCCGCTGCCACTCTGATAAGTCACTAACCTTTCATGAGTTGGTGAAAAGGTCCATGCTTTTGGTAAACTGTACATTGAGGTCTTGAGTCTGTAACTTTCCACTTTATGTACTTTATCTTTTTTATAATATATTAGGATGTGAGCTATGGCATGTCATAGTCACTAGTCAAAAGGCAATCTGCCTTTTGACACGACATGGATTTTGTTGTCTAGTTCATGTATCCATCTGGCCTTCAAAGTATGGCTGGCTGTAGGTTATAGTATAAGTATTTTCTGGTCCTTGTAACTAAGTAAGTTTTGGGTTGAACTTTGTAAACCACTTTGTAAGGAACTAGAAGATCAATATACATTAACCTTGAAAAACCAACTGCTTGTGTGTTGCTCTAGTTTTTGTCGTATTTACATTTTGTGTTTCTCAGTTCTCTAAACTTATTCTTACCAGTTCCCCATTTGAATTGTTAAGTGTTGACATACACTCTCCTCTTTGTGTTGTTGTGTTGTACAAGTACATAAGCCCTTCACCCGGTCCTACAATTGGTATCAGAGCTTCTCAGGCTCTTGATATAAGATCTCACCATCTTAAGATCCCTCACACACACAAAAATACTTAGCCTTTCAAATGGTAGCTATCTCTAAAGCTGATTTGGAAATAGGAACCATGACAAAGTCCCCACTGATCACTCTTGATGACTTTGACACTTGGTGCCAAAGAATGGAAGGTTTCGTCAAGTTTCAAGACTCAAGAATGTGGAAATCTGTTGTCTCTGGACCTTACATACCAAAAACTCCTTCAGCTGCTGCTGGAGGTGGTATGATCCCCAAGGATGTGGCTGACTACACAGAAGAAGATAGAAAGAAAGTAGAGATTGATCAAAAGGCCCTGACAGCCCTTTAGACTGCTCTTCTAAACTCTGTATACAGAGGCTTCAAGAAATGCAAAACAGCTAAGCAGCTATGGGATGAATTGAAACTAATGTTTGAGGGTTCTACTGAAGCCAAGGAAAACAAGAAGAATTTTCTGAAGCAGCAGTTTGAAAATTTCACCTTCAAAATAGGTGAGACCATGACTCAATAATACTTCAGGTATATTGAGATTGTGGATACCCTAGTGGATGTTAGAGTAACTCTTGAGAGCAGAGACATTGTAAGGAAGTTTATGTCCTCTCTTCCTAGGAAATGGACACACTATTGTGTTGTACTCAAGAGAACTGAGAACCTTAAGACTCTCACTCTGACAGGGTTGTATGGCATTCTCAGTGGATATCAAATGGAGATGAACATGTAAGGTTCATCTGGTAACTCCAGCAATCAAATAGGTTTAGCCCTTCATGTGACTGAAAGGGATAGCATAGAACCCCAGCATCATCTCATATGCTACCCTGACATCTCACAAAAGGGTCCTTTCATCACCTTCCCGGAGACACCAAGGGAGGACTATACTCATGGAAGCCCATTCTAAGAGACAAGTTCTTCACAAGCCTTTATGTCCTCTGATGAAAGTTGTGGCAGCTTCCTATTCACCCTTGAAGACCTGGACTGTATCCATCCAGATGACCTGGAGTACATGGAGATAGTCCAGCAAATGGCTCTTCTCACTCATAGAGCCAAGAGATTCTACAAGAGGACAAGGAAGTTTCCCAGCAATACAGCCAGTGAAAAGTTTGGACTGGAGAAAAGTAAAGTTAAGTGTTACAACTGTAACTTGATGGGTCACTTTGCTAGGGAGTGCAAGGCACCAAGAACAAATGGTGTACAAGCACAATCTAGACCAAACTACACTGATAAAGCTTCCCAGAATGAGAAGCCAAAGCAGTAAGTTGCAGTTGCTGTTGAAGAAGGAGGCTTTGACTGGAGCTTCAGGTGGATGATGCATCTCCAAATCAAGCATTAATGGCTGACCATGATGAAACTAAGGTATTGGAACATCTTTGCACTTCTGAATGTATTGCTAAAGTCAACAGATATAGGTCCTATAACTTAGAGATGAGATCTGATCTTGAGTCCTTGAACATCCTAAAATCTGATTTTAGAAAGACTGAAAATGATTACGAGTTAAAGATAGAGGACTTAGAAAAAACCATTTCAGTTTTAAAACATGAGCATACAAATTACAGGACTCAGATCAAGGATCTCATAACTAAGTTAACTGAATGCCAGGCTGAGCTTGTGTTCAGCAAAGCTAGGGTAGAAAAATATGTTCTTGAAGAAGAGACCTTCAAGAACATCATATCCTCATCCTTGCATGCAAAAGTTTGTTATCAAAATAGGGAGGGACTGGGATCTAGTGAGATAGCTCCTCCACACAAAATCTTGTCTATAAGATCACCTAGGTGTGGAACTTGTGAAGATGAGCTTCCTCACATAGACCCCTTGAGTGAAGAGGATGAAGAAGTGGTAGTGAAGAATTCCTCTAAGAAGAGTGAAAAGGAGGATTCTAAGAAGGGTCACTATCCTTCTGAGGAGAGCAGGAAGCCTGAGATGACCAAGTCTATAAGTAAGAACTTGATCATAAAGAGTAAGAGAAATGCCAGGACGGCTCAAGAGATCAAGGCCACTTTCAAATCTAAGCAGAAACAAGTCTTTATTTTTGTAGGATTTTACATGGTTAAGACTGAAGACATCAATCTCAACTCTTCTACCAAGAGTTCTGGTTCATGTTCAAATTATCTCAGCATCAAGAAGAATGCTGATCAGTTGTGTATCATTGCTACACAGCCTGAACCATCCAACTCCAAGAACAGTCCTCAACCCAAAGGGACTGTCTCAGCATCTGCAAAGATGAAGGTAGAGAAAGGAAGTGATCAAAGTCAACCTTGTTCTCAGAAGAAAACTCTTGGGATGAAAAAGATAAGTTGTGTCATGTGTGAAAGTACCTCTCATCTTGCTATGGATTGTCCATACAATCCAAGGAATACTCTTCATGTGACCAAGAAGGAGACTCCCAAGAGATCTAAGAAGAACTCAGCTTTGGAAGGAAAATCTGTTTCCTTCGGAAGCTCCAAAGGAAAGAAGAAGGCAAGTGGAAAATTGCCTTCGGAAGAAAATTTGGTCTCGAAAGAAAGGAATACTTCCGAAGCATTGAAGTCTGCTGTAGTGTTAGCAGAATCTTCTGAAGGTTCAGTCATCAAAACTTCTGAAGTCTCAAAAGCTTCTGAAGTATTAAAGCTCAGGTCCAAACTTCCAAAGGTGGTGTGGAAGTCAAGGAAAGACCAAGTGACTGAAAGTTCTCCATCAACAACAGTAAGAGATTCTCAGAGCACAACCATAGGATCTATTACTGTTTCATTACCTTCTACTTCCTTTGTTGAGCCTATGACCAATAAGGCTCGGGTTTCCAACTGTAACTAATCATTTTCTTTATGCAGGAAAAGCTCATGACAAACAAAAATGTCTGGTCATTGATAGTGGTTGTTCCAGGCACACGAGGGGTAATAGGTCACTACTCCAGAACTTTGAAAGGATTGATGGAGGACCAGTTGCTTTTGGGGGAGATGAAGGAGGTTACATTTCTGGAAGGGGCAAGGTCACAAATGGTAAGCTCAGTATTGAGAAGGTAAACTTTGTCAAGGAGCTTGTGTACAATATTCTGAGTGTATCCCAATTTTGTTATCAGAGTCATAACATGCTCTTTACTGAGCATGAGTGCATTATTCTTAAGCCTGGGGTGATTATTCCTCATGAGCATATTCTGCTAAGAGCCCTAGGAAAGGGAACATGTATGCAAGAAACATCTCCCTCAAGAGAAGTTTCATGCTTTCTATCTAAAGCAAATAGTGATGAGTCCTTTCTTTGGCATAAAAGAATGTGCCACGTAAACTTTAAGAACATGAATAAGCTAATTAAGAATGATTTGGTAACTGGAATGCCAAGGAAAGAGTTTACAAGTGATGACCATTGTGTTGCATGCCTATAAGGGAAGCAACATATGATATCTCACAAGCCTAAGGAACCATACTCCATCACTACACCCCTACACTTGTTACATATGGATCTCTTTGACCCCACCAGTGTAATGAGTCTAGGAAGGACCTCTTACTATCTGGTGATCACAGATGACTTTACAAGATTCACTTGGGTCTTCTTTCTTAGAACTAAGGATGAGGCCCCTGAGATTCCGAACAATTTCATCTTAAGAATTGAGAATCAATGTGATCACGAGGTCAAAACCATAAGATGTGATCAAGGAACTGAAATTAAGAACCAAATTCTTGATACATTTTATGATGAAAATGGTATTACAAGAGAATACAGTGCTCCCAGGACTCCTCAGCAAAATGGTGTTGCTGAGAGGAGAAACAGGACACTGCTTGAAGCTGCTAGAACCATGTTGTCTGACTCTAAACTGCCCATCAGCTTCTGGGAAGAGGCAGTCAACACTGCCTGCTATGTGCAGAATAGAGTTTTAGTGGTTAAGACTCATGGTAAGACTACTTATACTTTGGCATAAGAGAAAACCTTTCATTAGTTTTCTCAGGTCAATTGGATGTCCATACCGCATCTTGAATACCAAAGATCAAATTGTCAAGTTTGCTGAGAAATCAGATGATGGACACTTCATTAGATACTTTTCTCAAGCTAAAGCTTATAGAGTATACAATCTCAGAACTAGAGTAGTTGAGGAGTCAGCCAATGTGACTTTCAATGAGCACACTCCCAGTGTGAAAGGTTCTGGTCCGGATTGGCTATTTGATCTTGACTTAGTTACCAACTATTTTAACAAATCTTATGAGAGTGTTTCAGGGTCTACAAAGATTTTACCTCCAGGCGATCATGATCCAAGATTTGAGCTAAGAAGACCTTCAAGTTACACATCTTCAGTTCCAGTTCCAGTTATAACTAGTCCAGCAAATAAAGTTTCTATCAGCAAAACAATGACAACTTCAGCTGATCCATCTGAGATGCCTTCAAGTTCCTGCTCATAGGCTCAAAAGACAAACAAAGAAACTTCAAATGCAGATGAAGATGATGGTGGTGGTGAAAGTGATCAAGAATTTCTTGATGCTGATAACCACCCCATAGATGAACATACAAATGATGTCACACACTCATTGGATCAACTTTCTCTTGATAAGTGTGTTGAAGTGGTGGGGGAAGCATCTATGCCAGATCTAGATTTCTCTAATTTATATCTGTCTCAGCAACTTGTTGTGATCCCTCAGCTAAGGATCCACAAGTCCTATCCTACCACAAACATCATTGGAAATGTTGACACCGGGGTAAGAACAAGAGGACAAACCTATGAAGCAAATGTTTGTCTTTAATCATGTTTCTTGTCCCAGATAGAGTCCAAGAAAGTTGATGAGGCTCTGAACGATGGGAGTTGGATTGAAGCCATGCAAGAGGAGCTACTTCAATTCAAGAGACAGAAGGTTTGGAACCTATGTCCTCTTCCTCATATGAAGACTACTACAGGAACCAAATAGGTATTTAGGAAAAAGAAAGATGATATAGGTATTGTCATCAAGAACAAAGCTAGACTAGTTGTTCAAGGATACACACAAGAAGAAGGAATTGACTACAATGATGTCTTTGCTCCTGTAGCAAGACTAGAAGCTGTTAGGATATTCTTGGCCTTTGCTGCATCTAAGAACTTCAAGATCTATCAACTTGATATCAAGTGTGCTTTTTTGTATGGGTTGATTGATGAAGAGGTGTATGTCAAACAACCACCTAGTTTTGCAGATCCTGATCATCCTGATTATGTCTGCAAGCTTGATAAGGCTCTATATGGCCTACACCAAGCACCAAGAAAATGGTATGAGACTATCTCAGTATCTCTACAAGCATGGATACAGAAGAGGCACTATAGATGGAACTCTCTTCATCAAAGGACAGGGAAATGACTTACTGCTAGTTCAAGTGTATGTAGATGACATCATCTTTGGTTCAACTAATCCAAGGCTTTGCAAAGACTTTGAGAAGCTGATGAAAGACAGATCTGAAATGAGTGCCATGGGGGAACTAAATTTCTTTATGGGCATTCAAGTGAAGCAAGTTGAAGATAGAATCTTCATAAGTCAGTCAAAGTATGTCCAGGACATACTCAAAAGATTCAACATGACTGATTGTAAGATTGCTAAGACAACCATAGGAAGAAACCACTCCCTTGGGCCTGATCTTGAGGGGGAGTGTGTGGATGAACACCTTTATAGGGCTATGATTGGGTCTCTTATGTTACTTGCAGCTAACAGGCCTAATATCATGTTTGCCATATGCATTTGTGCAAGATATCAAGCCAACCCCAAGATGTCTCACCTCATCACTGTCAAGAGAATTCTAAGATACCTCAAAGGTGCCTCAACACTGGGTCTTTGGTATCCCAAGAATGTTGACTTCAATCTGTATGCATATACAGATAGTGATTATGGTGGTTGCAATATGACTGCAAAGTCTACATCTAGCGGGTGTCAGTTCCTTGGTGGAAGGGTTGTCTCATGGCAATGCAAGAAACAATCTTGTGTCTCTGCATCAACTGCTATAGCTGAAAACAATGTTGCTGCAAGTTGTTGTGCTCAAGTTCTTTGGATTCAGAATCAGATGTTTGACTATGGTTTCAACTTCAAGGAGACTCCCATTCACATAGACAACAACAGTGCTATCTCTATCATAGAGAATCCTGTGCAGCACTCAAGGACAAAACACATAAACATCAGGTATCATTTAATTAGAGATAACTTTGAAAAGGGATTAATTAAACTAGTTAAGGTTAACACAAATGAACAATATACTGATCTGTTCACAAAAGCCTTTGATTAACAGATATTTAAATATCTTATATCAGCTATTGGGATGATTAACCTTGAGTAGCTTTTTCTTAAAACTAATTCATTCTATTTCTTAAAATTTATCTAGTCTATCACATTCATAAGCTCATGTTTTCTATGGATAAAAACTTGTTGAAGAGTTTTTCTTAGATTTTTTGACAAATTTTGATCCTCCGGAAGATATGATTTTAACTTCGGAAGAAAATATACCTTCAAGACAAATACCTGTCTAAGTAAAATTTACCTTTGGAAGAAATTTCTGAAATATCTTCCGAACCTTAAAAACTCTCTTAGGCACTTATATGTTTTTAAGGACCATTTTTCTTCCGAAGATATTAACTCTCGGAAGCTTTGTTTTATGGTACAAAGCATCACAGTTTAAAATTCTCTTCTGAAGCAAATTTGTCAAAACTCTTTGAGAAATTCTTCCGAAGTCATTTAGGCTTCGGAAACATTTTTATTAAAACTTCCGAAGACAATTTACCTTCGGAAGATTTTCGAATTGCAAGAAAACAACTTTTTGAGCAAAAAGCAAACTACTTTTTCAGAGGTGGGACCACCTTTCGGATTTCAAAGTTTATCCTCTTTCATTAACTTTGTCTCAAATCCTTTTCACATATAAACCCTCTCGGTTCCCCTCTTTTTATCATCTTCATCTTCTCTCCAAACCTAAATTCTAAGATTTCTCTCTAAAACCGCCTACGTTCATCCTTCCTTCACATCTAAAGCTTACTCAAAATGGCTAACCTTGACAGACGAAATGACCCAGATTTTTCTATGCAGTTACACAGGCAACACAATCAGGTTGCACTGTTAAACTCTGAGAAAGATCCCCATTTCTCTGAGGTATGCCAATTCTTGGCTTTGTCTAACAACTTCACCTCCCTTACCATTGATCCTCCTCTCTATGAGGATCATTTGCTTGAATTCTGGAAGACCTTCCAAGAGGTCATTTTGGATGGGGAGAAGGCACTGTCTGCCATAGTGCAGGGGAGAACAGTCTTCATCACTCCGGCCATCATCAACACTCATCTTCAGCTGGGTGATAAAGAAGGTGAGGTGTTCTTCCTAAAGGAAGCTGTCAATCATTCCATTGAGCAGATGGGTTATGAAGGAGATTTCTATGTAAAGACTTTCAGGAAAGGGAAGGTCTCATCTCAGTGGGAGTACTTACTTCATGTGGTCATCCACAGCTTGTCTAATAAGCATGGAGGATGGGACCAGATTCCTGAAGATCTCTCCTTCATAGTCCATGGAATGGTTCAGGGGGTCAAGTTCAGGTATTCTCAATTTTTCTCTACAAATTTAATAGCAAACTTAGACTCCTTAGAGCATTACATGTTTCCTAGATATGTTCAATACATTCTCAACTGTGGACTGGGCTCACAGTTGAGGGAAACAGGTAATACTCTTAAATTGGGACAGATGAAGCCTGACATCTTTAAAATCTTGAAGAAGCCAACTGTTGGCTTCTCAGGGGTAGAAACAGCCCTTGTCCTAAAAATGTTAGAGCTCATTGCTCAAGGTGACAACCTAGTAACACAAGCTAGTGTTGAATCCACACCTTCTACCTCTCAACAACCAAAATAGTCACAAATCACCCTCACCTACCAAAGAAAACACAAACGAACCCCTGCATAAGCTATTGAGTCTATGCAGGCGCCCATATACTCACCCAGACAGGAGGAAGTGGACACTGGAGCTCCCACTTCCCCTGAGGAGCAAACCACTCCTATCACTTCAAGAATCAGTACTGAGGTTCCTCATGCTTTGCCTAATGAGCCCATAAGCCCATCAGCCTTAAGCCTTCACTCTGAGTCTCAACACTCAAGTGAACAACCTTCAGGGGACAACTACCATCCGTAGCCTTTAGATTTTAACCAACCAATTCCCAACCTTGATTTCTTTACTGATGAGGACTTAGATGCTAGTAAGAACCATGAGTCTTCCTACTACACCACTCCTTGAAGGGAGATGAGTGCTCCTGAGCCATCTTGGTCTAGCCCACATCAGTCACCTATCACTGAGGTGGATACTTCAGAACATGTTCAGGATATTCATATGGAAGAGGCTCTCACTTCAGTAAGTGATTACATCATTCAGACCACAACCATGGCAACTCAGCTCATTGACACTTCAACTGAAGTTGGTAGAGGAAATCCCGCAGCGAAGAACACTATACTGGTGATGAGGAAGACGATTTTGGTCCCATTCTCTCATCCTCTAGTGATTCTTCTGATGAAGATGAGGGGAATCTGAGACTAGAGGTGCAATAACTATCCAAAACATGCACCTATTAAGTCTCCAAGGTTAGTCGTCTTGAATCTCAAGTGACTACCTTGCAACACAGGGTCAATTATCAACAACTTGAGATATCTTATCTCAAGGAATAACTAGCTAGGAGACCCTTAAGAGAAACTCAACCAGGAACACAAGAACCTGTTGATGTAATTGACCTAACTCCTAGCTCCCCTGTGCAAGAGGGTGATGCTACCAAAAAGGGGGAGGACGTCATTACAATCACAGAACCTGGGAGTTCCTCAGGGAGTATGGACATTGAGGACTCACCATCCTCACTTGCAGTTGTGCATACTCATCAACTTTCTCAAGTCCACATTGATGTGGACAGCATAGACTCAGTCATCAGGAGTCTATTTGAGAAAGGCATCCCAAGAGCAGTATGATCTCCATCAACTCTAACTCAAATCTTTGGGTGGAGGTATGATACTGCTAGAAGAACTCTTATTCTTCAAAGAGTTCAAGAAAGGAACACTGCAGAGTTTAGCCTTAGAGGAAGACAAAGGCAATCAGGCAATACCATCGGTCAACTGGATGTTAAGGCAGACCCTAAGATTAGCTTCAAAGGAAAAACCTTGACTGAAGGCCCAATGGTAGAACCTGAGAGCCCTGTCTCACCACCAACTACTGCAGATATTCAAACCCTTGATGAGACATCTGCTGGTGAAGGTTTCTCAACCTCTCTCTGGCTAGAGCTTAGAAGCTACACAAGAAATGAAGGCCAAAGCTCTGTCCACCCTGAGTCACAAAGTTTTGTGAGTGACAAAGGGAAAAGGAAATTAACTCCTGAGGAGATTGAGGAGGATGAGAGAGAGAGAGGAAAAGGAAGCTAAGGGGAGAAAGTTCCTCTACTGGGTCTGCAAGGCTCATGGAAAGTGCTTTTAGGGCTGCCCCCAGACCAAATACTTAGGATGATGAGTTAAGGGCAGTCAGGATAAACTACTTGCAGACTAGGTTCTATGATATTGATAATATCATTTCTCACCCCTTAGATGAGTTGAATGAACTGGCTGACATGGAACTATCAAAAGAGAGAAGGAAGAAGAGGATGCAGAGCTTCTTCTGGAAATCAAAGAAGAAAGAAGAAGGAAGAGGCTCTATAAGAATATGCCTACTCTCTCACCAGTTCAAGAAACTCAGGAACAAGAGGAGGTGGTACCACAAGAACCTCAAGTAGACAAAGAAAAGGATAGGATCAATATGATCAACTACCTGGGTGCCATAGGCCTCAATCAAGCAGATACACTTCTTTCCTTACCCTTTGACTACATTGAGTTTGAGTACCTCAAACAACTTGAACTTGATATAGCCTAAGAAAGAAAGATCACCAAAAGGAAGTTAAGGGAAGAAGCTGTAAAATCAAGAGCCATCATCCATAAGAATTTGAAAAAGTCAGCTAACAGGCTGAAGATGATGAGCTACTTGAAGTTGTATGGATTCTAGGGAAGGAGACTTAGTCCCGTGTCTCTATCCACCATGGATGAGCACATCAGAGTAATCAAGCAGAAGATCAAAAGAGGTTAACTTGTTGACTTACACTCCCTACCAAGTCAGGTCCCTCCGGAAGTGGAGGTTAAGGCTGAAACACCTAAGACAACACAACCTGAGCCTCCTACTGAACCTCAGCAAACTTCCACTTCTGATCCACAACATGGATCAGTCCCCTCTTAATCTGAACCTGTAAGAGAGGAAGACCCAACTGAGAAAAACAAAGAATATCATTCAGGTGCTGCAGGCGAGTCTTTTCAGTTAAAGAGTTTAAGGCGGAGGAAAAGGATGGTTTCCAAACCAAAGTCAAAGAAAAAGAAGAAGGAAACATCCACCTCCAAACCTTAGGATGAGTCAGAACATCCTGAGGATGTGCAACAAGAGGATGCCCCGCCAAATCCAATTCAAGCAGCTCCTCTGGCATCAGGAATACCCATCTTATCTTGGACATACACCACAAATCCAGAAAGATGGCAGGATATGTTCAATCTACCTCTGCATGATCCCTTTGACATGAGAAGATATTATGAGAGTCTGAGTGATCCTGACCATCGCATGAAGAAAGGGATGGTCATCATCATAATAAGGACTGTCAATATCTAGAGTCTTAAAGTGTTTTGGTAGCATCAACATAGGGGGAGTTTGTAAGGCTATTAGTAAGGCTGATGCAACGCAAACACTCAAAGTCTTTCCTACATGCATGCATATGTATACTGAAGTGGAATGCTTTGGAAGTTTCATACTGCCTTAGAAATTATTCTAAGTGTGAAATCTTCTAAAGCCAAGACCAATATCTTCCGAAGCCAAAAGATGAAGTCTTCCGAAGCTTTAAGGACAAAGTCTTCCGAAGCCAACCATTGAAGACAGATTTCTTCCAAAGACTTTTATATTACATGCTATATCTGATGTACTTTTTACCTAAAGCTGAACCACTTTCCCCTGCCACTCTGATAAGTCACCAACCTTTCACGAGTTGGTGAAAAGGTCCATGCTTTTGGTAAACTGTACATTGAGGTCTTGAGTCTGTAACTTTCCACTTTATGTACTTTATCCTTTTTGTAATATATTAGGATGTGTGCTATGGCATGTCATAGTCACTAGTCAAAAGGCAATCTGTCTTTTGACTTTACATGGATTTTGTTGTCTAGTTCATGTATCCAGCTGGCCTTCAAAGTATGGCCGGCTGTAGGTTATAGTATAAATATTTTTTGGTCTTTGTGACTTAGGAAGTTTGTGTAGAACTTTGTAAACCATTTTGTAAGGAACTAGAAGATCAATATACGTTAACCTTGAAAACCAACTGCTTGTATGTTATTCTAGTTTCTGTCCCATTTACATCTTGTGTTTCTTAGTTCTCTAAACTCATTCTTACCAGTTCCCCATTTGAATTGTTAAGTGTTGTCATACACTCTCCTCTTTGTGTTGTTGTGTTGTACAAGTGCATAAGCCCTTCACCCGGTCCTACAATAGATCATTCCAATGATTATGCAGCTAAGCTAAAGATCAAGAACTTAGTGATAAGGATTATTCTCATGACATGTTGGTCTGCACAAAGATACAAGTCTCGCCAACACTTGGTTGAGAGTGCCTGATTTATGTCTTAAGATTGTTCTTACTCAGTGATAAGGATTATTCTCATGATATCTAAGGTTGTTTATCTCTTCTGCTATGCGTGACCATTGATCTGGAGTGATGATCTTCACTGCTATAAAAAAGCATTGACCTGAAGCTCTCATCAACACGCTCAGATGATCTTCTCTTCTATGCGTAAGCATTAACCTGAAGCTCTCAACTTCTGAAATAAGATGAACATCTCCTCTGTTATACGTGAGTATAGACCTGGAGCTATCATCATTTGTTATAAGTTTGTATAGTAATGTGTCTCGTCATTGATCATGCTATCATATGCATGCATCAGATCCATCTCATTACTATTCAATCAAAATCAATGATTACACTTAATAAACCTTGATGAAAAGATGAGTTCTCTATCAAATGTCTATGGTAACCATGTTGCTGGAGTTCCTTAAATTAACTCAAAACATGATAAAGACAGCTGCAGATCATGCGTTGAAAAGAATAAGGCGTGGCTTTAAGTGGAAAAACATATCAGCAATCTCGCCAAGCCTTGATTCTCAGGAATACTTCGTGAAAAAGATGCAATTATATCCTTTTAAATTCGTTTCATTTTGGTTCATTTTACTTTTTTTATTCCTACTTTTTTGTGATCAAAATCGTTTAGTAATTTTTTTTCTAAGATAGAATGGTGGGGTGAGGAAGTTATTTCTAACCAGTGTTTGTATATGCATAAAGCTTATATTAAAAAAAACGAAACTACTGGCGAAACTATAATTTCGTCGGGAGTATCGTCGAGCGAATCTAGCCACGCTCAGTTGTGAGCATCTCATCTATACGGGCAAAACTATAGTTTATCCCCTAGGGAAACTAGGTGGTATATGTTGCACAGTACGAGAATCGTGTCTCACAAGTGCGAATATAACCCTAACCTAGTTTCTCTCGATGATTTTTTGTGTAAATCTTGCTTTGTTCATGTTTGTTGAAATAAACGGACGTTTAATGCTTAGGTTTGTTAGGCGACCTTTGTACTTGGCTTTACTCGGTTTCATTTTGGCTAAATAAACGTCTGAAATTGAATTGCTGAATCTGAAAGGTCGCAGTTTCATTCAGCAAAAATGTGAGCTCATTTAGTGAAACTGCGAGCTCGTTCAGCGAATCTGAATGAAAATTCATAGTTTCGAGCGAAACTGTAACGTTGTGTTGTCCAAGCACAAGTGATAGTTTCGCTAGGAAGATCTCAATATCTAAGACTCAGTGAATCTATGCCTTAGTATCAACGAATTTATGGTTTCTCGACAGAGAAACTAACTATTTCGCCTAGTGAAACTAACTATTTCGCTTAGCAAAATTACACTTTCGCCACCAGCGAAACTAGCCAACTATTTTTTATGATTTGTTTTGTCTCTTTATGTGTATACTATATCAACTAACCTACTACTGTTTTCATTTCAGCTAATATAGCTAACTTGAAATTTGATGACAAGTTTAACATCATTGCTTTACTAGTTGACGGGAACCCAAAAGTTGTAGGATTCAAAGACTGCATTAGATAGCTCAGGCAATCTCCCATATATTATGCCATCTCTCATATGCCTAGCATCTATGATTTACATATGAGAGACTTGGAGATCAGCAGAATATGACATTGGATCGGTGCCAAACCGCATAGTCGCCCGAATTGAAGGTCATGATATTGTCATCACTATGGATAATATAGCCAGAGTTCTACGATTGGAAGATAACTGTGGGCTAGAGGTGGTGTTGTCTGATGCCCAAGTTCTAGAGGCATTCAGGAGCATAGGGTATGAAGGGCCACCATTTAGATCCAAGAAGGAAATCAAGAAATCCCTTCTATATAATGAATGGAGATATATTGCCCATGTCTTTATCATATGTCTGGATCACAGGAATGGGGGATCAGACGGGTTGAATATTCACTAGGCCAGGGCAATGATCATCTTCTGCAGAGGTCAAAAGGCCAACATTGCAAAACTTATATTTGATTGTATGACTGAGACCATCATGGCCCTGAAGAAAGACAAATGGTTGCTATACCTAAGATTTTTCCAGATGCTGATAGACGATCTGATCCCAAATGTGCCAAGGCACGGAGAAGTCAAAAGACTGGCATAAATGAATACAAGGATATTTGATGACTGCTCTGCAGTTAGATATGATTTCAGTGGAAACATCACTCATCTGTGGGAAAACATGTATCTTGCAAAGAGGTGGAATTACATTAGAAGGTTGATTGAGACTGAAAACAAAAATGCTAAGGAAAACAGAGAAAATAGAGGAGAAGCAATCAAGAAGAGAAAAAGGTATGCGAAAGAAAATGAGTATGACTTTGAGGAAGAGATTGAAGAGGTGGCTGAGGAGGTAAGAGTACAGAAGGAAAGGAGGAGCGAAACAAGGGCTGAAGAGAGTGAACCAACTAATGTAACTAAAAGGAGAACAAAACGAAAGCAGTAGGCCTTCTCAGAACAACCTAGTAGGAAAGATGCTAGATCCGAGCTAGATCAAGATGTAATCAGAAATGTGCATCTTTGGCAAATGAGTTAAGCATCATGAAAACCAAGTAGATTAATCAGGAGTTGAGAGAAAAGGAAAAGGATTTGGTTATGGAAGGGATGAAAACCATGTTGTTAGATCAACAAAAACTGATCAAGAGGATGTTGTCTGAGGTAAATGGGCTAGAATCAGCTGCCGGCTTGCCAAATCAAATGACTCAGGTGGAGCTTGATAATCTAACTGATACATCCAAGTATTCATTCCTAAGAGTAGGAGGTTCATCAAGGGCGGGAGAGGGCACAAGTGTAGCTGTAGATACAAGTGATGATGTTGATCCAAGTGGAGCTAGTGCTGGTCAAATTGGTGAAGGTGCTGGTGATATGGAACAATGATAGGATCAAATGAATCAATCTGTGATTATATTAGAACATAATTCAATAAAAAAAGCATACAAATGTAATCAATTCAGTGCAAACAATCATGAAAAATTCATAGTCGTTTATTGATAGAAAGCAAAGACAATTACAAGTGTAAGTAGCAGTTACAAGTCTAGTCTATCTAGTCTAAGCTATTTATACTACCAATAAACAAAGGAACTACTATTTACAAACTAATCCCTATACTATGACAAAACTTATACAAAAGACAACTAAAGACAACATGTTAATCTTTAAGAAGTTCTAACAATACTCTCCCTAAGATTTACATGGTCTTTGGTCTTCAAAATCTTCTGTCTTCATAGCTTTTCTCAATGAGATTCTCTCCCTAGTTGCATTCATTACTTTGATAATTGATAGAAAATACTTATCATTTTCAGCTATTTCTGGAGTAACTCTTTCAAACTTTTGTACAGATATGAATGAAATATAACTCGGATGTAATAGTTTAAGCTCAAATACTCCAAATAGAGTAATCACGTCTTCATCCTAATTTTTGATATTTCGGAACAATTTCAGCTCAAATGTATATGAATTATAAAACCATCATAGGATTGGTTTTGACTTTTGTGTCCCTTCAATTACTTTTAGTCCTGGAGTGGTGACCTTTTCAAAATACTGATCACAAAATTCAATCAGAATGTGTTCATCTTCTTCTTGTTTGCGTTGATGCTTCCTATTCTTTTTCAGAGTATTAAAGTATTCCTTATCTTCTTGAGTGCATCTAATCTGCAGAAATGAACTAGGTCTTGTGATCCCTCTGTTTAATAATTCAACAAAGATCTCACCTCTTTTTGCTCTGTTGGATTGATCAAAGGCAGTTTGTTCAACTCCTTTAAGTCTTCAATGGGAAGCTTAATAATGCTTGAGAAGAAGTGGTAGACATCACAAACAACATTTACTCGTTTAATCAAGAATGCGTCAAAGACTTCATCATATTTCAAGCTACTATCTTTACTGCATTGGTGGTATCAGGAGCAATCATGGCTTTTAGGAACTCAGAAATTGATTGTCCTTTTTGTAAAACATTCCTTACAAAGTCACCACCAGATTGCGCTTTGTTAAAAAGTTGTTTCTAATCAAGAGAGACTTTATATGCTTGTTGCTCAAATTCAGGAAACATTCTCATCAACTCTTTCCTTTTTTCATAAACTGAGCTTTTCATTGCCATTGACTTTATCTCTTGAGGTTTTAGCACTCTTGTTCTTTTGGTGATCTCCAGATATTGAGGATTATCAGTGTCAAGCACAACCATCTTATTAGTTTGCTTCTCAGTCTCTTGGAAGCTTCTTACAAGATTCCTTAAAGATTCGGCTTGTAACCTTTTGAGTCTCTTCCAAGGATATATTCTTTCTTGCAACCATGATTTTAAGGAAACAATATTCATGTCTTCAAGATCAGGATGGTGCAATTCAGAAGATGGCATTTCCTCAACGTTTATGCTTTCTTAGAGAGGATTCCGTTCACCATGTTCAACAACAATTTCATTTGGGTCAACTGAGGCGACAGACTCAGCTATAATGCGTTTCTTGTATTCTTTATTAATTTGAGAAACAGTCAAGCCATCCAGAAAAACTCTATTATATTTCATTTTCACTATATAGTTATACCTATCTTCAAAGTCTACAAGTTTTTCTTCATGAGCAGTCTCTATCGGTGAAAATGTTGATTCAATATTGGCTTGAGAAATATCTTCATCTTCTAGTACTTCATTGTACCAATCATCGTCAAACTCATCCTTAATATCATCAAGAACTTCACTTGTCTCTTGAACAAATTTCTCACCTTCTTTCTGACTTTCAGTATTCTTTTGTACTTTAGATGATAGCACAGGTAAAATTGACTCATCTACATCATCAATCTTTCTCTTACCTTTATCAGCTTCAGATATTTTCTTAATGTCAATAGGAGTTATCTCCGATACAATCGTTAACTCTGGAGAATCAGACTTTTGTGTTTCTTTCAATTTAGCCAGCTCCTCTTTCAAAACTTCATGCTCTTCTTTTAACTTCTTGTACTTTTCCTCCATTAAATCATAATCTCTAATCATCACTTCAAAAGTTTTCATATTCTCATCTTTATCTCTTACAAGAGCTTCAATCTCAGCATCTTTCTTTTGAATAATCTCTTTTAACTTCACATTCTCTTCTTTCAAATCATCAATAATCTTTTCTTGAGCACTGTTTGATTCCTTCAAAGCTTGAAGTTCATCCATATCAATCACATCTTCAGTTTGTACAGACACATTGTGTGCTGTAATAACTGGTGTTTCTTTAGCTTCTATTAGAGTGGAGCTTTGAAAGATAGGCTCAGAAATCATAGCATCTATAAAATCAAATCCAAAGTCTTGATTTTGAACATCTTCTTCATTAACATTTGCATATATCTCATCATCAACATGAGCTTCATTTACTTCTTCATCATGACCAATGCCAGCAAATGTTCCTTCATCAGTATCATTTGTTTCATCACCATGATTAGAGATAGTCGTTTCACTACTATTTGATTGATGAACTTCAGCTTTATTACCAACATCATCATCATTACTGATAGGATCAAATGTATAGATCTGTGATGATATTAGCTAACAATTGAATGAAAACACAAGCAAAGTAATCAAATCAAAGCACAATATCAACAAAATTCAATGAGTTTATTGATATAAAGCAAAGATAATTACAATGTGTGTAAGTAGCAGATCCGTCTTTCTAACCTACACATGTCTAAGCTATATATACTATCAATGAACAGAAAAAGGAACTGACTAATTACAAGACTAGTCCCTATACTATTACAAAAGGATAAAAAAACACATAAAGACAAAATGTTAATCTTTAAAGAAGTACTAACAATACTCCCCCTAAGATTGACAATGTCTTCGGTCATCAAAATCTTTGGTCTTCAGTCTTTTTCTTCTTTTATCTTATTATCTTCTTATGATCTTCAGTCTCTATCTGCTCCATTCTTCTAATCTTCATTCTTCTATCTTCTCTTGTCCTGCACCTTCATCTTTAATCTTCAAAGATGTCTTCGGGTTCTTCTTTGACTTTGAACATCGGCTTCATTTTGAATAACTCTTGTTCTTTCAAAGCATTTGCAATTGCTGACTTGAATTTACCTGCAAGAATTCCTTGTTCAGGTCGTGAATCATTAGTCTTTATCTCCATTTGGCACATTCTTTCCAAAGTCTCTTTTGAAAGTCCAGTGACGTCGATATTGGCGTATAACTCGATAGGATTTGAGCATTCCTTCAAATATACTTCCAATACACCTTTTCTAGAGATACGCATGAACTCTATATCCTTTATGTCTTTCTTCACAATGTTGGCATATGCAAGTGCTTTTCGTAGAGATATTCTTTCCATAGCAGCATTCATCACGTTGATGATGGAAAGAAAATATTTCTTATCTTGCTCAGCGACATCTGGTAACACCTTCTCAAATTTTTGACTGATAGAAATGAAATATAACTTTGATGAAGTAACTTGAGCTCAAAAGCACCAAACAGTGTAATCGTGTCCTCATCCCAGTGTTCGAGATTACGGACCAGTTTAAGCTCAAAATTCTCTGTATTATAAAACCATCTAAGAATCGGTTTGGACTTTTGGGTGCCATCTATCACTTTTAATCCTAGGGTAGTAACCTTTCCAAAATATTGGTCACAAAATTCAACCATAAAGTGTTCTTTTTCAGACTGTAACCCCCTAATCTTTTTATTCTTCTTTAGCATAGAAAAGTATTACTTATCTTCCTGATCACATCGAGTTTGAAGGAAATTACTTGTTCTAGCTTATCCTCTCCTCAAAAGTTCCACAAACATATCTCCTCCTTTGGATTCAGAAGGATTAATCAGAGGTAGTTTGTTTAATTCTTTCAAATCTTGCACAAGAAGTTTAATAATGCTAGAGTAAAAGTGATAGACATCACAAACAGCATTTACTCTTTTAATAAAAAATGCATCAAAAATATCATCATACTTCCATGCAATGATCTTGACTTGGTTTGTAAAATCAGGAGCAATCATTGCATTCAATAATTCAGCAACTGATTGTCCTTTTTGTAAGACATTACTTACCAAGTCTCCTGTAGATCTGGCACTATCAAAAATTTGTTTGTGTTCAGTGGAAGCTTTATAAACTTGCTTTTCGGAACAAGAGAACATCTTAATCAGCTCTTGTCTACTCTCAAGAGCACTGGTCTTCTGTGCCATTTGTCTGATCTCTTGAGGCTTTAAAATTCTTGTCCTCTTTGTGATATCTAAGTACTGAGGATTATCAGTATCTAGAATAATCATTTTGTTAGATTGCTTCTCAGTTTGTTAGAAGCTTTTGACAAGATTTCTCAATGATATAGATTGAAACCATTTTAATCTCTTCCATGGATAATTTCAAGCCTGCAACCAAGACCTTAATGCTGGAATACTCATTTCTTCTAGGTCTGGATGGTGCAGCTCTGATCTGGGTACTTCTTCAATATTTATGCTCTCCTGAGCTCGATTCCGTTCTCCATGTTCCATGACAATCTCATTTGGATCAATTGGGGCGACGAAGTCAGCAGCTATACACTTCTCATATTCATCATTTATTTGAGAAACTATCAGCCCATACAAAAATACCCTGTTTTTATTTCATCCTCAGAAGATAATTATATATATCTTCAAAATCTTGAGGAATTTCATCATGTTCTTGAACTGGCTCAAATGAAGAAAGAGTTGTTTGAAATTAAGCTTCATCTATGTCTTCATCATCTAGTACCTCATCATACCAGTCATCACCATATTCTTCTTCAATGTCTTCCAAAGCACCAATTTTCTCTTGAATAAATTGCTCTTGTTCTCCTTGCATATCTTCCTCACCAACCTTTTCAATCCTTTGCAATTTGGTAGAAGACTCAGGTAAAACTGTATCTTCTATGTCATCTATTTTTCTCTTACCTTTCTCCATCTCAGAAATCTTTTCGACATCAATTGGAATCATTTAAGAAACAACTATGATTTCTGGAGAGTTTGGTTTTTGAGATTCTTTTGACTTACTCAATTCTTCTTTCAATTTTTCATTCTCTTCAAATAATTTCTTATGTTTCTCTTCAAGGAGATCATAATCCCTTATCATCACTTCAAAATTCTTGATGACATCTTCTTTATCTTTAGCAAAACCCACAAGTTTTTCATCCTTGTTTTGATTTTCTTCCTTTAACTTTTCATTTTCTTCTATCAACTTATTCATTTCATTTTCAAGAGATATATTCATCTCTTTCAGCTTTTCATTTTCAGCTTTCAAATCATTAATTATTTTCCCTTGAGCAAGATTTTCATCTTTTGTATAGACACATTTTATGCTGTAGTAACTGGAATATCTTTAGTTTCTTCTTGAGCTGTACTTTGAAAAACAGGCTCTGAAAGCATTGCTTCCATAAAATCAAAGTCAAATGTTTGATTTTGAGAATCTTCATTATGCACAGTAGTTTTAGTATGCACATTTACATCTACTTCTTCATCTTGTGCTTCATTCATAGTTTCCTCATACATGACAGCAGCAGATGTTCCTTCACCCAAGTCATGGTCTCAGAAACATGATCAGAAGCAGTTCTCTCACTGGTAACTGAGTGATGTGCTTCAGCAGCACCATCAGCACCATCATCATCATCACTATCATCATCTTCTTCAGATGAGCTCTCAGTAGCATCATCATCCTTATTATCATCATCTACTTGATTAGTATCATCAACCATCTCATCCATAATATCTTCAATTAGATCATTTGGATTTACTCAGTCATCTTGAGTCAGGTTGAAGTGTTGTTGGTTGATGTCTATATTATCCATGGCAACATTCCTTATGTAATCAAAAAGTGGAATGTTTGGGGCACCTGTAATGACAGCAAGTCTTTTGTAAACTACTTCAGACATGTGCTCCAATTGCAATTTATCACCTTCCATACAGTCAACATATAGATCAGGATTGTCTGCATTGATCAGCAGTTGAAGGAACCTAGGATACATTAAGTACTTACGTCTCCTTCCTCTTTCTAAGTTAAATATGAATCCATTCATGATCCATTTAGCCATATTAAATCTCATGTTGGTGGCTAAAGCAATGATTGGAGATGCAATGTCTACAGGGAATGAATCCCAACCAGCACTCCTCTTAGACATGCACTACTGAAAGATATAACATAGTAGTTTCCGGTAGTTATACACCCTTGCTCTATAGAATTGCTTCTTTGGGAAGTGATCAGGGTGATCCATCTGTAAGAGTACATCCCTTCATTCGTTGAATGTATACTCAGCTAAATCTTCAGCTTCATTCTCTCCAAGTCTAAGAGCTATCCTTATGGCTTGCTCTAAGACTTAAAGCATTCTATCATGAGTAATAAATACTCTCACCACTTTATTCCCAGCCTCATCTCTTTCAACTTCGGCTGTTCTCCAGAATATTTTATTTAGTCTTGCATGAATCATAGGCCTTGCACATATTGCATAGTCATATTTTGTCCTCAGCAAGAATCTGATCATTTCTTCATATTCAGTGGCTTCTCTACTAACTTCATCTAAGAATGCAGCCACATAATGCTTTGGCTCAAACTTTAGTTCTGCCATTTGCACAAACAAACACACAAGTTTAGTTATGATGAATAATTTGAAATGATTTTGAAGGGTTTGCAAGAACACAAAACGTAGTCTAACCATTTAAACTTTCTGAAAAACGCAGCGGAAGTTTAGCATTATAACATGTTTATAAGCTGAAAAATTTTATGTTCTAAATAATGTTTTAAGATGAAAAAAAACCCAAATCAAAATGATCTTTAACATGTGAATAAACAAGCTATTAACATATGTATTTATACATAAAATCACAGCTACAATGAGCTGTGATTACTACCTCTTTCAGCAGCAAAAACCGACCAAAGAAGTAGGATTTGGATGCTCCAAAATGACCAAGACTTCATGTGTAGAAGTCCTCAAGCTAGTATACCCCAAGCTTGGTTGCAATCACCTTCTTGTTAGGAAGAATAAGCACCAAAATCAACTCCAAAAACCCCTTCTTTTCTGCTGCTTTGTCCGTAAGATGGAGGAGAGAAAAGAGGGAGTTTTCTTGTGATTTGCATGTAATGAGATTGGGTATGCGAGAAATGAAGACCCCAAGAACTTTTATGATATGTGTGATTACCAAAACAAAAGAACCAATAATAATTCAAGGGGGGCGGCCGAAATTTAAATTAGAAAGAGTTTCCCCCCTTTATATTATATCACACATTCATACATTAAAATGGTTTTTTAACTAGACATGCAATTAACCATTTGATTGCATGTACAAGTTATATAACTTATACAATTAACTATTTAACTTATAAGTTATAATTTGTCATTATTATTTGATGTCATCTAACTAATTTAAATGACATTTCAAATAATATTATTGAACAAAATATCCTAATAAGTTATTCCCTCTCATATGCAACTTATTTAGAAAACCCATTTCCTAAATTGATGTAAATAATTAATTGCATGATCATATCATCAATTAAATATTAATTGGTGTTTGCTAAGCTTGTTATTGGTATAACCCGACTTGGATCATAACGTACTAACCGCATCAATATTCTACGTGTCTTGGGCACATAGAATCCTACAGATTTGATTATGTTAAACATTGAATTGCTATACATGAATTATTATGTTTTAAAACACTTAGGTTTTATTTAACATCAAGTGTAAGTAATCATTTTCTAGAATTAATTAAAATTCTGTCTAAATCATATTGATTACACTTTGTTGTATTATTAATTTAAAACATATTAATTCAATTAACATTGATCAAAGTTAATTTTCAATTAAGTTCTTATGATTTAATTAATTAATTTTTTTATTAAAAAATATTTTCAATTTTGAAACTGTTCATCTTCTTCATTTGAATGAAGATGAACACCCTGAGCTCGATGTTCATGAAAACACCAGTTCCATATGTCAAACTGTTTGAAATTCAGTGTACATCAATAATATGTGATCCATTTCAGGTCTTTTATTCAGTTTGATTCATCATTTTTGAAACTTTTCAAATTTTAGGCAAACGTCCGAACAGACTAGAACTGTCTGACCTAGTTTGCATCTAATACTTGAAATTTAATGATTATTCACTGAACTTACATTTGCAAATCACTGATATACACTTTCGAATAAGAATGTTTCAAGAACAATTGACAATTTTGAATGAAATGGGTGATAAGGAATCGACAGAGTTTAAGTGTTTGAGGCTGTGAGTTGTGAATGAATGGAAAAATGAGAAGTGTTCTTTATATACTAAGTGTAAAATTTAAGACAGATGAGCACTTTTTAGACATTTGGGGTTAGACGCATGGCAACTGTTCATACGCTTGGGAACTGTTCAGATGGTTTGATCTGTTCAGACGGTTTGAACTGTTCAGCCGGATGAGAACTGTTCAGCCGGTTGAGCACTATTCAGCCGCATGAATCTATAGAAACGTCCAACACTTGGTCATTTTACACAAACCGTCTGGTACTGTGTAGACGCATGGGAATGATGAGCCGCCTAACACTTAACCAATTTGACTGATTTCTCAGACGGTTGACTACTGTTCAGACGTATGGTTTTATGAGAACCATCTAAACACTTGTACAAATTTACCTAAGTTCTCAGACGGTTGACAACTGTTAAGACGCATGGGTTTATGAGAACCGTCTAAACACTTGTACAAATTCTGAAAAATCTTCATACACCTAAAAAGGACTTATGTCACTATTTAGACGCATGATATTCAAAACACTTGCATTTTTGACATCTTTCATCCGAACACTTTTTAGACGTATTAGCACTGTTCATGTACTAATATTCAAACAATTTTCAGGATTTTGAATTTTTCCCACAAAATTACATTTTTGACCCTCATTTTTCACTTATATCCTTTTAACCCCTTTTATTTTAATTTAAATTTTCAAAATTAATTTTCCCTTCATTTTAATCTCAAAATAAACAAATTTTCTTGTTTTCAACATTTGTAGGAAGATTTTCCACTTGCAAATTTATATAGGTTTAGTTTATCATCATCAAAATTTTAAATTATCAACCACACACATACTTTGAACATATAGCATCATCATTTCAATTCAACATTTTTATTTTGATTTTCTGAGACAACTCTTCTATTTATTACTCCCCCTAAACTTTTAAGTTTTAGAAAAAAACTTAGATGTTTCACAAGGTAACACAATAAGATCACACTTATCATTGTTAAATCGTCTGCACACAAAAAATACATGCATAAAATCAAAATTAAGGCCGAATCAAAATCTAATATTTACAACAGAATCTATGTCTGCAGTGAGAACATATCAGTGAAGATCAGCATATTAAAATAAAGTAAAATATGAATAGTCATAGACAATGAATAAATCCTGATCAAGTGTGTTCCAGGTCAGTAATATCACAGCAAAGGAGGCACAGGATCTAAGGATAGAAAGTGAGTGTTTTTAACAAAAAGATCAGCTCACTTACTTTTTCAATTCTTGGATTGATTAGAGTAGATATAGATATGACATGATGTGACCATACAAAGAGTTAGAGAGATCAACTATAATCAACACATGCAGGTAAGCACACATACTCAACTTATTACCTGACAAATATGCATAAACAGAGCTCATGTTACTTAATGTAATAGAGAATGATCATGGATAACCATTTGATCAACTTTAACCATCCATTTGAATGGGTTGTGCACATTGGCCTCTTTTGCATCAAAGGAGAATATCCAGGTCTGCAATGACTTACAACAAAGGATATCTCAGCACTTTAGGTCTATGATGACTCATAACAGAGAAGTGAGATGATGCTTGTAACAGATCTCATGATTAGTAACATCACCATCAGGTGTGAGTGTTGTAACTTAACAAGCAATCAATCTGATAAGCTAATACAACTCAAAAGTACTCAGATGAATACACATACAAGCATAGAGGTTTAGTTTAATCACAAGATTTACTTTTTTAATATAGTAGCATGATACTGTCTACACATCATATCTGATCATCTCAGACTTTATTAGCGAGTGAAGTATGCAACTGATCTCACTAATGTACTATCATTTCTCACATGTTGCAAAACCAAATTCACTTCTAAAAATGAAATGACAAATAAAGAAAGACTCTATTTTGGAGTTTTTGTTTTATATTGTTTTATCTATAATTTTTGATTTTTATACTTTTGTATTTTCTTTTTCTATAAAAGAAAACAAACACAAACAAAGTACAATCAGGCAAATAACTTTGAAAGGTTCACTTATGAAGACCTTTTGGTTTAGGGAGGTTCTGATCATGATAGGAATCAAAGAACTAAATTAAGAACCTAGAAACCAAGTTTACACATGGTTAATAAGGCCAATTGACTCCACTAAGTACTAAACCGTCCTGGTAGGAAAGCTTTAGTAAATAGATCTACCAACTGTTTTTCTGTTGCAATTTGAATCAAAATGATTAAACCTTTTTCAGAGATATCTCTCAGAAAATGATATCGAATTTCGATATGTTTTGTTTTAGAATGTTGAACTGGATTAGCTGTAATGAACATAGCAGCAGTGTTATCAATGTAAATGGGTGTTTTAAGAAAATTGAACCCATAATCCAGCAGTTGGTTTGGCAACCAAAGGATTTGAGAACATCCTGTTGATGCAGCTATGTACTCAGCTTCTGCAGTTGAAACAGAGACATTTGTTTATTTCTTATATTGCCATAAGACTAATCGGGGACCAAGAAACTTGTTAGGACCGTGTACGGACGAAGTATTAACTGATTCTATGTGGAACCGAATCAAATAGCATGGAATTCTATTTGATTGGTGATCCAATCAGGGAGAACGTTATCCGGATCAAACCTAACGATTAGAAAATGTTAAGAATGAAGTAGGAATGATCTGAAATGCTTTGTGAAGTTGGAAGGGACACCCTGTGCGAACTGGGACGGCTAGGGTTGTAAATTATCGAAGTGTCCTGTTTTTCCACAAATTAAGTGGTATTTACAGGTTACAGCTTTCATTCGTATGACTGAGCCAAGTGACTGGCTCAGTCGTGCGACTGAGGCATACGATTGATTCATTTGTACGATTGATTCAGTCTTATGACTCAATCGTGCGATTGATCCAATCACCTGGTTCAGTCATGCGATTGGCCCATTCGCATGGTCCAGTCATGCGACTGAACCAGAGTACTTAGTTAAACACATTCGTGAACCTTTAATGATTCAGAACTATGTCTAACAGCTGTAAACCTATATAACATGTTCACGTATGCGTGTAACAATGAGTGATATTAATAGATATGATATTTAACAACCAATAAACATTTAAAGAAGAGTTTTTCATTTCATTGATAAAACATTACATATGTGTTACAAGATGAAAGTCTATTACATTGAATCTCACTAGACTAGACCTAGGGACATGTGTACCAACAAACTCCCCCTTGGACCTAGATCTATCTAAACTTTGACTTCCTTCTTGAACTTTTCAAATCTCTTCACTTATTCTTCTTTCGAAACCCCAGCATGGATATTCATCGTGAAGTATAAACGTATGATATGTTGAAACTGTAGTGATTGCACTATATCCTACGTGTCAAAAAATAATGGCCACTTGTATAGCGTATAAACATCTGACGCTGACAAGTTGATAAGCCACATGGGGTCAAACACCCTTATTGTGTCCACCTTGCCTTCCCTATCCAAAATGATGACGGCCTCTCCCTAGCGCCAGTCATAGTACCACCACTTGAAGTGTGGGGTAAAGTCCCGTGGCATCTCCCTCAGTGGAATTCGGGACATTTTGCGCCGAGGTCGCCACTTCAGGACTATCTTTGGTTGACCTATGATGGGACTCACCTCAGACCTCCTGAGTTACCTAGTAGCCTGCTGAGGTTTGAAGTTCACCCATCTAGTCCTGTACTCCCTTTTCAGGGCAGCCTCAAACCAGTCGGACATCTTTTTAGGGTTAGCATATAGAAGCTTTAGTCATGCCAGCTGGTTGAGCTCAAACCAGGGGAGAGTCTTCACATCGTGAGGGAATCTGAGGTACTCTATTCCCCTCTCTCTCTTCACGGCATAAACTCCAAGATCCTCAAAGTGAGAGCATGCTATAATCTTCACTGACACCTTCATGTTCTTCTTTACTTTGTAGAGCTTGGTGTAGGAACTTTGCTTAGCAGTTTCGCACTGGGCTCGGATCTCGGCGAAGCAAGCCGCCCATTCAGCCTTTCTGATATCAACATCAGCATCCGAGGCTTGAGCTTGGCTGGATGATGCTTCTGCTTCTTTCTCCTTCTTGCTGAGATTCTCCAGAACCTCACTGCCGAGAGTGTTTACCAGATCTGGAAACGTATTTCCTTCTCGGTCAGTGTATTCTGGATAATGCTGATCAGTGATGTCTTCAACCTCTATTTCTTCAACATCGTTGAGCTCGTCATCACTAGCATCATCAAAGGTTGGCGCAGCCTTTATGATCTCATCTGGATTCAGCCTGAACATCTCAGCAATCTGCTCATCGGTTAGGTCGTGAATTATTTCCCCTTCTTCAGGAGTATAACTCATAGACCTTCTGATGATCCTCTGCAGATCAAGAATCATGGTGAGTTGAGACTTGATCTGTTGGAGGGGAGTAGCATCGTACTCATCTTGCTAAAATGCTGGATCTATTTGATTTAGACATGAGGCGTAATAGTCATTAGTATATAGTCAAGATAATTAAACATTAAATACTCAATGGTTAAATTAATTACATAAACAACAGAAGATGATTCAAGTACAAAAGTTAAATAATAAAGCATCTAATCTATACTTTTGTCTTGGATCTGCTCGGTAGCTTCAGTAGGAGGTGATGATGGAGGGGCTGCTGTAGATCCATGGTCTTGTCTTCTTTTTATACCTTGTTCCAGACCACGATTAGCAGCATTTGGAGCAGAATCATCATCATCATCATCATCATCATCTTGCCCTTCCTTGGCTTGATCATCACCACTATCGTTATCATCCTCATCACTCTCATCATCCGCATCATCATCACCATCCTCATCATCCTCTCCTTTCCCTATCTTCAGCGGCTCAGCTTGTGACCCCTTCAGCTTCAGTAGAATCTTCTTGTTAGCCGACTCCAACTCCTCAATCTTCTGAGTCGACAGGACATTTTGCTCCTGGAGTCGGGCAATCTGATGCGCTTAAGAGGCAGTTTGCTCCTCAAGCTGAAGAAATCTAGCTGCCTTCTCCTCATCCGCAGCTAACAGCTTCAGCACATTCTGTTAAGTGCTGCAAGCTGTTCCTCCACTCCAATAGGAGGGAGGGATGAACCTGTAGGGAAGGAGGAGGGGCCGGATGGATGGCTAGTGGTGGTAGCTGTGGCGGTGGTGAAGATCGGTGGTGGTATATGAGTGGGTGGTGATGTAGAGTGTATGGTAGTGGTAGGTGGTATGGTGGTAACAGGTGGTGGAATGGGTATAGTGGTGGCTGTGGTAGTTGGAGTTGTTGAAGTAGTAGGGGTGGTTGAAGTAGTAGTGGTTGTGGATGTGAGTAGAATCAACCTTCTACGCTTGGGCTTCTTCCCAAGGGGCTGAGCCATCCGTTTGAGTATTATGAGTCCTTTAGATCCGGATGCTCCCCCTTGGCTGCTGGGAGTGTCTGGGTGTATGATGGGTCAGCCGTAGAACCCCCAGACGCTCCCTTGCATCCACCAACCGCCCTAATACCCCTCTCCGTGGCTACGGCATGGCTTCCTACCGTTCGTACCAGGGGCTCATCATCTGACTCTTCTTCTTCTTCCACGGGCTGAAAACCCTGATGAAATCCGGATGTCTCTAAACCTTCATGTGGGGATGGTGGAGATATAGCATCAGCGGCTGCAGTAGTGGTCTCAGTACCGGTATCTCTACTATCATCGCCATCATCATCAGAATCATTAATAGGGACAGCTATTGGCTCCGTGTCTGAGTCATTATCATCGTGACGCCACTTTTTCTTAGTTGGCACCATGTAATCCTCACGGGCCAGGTGCCCAAACAATCTCCTCACTGGGGGTTTCACCTGCTTCCCCCGGTAGACTTTCATCCTCCCCAGTGTAGTGTCGTCCATAATTTCTAGGACGACCGAATCTTCTTGAGCCTTAGGCAGTTGGGGGAGCTTTTCGTCGATAATCATCTGGATGAACTGAGGATACATACAAAAGCCTTCTTTCCCCTTGGCCTCGATGTTCTCCACCAAGTAGATAAAGATCATCCTGGAGAAACTAAAGGGATGGTTCAGCACCAGAGCGACGTATGCATTTTGCATCTGGTCTGACAGCTCATCAAAACCACCCTTCCTTGATGCGATGCATCTTAGAAGTACATGTTCCAAGTATTTAAACTAGGGGCACAAGTTGCTCTTGTTGAGCATGCTTGTGTTGATATCCCTAGAGTACTTAGCTCTCATGAAACAGCCATGGACGGTCAGGGGAGGTAGTCTAGTAGGGCAGTCTGCATCATCCCCGAACTCCAAAACCATCCGTAGATCCTCTTCCGTGGTCTGGATGGCCTCCCCAAAAATCGAACTCCTGATGGTGTGGGGATCAGTCGACCGTTCTACCACTGCGTTCTCCCAGAAAGCCTTCTGTATCGATATATAAGGAGTGCAAGGCGCAGAGATAGCATGATAGATCCGCGATCGTTGTAAAAATGAGATAATCCCAGCGAACTCAGCAGAATTGCGGGATGTCAAGTCGAGATAAGCACAAATGTTGTGCTTAGTACTCATAGGCCATCTGCTCACCATTTGTGACACAGTCAGTACGTGTCAAAGTATGTCAGACTTGTTTCATGTAATTGAACATTTTGTTCAGTCGTGCGACTGAACTGAGCGATTGCATTTAGTCGTGCGACTGAGCCGGACGACTGAGCTCTAGTTATGCGATTGAGCTCATACGTGTGACTGAGTCTAGCGATTTGACTTAGTCGTGCGATTTCTCATGAATTTCCCTCAGTCGTGCGATTGAGCTTAGACGCATGGTTCAGTCGTGCGATTGAACCATTCGTCTATATCAGTCTTGCGAATGAGTCTAGTCGTCCTGCTCAGTCGTGGGATTGGAGTTCATCAGAGTATCCAGTCGCATGACTGACGAATTGTCCATTCAGATTTAATTTTTGAGCTATTCTTGTGGTTAAACGTTGAGGAATGGCTCATTAGGTTCGCACATGACCGATTAAGCTTCTAACACCATTTAAATGTTCAACTCTTAGTTTTATTAGTTTATTTGTCCCACTTTGTTCGGTTTTAACTTAGGTCACTATTGATCCATTTTGACGTTGTAGTAACCTATTTAACCGCCAACCAGAGTCGCGTAGTACCTATGGAGCAAATATAGATGGTCAGAACGTGTTAAAACAGGTGTAAGGAGATCAAACGAGATTTTGGCAGAGTATGGGTGTATCGTACGATTTGGGGGCGATTTGAGTGAATGGAGCGATTGAGTCCGATTCACCCTCTATTTATACTAGGTCACTCTCCAGTCATGCGATTGAACCTAGTTGCACGATTTAGTTGTGCGACTGAGCCTAGTCGCACGATTGGGTCATGCGACTGAGATTCGGTCGTACGATTTACCCAATCGCTTACCTCTAATCGTACGATTGAGGTTCATTCAGACGTCTGACACAGTTGGTCACCTCCAATCGTGCGATTGGGCTCATCCGCATGATCCAATCGTACGATTTGACTCATTCATATGCTCCAATCGTACGACAGGTACATATTTATGGTTTAGTCGTGCGAATGGGCCATACTTGTGCCATTTTGACCATTTTACCATACGACCCTCAGTTCGATTTAACAATAGATAAACATTATGAGCAGTTGATCATCTCAGACATGATCACTTTTGGATTAAAACCTGTTGATCACCTCAGACGTGATCCATTTATCCACCAGATCACCTCAGACGTGACCCATTTAACCACCCAATCATCTCAGACATGATCCATTTATCCCCCTGATCACCTCAGACATGATCCATTTATCTACCTGATCATCTCAGACATGATGCATTTATCCACCTGATCATCTCAAACATGATCCATTTATCTACAAGTAAATTAAAAGACTAAACTAAGTAACAAAATAAACATATTTTTGTGA
Source organism: Flaveria linearis (assembly GCA_024085815.1). Lineage (NCBI taxonomy): Eukaryota > Viridiplantae > Streptophyta > Magnoliopsida > Asterales > Asteraceae > Flaveria > Flaveria linearis. The sequence continues at coordinate 53,213,631 of CM044008.1, forward strand.
TTTTCTTAGGGTTGGGTAGATCAGCCTATTAGCATTTACATCATTTCCAAGACAAATTCTTATGGAACCAGACAGACATAAACTCAATTACTTGGAACCTTTCATACATTTATTGAAATGGAAACTAGCATATTTACATATTACAGTATCTCATTCATCTGAGATTTCTAAGTTCTAACTAGGAATAATGCTTGATCTGATACGTAACACATGTTGATTATCAACATCAGGCAGTGCATCCACGACGATTGTCAGTACGCTTGTCCATTTAAATCCATACACAGACTTTTGACACATATTGGTGATGTATTAGATTTTATTATTTCAACCAACATTTGTGGATCCCACGCTTATATGGTAATCAACATTCCTCAGGAGACTTTTGAGCGGTCTACAGGTATTTTGGCAAGAAGAGACTATTATTAGAATTTTCAAAGAGAAGCCAAGCCTCAGGTCCGTGCCACCGCATAACAGAGAGGCGGCAAACAACAGTGAATTCTAGAATATCTAGGTTATGCTTATCCTCAGGTCAGTGTCATCGCACAGCAGAGAGGCACACAACCTATCTCCTTGTTAGAGCATTTCTTATTTTCTTTTGCACATAACGCACCAACAACATATGTTATCAGCTTGATTGCGTTTATTTTCATTTTTTTTCATGCTTTGCTCCTTTTGTGGTCATCCACACACATATAGTGGCATTTATTAGCTCGTCATTCCTTATTGGAAATAATTGATTGTGTTAACCAGTGATAAGATGGGAACCCACAGTCAGCTGAACCATTTAGTTTAAATTGAATTCACAAATGATGTCTACTAGTCTTTTGTGTTGAATCTACCGACACATCGTATAGTGAACTAGCACCTCTCTAGATCAACTTTCTCCGTGTAATTACAGTAACACCCAAGCGTACTATCATTTTCCCATTTTGTTAGACATAGTAGTACTCTGACTAACAATATTTTGTGATCTAAATTAAACTAAGATTGCAGAAATTTAAAATCTTTTTGGTGTTCCAAGTAACTAGACGACTATGTACTATCACTTTCCATTTGTGCAGAATCACAGTCTTATCTTTGTTGTTTTTGCCTTTTAGCTTATCTGCCCTTCCCCCTTTTTTCTCTCTTTTTTTGTTAAGTAAATAAATATTGGCATAACAAGTAAATAAATACTGACATAACCTAATCTCCCCCTAAAATTCTAAAAACAAAAATCTTTTTGTGTTTTTTTTGGATTTTCTATAAGACAAGGAAATTAAAAAAATTTAAATAAAATAAAATAAACTGAATTAGTGTCGGACTATGCATCTGTGTCTTCAGAGACAATGTCACTTTTCTTTTTCACGCCATTGACCTCTAACAGATAGAAAAATCTGGGTTTATCAAATGGTTTGGTGTAGAGATCAGCGAGTTGAAAATCCGTGTTTATCTTATCCACATCAATTAATTGTTTTTCATAGCAGTCGCGTACGAAGTGATACTTTATGCCGATGTGTTTAGTTTTAGGGTGTTTAACTGGATTTTTAGTAACAGCTATGGCAGCAGAGTTATCAACATAGATAGGGGTGTTAGAGAATTGCAAACCGTAGTCTCGCATTTGCTGTTGGATCCAGATAATCTGAGAGCAGCAGCTTGCAGCAGCAACGTATTCAGCTTCGCAGGTTGATAAGGCAACCGAGGTCTTCTTCTCGCATTGCCACGTGACTAAACGCCTTCCAAAAAACTAACACCCTGCTGATGTAGACTTGTAATTCATCTTGCAGCCGCCATAATCTGAATCACTCTACGCCGTTAGCTCGAAGTCATCGTCATGAGGATACCACAACCCCAGTGTTAGAGTACCCTTCAGATAACGAAAGATTCTTTTCACCCCGATCAGATGATTTACTTTCGGTTTTGTTTGATATCTGGAGCACAAACATGTGGCATACATGATATCTGGACGAGATGCAGTGAGATACATGAGAGATCCGATCATCCCATGATACATAGTGGCATCCACCAAATCCCCATTCTCATCAGGAGCCACATCATGATTTGTGGCGAGTGGGGTACCAGCAGCAGTGACATTTTCCATATCAAAGCGACTAAGAATGTCTCCGACATACTTAGTCTGATGCAGAAATATACCGGTAGGTGTCTGGTCCACCTGTAAGTCTAGGAAGAACTTCATTTCTCCCATGGCGCTCATTTCAAATTCGGCCTTCATCACAGATTCAAATTCTTTACATAGATCTTCGTTTCGCAAACCGAAGATTATATCATCCATATAAATTTTCACCATCAGTAAATCTCCGTCTGTTTCTTTAATAAACAGCGTGCAGTCAATCACACCCCTACGAAACCAGTGTTTTAGTAGGTGGGTGGAGAGCTATCGATACCATGCTCGAGGAGCCTGATGTAGCCTATACAAAGCCTTGTCCAACTTGTAAACTCTGTCCCGATGATAAGGATCTTTGAATCCCTCGGGTTGACTGACGTAGACCTCTTCACGGACTTCCCCATGCAAGAATGAACTCTTTGCATCTAGTTGATAGACTTTGATCTTCATGTAAGATGTGTAGGCTAGAAAGATGCGGATTGCTTCCATTCTAGCTACAGGTGCGAAGACTTCATTGTAATCGACTCCTTCGACTTGTCTGAAGCCTTGAACGACCAACCGTGCCTTGTTTCTAATAACGACACCTTGGTCATCCTTCTTGCAACGTAGCACTCATTTGGTACCCATCACCTTAACTCCTTTGGCCTGGTCAACGAGTGTCCACACTCCAAGCTTCTTGAACTGTAGCAGTTCCTCTTCCACAACATTCACCCAGGCCTCATCCTTCAGGGCATTGCTTACGTGTTTGGGTTCGACTTGAGATACAAAGCATTTGAATGCTCCATCATTCACGTAGCCCTTTTCCATGATTGCAGCATAATCAGCAGAGTACAACTGATTTCTTGTCTGCACGCCGAAGTGTAAGTCTCCAATGATAGCCTCCTGTGGATGATTCGTACTGATCCTAGTCACATGTGTCGTAGGGATTACAACTTCAGTATCCAAATTTATGACTGGAGGTTCAGTATCCGTATTTCCTGATGCACGTTCAGCAGCTGGTGAGCTTTCCTCTTGATCAACATTATGCTCAACGCCTATCTCAGCTGCTTCTTCATCATCTGATGAGTCATCACTCTCGTCCTGATCAGCTGGTGAAGGTCCCGATGAACCACTCGCAGGTGTTGTATTGCTAGTATTCAGATTCGGTGTGTTTAGAACATCGTGCATCATCTGAGTAGCAATTTCTTCGTCTGAATAAATTTGAGGAAGGTTGAATGATTTGAAAAAGCCATCGTAGTCGAAGAACGACGATGGACCTTTTCCAGCAGGGGGATGGTGAATCGTGAACGTCGACATTGCACCATACTTCGACCTGACCAGATGAGTTGTTGTAAACTCGTTTATCTGGTATGTTGTATCCTAGAAAGATCTCCTGATCTTCCTTTTCACTAAACTTGCCTTCCGGAGTTTTCTTCAGTAACGTACATGGAGCTCCAAATGGTTCCAGATACTCCAGGTTAGGTTTACGTTTCTGAAGCAACTTATAGCAAATCTTCCCATGCCTTTTGACCGCTGACACACAATTAAGTGTGTAGCATGCGTTGGTAACAGCTTCATTCCAGAACTGCACTGACAGCTTTGAATCGGCCAACATAGTCCTGGCAGTCTCTATCAAGCTTCGGTTCTTCCGCTTAGCAATTCCATTCATCTGTGGTGTGTATGCAGAGGTGAACTGATGAACAATCCCCTTTTCCTTGCAGAAAGCATCCATCCACTGATTCTTGTACTCTGTTCCTTTGTCTGAATGAATCCCCTTAACCTTCAGCTTGTAGAGAGACTCCAGTGTAGTGACGAGCACCTTGAATGACTCAAATGTTTCTGACTTTGCTTTCAGAAACATCACCCAGGAGAACCGTGAATAGTCATCTGTGACTACGAAGCAGTACCAGTCTCCTGTGATACTCTTCGTGCTGACGGGACCGAATAGATCCATGTGCAATAGCTCCAGGGGCGTCTCTATAGAATTGACGTGCTTGGTCTTGTGAGATTTCCTAGTCTGCTTTCTCTTCTTGCATGAGACACAAAAATATGGAAGTTTGAAGTTCTTAATAGGAACTCCATCAACTAAGTTGTTATGAATCAGATGATTCATCTTCCTGTGATTGATGTGTCCTATTCTCCTATGCCATGAGATGGAATCCTTCTCTGTAGCTTTAGACAAAAAGCACTGAACGTAGACACACTAGTAGAAGCATTAGACATATCAAGAACATACAGGTCATTATACCTAGATGCTGACATTAATACCTGCTCCTCTGGAATCTCCATCTCTTTCTTTAGAATGTGACACTTACGATTGTCAAATATAACTTTGAATCCCTAGTCACAAATCTGAGACACTGAAAGCATATTTTTTTCCAATTGTTGAACGAAATTAACTTTATCGAAGCTTACCTTTTCATTACCTACTTCTCCTTGTGCGGTAATGTAACCTCCTTTGTTTCCTGCATATGAAACGTGTCCCCCTTTAATTTGTTTGACATTGTAAAGGAGAGACTTCTTTCCTGTCATGTGCCTGGATGCTCCGCTATCTACTATCCATGTGTTGGTAGAAGCACTATAGCGGACAAGCCTTGACTGGCTTGGGTTTCCCAGATGCATCACACATCATGAACTCGACCCACTGTCCTTTATCAGTAGGTGGGACCTCGATCTTCAACTTATCCAAGATTTCAGACACTTCAGGTGTTTTGGCTTTCCACAAACCATCCTTGTGAAAGGATTGTTTATGGTAAACCGATGACTGATTTACGGTTTGAACCTTAGAGTTAGTTTCAAAGACAGGCTTCACCTCAGACATCACAGACTTGCCAGTGGCTTATCTGTGTTGTCTGTGGCGATGAGGAGAGGTAAAAGACCTAGAAGGTGTTTTAGACCTAACAGGTGTTTTAGACCTAACCGGAGTCTTAGATCTCTGTTTTGAAACTAATTTAACTTCATTGTCTAGTTCAATTTTAATTTGGGGTGTCTGATAGCGCGGACAGTTTGAAGAGATGTGACCGGGTTGTCCACAAGTATAGCATGATCTCTTTTTAACAGGACTAGGAGATCTCTTGTGGGGCGGTGAGTAAACTTCAGGTACTGACTTTTTGGTCTCACTCCTTTGACTTTCACCTTCCTTGACAAATTTAACTTGTTTAACGTTATGGGTGTTTTGTCTTTGAAGATGATTGTTATCTTGCTTAACAGGTTTAGTTAGGGTGGTTTTGGAAATCTTAGGTTGTGAGGTAGTAGATTTTGAACCCAACCCAAGAGATGCTTGCACATTCTCTTCCACCCTGTTTTTCAGTAATGTTTTTACCAGTTATGCCTGATGTTGATGTTGTCTGATCAGCAGCCGGAGGAACAGGCTTAACTGCGATGTCCGGATCGCTGACAAGAGGAGTCGTAACCACATGGTCCTTTATTGGATTATTATTAATTGGACGTTGTTTGGTATTCAAAAAGATCTCATGTGGTGGAGGCACAACCTTATAACCCAACCCTTCCCCGTTCTTGCATTCCTTAACCAAGTTTTTCAAAATATGAGAAGAACTAGCTAGACTGTGGAGTTTTTGTTTTAAAGACTCATTTTCAACTTGCAAAACAGCTCTGTCCTTTTTAGTTTACTCAATTGTCTTTAAATAAAACTTTATATCGTTTTTTTGGTTAAATACACCAACTTCAGTTTCTTTATGTTGTTTCTTTAACGCTTCTATTTTCTCCTTATAGCTGCTCTCGTTTTGTTTTAGCACTCTGTTTGCATCAGTACACAATTTTAAGTCATTTACTAAGTTATCATTATGATCTAATAACCTAGCACATTTCTGATCAATGCTTTCCCTAAATTTATCACATTCAACATAAGCATGTTTATTAAACATATCATCCTTTGATTCTACCTGTGTAGATGTAGACATGCCAGCCATGAAAGCATTTTGAGGTTTCGGTAGTGCTTCAGATTCAGTAATCAGTTCATTTTCAACAAGTTGATTAATAGCAGCTACAGTGTCAAGATCAACTGAGTTCTCCCCCTCACTTGCTGAGTCTTCATTTAGATCTTCAACAGATGCAATGTTGGCTTCACTATCAGTTAAGAATCGGAAGGACCAGTCCTGTCCTTCATCACCTTGAGCAACCGTTGCCTTTGAATCACTGCTGGTTGAAGCTGTCTTTTTCTCTTTATCCAGTTTGTTGAAGGACGAGAACGGGTTCCAATTTCAAGTGTTCTTCGGATTGACACATTCCCGCTTGAAATGGCCCTTTTCACCACATTTGAAACAGGTGACTTTAGACTTGTCGAATCAAAACGTGGTATCTTTGGTAGCCACCAAATTGTGTCCCGTCTTCTTCACAAACTTCTTTGCTCGTCGCACAGCACTTGCGAGAGCCCACATTATGCCCATTCTTTCCAGTTCATTCTCATCAACCTGTTCATAGTCTTCATCAGCCAAGTGGCAGTTCCCAATCTTTCCTGCAACCAAACCATCATAAGAATGAACCACCACAGTGAGTAGGTTCATGTGCTCCTTCGCCACTTCCACAGTTACTTTTCCCAGATTTTCTGTCACTAACTTCGTTGGTTGAGCAACTGTGGGGCTTTGTTGAACCCCGGATGAAACATGTGACTCACCACCATACGATGTGCTTTGCATTTGACACAAAGGCAGTCTGTAGAGGAGCACTGGAGGATTTAGCAGTTGGAGTTGGAGTAACGTTGTAGAGAGATGGATCCTGAGTGTACGCTCCTTTCTATGTCTTGTACTCTTGTCTAACCTCTTCTTCTCTCAGTTTCAGGATGAAGTCATTGATATCCAAAGTCTCCAGCACTGAGTTGTATCTTTGAGTGGAAATGAATGAATCCCACTTCTCTGGTGGCCCATCAGCCAAGCTTGTCACTTTCTCTTCTTTGGACGTTGTAACACCATGAGTGTGAAGTTCACTCATCAAATGGTAGAAGCGATCTATGATATCATCCAAGCTTTCTTTCCAATAGAAGAGAAATTATCAAACTCTTTCTTCAACGCTTTAGCCTTCAATGACTTTAGTGTTGAATTGTCTTCATATCTCTTCTCAAGAGCCTGCCATAACCTTTTGCTCTGCTTATGTTCTGAATATTGATGAAAGATATCTTTGGGAATTGACTGGGTTAACATGGCATAGGCTTTCTTCTCAGCATTGTAAGCAAGCTTTTGTGAATCACTTAGTCCACTCAGAGTCAGGGGTATGCCACCAGTACCAACTGGCATAGTGTAGCCAGTTTCAATAGCATTCCAGAGATTGGTATCCACTCCATTAAGATGAATCTCAAACCATTGTTTCCATTGATGAAATTCATCAAGAGACAATAACTTAGGTGGTTTATTATGGTTCTCGATCTCATTTTCCAACAGTAAGAGGTTCTCGATCCTGTAGTCCTTCCCTTCCGAGAATGCAAAGTTCTTTGAGTCCATAATGAAATAGTCTTAAACTTGAAAAGCAAACTGTGTATGCGACTAAGAGAGGGCGACCGGGGGACGACTGAAACACAATCGTGCGATTGAGCTTAGTCTACGACTGGGCAGGCGATTAGGGCTATTGTGCGAATGCACAGACCGACTGAGTCAATCGTGCGATTGAACGAGCGATTGAATTCAGTCGTACAATTGGACTGGCGAATGGAGTTCAGTCATGCGATTGAGTTAATCGTGCGACTGAAGCTGCTGAAATCGAAATTTCACACACTTTGACCTAAAAACGCAATTTTTTACACCCTGGACGGCTGCAACTCGAAAAAGACTCAATTTTCACAACATGCACACGTAAAAACTTGATTTTGAGCAGAAAGAAGGGATCTTTTCGCTTAAAAACGTCGACTTTTTCAAAAACAAGATTGAATCCACGAAGAATCAAGAGCCAAAGCTCTGATACCACTTGTTAGGACCGTGTACGGACGGAGTACTAACTCATTCTACGTGAAACCGAATCAAATAGCATGGAATTCTATTTGATTGGCGATACAATCAGGGAGAACGTTATCCGGATCAAATCTAACGATTAGAAAACGTTAAGAATGAAGTAGGAATGATCTGAAATGCTCTGTGAAGTTGGAACGGACGCCCTGTGCGAACTGGGACGGCTAGGGTTTTAAATTATCAAAGTGTCCCGTTTTTCCACGAATTATGTGGTATTTATAGGTTACAGCTTTCATTCGTACGACTGAGCCAAACGACTGGCTCAGTCGTGCGACTGAGTCATACAATTGACTCATTCGTACGACTGAGTCAGTCTTATGACTCAATCGTGCGATTGATCCAATCACCTGGTTCAGTCGCCCATTCACATGGTCCAGTCGTGCGACTGAATCAAAGTACTTAGTTAAACATATTCGTGAACCTTTAATGATTCAGAACTGTGTCTAACAGCTGTAAACCTATATAACATGTTCATATATGCGTGTAACAATGAATGAGATTAATAGATATGACATTTAACAACCAATAAACATTCAAAGAAGAGTTTTTCATTTCATTGATAAAACATTACATATGTGTTACAAGATGAAAGTCTATTACATTGAAGCTCACTAGACTAGACCTAAGGACATGTGTACCAACAAAACTAACAACCGCCTATTGTAGATTTTCTATCTTGAAAGCATCCACCATAATCACTATCTGTATATCCATGTAACTCAAAGTTACCCTCGTAAGGATACCAAAGCCCTAAAGCTGGTTTGCCTTTGAGATACCTGAATATCCTCTTGACAGCAATTAAGTGAGATTCTTTCGGGTCTGATTGATACCTGGCACAGACACAAAAAGCATACATTATGTCTGGTCTTGATGCAGTAAGATACATCAAAGAACCAATCATAGATCTGTATAGAGTTTGGTCTACTGATTTTCCTTTAGGATCAGGCTCAATCTTGGTGTTTACGTCAGCTAGAGTTGTTATGGACTGACAATCTTGCAGTTTGAATTTCTTCAAGAGTTTCTCAACAAACTTCTCTTGATTTATGAATATACCATATGTAGATTGTTAAACTTGCAGTCCAAGGAAGAAATTGATTTCTCCTATAGAACTCATCTAGAAACGAGACTTCATGATTTCTTCAAATTCATTGCACAGTTTTGGACTCGTAGGACCAAATATGATATCATCAACATACACTTGCACACGTAAGAGATCATCATTATCCATCTTTATGAATAAAGTTGGATTGATTTTCCTTCTTATGTATCCATGTTGGATCAAGTGTTGTGATAATGTCTCATACCAGATTCTAGGTGCTTGATGAAGTCCATACAAAGCTTTGCTAAGCTTGTACACTCGATGTGAAAATTTGGCATCCTCAAAGCCCGGAGGTTGCTTTACATACACATCATCAGTGATTGGACCGTACAAGAATGTACCATTGACATGCATTTGATACACCTTGAATTGCATGAACGATGCATAAGCCAGGAAGACACGAATGGGTTCGAGTCTTGCAACTGGAGCAAATACTTCATCATAGTCAATTCCTTTTTCTCGTGTGTATCCTTGTGCAACTAGTCTCGCCTTGTTTCTTATAACTATTCCTCGATCATCAGTTTTATTTCTAAACAACCATTTAGTGCCTATGGTATTTTCTCCTTCAGGTAATTCCACAAAATTCCACACTTCTTGTTTGCGGAATTGAAGTAATTCTTCTTGCATTGCTTCAATCCGACCATTGTCCTTTAACGCTTCGGTAACGTTTTTAGGAACAATTTAAGAAAGAAAACAATAGTATAAGCATAAGTTTGCTTGTTCTGATTTACTCCTTGTTGTTCTCTAATTCAATGGACCAATAATCTGTGATGTTGGATGGTTCTTGTGAATACAAGATGTTGGACTCTCATCACTTTGAACATTAACCTCCAGATTTGTTTGATTCAAGTTGGAGAGCTGATGCAGCAGGTTAGAAGAATGCGGATTGAAGTTTGGAACTTGAGTCAGTGAGTTGATAAAGCAATCAAAGTTACCAGTATCAACTGCATCACCAGAGATGGATGATGTTCCTAACTCAGGGTGTACAAACTCATTACCATCATTAGGATTTGGTTGTGATCCCTCTTGATCATATGAAACTAAATCATCGGAAGCTTGATTAGCTTGATCATTGTCATTGAATCTTATTGTTGAATCTTTTACAAATGAGAAGAATGGGTAATATGGGCTTAAATCATCTTGGACATCAGAATCCGAATCTTCACTGAAAGATCCAAGATCTCCTCTAGAGCTCTTCTTACCCGTAGAATCAAAAAAGTTAGATTGATTAAAAAAGTTAGATTGAAGAGAGTTTGACAGTGAATCTAAATCAAATAACCAAGCAGGACCATTTGAAACTGATGGAAAGGAATTTTCCAAAAATTTAACGTTGAATGTTTCAAGAATTATATTTGTCCTAGAGTTATAAACTCGATAGGCTTTTGAAACGGATGAGTATCCAACGAAAAATCCATTATCAGATTTTGCTTCAAATTTTCCTAACTTATCATTTTAATTAAGAATTATGACTGGACAACCAAATGATTTTAGAAAATTTATATTTGGTTTCTTGCCAAACATTAATTTATAAGGAGTTTTCATTTTATCTTTCACAATTAAGGTTCTGTTCTGAACGAACACGCAGTTGATATAGCTTCATCCTAGAAAGTGATAGGAATCTTTGCATCGGCTAACATAGAACGAGCAGCTTCAATCAGTTTTCTATTTTTCTTTTCAGTAACTCCATTTTGTTGAGGAGTTCTAGGAGCACTAAACTAATGAGCTATCCCTTTCTCTGCACAAAACATTTCAATGTTAGCATTTTTGAATTCCATTCCATTATCACTTCTTATTATTCTCACTTTGTGATCTAGTTGATTTTCAACTTTAATGATAAATTCTTTTAGTAATTCAGCCGTTCAGATTTAGCACGTAAAAAGAAAATCCATGAAAATCTTGTATAGTCATCAATGATAACTAGACAATATGATTTTCTTCCAATACTCTTGACGTTTTTTGGTCCAAATAAGTCCATGTGTAACATGTGTAGAGGTTTGGAATTTGAGTTTATCACGGTCTTATAAGACGCTCTGTGTTGTTTTCCCATCAAACATGCTGAGCAGTGATCAGTCGTTACAAACTTCTTGGATGGAAGTCCAATGACATGATTTCCTGCTACAAGCTTGTTCATGTTCTTGAAGTTGGAATCTCCGAGACGTCTATGCCAAAGCTGGCTTTCATCATTTGATGCTTTAGCAATTAGGCAAGTTGTTTCTGTTAAAGGATGGACCTGAGACATATCCAGTTTCTATACATCTCTATCTCTTTCAGCTTTAACAATTACCCAATCCTTGCTTATCTAAAAACCTGGCTTTAACACATAACAGAAAGAATCATCAAATAGAACATAGTATGATTTATCACATATTTGGGAAACACTTAAAAGATTAAAGTTCAACTATGAATAGAAGTTTACTTTGTCGAAGCATATTATCCCATTTGACACTGTTCCTTCTCCTGTTATTTTGCCACCAACATCACCACCAAAGGCAACGTGCGTTCCATCCTTTAACTTAAAATCTTGTAACAAGGCAGGATTCCTGTCATGTGCCGGCTACACCCGCTATCCACATAACATGTATTTAGTAGTCTTCTCGGGCGTACCTGCACAACAAGAAAATTAAGTTGAGATATCTACCCAAGCCGAGATGGTCTTGGGTTTTCCATATTTGTCAGTAATGGTAGATTGTTTAAAATGAAGATTATTTAAATCAGGTTTATTCTTGATAAATTTACCAATCTTGTTATGAAAATTGTTTGGATTATTTTTGTGAACATTCATACCACTTGAGTGTTAAATTTTTGAAGAGTATTGATGACCAACATTTTTGTTAGTCATTCTCACTGATCTTGGTATGAATTGTTCTTGCGCAGTTTGTTTAGGCCTCACAAAATTGTTCTTTTGAAAAGATCTCAAACCTAAAGAGGGTTGGTTAGTTAATTGTTGAAATCCATCAGTTTGATTTCTCATATACTGAGGATTAACATAACCGTTGCTCATGTTTGAATAGGCAAATCCTCTAGTAGGTGAGCTCTTTCTAAAATAACAATTTTTAGTATTGTGAGTTTTCTCATCACAATAAGTACAGTATCTGTTAAAATAACAATCTGCTGTAGAATGATTTCTCATGTCACATATGTGACAGTACTTGTTGAAATAGCACTCAGCAGTATTGTGATTTTTCATATCACATATTTCACAGTTCCTTCGTGGAGATCTAAACAACTGCTTGTTAACTTTTGAAGTTGACGCTATATTTGATTCATTTTTAAATTTTGGCGTCAAAAAGATAAATTGTTGTTTCTGATTTGTCAATTTCGGCTTTTAATTATTTTTCATCTTTTTATCATGAACTTCCTTCTTTAATTCCTTAGGAACAAATCTTTTTGTAACAATGGAAGTCTTAGAATCTGAACTCGTTTTCAGATCAGAGTGAGATTTGTTCACAGGACTTATTTTGTTTTGATGAGGAGAGTTCATGTTTAACAAACTAGCTGACACAAATTTTATTGGTTTGAGTTAGTTGTCTGATTTGTTGGTTTGCTTAGATTTTCTGAACTTTTGTTTTGTTCAGTTTTGGTTTTTGATGATTTCTTTCTTCTTCTATCATTCTTTGCTTTTGATGAACTTGGTTTATTTAAGTTCTCTAGTAAAGTGTTTGTTATTGATTCAGGCATAGGTTCATGAGTGAATCCTAAACCTGCTTTCTGTTTATCTTTTCTCTCACTCACTAGTTTCTTAACTATCAATTTTGAACTTTTCACTTTAGCAAGATCCATTTGAGTAGCAGCATGTGCTATCTTCTCCTGTTCAAGATTTTTGGTCATCTCTTCCAATTGTTTAGACGCAATCTATAATTCCTTTATTGTTTTATTCCATGATGTTTGAAGAGAGATGATCTTTTGATCTGTTGTTTTATGGTCAGATTTTAATTTATTGTTCATTGACTCTTCTTGTTTCAATTTCTCACAAATTTTATATGAATAGCTTCGATAGTATTCAACATGTTCGAAGCATGATTTAGTGCATAGTTTTTCTCTCACTTCAGATGGTATTTCAGGAAATTTAGGAGATGAGGTTTCATATTTTGAGGATGAAGTGTCAACCTTGGGTTGATCAGATTTTGCCATTAAAGCTACTGCATCTGTATCCTCCTTAGGATCAGATTTGTCACTCCAATCATAGTTATCTTCTTCGTTATCACCTTCCACCTTTGGATCACTATTCTCTGACCAGTCCTCCCCCTGAATTTCTGCAACAAGAGACAAACTTGAGGTTAGATCATTAGTGAACTGTTCAGCATATGCAATCCAATCATAACCATCTTTAATGCTGACTAAAAGAGCTTTCCTGGGCTCTTCAGCTGATTTTGATTCCACTTTAAGCTCAGGCATAGGAAGACTTTGATAAGGATTTTGGAAAGTCTTCTGAGTTGTTAATTGCCAGAACTTGATTGAGCATTTCCTCCAGTGTTCCTTGGAGCTTTGCATTCTCTGAAGAAATGTCAATAACTGTTGCAGTTAAAACACCTTGACTTTGACTTGTCAAAACCAACAGTCTTGTTAGAACTTGGCTTGTACTTCCTGTTGACATATGAGTGTTTTTGTGTTCTGTATGTAATCATCACCATCTGCCCATTTAAGTCCATCTCTTCAACATCTTCAGGATCCATCTCGAACAAATCCTGTAAAACAAGATCTAATTGAGTTAAATGGCTACCTTGATATGCTTGAAAACTAGCCATAAAAGCTATGAAAGCAGTTTTAGACTCTTCATCCTCTAACAGATTGTTTATAACATCTTTAACTTTGCTAGATTTAGCAGATTTAGTTAATGGAGTCTCTATTTGAACATTTGAACTCTGAGATTTAGGAGGAGATTGAGGATGAGACTGTGAGGTGTAAGTAGGAATACTAGTGACATTGATGTTGCTCTATCAATGTTCCTTGAGCTTTCATCAATTTCAACAGACTCTATCTTGGCAATAAGCAAATCTAAATCCATGGGGAACTTCTCAGTATACTTTAGCAAAGTTACTGTTTGTTTCCATGAGGAGGGTAAAGCATTGAGTAGTCTGAGATTTAGATCTTCAAGATCAGGCTTGATTCCAGCTGTTGACATCTCAGTAGTAAGCTGAATAAATCTGTTCATCATCTGGTTTACTATTTCACCAGATAAATGTTGAAATAGTTCTAACTACCTTTTCAGATTTTGTTTCTTGAGGTTTTGGATCTCTTTTCCTCCTTCACAGATGGTCTTTAAGCCTTTGTACATGGTATATCCAGTCTGATATCCATCTAGCCTTGCAAGAACTTCCAAAGGTAGTCCTTTACACATCAAGGAGTATGCTTTGATGTCATTCTTGACTCTTTTCAAATCATCTCCTTGCAAACCATCTTCAGGGTAGGGTTCTTGAGAATATTTAGTATATACAAAACCCCTGTCAGGCCCATCAGTGGTTATTGGAATGTATGGTCCTTTTTCAATTGATTTCCAAAGATTAGTGTCAATTGAATTCAAATGGTGTTTTAATCTAAGTGACCAATTTTTGAAATCAGCTTTGTTTTTAAGTTTAGGAACTCTATTTTCTGTGTCTTTTGATTTCACCATCTTTATATTGTTGTTGATTTTTAAATTTTCTGATTTTTTTAATTTTTGATTTTTTTAAAAATTTCTAAGTATTAAGTGAAGATGCGCCTGAACAGTAAAGAAACGTCTCAACAGTTGAGACACTTCTGAGTTTGAACAAGAACCATCTAAGGGATTGCCTTAGAAAAATTTTCAAAACCGCCTAAAGTAGAAACGTCTGAACAGTTGCAATACGTCTGAACAGTTGTCAGACGTCTGAGAGTTACAACCGCCCAAACAGTTCTGATGCATCTCAACAGGTATGATGCGTCTAGAAGTACTTGATCTCAAATAGTAGTAAAACTTCTCAACAGTTGTAAACCGTCTGTTTGAAAACCGCCTACACAGTGGTAAACCGTCTACACAGTGGTCAACCATCTAAACACTTTTCAGTGATTCTCAACCCTCATGCGTCACATTCATCATGTTCTTATGAATGTAACGAACTCAATTTTTCTGAAATCGATCAAAACTTGATGAATTGGATCGAAATATTCCAATTAAGTAGGTTTAATGCCGATTAACAATCTTCTGTCTTCAATTTCTTTGATTATTAACAATAAATCAGTGAATCTTCTCAAATTTCAGTTCGACAAAGTTGAGCACTTTTCGAACCAAATTTCGACTAATTCTCTGAAATTTGATGAATTTGACTGCTAATTGTGATTCAATTCATGTTTATGATGATTAAACACAACTAAAAACCACAATATTTCAATTGAATTGCTAATCAATCACAGAATCAAGTGAAATTTTAGTTTTCAAAGTTCGACAAAAACTCAATTCACTCAACCAACAACTCCGATACCATTTGATAGGATCAAATGTCTAGATCTGTGATAATATTAGCTAACAATTGAATGAAAACATAAGCAAAGTAATCAAATCAAAGCACAATATCAACAAAATTCAACGAGTTTATTGATATAAAGCAAAGACAATTACAATGTGTGTAAGTAGCAGATTCGTCTTTCTAACCTACACATGTATAAGCTATATATACTATCAATAAACAGAAAAAGGAACTAACTAATTACAAGACTAGTCCCTATACTATTACAAAAGGATAAAAAGACACATAAAGACAAAATGTTAATCTTTAAAGAAGTAAATAAAATCACTGCTTGAACTATCATCATCTTCATCATCTTCATTATCATCATCACCATCTTCATCATCATCGTTATTGTCTTCATCATCATCAGGGATGACTTGAGGAACTTCATCAACAAGATCAGTAGGATCCACTTATTCACCATCAATTTAGTGGAAGTGATTTATGTTGATATCTACATCATCAGTATCAATATTCCACATGTATTGAAACATTGGTACATTTTGAGCATGTAACACCACACCTCGGCTATTTTAAAGTTAAGGAGAGAATAAATAAAGTGAATGAAAAGAAGAAAAATAAATAAAACTCAAGTCTAGGGGTAAAAAGTGTCCAAAAGGACAAAATGTTTGAAAAGTGGGTGTAAAAGGTGGTATGGCCGCCCATATGTCACATACACCTCTGATGTTCGGGTTTTAGAGAGAGAAAGAGTAGCAAGTTCTCGGTTTTTGAAGGAAGAACAAGAAAGAGTTCAAATTCAAGGTAAGAATTCATGCTTTTATGGTGTTCTTGACTAGCCTGATCCTCGGATCTATGCTTATGTGTGATTTATGTGTTCGGATGTGTGTTTTTAGTGGGTTTCTAGACGGTTGAACTCAATTCCAAACGAGTTTGGAGGAAGCCATACTCAAAAGATGCAAAGGTGAGTTCTAAGACCCCTATTTTTCACGTTTTTGAATGATTTTGGGGCTGGAACACATCTACAAGCTATTTTTGGGTATTTGGGTGAAAAACCCATTCATGTATGTATGAGTAAGTGTACGATTCGTTTAGGACTGTTATGGACATAAGGTTTCTAGGGAAACTATGAATTTTAGTATGATGGGTATGATGTTTAGTTCATTTAAGTGTGTCGTATGGTAGATCTGTGCTAAGGATGTGTTAAGATGATGATTTAGATCTGAAAATGGCACAGGTTAAGTTGCAGGTCCATTTACTCAGCCGCATTAACTAATGCGGACAGATAAAGAAATGCGGCTAAGGCATTTATTCAGCCGCATTAACTAATGCGGACAGATAAAGAAATGCGGCATTTACTCAGCCGCATTAACTAATGCGGACAGATAAAGAAATGCGGCTAAGGCATTTACTCAGCCGCATTAACTAATGCGGACAGATAAAGAAATGCGGCTAAGGCATTTACTCATCCATATTAACTAATGCGGATAGCCAATGATATGCGGATAAGGCATTTGTTCGCCCGCATTTGCTACAGTTCATCCGCATTTGCTACAGTTCCTCAGTACTTCTTGGCCTTAGAGTTATGTCAGGCATGATGATGATAGTATTGCATAATTATGCATGATGTTTGTACGTTAAGTATGATGAGGCCCTATATGATGATAATGACTGATGACTTGTAAATGTCGGTGCTCCTTGTACCGATGTATGTTCATCTTCTTCATATGTATGTTAAGTATGATGTAGCCCTATATGATGGTAATGACTGATGACTTGTAAATATCGATGTTCCTTGTTTCGATACGTGTTTATCTTTCCATGACCTTACGTGTTATGGCTAATGAACGAAACGAAAGTAATAAGAAACGTAAAGTGAAAGATAATGAAAGAGGAACATGATGAATGAATGCATGCATTAATAAATGAATGAATGAATGTAAGAAAAGGCTTGTAAGCAAATGTATGGAGGTGCACACCTAATGAAGGTGTTAGCTCAACGGTGTGCGGGTTAGCTACCCCGAAGGATGCATACTGGGGTTCAGTCTTTGTGATTGACCACATGTATGGGATCCTTGCTGCTTACCCTAGGTGACTGGATCAGCATTAGTGCACAACGTTCGTGATTTAATTACCATAGGTCTAGCACCAGCAATAGTGCACAATGTTCGGGGTATAGCGCATGGCATTGATCCAGAATGAAAGAAGAAAGATAAGTAGTGCATGTACTTGCCCTAGGTGACTGGATCAACAGTAGTGCACAATGTTCATGATTGATTATCACAGGTCCAGCACCAACAGTAGTGCACAATGTTCGGGGTACTGTACATGTCACCGAAAGTAATGAACACACGAATGAATGTTAAGAACGTATGAATGAACGTATTAACGTACGAACGAATGTAATGAATATATGAATGTATGTAAGAGACGTACGAACAAAAAAAAGAATGCGAATGTTAACGGTGAAAGGTATACGAATGAAAGCTAATGAATGAATGATGAAGATAATGATAATATTATCTATATGTACGTATGTTGTGTGATCGCATGTATGTAAGAACGGTTTTAAAGAAAGAAAAGTATGTTTTATTATAAAAACTAGAACTCACTCAGCAACGCTGACTTTTTATGTGTTTCCAGTTGGCAGGTAGTGTTGCTGAGGATGGCACGGGGCGGCTACTCAGCTCTTTTGGGATGGCATTCCTTTGTTAATATTTTTTCAATGTATTATGTTGCATGTATCTATAAAACAAAATGGTGTTTGCAGAGGATTCGGATAAACAGGATTACCTAAAGAATCCTCTTACTACTAATAGTCACTGTTTATGACTATTTTGTAAATGATTAATAATATATTACTTTGCAAAAGCTTTCAAGATGAAATGAGATGTCTCTTTTGAATGTTTTCGCTGCAATGTATATTTAAAATATCTGTAAATGTATCTTTTATGTGCAATGATTGACCAGCTGTAAGCATCCCGGGATCGTGGCCTTACAAGTTGGTATCAGAGACAAAGTTTAAGTGAAACGGGTAAACTTTCAAAATAAACCATAACTTAAACTAAGAATGGGATGGAAAGGGAGGGAATGCCAATCTGAGTAGCTGCATGCCATCAGGTATTTTCTTAAAGTTAACCAGCATTATGTGCGCATGATATGTGTTTACGTGTTACTGTTAGATTTGGATACTAATGTAGTCAGGACAGGTAATGCTCGGGGTACGAAGAGTAAAGTAAGTGGCTAATCACAACTGGCGACTGTAATTAGGGACTTACTATACTTGACATAAACTGAGCTATTCCCTTGAATGACCGTGTTGGTGTTTGAATCTTTCAGTGAGTGTTAGGGTGGAGAAAGTGGTGGAGGTGGTGGTGGACGTGGTGCTGAACGACGGGCCACAAGAGGAAGACCTAGGGTGGAGAAAGTGGTTCCTGAAGAACCCGAGACCCCTCATCCATAGGGTGTAGACGAGAGCGCCAATTTGAGAGCCTCGGTAAAAGAGGCAGTGGTTGAAGAGGTGCATCAGGTCATGCAGACGATCTTACCGTCTGTGGTGACCGAAGTGATAAAGGCTGTCCGGGAAGGAGAAAGAAAAGAGAGGAATAGGTCTTCAGGAAGACAGGAGCAACCAGAGCCGGAAACGGTTCTTTCTGATGATGAAGAGGAAGAGCAGGAGGAGCCTGTGCATGAGTCAGCACGAGGCTGTAATTACAGGGCATTCATGAGGTGCAAGCCCCCTACTTTTGACGGTAATGGCATTGCTGTTGCTGCTCACCGATGGGTGAGAGAAATGGAGGTTGTTCTTGATATCAGCGAGTGCCGGGAGGATCAAAAGGTAGCGCTCTTTGCTGGTGGGACAACATAGTCCAAGCCGAGGGTAGCAGGGCCATTGGGAGAATGAAGTGGCCCGAGCTGAAAAGGTTGGCGATCGAGGAGTTCTGCCCTCACCGAGAGATGGATAAAGTTGAGAGTGAGTTCCTGCAGCTGGAGGCGGGGACGATGACCCACCAACAGTACACCACAAAGTTCAACGAAATGGCACGTCTGGTGCCGGATCAGGTGACACCTCTCTCGCGAAAGATCAAGAGTTATATTCAGGGTTTGCCGGCGGATATTCGCAGGCATATGATCGCCGCCTGACCGAGCACCTTTAGGTCGGCGGTGGACTTGGCGGGGAGACTGTACGATGAAAGGGTAGTGGTGGTGGTGGCTGAAGGTAGTAGGAAGGATGGTGGTGACAGGAATTGGAATGGGAAGAGGTTTGGTCAGGGTAATGCCTTGACGGGCAACAAGAAGGCACGAGTGGATGACCGTCGTGTAGCCACACCGGGTACGGGACTGAAGTGGTGTGGTCAATGTGGGAAGGAGCATAGCGGGGAGTGTAGACTGGGTTGAACGTCTATTTCAAGTGTGGAAAGCCTGGTCATATGGCTAGAGAGTGTAGGGGCATGAGGTGCTTCAACTGTGGGGAGAGTGGTCTTATGAATAAAGACTGCAAGAAGCCAAGGGCTGAGGGTTCCGGCGTGAAGAAGACAGGGAATAAAGGACCGAGGGCAAGCACCAGGGCATTTACGATAACCCAGGAGGAGGCTAGGACGGACCCTGATGTTGTGTCTGGTACGTTTCTGGTGAACCAAACTTTAGCTTCTGTATTATTTGATTCGGGTGCCAGTAGGATTTTTATTTCTACTGCTTTCTATGCCAAACTGCCTGTTAGTAGTAGACGTGTTGACGTACCGTTTGATGTAGAAACTGCTATAGGTAAGTCTATCAGGATTTCCGAGGTGATAGAGGGTTGTGATGTGGAATTAGAGGGCCACAAATTTCCGGTTAGACCATTTGCGATGACCTTGGGTGGTTTTGATTTGGTTCTTGGGATGGACTGGTTGGCGGACTTCGAGGCTAATATAGTGTGTCGAAAGAAGATGATTCGTTTGATAGGGCCTGACGGGAGTTCGGTAACTGTTTATGGGGATCGGGTCACGACGATCCCGAAGGTGATCTCAATGGCGGTGGCTGGAAAATGTATGAGGCATGAAGGTAGCGCCTACTTATGCTATGTAAAGGATGTGGAAACGCCAACACCACAACTATCAGATGTCCCTGTTGTGTGTGACTTTCCAGATGTGTTTCCCGAAGACTTATCGGGAGTGTCACCTGACTGAGAGATTGAGTTTCAGATTGATCTGATACCAGGCGCCCAACCTGTTGCCAAAGCACCGTATCGATTGGCTCCGACGGAAATGAAAGAGTTGATGGAGCAGTTGCAAGAGCTGCTGGATAAGGGGTTGGTTAGACCGAGTATCTCACCTTGGGGTGATCCGGTCCTGTTTGTAAAGAAGAAAGACGGTAGTATGAGGATTTGTATCTACTACCGTGAGCTGAACAAGTTGACGGTGAAGAACCGATACCCCTTGCCGGGAATCGATGATTTGTTTGATCAACTTCAGGGTGCCAGTTGGTTTTCAAGGATAGATCTTCTATCGGGCTACCATCAACTAAAGGTGAAAGAGCAGGATATCCCTAAGACAGCTTTTCGCACGCGCTACGGTCACTACGAGTTTCTTGTCATGTCTTTTGGTTTGACCAATGCGCCAGCTGCTTTAATGGATCTGATGAACCAAGTGTGTAGGCCGATGTCGGATAAATCAGTGATTGTGTTTATCGATGATATCCTGATTTATTCAAGGAGTGAGATAGAACATGCCGTCACATTCGAGAAGTGTTACAGACGTTGAGAAGGGAGAAACTGTATGCCAAGTTCTCCAAATTCACGTTTGGTTGCGCGAAGTCCAATTCTTGGGTCACGTGGTGAATCCGGAGGGGATTATGGTCGATCCGGCGAAGGTGGAAGCGGTGATGCAATGGAAGTCTCCAAAGACGCCATCCGAGATCCGAAGTTTCTTGGGTTTGGCGGGCTATTACAGAAGATTCATTCAAAACTTCTCAAAGATCGCTTCTCCACTAACCAAGTTGACCCGGAAAGATGTAAAGTTTGTATGGGGTCAAACTCAAGAGAAGGCGTTCGAAGAATTGAAGACGAGGTTGACTCAGGCTCCTGTTCTGTCATTACCCAATGGAAGTGAAGATCTGGTGGTTTACTCTGATGCTTCCTACTCGGGATTGGGGTGCGTGTTAATGCAGAGGGGAAAAGTTATAGCCTATGCATCCCGACAGTTAAAAGTTCATGAGGTTAACTATCCTACTCATGACTTGGAGCTAGCAGCTATGGTCTATGCATTAAAGATTTGGAGGCATTATCTCTACGGGACAAGTGCACCATCCTCACCAACCACAAGAGCTTGAAGTACTTCTTCGAGCTGAAGGATTTGAATATGAAGCAAAGGCGATGGTTGGAGCTTATAAAGGATTATGATTGTGAGATCCATTACCATTCGGGCAAAGCCAACGTGGTGGCGGATGCCCTTAGCCGAAAGGAAAGACCCGTGCCCATTCTAGTGAAAGCGTACCAGTTGATTATGACCTCAGATGTGATGAAGCAAGTCAAGGAATTCCAAGATGAGGCCTTAAAAGAAGACCATCTTAACACCAAAAGAATGAGAGGTCTGGTCGCGGAGTTGGGTGAAAACACATTTGGTGTTAAAACCTGATTCAAACGAATATGGATTCCTCGTCTTGGGGATCTACGAGTAAAGATTATGGATGAAGCTCACAAGACTCGATACTCAATTCATCCCAATGCTACAGAGATGTATCAAGACATGAAGAAAGATTACTGATGGCCGGGTATGAAGCGTGACGTGGTGGAGTATGTGAGTAAGTGCCTTACTTGTTTGTAAGTGAAGGCCGAGCACCAGAAGCCGTATGGAAAGATACAACCTTTGGATATACCGGAATGGAAGTGGGAGCACATCACCATGGATTTGATTACGAAGTTGCCACGTACTCCGAAAGGGTATGATGCTATATGGGTGATCGTTGACCGCTTGATGAAGAGTGCTCACTTCCTACTGATGCACGAGACGTATTCATCTGAGAGGTTCGCGGATTTGTTCATCAAGGAAATCATAGCTCGTCATGGCGTGCCTGTGTCTATCGTGTCGGATCGTGACACCCGGTTTACCTCCAAATTCTGGAAGAAATTCCACGACGCCATGGGGACGAGGTTACAGATCAGCACGACTTATCATCCCCAAACTGATGGTCAGTCGGAAAGGACCATTCAGACACTGGAAGACATGCTTCGGTCATGTGTGATTGATTTCGGTAGAAGTTTGGATGACCACTTACCGTTAGCTGAATTCTCATATAACAACAACTATCATGCCAGCATTGGTATGCCAACTTTTGAGATGCTATACGGTAGGAGATGCAGGACACCCGTGTGTTGGGGTGATATCAGTCATAAAGAGTTAGGGAGCGTCAAGGTGATCGAGGCTATGACTGAAAAGCTTGAAAAGATCAAGGCCTATATGAAGGCAGCCAAAGATAGACAGAAGTCGTATGTCGATAAACGACGTAGACCGATTGAGTTCCAGGTGGGTGACCGGGTTATGTTGAAGGTCTCACCTTGGAAGGGTATTATTCATTTCCGAAAGCGGGGCAAGTTGAGCCCAAGGTATATAGGCCCTTTCAAAATCATTGCTCGGGTAGGAGAGGTGGCCTATAGATTGGAGCTACCCGATGAGTTAAGTGGAATTCACCCGACATTCCATGTATCTCATTTAAGAAAGTGCTTAGCTGATGAAGACATGATTGTTCCATTGGAGGATATCGAAGTAGACGAACGGCTCAATTATGTGGAGCAACCAGTGGCAATCATTGATCGAAAGGAAAAGAGGCTGAGGAATAAGGTGGTTCCCCTTGTGCGTGTACAGTGGAGGCACAGGAAAGGATCTGAGTCTACGTGGGAGACTGAAGAAGAGATGAAACAGCATTACCCACAATTTTTTGAGGAATAACAGGTTTAGAGGACGAAACCTATTTAAGGGGGGTGGACTTGCAACAACCGGCTATTTTAAAGTTAAGGAAAGAATGAATAAAGTGAAAGAAATGAAGGAAAATAAATAAAACTCAAGTCTAGGGGTAAAAAGTGTCCAAAAGGACAAAATGTTTGAAAAGTGGGTGTAAAAGGTGGTATGGCTGCCCATATGTCACATACACCTCTGATGTTCGGGTTTTAGAGAGAGAAAGAGCAGCAAGTTCTCGGTTTTGAAGGAAGAACAAGAAAGAGTTCGAATTCGAGGTAATAATTCATGCTGTTATGGTGTTCTTGACTAGCCTGATCCTCGGATCTATGCTTATGTGTGATGTATGTGTTCGGATGTGTGTTTTTAGTGGGTTTCTAGACGGTTGAACTCAATTGCAAACGAGTTTGGAGGAAGCCATACTCAAAAGCTGCAAAGGTGAGTTCTAAGACCCCTGTTTTACACGTTTTTGAATGATTTTGGGGCTGAAACACATCTACAAACTATTTTCCGGTATTTGGGTGAAAACCCCACCCATGTATGTATGAGTAAGTGTATGATTCGTTTGGGACTGTTATGGACATAAGGTTTTTAAGGCAACTATGAATTTTAGTATGATGGGTATGATGTTTAGTTCGTTTAAGTGTGTAGCATGGTAAATCTGTGCTAAGGATGTGTTAAGATGATGATTTAGATCTTAAAATGGCACAGGTTAAGTTGCAGGTCCATTTACTCAGCCACATTAACTAATGCGGACAGATGAAGAAATGCGGCTAAGGCATTTACTCAGCCACATTAACTAATGCGGACAGATAAAGAAATGCGGCTAAGGCATTTACTCAGCCGCATTAACTAATGCGGACAGATAAAGAAATGCGGCTAAGGCATTTACTCAGCAGCATTAACTAATATGTACAGATAAAGAAATGTGGCTAAGGCATTTACTCATCCGCATTAACTAATGCGGATAGCCAATGATATGCAGATAAGGCATTTGTTCGCCCGCATTTGCTACTGTTCATCCGCATTTGCTACAGTTCCTCAGTATTTCTTGGCCTTAGAGTTATGTCAGGCATGATGATGATAGTGTTGCATAATTATGCTTGATGTTTGTATGTTAAGTATGATGAGGCCCTATATGATGGTAATGACTGATGACTTGTAAATGTCGGTGCTCCTTGTACCGATGTATGTTCATCTTCTTCGTATGTATTTTAAGTATGATGTAGCCCTATATAATGGTAATGACTGATGACCTGTAAATATCGATGCTCCTTGTTTCGATACGTGTTTATCTTTTCATGAACTTACGTGTTATGGCTAATGAATGAAACGAAAGTAATAAGAAATGTAAAGTGAAAGATAATGAAAGAGGAACATGATGAATGAATGCATGCATTAATAAATGAATGAATGAATGTAAGAAAAGGCTTGCAAGCAAATGTATGGAGGTGCACACCCAATGAAGGTGTTAGCTCAACGGTGTGCGGGTTAGCTACCCGAAGGATGCACAATGGGGTTCAGTCTTTGTGATTGACCACATGTATGGGATCCATGCTGCTTACCCTAAGTGACTGGATCAGCATTAGTGCCCAACGTTCATGATTTAATTACCACAGGTCTAGCACCAGCAGTAGTGCACAATGTTCGGGGTATAGCGCATGGCATTGATCCCGAATGAAAGAAGAAAGATAAGTAGTGCATGTACTTGCCCTTGGTGACTGGATCAGCAGTAGTACACAATGTTCGTGATTGATTATCACAGGTCCAGCACCAGCAGTAGTGCACAATGTTCGGGGTACTGTACATGTCACCGAAAGTAATGAACGTACGAATGAATGTAACGAATGTATGAATGAACGTATTAACGTACGGATGAATGTAATGAATGTATGAATGTATGTAAGAGACGTACGAACAAAAGAATGAATGCGAATGTTAACGGTGAACGGTATACGAACGAAAGCTAATGAATGAATGATGAAGATAATAATAATATTATCTATATGTACGTATGTTGTGTGATCGCATGTATGTAAGAATGGTTTTAACGAATGAAAAGTATGTTTTATTATAAAAACTAGAACTCACTAAGCAACGCTGACTTTTTATGTGTTTCCAGTTGGCAGGTAGTGTTGCTGAGGATGGCACGGGGCGGCTACTCAGCTCTTTTGGGATGACATTCCTTTGTTAATATTTTTGCAATATATTATGTTGCATGTATCTATAAAACAAAATGGTGTTTGTAGAGGATTCGGATAAATAGGATAACCTAAGGCATCCTCTTACTACTAAAAGTCACTGTTTATGACTATTTTGTAAATGATTAACGATATATTACTTTGCAAAAGCTTTCATGATGAAATGAGATGTCTCTTTTGAATGTTTCCACTACAATGTTTATTTAAAATATTTGTAAATGTATCTTTTATGTGCAATGATTGACCAGCTGTAAGCGTCCCGGGATCGGGGCCTTACAGAGCACCAGTGATCATAGCTAATATCTTGTACGATATTTTAGACATATGCTCAAACTCTAGAATATCACCACCAACTCCATAAGCATGAAAGTTTAGGTGTTCTTCATTGATGGTTATTTGTAAGAACCTTGGATACATTAGGTATTTGTTCCTAATGACCTTTTCAAGGTTGAAGATGAATTCATTCATGATCCACTTTGGCATGTTAAACCTTCTATTAGTAGCAAGTGCCACTATCGGAGATGCAATGTCTATTGGAAAAGAATTCCAACCTGCACTTCACTTAGACATGCAATGTTGAAAGATATAGCACAAGAGCTTCTAGTGATTGAAGACTCTGGCTCTAAAGAATTGCTTTTTGAGGAAATGATCTGGATGACCCATTTCAATGAATGTTTCTCTGCATTCATTGAATGTTAGCTTAGATAGATCTTGTGGATCATTGTTACCCAATCTTAAAGAGGATCTGATAGAATCTTCAGAGACTTCTATCATTTTGTCATTAGTCATAAACCCTCTTAGCACCTTCCTTCCTTCATCATTCAGTTCAACTGATGCAGTGTTCTACATCTTTCTGATCAGTCTTGCATAAACAACAGGCTGTTAGCACATGGCATAAACATATTTAGTCCTTAGAAGAAATCTTATCATCTCTTCATAGCTAACTGCATCTTGAATTTCTTCGTTTAGCAAAGCAACAACATTGTGCTCTGGCTCAAACTTTAAATCATTCATCTGCACTATTGAAAATAAGAACTTTAGACAATTTGAATTTAAACTTTTGAATTTGACAGATGTTGATTGAATTTTAATGAATTATTATGTTTCGAGTAATTTTAATCTGACTTTTACTTAGAAAATTACTAAGTGTTCATACATTATGTTTAAAAACATAACATACTCAAGTTAGGGTTTAATTGTTATAAACATATCAATTCATCAAAAGTTATCAAGCAGTTGATTGTTCATTTTTAATTAAAATTTCAAATTTTATTGACTGTTCATCTTCAATGTTTCGACAAACAATGAATCATCATCGAACAATGTTGATGAAAATTGATGTTTAATGTGTTAATGTGCTCGAAATCAATCCAATATCAACATTTTAAACTTAATTTCAGTTATGTTTAACATTCAGATCCCAAAATTCAAATTTCAGATGATTTTAGGGTTCATACGCCCGAACAGCTTTGAAATGCCCTAATCAATTTGAACTTTGAATCTTGAAATTATGTTGATTTGATGATGAACTTACGTTTAGTATCTTAGAATCAAACTATCAATAACATGAATCAAAGACAACAATCAGATTTTGGTAGACATGAGAACCGAGAGTCGAGAGAAGTTAAGTGAGTTCAGGGGATTTTGTCAATGAATGAGTGAAAAACACAAAGTGTTCTTTTTATACTAAGTGTGAAATTTTAGGTGCATGGGCACTGTTTGTGCGCATGAGACTAAAAATAACACAAAAATGTAGGCGCATGAGCACTGTTTGTGCGCATGGGCTTAGGCGCATGAGCATTGTTCAGTCGCATAAGCACTGTTTAGGCGCTTTTGCGCTGTTCAGGCACATGAGACTAGCTGAACGCCCAACACTTGGAAATTTCACTTGGAACGCCGAAATCTTGAAAAGCCTGGTACTGTTTAGGCGCATGAGAGTTGATGAAACGCCCAACACTATACCAACTTTTCAGACTTATGAACACTGTTTAGGTGCATGAGGGTTTCTGAAACGCCTAAAACACTTGTAAATTTTCTGAAATTCAACATGCTCCTGTTTGGACTTCTGTCCACTGTTTAGGCGCATGAGATTTCTTACACTTGAATTTTTTCACATCTTCCACCTGAACACTGTTTAGACATATTAGTACTGTTCACATACTAATATTTAAACAATTTGTCAATTTTTTTTACTTTCACTCAAAATTTTCATAAATAACCCTCAATTTTTGAATTTTGACATTTCAGTTTTTTATTAAATTTTCAACAAACAAAATTAAGTTCCCTTCATTTTAGTCTCTGAATTTAAATAAAAAGTCTCATTTAAATTGTTGCAAGAAGCTTTTCCACCTGTAAAAGTTTATAGGTTCATTTCATATTATCAAACACACACATGGTTTTAACTTTTAGCTTCATCCTTTCCATTCAAACCATTTAATTTTGATTTTGTTAGAAAATCTTACTTGTTATTACACCCCTAAACTTTTAAGTTTCACAAAACTTAGAAGTTTCTTAAGTTGTCACAAGAAGATCACACTGATCGTTGTTAATTTGCCTGCATACAGAAAACATGCATAAAATCAAAATTAAAGCAGATTAAAAATCTAATATGTACAATAGAATCAATGTCTTCAGTGAGATCATATCAGTTAGGATCAGCACATTAAAAGAAAATAAAATATGAATAGTCATAGAAAATGATTAACTCCTAATCAAGTGTGTTCCAGGTCAGTGATTTCACAGCAAAGGAGACACAAGATCCAAGGACAGACAATAAGTGTTTATGACAAAAGAATCAGCTCACTTACTTTTTCAATTCTTGGATTGATTAGGTTAAATTAGAAATGACATGATGTGACTCACACATAGACTTAGAGAGATCAACTATCATCAAGACATGCAAGAAAGCACAAATTCTTAACTTATTACCTGACATATAGTCACAACAAGAGTTCATGTTGATAATTTAGCAAATAATTATCATGGATAAACCATTTGATAAACTCTAACAATCCATTTGAATGGGTTGTGCACATTGGCATCTTTTGTATCAAAGGAGCTTATCCAGGTCTGTAATCACTTACAACAAAGGATATCTCATCACTTCAGGTCTATGATGACTCATAACAGAGAAATGAGATGATGCTTGGAACAGATCTCATGGTTAGTCATATCACCACAAGGTGTGAGTGTTGTAACTTGACAAGCAATCGATCTGATAAGCTAATACTACTCATTAGTACTGGGATGAACACATATACATGCATAGATGATTTAGTTTAATCATAAGAATTTACTTTTTTTAGTATAGTAGCATGAGATTGTCCACACATCATATCTGATCATGTCAGACTTTATAGTCGATTGAAATATGCAAGTGACTAATGTACTATCATTTCTCATATATTGCATAAACATATTCATTCCTAAAACATGAATTAATATAGAAAGACACTATTTTTATAGTATTTGTTTTATATTTTATCTTTGATTTTGGATTTTCTATTTTTGTAGTTGGTTTTCTATAATAAGAAAACAAGCACACACAAACTAGAATCAGGCAATTAACTCTGAGAGTTTCTCTTACTATGACCTTTTTGATAAGGGAGGGTTCTGATCATATTAAGACTCAATGAACTAAAAAGCTTAAAAATAGTTTTGCACATGGTTAATAAGAGCACTTGACTCTACCAAATACTTAAACCGTCCAGGTAAGAAGGCTTCCGTAAATAGGCCTGCCAACTGTTTTTTAGTTGCAATTGGAATCACAATGATTAAACCTTTTTCAGAGTTATCTCTGAGAAAATGATATCGAATTTCGATATGTTTTTCTTTTGAATGTTGGACAGGATCAGCCGTATTGAACATAGTAGTAGTGTTATCAATGTAAATTGGGGTTTTAAGGAAATTGAACTCATAATCCAGCAGTCAGTTTTGTAACCAAAGGATTTGAGAACATCCTGCTAAAGCAGCTATGTACTCAGCTTCTCTAGTTGAAACAGAGATATTTGTTTTTTTCTTACCTTGCCACGAGACTAATCTCGGACCTAAAAACTGACAACCACCCGTAGTAGATTTTCTATCTTGACAACATCCGCCATACTCACTATCAGTATATCCATGTAACTCAAAGTTTCCCTTGTAAGGATACCATAGCCCTAGAGCCGGTTTACCTTTGAGATATCTGAATATCCTTTTGACAGCAATTTAGTGGGATTCCTTTGCGTCTGATTGATACTTGGCACATACACAAACAACATACATTATGTATGGTCTAGATGCTGTAAGATACATCAAAGAACCAATCACAGATCTGTATAAGATTTGATTAACATATTTTTCTTTTGGATCAAGCTTAATTTTGGAGTTTACATCAGCTAGAGTTCTAATGGATTGACAATCTTGCAGTTTAAATTTCTTCAAGAGCTTATCAACAAACTTCCCTTAATTGATGAAAATACCATCAGCAGATTACTGAACTTGAAGTCCAAGAAAGAAATTGATTTCTCACATAGAACTCATTTGAAATCGAGACTTGATGATTTCTTCAAATTCATTGCACAATTTTGGATTGGTGGAACCAAATATGATATCATCAATGTACACAGAGGAAATCATCAGCATCCTTCTTTATGAATAAAGTTGGATCGATTTTCCCTCGCGTGTATCCATGTCGGATTAAGTGTTGTGATAATGTTTTATACCATATTATTGGAGCTTGATGAGGTCCATACAAAGATTTGCTAAGCTTGTACACATGATGTGGAAATTCTGAATCTTCAAAACCCGAAGGTTGCTTCACATACACATCATTGGTGATTGGACTATACAAGAATGCACCTTTAACGTCCATTTGATACACTTTGAATTTCATGAATGATGCATAAGCCAGGAAGACACGAATGGATTCAAGTCTTGCAACTGGAAAAAATACTTCATCATAATCAATACCTTCTTCTTGAGTATATCATTGTGCAACAAGTCTCGCTTTATTTCGAATGACGATTCCTCAATCATCTGTTGTTTCTAAACAACCATTTTGTGCCTATGGAGCTTTCTTCTTTAGGTAAACCCACAAGATTACACACTTCTTATTTGTAGAATTGCATTAATTCTTATTGCATAGCCCCAATCCAACCATTACCCTTTAACGCTTTGGAAATGTTTTGAGGAACAACTTGAGAAAGAAAACATGAGTATAAGCAAAGGTTTTCTTGTTATAATTTGCTTCTCATTGTTCTCTCATTCAAAGGACCTATTATCTGAGATGTTGGATGGTTCTTGTGAATACGAGATGTGGGAATCTCATTTCCTTGAATATGAACATCCATATTTGCTTGAAGAATATGGATTGAAGTTTGGAACTTGAGACGGTGAAACTTGAAGAATATGGATTGAAGTTTGGAACTTTATCAAGCAAGTTAGATTGATCAAACATGTTAGACTGAAAAGGGTTTGACAATGAATCTAAATCAAATAACCATGCGGGACCATTTGAAAGTGATGGAAAGGAATTTTCCAAGAATTTAACATTAAATGTTTCAATTATAACATTAGTCATAGAGTTATAAACTCGATAGACTTTTGAAACAGATGAATATCCAATGAAAAATCCATTATCAGATTTTGCTTCAAATTTTCCTAAATGATCACTTTAATTTAGAATCATAACTGGACAACCAAAAGATTTAAGAAAATCTATGTTTGGTTTCCTGCCAAACATCAACTCATATGATGTTTTTAATTTATCTTTCATGATTAACATTCGATTCTGTACGAAACACGCAGTTGATATAGCTCCATCCAAGAAAGTGATCAGAATTTTAGCATCTGCTAACGTAGATCATGCAGCCTTAATCAGTGTTCGGTTCTTAATTCCAGCAACTCCATTTTGTTGAGGAGTTCTGAGAGCACTGAACTGATAAGCGATTCCTTTCTCTGCACAAAACATGTCAATATTAGCATTCTTAAATTTCGTATGATTATCACTTCTTATTATCTTTACTTTTAGATCTAATTGATTTTCAACTTTTGTGATGAATTCTTTTAGTAATTCAGTCGTTTCAGATTTAGCATTCAAAAAGAAAACGAATGAAAATCTTCTATCGTCATCAATGATAACTAAACAATAAGGTTTTCTTCCAATACTGTTGAAATTGGTTGGCCCAAAAAGGTCTATCTGCAACATCTGGAGTGGTTTGGAATTGGAGTTTATCGGTTTGGTCTTACAAGACGCTCTGTGTCGCTTTCCCTTCAAACATGCCGAGCAGTGATCAATAGTTGCAAACTTCTTAGATGGAAGTCCATAACATGATTTCCTGCTACAAGCTTGTTCATGATCTTGAAGTTGGAATGCCCGAGACATCTATGCCAAAGCTGACTTTCATCATTGATGCTTTAGCAATGAGGCAAGTTGTTTCTGTTGAAGGATCAACTTGAGACATATCCAGTTTGTATTCATCTCGATCCCTAACAGCTTTAACAATCACCCAATCCTTGCTAATCTGAAATCCTTGTTTCAAAACATAACAGAAAGTATCATCAAATAGAACAGAATATGATTTATCACATATTTGGGATACGCTTAACGGATTAAAGTTCAACTAATAAGAGAAGTTGACTTTATCAAAACTTATTATCCCATTGGACACTGTTCCTTCTCCTGTTATCTTTCCACTGGCATCACCACCAAAGGCGACATGCATTCCATCCTTTTACTTAAAATCTTGCAACAAGGCATGATTGCCTGTCATGTACCGGCTACACCCGCTATCCACATACCAAGTGTTGAGTGGTCTTTTTGGGCATACCTGCACAACAAAGAAATTAAGTTGAGGTATCTACCCAAGCCGAGATGGTCTTGGGTTTTCCAAATTTATCAATAATGGTAAATTGCTTGAAATGAAGAGTATTCAAATCTGGCTTGTTCTTAATGAATTTACCAATTTTGTTATGCATATATTATTGATCATTTTTGTAAACATTCATACCAGTTGATTGACCAACTTTTGAAAAATATTGATTACCAACATTTTTACAATTCATTCTTACAGATCTTGGTATAAATTGATTGTTCAGAACTTGTTTTGGTCTCACATAATTGTTCCTTTGGAAAGACATCAAACCTAATGAAGGTTGGTTATTTAATCTTTGAAAGCCATCATTTTGATTTCTCCGATACAAAGAGTTAACATAACCTTTTCTCAATTTTGAATTGGCAAATCTTTTCTTAGGTGAACTCTTTCTAAAGTAACAATTCTCAGTGTTGTGAGTTCTCTCATCACACTTGGTACATTATTTGCTGAAAAAAACAATCTACTATGGAATGATTCCTCATGTCACAGATTTGACAGTACTTATTGAAAAAGCACTCACCAGTATTGTGATTGTACATGTCATAAATTTCACGCAATGCTCAAAACATCTAAAGCCAAAAATGAATCTTCACCTGCTTGATTTGTTGCTTTTATCAAATTTTCTTGAATTTTGTTTTGATCATTTTTTGCTTTAGATGATTTTCTTCTTCTTCTTTGATTTTGAAGAACTTGGTTTAATTTGTGATTGAACATCTTCAGCTGAAGATTCTTTTTCATTATCTTTCTCTTTAAGATCAACATAGTTTGAATCTTCTGATGTTCCTTCTTCTAATTTTGCTCTTTCTTTATTTTTGATTATAACTTCTTCCAACACTAATTTTGTTGGAGCATAAGATTTCTGAATTTTCTGTTTAGGTTCATATGATTTGACTTAAATACGATGACCATTTTTTATCTTTTCATCATCCTTTTCTTCAAAGATTTTGATATTAGCTTTTTCATCTTCATTATCAAAATTCTTGTTTTTGTTCTGAAAAGCTTTGAGTTTAGCTTTATTTTTAGGAGAATGATCATGCGTGTTAAAGTTTTCTGGTAGAGTGTTGGTTATAGATTCAGGCATTGGTTCATGAGTGAATCCTAATATTGCTTTTTGTTTATATTTTCTTTCACTTACTAGTTTTTCAACAATCATTTTGGAACTTTTAACCTTAGATCAACTTGAGTAGCAGCATGAGCTATCTTCTCCTTTTCTAGATTTTTAGTCATTTCTTCTAACTGTTTAGAAACAATTTCTAATTCTTTTAACGTTTTGTTCCATGAAGTTTGAAAAGAAATGATCTTTTCATCTGCTATTTTATGGTCAGATTTTAGTTTATTGTGCATTGACTCCTCTTGCTTAAGATTCTCAGATATTTTATATGAATAACTTTAATAGTATTCGACATTCTCAAAGCAGGACTTGGTGCACAATTTTTCTCTTACTTCAGATGGTAGTTCAGGATATTTTGGTGAAGAAGTTTCAGAATTAGAGGATGAAGTTTCAACCTTAGGTTGATCAGACTGAGCTTGTTGGATTTTTTTTATGCCCAAGACACATAGAACATTGATGTGGTTAGTACGTTATGATCCAAGTCGGGTCATACCCAAAACAAGTTTAGCAAACACCAGTAAATATTTAATTGATGATATAATCATGCAATTAAATAATTACACCAATTTAGAAAATGGGTTTTCTAAATAAATTGTATATGAGATAGAACAACTTATAAGTATATTTCGTTCATGCGTATTATTTGTAATGTTACTTAAGTTGGTTAAATAACATCAAATAATAATAGTGTGTATAAGTTATATAATTAAAGGGTTAATTACATAACTTAACAAATAACTAGTTAACATTAAAATGCAACATTAAAATGGGGGGGAACCCCATTTTGAACACCATTTTTCGACCGCCCCCTTTGGGGGTCTTTTGGTCCTTTTGTTGTCTTTGAACAACACACCACTAACTAGTTACCACTCCACACTTTTTCCCTTCTCTCTCTAACATGCAATAGACCACTTTTCTCTATAATCCTTGAAGATTGTCAAGGCTGAAAAAAGGGTTTTCAGCAGCAAATTCATGGTCGTTTTTGGTGATTAAATCCTAGCAACAAGGTGTTTGCTTGATACTTGTGGGTATGCAAGCTTGAGGACATCTACTTTGTTGTTTTGGTCCTTCAAGAACCTCATCCACTTCTTCAATCTCACGTTTATCAGCTCTTGAAAGGTAGTTCCATGGTTTTCTTGTGGTTGTTATAGTTTGCTTGAATGCTAGTTCTTTCACATATAAATGATCCTTTGGTTCTTGGGTTTGTTGTTGACAAATAATATGCTTAAATTTCATATTATAAAACATATTATTTATCTTTGTTTCTGCTGTGTTTTCATGTTTAAATGGTTAAACAACTTTGATAAGGAGTCTAACAAACCCATCATTGGCATCCAGAGCCAGATATGTGAAAACTAGCTTCAATAGTCCTCGTAAATTGGTTTTATATGACTTAAACAACCTAATAGGGGCTGTTTTGAGATGATATAATGAATCCCCAATCTTTCAAGGTTGTATCTTACATGCTTGTGATTAAACCTTGAAAGATAGATGTCAAATGGTTGATTATTGTGTTTGGACAAAAACCATAAATTTTGGGTTTATGTTGGCCGAAAATTTTGTGTTAAATGGGGATTTATTTTGGTTATTGTATGTTGTTTAATATTGGTGCATAATCTAGCCTTGACCTTGTGTTGATTTGGTTTTGGATGAATGTTTGGTTTTGGTTGATTTCATTCATTATGGGTTGTATTATTTATTCATTTGTGCTTGTATATGGTTGTAATTTATTTATTCATTCAATGGTGATGTAATAAATAGATTAGGTGTATTTTCTATTATTAGAAAATTTGTATTAGGATATAAATTTTGTAAAAGAAGATGCACAAGTTGTAAGCACAAAAGGAAGGCACAAAGAGAAGGACTTGAAACATTTGGATGCAACTTCAAGTGGGGGTCTTTAGAGATCCTATCTTATGTGTTGTGTTTAACCCTTAGATAAGACCAAATGACCACACTTGTGATGGCAAAAAAGTGTGGTCACCTAAGTGGCTATGGTTATGCACATGTGGTTGTTTTGAATATGCTTGTTTGACTAGCCATTTTATGTTGATTGTTTGATATGTGGATATGCTTAACAATCTAAATATATAATCATAACAAGCTGAATTTTCATGGTTCTTAATCATTAATATGTTAATAAAAGTTATTAAAAGGATTAATGATTTCAAAATAAAAGAGGTTTTATTAAAAGGACCATAGGGTACCATGTACATAGAGTTTTCAAAAACTAGAATTAATGAAAACAAAGATACCTTTGGAAACAAGTTTAACGCCATCTTTTACACGACGCTCGAATCACTTGAGAACTATTTGTGGGATAAAGGTCACCTAACCACTTTTAGGGAACTTGTGTTTTGAGGTGGGCTTAACGTATTTGTGGGATAAAGGTCACCTAACCACTTGTATGTGTAAACTCACACGTGTGTGTAAGTAGGACGACTTGAATTGGAAACCATGTGCATAGGGTCACCAAAGCATGGCGTGCAATGGTATTTATGGAATTAAACATGCCAACTAAACATAAGATGTTTAACCGATCCCATAAGGCTAGAAATTGCAAAAGGTTGCAATTGTCAAGTGTTGACTACCTTGTTAATTTAAATAATGGGATAAAGGTCACCTAACCATCATTTAAATATAACTTTGGAATCTAGGTTTTAATTATTAATTGTCTATGAGACATAAAAGGGTATTAATAATTAAAATTTAATATTTCAGAAATACTAATATGAACTTTGTTAATTATTGTAGAAATGGCCACAAATAATAATTCTACCACCCCGACCGTCCATACCCTATCACTAAGAACTATCTTAGAAAGGGATCATCTTAACCATAATAACTTTATGGACGGGTTTCGGAACTTGAGAATTGTTCTCAAGCAAGAGAAAAAGGCCTATGTCCTTAGCGATCCCATTCCTGACCAACCCGACCCCGAGGATGTTGAGGCCTATAACGATTGGCTTCAGTACACTGAGGATTCCATGCAAGTTTCCTGCCTCATGTTGGGAACTATGATTCCCGAACTCCAAAAGGATTTGGAGTATAATGGGGCATATGACATGATTACCCAGTTGAAGGAAATGTTCCTTCAACAAGCTAGGGTAGAGCGCTTCGAAACGGTTCGAGCGCTTCATGCGTGTCATATGGAAGAAACCCAATCGATATCATCTTATGTACTTAAGATGAAAAGCCACATTGGTCGGCTTGAGAGGTTTAACTGTCCTGTCTCAAAGGAGTTGGCCACGGATTTGATCCTTAATGGCCTAACTAAAAAGTTTGAGACGTTCATAATGAATTACAATATGAACGGATGGGACAAGAGCATTGGTGAGCTTCACGTAATGCTCAAAACAGCCAAAGCAGGGATGGGTAGAAAGGTTCTACCTATTCTCTCGATCAATGAGGGAGGCTATAAGAAAAGGCCATTCCCCGATCCCAAGGCAAATGTTGCCAAAGGAAAGGGGTACATCAAAGGCAAGGGGAAGGGAAAGGCAAAAGCGGAACCTCCAAAGCCTAAGCTTAAGAAGCCTAAGGTAATGGAGAACGATCCATGCTTTGAGTGTGGTGAGATAGGACATTGTAAAAGGAACTGTCCAACCTGTCTCAAACAGTTAAGAAACAAGAGGGATGTTGGGCAAACCTCAGGTACAACTTTCATGATTCATATTGGTTTAAATGTTATTTATTCAAACACATGGGTATTGGATACCGGATGAGGAACTCATATTTGCAATTTGTTGCAGGGGTTCAAAAGAAATAAGCACTTCAAGAAGGGAGACACGAGTCTCTACATGGACAACGGAGCAAAAGTTGATGTCGATGCCCAAGGAGACTATATTTTGAAACTTTC
This sequence comes from Flaveria linearis, assembly GCA_024085815.1. Taxonomy (NCBI): domain Eukaryota; kingdom Viridiplantae; phylum Streptophyta; class Magnoliopsida; order Asterales; family Asteraceae; genus Flaveria; species Flaveria linearis. The sequence continues at coordinate 53,251,139 of CM044008.1, forward strand.
AAATGGTTTGAAAGTTGTTCTTAAAAACATTTTGTATGCTCCTAGTTTGACTAGGAACATAATTTCTGTTTCCCTTTTAAAATAATATGATTCTGAATTAAAGTTTGAAAACAATGGTATTTATGTTTGTATGGATGATGTATTTTATTTTAAGGCTATGCCTTTTAATGGTATCTATGAATTGGTTCATGATGATTCATCCTTTAATAACTTATTATACCAAACAGGCACCAAGAAACTTAAAATGGGTTTAAGTGATTCATATCTTTGGCATTGTCATCTTGGTCACATAAACAAGAATCAGATTCAAACACTTCAAAAGCATGGTCTTTTGAAAACAAATGAAAATGGTTCATTTGATAAGTGTGAATCTTGTTTACAAGGTAAGATGACCAAGTCGCCCTTTAGTGGTACTCATGAGAGGGCAAAAGACTTATTGGGAATCATACATTCGGATGTATGTGGTCATTTTAAGACAATGACAAGAAATGGTGAAAGATACTTCATTACCTTTACCGACGATTATAGTCGCTATGGTTATGTGTACTTGATGACACATAAATATGAAGCTTTTGAAATGTTCAAAATCCTCAAGAATGAAGTAGAAAATCAACTCAACAAATCTATCAAAGTTCTTCGTTCAGATAGAGGAAATACCTCAGTGAGGCTTTTCAGGATCATCTAAGAAGTTGTGGGATCATCTCACAACTTACTCCGCCCAGAACACCACAACATAATGGTGTGTCTGTAAGGAGAAACTGAGCCCTATTGGATATGGTGCGATCTATGATGGCTATAAGCTCACTACCTCTATCATTTTGGGGTTTGGCATTGCTCTCCACATCTCGTATTTTGAATATGACCCCGACCAAGAAATTGGATTCGACACCTTTTGAAATATGGAATGGAAGAGTTCCATCGCTATCATATTTAAAAGTATGGAGTTGCGAAGCTTATGTTAAGCTAAACACCCAAAACAAGTTGGAAAGTCGTTCCACTAAGTGTATATTTGTTGGATATCCGAAAGACTGTATGGGATACTACTTTTTTTGATCCAACAGAGCAAAAGATATTTATTGCTCGAAAGGTAGAGTTCTTAGAAACTAAGTTCCTTATGGAAGGAATGACATATAGAACAGTGGAATTTGATGAGGATCAAGATCCACAAGCCGATAAACTTTTGGTTGACACTACCAATCAACAACAGGTTGTTGATGATAATCAAGAGGTTGATCAATACACATAAAACGTTCACAGATCTGGTAGAGTTAGCATTCCACCTGAAAGATATGGATTTTTCATGAATGGATGCTACGTAGTTGACTCCAATGAGCCAACTACATACCATGATGCAATGTCCAATTCGGATTGTGACAAATGGCTGGAAGCCATGAACGTAGAGATGGAATCCATGTATGACAAACAAGTTTGGGAGTTGGTTGACCCTCCACTTAACACCAAACTGGTTGGATGCAAGTGGGTTTTTAAGAAGAAAACGAATACGCATGGAAACTTGGATACTTATAAAGCAAGACTTGTAGCAAAAGGTTTCACTCAAACTCAAGGGGTTGATTACGATGAAACCTTCCCGCCTGTGGCAATGCTAAAGTCAATTAGGATATTATTTGCCATAACTGCTCATTATTACTATGAGATTTGGCAAATGGATGTCAAAACCGATTTTCTTAATGGACATCTCGAAGAGACTATCCATATGGTCCAGCCTGATGGTTTTGTCGATCCACGATATCATAATAAAGTATGCATGTTAAAGAGATCAATCTATGGATTGAAACAAGCATCGAGAAGTTGGAATCAACGTTTTGATGAACAGATCAAGAAATTTTGTTTCATTAAGAACGCTGATGAGGGTTATGTATATAAGAAGGCTAGTGGGAGCATAATTACATTCTTAGTATTGTATGTTGATGACATACTACTATTTGGAAATGATATTCCAACCATGGAAGGTGTTAAAACCTGGCTTGGCAGTTGTTTTTCCATAAAAGATCTCGGTGAAGCCGCCTATATTTTAGGAATAAAGATCTATAGGGATAGATCGAGGTGATTGATACGTTTAAACCAAAGTGCATATATTGATAAAATCTTGAAAAGGTTCAAGATGGAAAACTCTAAGAAAGGTATGGTACCTATTCAAAGAGGGACAATATTGAGTACATCTCAATGTCCAAGAACAAAGGATGAGCAAGATAGAATGAAGGATATCCCATATGCGTCTACTCTAGGTTCCATCATGTATGCGATGATATGCACTAGACCGGACGTGTCATGCGCGTTAAGCATGACAAGCAGATATCAACAGAATCCAGGTAATAGCCATTGGATGGTTGTTAAAAGTATATTGAAATACCTTAGGAGGACTAAGGATATGTTTCTAATATACGGATTTGATGAAGAGGAACTCGTTGTAAAGGGTTACACGGATGCGAGTTTCCAAACTGATAGAGATGATTCTCGATCACAATCAAGGTATGTCTTCATTATGAATGGAGGAGCAGTGTCCTGGAAACGTTCAAAGCAGGACGTGGTAGCATTATCCTCTATGGAATCCGAATACATAGCTGCCTCATTAGCAGCTCAGGAAGCTGCATGGATAAAGAAATTTATTGCCGATCTAGGGGTGGTCTCTACCATTCAAGACCCCCTAGAAATCTTTTATGATAACAAGGGTGCGATTGCTTAAATCAAGGAACCCCGTGCGCATCAAAAGACTAGACACATTGAGCGGAGATTCAACTACATAATGGATGAAGTTGAAAAAGGAAAGATATGTATTCGTAAAGTTCACACCGATCAAAACATTGCGGATCCACTCACGAAGCTCCATGAAATGGCAAATCATGAAAGTCATACTTGTGCCTTAGGACTTCGATATTCTAGTGATTAGAATTGATGCGTAGTATTTAAAAGTTTGGAACAATTGTAATATTTAACTCTTTTATATATTTGTGATATTTTGAGTTATGTTCCTTTTAGCATGTTTACATCCATGAATATGTTTATTATTCTAAATGTCCGTAGTCGGTCATGTTTGTGGGAACAAATATGAACGTAAGACTATTATGAACATGGATTGGTGGATATTCATAAGGCATGAATATAGAGCAATTGGTTGCTGCCAAGGTTCATAGATATTTGTGGGATACGAATATTGGACTGACCCGCGTCTCAAAATTTGCTACATGGAATCTTCTTGATTGATTATAAGTAAATTTGAGTAAAGGCGAATATCATTTGGTATCCTCCGACCTGAGATACATATTGGGTTTTGATATTCACCAAGTGTTATACCTTGAGCTAGTTCTTCAGTGCCCTAAAATAATGGACGGTACATAAGCTATGTTCAGGTGTGACACAAGGTGATTGTGAGAAACGTATGTAGTCAAGATGGAATTTGTTCGTCTTATTCGTTGAGAGTAAGATGTCTAAGGCCTGATTAAGTTAAATCAACAAGGAATGCTCATTCTGTGTCCTTGGATTTAACATGACATCTGTAACAAAAGGATAAATGATTGATTCCCCTAAATCATTTCAAGTTGGATACTTGAAGGGGATGAGGTTATTGAATGGCTTTAAGTCATGCGTATTAAGGGTAGTAAACTATTGTTAGGCGGTATTTACTGCTCGCATCAATCTTCAATGAATCTTGTGCAAGTGGGAGATTGTTGGGATTTTTCTATGCCCAAGATACATAGAACATTGATGTGGTTAGTACGTTATGATCCAAGTCGGGTCATACCCAATAACAACTTTAGCAAACATCAATAACTATTTAACTGATGATATGATCATGCAATTAAATAATTAGACCAATTTAGAAAATGGGTTTTCTAAATAAATTTATATGACATAGAACAACTTCTAAGGATATTTTGTTCATAGGTATTATTTGTAATGTTACTTAAGTTGGTTAAATAACATCAAATAATAATAGTGTGTATAAGTTATATAATTAAAGGGTTAATTACATAAATTAACAAATAACTAGTTAACATTAAAATGCAAGATTAAAATGGGGGGGACCCCATTTTGAACACCATTTCTCGACCGCCCCCTTTGGGGGTCTTTTGGTCCTTTTGTTGTCCTGGAACAACACACCATTAACTAGTTACCACTCCACACTTTTTCCCTTCTCTCTCTAACATGCAATAGACCACTTTTCTCTCTAATCCTTGAAGATTATCAAGGCTGAAAAAAGGGTTTTCAGCAGCAAATTCATGGTCGTTTTTGGTGATTAAATCCTAGCAACAAGGTGTTTGCTTGATTCTTGTTGGTATGCATGCTTGAGGACATCTACTTTGGTGTTTTGGTCCTTCGAGAACCTCATCCACTTCTTCAATCTCATGTTTTGGCAGCTCTTGAAAGATAGTTCCATGGTTTTCTTTTGGTTGTTATAGTTCACTTGAATGCTAGTTCTTTCACATATAAATGATCCTTTTGTTCTTGGGTTTGTTGTTGACAAATAATATGCTTAAATTTCAGATTATAAAACATATTATTTAGCTTTGTTTCTGCTGCGTTTTCATGTTTAAAAGGTTAAACAACTTTGACAAGGAGTCTAACAAACCCAACAGAGCCATCAAAGCAATTTCATCCGAATCCTCTATAGGACCAGATTTATCACTCCAGTCATAATCATCTTCTTCATTCTCATTGTTACCTTCAACTTTTGGATCACAATCCTCTAACCAATCTTCCCCTTGAATTTATGCAATAAGAGATAAACTTGAGGTTAGATTATTAGTAAATTGCTCAGCATATGTACTCTAGGCATATCCATCCTTCACACTGACTACAAGAGCTTTCTTTAGTTCATCTGATGATTATGATTCATCTTTAAGCTCAGGCATTGAAAGACTTTGATATGGGTTTGGGGATGTCTTCTGAGATGATTAAAACCTTTGATTGCCAGAACTAGATTGAGCATTTCCTCCATTATTCCTAGGAGCATTGCATTCCCTAGAGAAATGTCCGTAACTATTGCAGTTGAAACATATCGACTTTGACTTGCCAAATCCAACAGTCTTATTAGCACTAGGCTTGTATTTCCTGTTGACATACGAGTGTTTTTTAGTTCTGTAGGCAATCATCACCATCTACCAATTCAGATCCATTTCTTCTACATCTTCAAGATCCATTTCAAACAAATCCTGCAAAACAAGATCTAATTGTGTTAGATGACTACCTTGATATGCTTGAAAGCTTGCCATGAAAGCAGTAAAGGCAGTTTTAGACTCTTCATCTCTAATAGGATGTTTATCAAATCTTTAACTTTGCTAGATTTAGTAGAGCTAACAGATGGAGTCTCTGTTTGAGGCTTAGAACTTTGAGAATTAGGAGGAGATTGAGGTTGAGATTTAGTTGCATAAGCAAGAGCACTTGTGAATGATGAATTAGTAAAGAATCCTGCTCCACCAAATAGATCTCCCTCTTCTTCTGGTGAACTTTCATTCTTTGCCATGAATGCATTATCAACAGTATTTGTAGGAGATGCAACAAACTCATACTGTTACATTGATGATGTTCTGCCATTATTCCTTGAACTTTCAACAATTTCAACACAATTTCAACAGATTCAATCTTGGCAATCAACAGATCAAGATCCATTGGAAATTTCTCTGTATGCTTTAACAATGTCACTGTTTGTTTCTAAGATAATGGTAAAGCATTAAGAAGTCTAATATTTAGATTTTCAAGATCATTTGTAATGCCAGCTGTTTACATCTCAGTAGTAAGCTGCACATATCTGTTCATCATTTGATTGATGGTCTCAACAGATAAATGTTGAAAAAGCTCCAACTACCTCTTTAGTTTTTGCTTTTTGAGATTTTATATCTGTTTACCACCTTCACAGATTTTCTTTAAAGCATTATACATTGTGTATCCAGTTTGATATCCATCAAGGCTAGCTAGGACTTCAAGAGGTAGTCCTATACATATCAAAGAATAAGCTTTAATGTCATTCTTAACCTTTCTAAGATCATCACCTTGTAGACCATCTTCAGGGTAGGTTCGGGTGAGTCTTTGGTATAGACAAATCCCCTATCAGGCTCATCAGTGGTTATAGGAATATGTAATCCTTTTCCTATTGATTTCCAAAGATCAGAATCAATAGAATTGAGGTGATATTTTAACCTAACTGACCAATTTTTAAAATCTACTCTGTTTTTCAGCTTAGGAATTCTATTTTCAGATTCTTCCCATTTCACCATTTTTATATTTTGATTTTAAGAAGAAGAAATATTTTTGTTGTTTTTAAGTTTTTGAAATAAAAAATGAATTGAAAATATTTTGTATTTTTCAATATTTTTTTATAAAATTTCTAAGTTTTAATGTGATGCGCCTGAATAGTACTGAAACGTCTCAACAGTTGTGCTATTTCTGACTTAGAAATGTCTAAGGGATTGCCTTAGAATAATTCTAGAAAACGCCCAACTTTGATACGCCTGAATAGTTGAAATGCGCTTGAATAGTTGTCAGACGCCCAAACAGTTCAAATGCGCCCAAATAGTTGTGATGCGCTAGAATTACTTAGTTTCTGAGTAATTTCAAAGTGCCCAAACAGTTGAAAAACGTCTCAACAGTTGTGAAACACCTACTTCAAAAACGCCTAAACAGTGCTGAAACACCTGAACAGTTGTCAAGCACCAAACACTTAGGAAATTTTGTAGCAGTTTTTCAACACTAATGTGCCAACTTCAACAAGTTATTATGAACATAACAAACTAAATTCTTCTGAATTCTTCAAAACTTGATGAATTGATCTAAAATCTTCCAATTAGGTAGTTTTTAGATCGGTTAGCTATCCTTAACCTTCAATTTCTTTAATTAACAACAACAAATCCCTCTTTTGATCAAATTTCCAGTTTGACTGTGATGAACAGTTTCGAACACCAATTCTTTCAATTCACTGATATTGGACTAGTTGTACTGCAAATTGTGATTGAATTCATGTTCTAATGATGAAACACAACTGAAATCAACAATATTTCAATTGAATTTCTTATCAATCACAGATTCAAGTGATTTATGAGTTTGCAAGTTCGTCCAAGCTCAATCACTGAACCAACAGCTCTGATACCATTTGATAGGATCAAATGAATCAATCTGTAATGATATTAGAACACAATTCAATCAAAAAAACATACAAATGTAATCAAATCAATGCAAACAATCAAGAAAAATTCATATTCGTTCATTGATAGAAAAGAAAGACAATTACAAGTGTAACTAGCAGTTACAAGTCTAGTCTGTCGAGTGTAATCTACTACATACACATATCTAAGCTATTTATACTACCAATAAACAAAGGAACTACTATTTACAAACTAGTCCCTATACTATGACAAAACTTATACAAAAGACAACTAAAGACAACATGTTAATCTTTAAGAAGTTCCCACAGACAAGGTACTGGAACTAGCGGGGTTGAGAAGGAAGTGAATGTAGGAGGGATTGGAGTTACGGAGGTTGTATTCAATCTGAGGTTTGATATAGAAAAGACTTGACTGGAGAAGAGGTGCGTGTTGAAAAAGGTGATAAAGAAAAGGGAAAGAGCCTGACATGAGGCTAGGTGATGAAGATGAAGAGGATGATGAACAGCTTGTTGATTGTAGCTCTGAGCCAGAATACTATGAAGGTGATGAGAGGCCAGTGACATATGTGGCTCAGAGCGGGTCCACTGAAGGAGATGTAATAGAGTTGGCCCAAGAAGACTGGTTTGACAAAGAAAAGGAGGCAGAAGAGATAACTCCTTTATTCCAAAATGTTACAGAACCAAGCAAGAAGGATGCTGACAAAAAGATAATAAGCTGCAAATACAATGTCGACCTTAAATTATTCATGATCAAGAGGCGAGGAGGAAAAATCTTCTACCTAAACAAGAGGAAGGCTTTAAGACCTTGCCTAGGTAAGATCTAAGGAGGTTGGTTGAGATTCCACTTATTGATGCAGATGCAAGTGAGAGAGCTATGTTGCTAGAAAAGGAAATTAAGAAGGGGTTGAGTGATAATTTTGAAGCCTTTGGTTATGTGAAGCCTGAGAGAAGGAGGTCAAAGAAAGACCAGGATTGGGCGACTGGCAAGGGCAAGATCGTGTTGAAATTAAAGTCTCCTAAAACAGTTAACAGAGTTCGAGTGCCCAATCCGCTTCCCCCAGTGCTACAAGATTTTGTCAAGTGGTTTTATGACAATAATACTAGGGAAGCTGTGCTTAGATTGTAAGGTGAGCAAGAGATCAGATTGTTTGATCCAATGGAAGTTTTTATGTTTGGAGATGAAGATTTGAGGATATTATGTGAAAAACACATAAAAGCAGGAGCTGGAGGTGAATTTAGAACTTAAGCCAGTCTGTTCATGAGGGTGGCTAACAGAGCTCGGGGAGTGAAAGCTGAAGTAAGGGAGCTAACCAACAAAGTTATTCAAGCTTATTAAACGAGTATGGACGTGTAGGATCTATTAAAGCAGTTACTTCAAGCTAGTGCATATGATGAAGATGATGGGGTAAAAGAGGCCGGAGCTAATCAGGAAGCAACTGAGAAGGCCAAGGAGGATGAAGGTCAAGTGGAAGACCAGGATGGAGCTTAAGAGGAGAATCAAGCTAAAGTCGGTGAGGTCCAACCTAGGGGGAGTATGGAAGATCAAGTATTGGATGGACTCACCTTAGTAGTTAGTTTATTTTGCTTTATTTATAATAGGAACTATGTTAGTTTGTTTTATGTATATAAAGGGAAGTTAGTTAATATTTTGTAGTAGTTTGCTCCGACCCAGCGAAATTACCAGCAAAACTATAGTTTTGCTGGTAGTCAGCTATCTTACCTGAATAAACTGTGCTTTGCAGACGGGTGAAACTAAGCATCCGGTTAGGATAGTTTCGCTACCCAGCGAAACTATCAGTGAAACTAAGTCTGCATATATATTAATCACTGTAATCTTTGGTAAAGAGTTTTGCACAACCCTAATCAGAGTTTATTCATTTTGCATTACTGTTCTTGTGTGTATTTTGGCTGGAATTCTCATTTGCATTATCATTGTGCCTTGTTCTTGGTGTTTTGATTCTACTTTGGTTAAAATGGTTATATTTTGAAACTCTTTTGATGTTTTATTGAATAGATTGTTAGCACCTCTTAATGATTTAACATGTTGTCTTTATTTTGTCTTTGAATTTTACTTTTGCATTGTATTTTACTTTCGCAACAGTATAGGGACTTATTGTGTAATATATGTTCCTTTAGTTTTTTTGTTTAGTATAAATAGGATTAAGTGTATTGTGTAGTTAGACGTTTTGAACATTTCTCTCAATTGTCCACTGTAATCCTTGCATCTAATCAATAGAAACTGATTTGAATCTTTGTAATTGTTGATTACTTTTTTTTTAATTGTTGATTTCTTAATCATAACACAGAATCAGTCCATTTGAACCTATCAAATGGTATCAAAGCTTTCGGTTCAGTGATTTGGAGCTTGAAACGACTTTCGAGCACTGTGAATCACTTTAATCTATGTTTTTGATAGCAATTGTTCAATTAATTGATTAATTCAGTTGTGTTTCACATATTGAAACATGAATTGAATCACAATTGAGTGATTTTACACTAATAGATCTGAATTTTCATCAGATTTAAGTGCGAACTGTTCTTCATTCGTTCGAACACAAATTTCATCAACAATCATAAACTTTTGTTGTTAATTGAAGCAAGATGATGCTAAAGGATTGATATTCACTACCTTATACACTTGATTGAAGTGTTTGAGAACAACTAATCAAGTTTTGAAAAGTTTGTTAAGATCAAGTTGTTACGAAAAGGATGAATTAGGCGTTTGATGCGTTGAAAATCATCTAAAAATTACTAAGTGTTAGGCGCATGAACACTGTTCAGACGCTTTAAGATTGTGTAGGCGCTTTCAGATTGATCGTTTTCACACTGTTTGAAGGCGTTTTAGCACTATTTGGACTTTTTTCAGAAACTAAGTCCCAGGCGTTTTGGAAGTATTTGGACGTTTGAAAATTGTTCAGATGTTTGACAACTGTTTGGACGTTTCAGGACTGTTCAGGCGTTTCAAAGCTTGGAAGTTTCAGAAATACACTAAGGCATTCCCTTAGGCGTTTTAAAGTCAAAGTAGGCGCTTCTATACTATTCAGACGCATCAGAATCAGACTTTTCTTTCAACACTTAGAAAATTTTTCAAAAATCTAAAATCCAAAAATATTTCTTCTTTATTTCATTTTAAATCAAAAACAATAAAAATATTATATTGTCATAAATTCAAAAATTAAACATGGTTATGTCTGAAGATTCTGAGAATCGTGTACCAAAGTTGAAAAATAGAGCAGACTTCAAGAACTGGTCACTCAGGCTGAAACACCATCTGAATTCTATAGATACTGATCTATGGAAATCTATTATGAAAGGGCCTTATTGTCCTGTCACCACTGATGGTCCAGATAGAGGTTTTGTGTACACAAAAGAGTCACAAGAACCTTATCCTGAAGATGATTTACATGGACATGATCTGAAGAAGGAGAAGAATGATATTATGGCTTATTCACTCATGTGTAAAGGATTGCCTTTAGAAGTCTTATCAAGGCTTGAGAACTATCAAACTGGGTACACAATATACAAAGCCTTGAAAGTCATATGTGAAGGAGGAAAAGAAATTCAAGACCTTAAAAAACAGAAATTGAAAAGGCAACTTGAATTGTTCGAGCATATCTCAGGAGAGACCATAAATCAGATGATAAATAGATATGTGCAACTTACATTAGAGATGTCTACTCTAGGAATTAAGAATGATCTTAAAGACCAAAACAATAGACTTCTAAATGCACTACCATCATCTTGGAAACAGACTGCGACTTTGTTGAACCATACTAAAAAGTTTCCAATGGATCTTGACCTTCTCATAGCTAAAATTGAGTTAGTAGAAATTGATGAGAGTTCAAGAAATAATGACAGAAATGCATCAACATCTCAATACAAGTATGTTGCTTCTCTAGCAAATACTATAGAGAATGCTTTTCTAGCTAAGGATGAATCAACTCCTGAAGATGAGGGTGATCTGTATATGAGAGCAGGATTCTTCACCAGTACACCTGTCTACTCTACTCAACCATAACCACAGTCTCCTAAGCCCAAAATCCTAAACCTCAGAATGGGACTCCATCTTCTAAATCTGCTAATCCTAGCAAAGTTAAAGATGTTATAAACATCCTTCTATAGGATGAAGAGTCCAAATCTACCTTTATAGCCTTCATGGCAAGTTTTCAAGCATACCAATGCAGTCTTCTAACTCAAGTTGATTTGATTTTGCAGGATTTGTTTAAGATGGATCCTGATGATGTAAAAGAGATGGAACTTAACTGGCAGACGGTCATGATAGCTTACAGGACTCAAAAGCACTCATATGCAAACAAACACTACAAACCCAGTGCAAACAAAACTGTTGGGTTTGATAAATCAAAGTCAATATGCTTTAACTGTAACAGCTATGGCCACTTTTCAAGAGAATGCAAAGCTCAAAGAAATCAAGGAGGAAATGGTCAAAGTAGTTCTAACAATCAGAAATATCATCAACAGGCCCATAAGACATTTCAAAAGCCTTATCAAAGCCTGCCAATGCCAGAATTCAAAGAAGAAAAGACCATTGAAGAACCAAATATAGCACTGGTTGTATGTATCAAGGATGGTTATGACTGGAGTTCGTATGCTGAACAGTTTACATCTGATCGTACTTCTGGTTTGGCACTGGTTGCTGAAATAAATAATGAAGACTGGTTTAAAGACAAGGATCTAAAGACAGAAGGTGAATCAAACAATGAGGCAGACTATGATTCGAGCAACAAAGCTGACCCAAAGGAAAAAGCTGAAGAAGTTGCTCTCATGGCACAATTTGAACAACCAAAGGTTGTGAACTCATCATCTGACACTGAGTCTTCAAACTCTTATCCAGAAATTCCAGTGGAAGTAAGGGAGAAAATGTGCACAAAAGCATGTTTTAAACAAGTAGAACACTACAGAACTTACTCGTTCAAAATATGTGATAAACTTAAATAAGAAGAATCAAAGCACAATAAGCTAAAAAATGATCATAAAATTTTTTATGATAAAATCATATCTCTTCAAGCTTCTTGGAACAAAACATTAAAAGAACTTGAACTTGTTAAGAAACAACTTAAAGAGATGACAAAAACTATTGAACAAGAAAAATTGGCACATGTAGCAACTCAAAGTGATTTGGCCAAAGTTAAAAGCTCTAAGAAAATTGTTGAGTAACTGGTGAATGGAAGAAAAGATAAAGATAAAATAGGATTAGGATTCACACATGAGCCTACGCCTGAATCAATTACAAATATCTTACCTGAAAATTTTAATACTCATGATCATTCACCAGAGAATAAAGCTAAACTTAAACAATTTCAAGAAAAGAAGAAGAACAGTCAATCAAATGTTGAGAGTGAAATCAAAAAGATAAACATTGAAATATTTGATGAGAAAGATTCAGAAAAGATAAAGAATGGTCATCCTATTAAAGTAAAATCTTATGAACCAAAACAAATGAACAAAAAGTTCTTTCTACCTAAAGCTGAGAGTGTTATTGAACAAAGTGAATCTGAACAAAAGACTGAAAAATCTAATGATGTCAATGACAAAATGAAAGGAAAATATGAAGAAGCTAAATCAGACATGTCATTTTCTGAGGATTCAAGTTGAAATGAATCAATTAAAATCAAAGAATGTGAAAAAGAATCTTCTCAAGATTCAATCAAAATCCAAAGCAATAAAACATCATCAAGAACAAGAAATCAAAGAAGAAGAAAAGCTGCTAAAGCTAAAAAGGTTGAACAAATCAATCAATCAAATAAGTCAATTCAACTTAAACCAGTGAAGTTTGTGTCTGCAGGAACTTTTGACATGAATACAATCTCTGAAACTACATCTAAACCTAAGATCAAATCTAACTCTGATCTGAAAACAGGTTCATGTCCTAAGTCTTCCGTTGTTCATAAAAGATCTGTATCTAAGGAGTCAAAGAGTTATGATCATGCTCAAAAGCAAAATCCTAAAAATCAAAAGACCAAATTCACACAAAGGAAACAACATATTAACCTAACTACCCGTAAACAAGAATCAAATATGTCTTCCACATCAAGGGTTAATAAAATGTTTTTTAATCATGCTCAAAAGTATTGTGATATATGTGATATATACAATCATGACATATCTGAATGTTACTTTAACAAGTACTATCACATATGTGATATGAAAAATCACACAACTACTGATTGTTATTTTAACAAATATTGTGCATTGTGTGATGAACGAAATCATAATACTGAGGATTGCTTCTTTAGAAAGAACTCAACAAGGAAGGATTTTGGTAATCAGGGATATGTTAATCCACAATTTCAAAGAAATCATAATATTGGTTTTCAATATCTACAAAAACAACCTTCTTTGGGTTTGAGATCATTCAGAAGAATCAATTCTGATTATGATAATCAGTATAATGTCAAATCACAGCAATACAATCAAGGAAAATTTATTTCACGTTCTGGGAGAATGAAAAATGAAACATTTAACAAGAAAAACTTTTCTAATGTTTCAAATAATGGTTTAAAATTTCTTGATGATGATCTTGGAAAAAGGTTTAATGCTTTTATATCAAAACAATTAAAAGATAATCAAAATGTTTTTCGAAGAGGATTTGAAAATCCTAAATTCCAAAAGAAACCTGATGTAAACAAACTCCATTTTAAGTAGTTTACCACTGTAGATAAATTTGGAAAGCCCAAGACCATCTCGGCTTGGGTTACTAACTCATCTTAAATGTCTTTGAATGCAGGTACGCCCGCGGGGACCAGTAAACACATGGTATGTTGACAGTGGGTGTAGCCGGCATATGAAAGGCAATCAAGCCTTACTTCAAGACTTTAAGACAAAAGATGGTACTCATGTGGCTTTTGGTGGAGATGCCAGTGGAAAGATAACCGGTGAAGGAACGGTATCAAATGGAATTATAAATTTTCATGAAGTCAACTTCTATGAACAGTTGAACTTTAATCTTTTGAGTGTTTCACAAATATGCGATAAATCTTATTCTGCTTTATTTGATGACTCTCATTGTTATATTTTAAAGCCAAGATTTTAGATCAGCAAGGAGTGGGTTGTTGTTAAAGCTGTTCGAGATAGAGATGTCTACAAGTTAGATATGTCTCATGTTGATCCTTTAACAGAAACAACTTGTCTCATTGCTCATGCATCAAATGATAAATGCCAGCTTTTGCATGGACGTCTCGGTCATTCCAACTTCAAAAATATGAACAAACTTGCAGCAGGAAGTCATGTAGTAGGAATTCCATCAAAGAAGTTTGCTGCATCAGATCCCTGGAAAGCATGTTTGAAAGGAAAACAACATAGAGCGTCTTATAAGTCCTAATAGATAAACTCAGAAGCCTCTACAGATGTTACACATGGATTTATTTGGTCCTGTAAACATGCAGAACATTGGAAACAAATCATATTGTTTAGTTATCATTAATGACTATACAAGATTTTCTTGGGTTTTCTTTTTACGTGCAAAATTTGAAATGGCTGAACTGTTAAAAGAGTTTATCACTAAAGTAGAAAATCAAATTGATCTAAAAGTCAAAATAATAAGAAGTGATAATGGAACAGAGTTCAAAAATGCTAATGTTGAATCATTTTGTGCAGGAAAAAGGATAGCTCATCAATTCAGTGCTCCAAGAACTCCATAACAAAACGGAGTTGCAGAAAGGAAAAACCGAACATTGATTGAAGCAGCTCGTACAATGTTAGCACATGCTATGATTCTAATCACTTTCTGGGATGAAGCCATATCTACTGCATGTTTCATTCAGAATGGTACTCTATTGGTGAAAGACAAACTAAAAACTCCTTAAGAGTTGATGTTTGGCAAGAAACCAAACGTAAATTTTCTTAAATCTTTTGGTTGTCCTATTTTGATTCTAAATTCGAATGATCAGCTAGGCAAATTTGACGCAAAATCTGATCATGGATTTTTCTTGGATATTCATCAGCTTCTAAAGCTTATAGAGTTTATAACTCTAAGACGAATGTTATCATTGAAACGTTCAATGTTAAATTCCTTGAAAATTCTTTTCCATCAGTTGCAAATGGTCCAGCATGGTTATTTGATTTAGACTCATTATCAAACTCTTTCAATTCTAATCTGTTTGAATCTTCTTCTGTCAACAGTAAAAGGAGATTTTGGATCCTTTAGTGACGACTCAGACTCTGATGATATGGATGATTCAAGCCCAAACTATCCATTTTTCTCATTTGTGAGAGATCCCATCTTCAATTCGGAGAATAATGATCAACAAATTCCTGAGCAACAACAAGTTCCTGAAAACTCTGTTGATTCTCAACAACTTCCTAATGATGGTAATGAGTTTGTGCAACCTGAGTCAGGAATAACATCTATCTCTGGTGATGCTGTTGATACTGGTAACTTTGACTACTTTATCAACTAATTGACTCAAGTTCCAAACTTCAATCCACATTCTTCTAACCTACTGCATCAGCTCTCTAACTTGAATCAAATAAATCTAGATGTTACTGTTCAAGGTGATGAGATTCCGACATCTCGTATTCACAAGAACCATCCAACATCTCAGATTATAGGTCCATTGAATGAGAGAATAAGGAGTAAATCAGAACAAGCAAACCCGTGCTTATACTCTTGTTTTCTTTCTCAAATTGTTCCTAAACACGTTACCGAAGAGTTAAAGGATAATGGTTGGATTGAAGCCATGCAATAAGAATTACTTCAATTCCGCAAACAAGAAATGTGGAATTTGGTGGAATTACCTGAGGGAGAAAATGCTATAGGAAAAAAATGGCTGTTTAGAAATAAAACCGATGATCGGGGGATAGTTATTAGAAACAAGGCGAGACTAGTTGCACAAGGATACACACAAGAAGAAGGAATTGACTATGATGAAGTATTTTCTCTAGTTGCAAGACTTGAATCCATTCGTGTCTTCCTAGCTTATTCATCATTCATGAAATTCAAGGTGTATCAAATGGATGTTAAATATGTGTTCTTGTATGGTCCAATCACTGATGATGTGTACGTGAAGCAAGACTTGAATCCATGATGAAGTATTTGCTCTAGTTGCACAAGGATACACACAAGAAGAAGGAATTGACTATGATGAAGTATTTGCTCTAGTTGCAAGACTTGAATCCATTCGTGTCTTCCTGGCTTATGCATCATTCATGAAATTCACGGTGTATCAAATGGATGATAAATATGCGTTCTTGTATGGTCCAATCACTGATGATGTGTACGTGAAGCAACATCCAGGCTTTGAGGATGCAGAATTTCCACATCGAGTGTACAAGCTAGCAAAGCTCTTTATGGACTCCATCAAGCAACTAGAATTTGGTATGAGACATTGTCACAACACTTGATCCAACATGGATACACAAGAGGGAAAATCGATCCAATTTTATTCATAAAGAAGGATGCTGATGATATCTTATGTATGCATGTGTACGTTGATGATATCATATTTGGTTGTACTAGTCAAAGACTGTGCAATGAATTTGAAGAAATCATGAAGTATCGTTTTCAGATAAGTTCTATGGGAGAAATCAATTTCTTCCTTGGACTACAAGTTCAACAATCCGTAGATGGTATATTCATCAATCAAGAGAAGTTTGTTGAAAAACTCTTGAAGAAATTCAAACTACAAGATTGTTAGTCCATAAGAACTCCAGCTGATGTAAGCTCTAAGATTGAGCCTGATCTAAAGGAAAATCAGTTGACCAAACTTTATACAGATCTATGATTGGTTCTTTGATGTGCCTTGCTGCATCTAGACCACATATAATGTATGTTGTTTATGTCTGTGTCAGGTATCAATCAGACCCGAAAGAATCCCACTTAATTGCTGTCAAGAGGATATTCAGGTATCTCAAAGGTAAACCCACTCTAGGGCTATGGTATCCTTACGAGTGAAACTTTGAACTATATGGATATACAGATAGTGATTATGGTGGATGCTGTCAAGATAGAAAATCTACAACGACTGGTTGTCAGTTTCTTGGTCCCCGATTAGTCTTGTGGCAATGCAAGAAACAAACGATTGTCTCTGTTTCAACTGCAGAAGCTGAGTACATAGCTGCATCAGCAGGATATTCTCAAATCCTTTAGTTGCAAAACCAACTACTAGATTATGGGTTCAATTTTCTTAAAACACCCATTTACATTAATAACAGCGTTGCTATGTTCATTACAGCTAATCCAGTTCAACATTCAAAAACAAAACGTATCGAGATTCGGTATCATTATCTCAAAGATAACTTTGAAAAAGGTTTAATCATTTTGATTCAAATTGCAACTGAAAAAAAGTTGGCTAATCTATTTACTAAAGCCTTCTTACCAGGAAGGTTTGAGTACTTAGTGGAGTCAATTGGTCCTATTAACCATGTGTAAACCTGCTTTCTAAGTCCTTTTTTCAGTTCTTTGAATCTTACCATGATCAGAACCCTCCCTAATCCAAAAGGTCATAGTAAGAGAACCTGTCAAAGTTATTTGCCTGATTGTAGTTTGTGTGTGTGTGTGTTTTCTTTTATAGAAAAACCAAATACAAAAGTAGAAAATTTAAAAAATTAAAAATAAAAATATAGAACAAAAACTACAAAAATAGAGTCTTTCTTTATTTGTTAATTCATTTTTAGGAGTGAATCTGTTTTTGCAACATGTGAGAAATGATAGTACATTGGTGAGATCAGTTGCATACTTCACTCGATAATAAAGTCTGACATGATCAGATATGATGGGTAGAGAATCTCAAGCTATTATACTGAAAAAGTAAATTCTTGTGATTAAACTAAATCATGTTCATCTGAGTATTTTAATACTATATTAGCTTATCAGATTGATTGCTTTTAAAGTTACAACACTCACACCTGATGGTGATATGACTAATCATGAGATCTGTTACAAGCATCATCTCACTTCTTTGTTATGAGTCATCATAGACCTGAAGTGCTAAGATATCCTCTGTTGTAAGTGATTACAGACCTAGATATTCTCCTTTGATGCAAAAGATGCCAATGTGCACAACCTATTCAAATGTATGGTTAGAGCTGGTCAAATGGTTATCCATAATCATTCTCTGTTTAATTAGTAACATGAACTCTGGTTATGCATATATGTCAGGTAATAAGTAGAGAATGTGTGCTTACTTGCATGTCTTGATGATAGTTGATATCTCTAAGTCTTTGTATAAGTCACATCATGTCATATCTAACTCTACCCTAATCAATCCAAGAATTAAAAAGTAAGTGAGCTGATCCTTTTGTCAAAAACACTCATTTTCTGTCCATAGATCTTGTGTCTCCTTTGCTGTGAAATCACTGATCTGGAACACACTTGATCAGGATTTATTCATTGTCTGTGACTATTCACACTTCATTTTATTTTAATGTGCTGATCTTAACTGATATGATCTCACTACAGACAATGATTCTATTGTAAATATTAAATTTTGATTCTGCTTTAATTTTGATTTTGTGCATGTTTTCTGTGTGCAAACAATTTAACAATGATAAGTGTGATCCTATTGTGTTAACTTGGAAAACATCTAAGTTTATAAAACTTAAAAGTTTAGGGGGAGTAATAAATGTAAGAGTTTTCTCAGAAAATCAAAATTAAAATGTTGAATGGAAAGGATGAAGCTAAATGTTCAAAGTATGTGTGTGTTTGATAATGTAAAATTTTGATAATGACAAAATGAACCTATAAAAATTTTCAAGTGGAAAAGCTTCTTGCGAATGTTGAAAATAAGACAAACTTGTTTAATTTTATGACTAAAATGAAGGGAACTTTAATTTTGAAATTTTAAATTAAAATAAAAGGGTTTAAAATGTCAAAACTGAAAATCGAGGGTAAAAAATGTAAATTTTGGAGGAAAATTTCAAAATTCTGAAAATTGTTTGAATGTTAGTACGTGAACAGTGCTAATAAGTCTAAACAGTGTTCAGGTGAAAGATGTGAAAAATGTACAAGTGTATTGAAACTCATCCGCCTAAACAGTGCCCATAAGTCCATTTAGGTGTATGATGAGATTTCAGAATTATTGCAAGTGTTTAGGCATTTCTCATAGACTCCTGCGCCTGAACAGTTGTTAGACATCTGAGAAATTTGGTTAGGTGTTAGGCGGTCCAACATTCCCATGCCTCTACACAGTACCAGACGTTTTAAGTGTAAAATTGACAAAGTGTTGGACGTTTCATATAGATTCATGCGGCTGAACAGTGCAAAACCGGCTGAACAATGCACAACCGTCTGAACAGTGCTTATGCGACTAAATAGTTCTCATGCGTCTAACCTCAAACGCCCATACAGTGCTCATGCGTCTATAATTTTACACTTAGTATATAAAGAACACTTCTGATTTTTCACTCGTTCACAATCTCAGACCCCTGAACTCATTCGACACCCATTTCACCCATTACACTCAATATTGTCATCTGTTTCTGAAATTTCTTAATCGAAAGTGTGTACATTTGATTGATGAATGTAAGCTCATTGATTAAATCATTTCATTTCAAGTTACTGATTCAAAATTAGTCAGACGTTTCGAGTCTGTTTAGGCGTTTGTAACCCTAAAACTTGAAAAACTTGAAATTAATGCATCAAAATGAATCTAAGAACTTAAATTGATCATGTATTGTTAATATACATTGAATTTTGATAATTTTGAAATGTGGAATTGTTGCTTTTATGAACATTGAGCATAAGGTGTTCTTCATCAGTTCAAATGAAGAAGATGAACAGTTTTAAAGTTTGAAATTTTTTTAATAAAAAATTAATTAAAGAATTCATAAGAACTTAATTGATAAATAACTTTGATAAATGATAAGTGACTTAGTATGGTTTAAAACAATAATACAACAAATTATATTTAATATGATTTGGACAGAATTTTAAGGAATTCTAGAAAATAATTAAGTACAATTTGATGTAACATAAAAACCAAGTGTTTAAAACATAATAATTCCTTAACATTAATCCAAAGTTTGATAAAATCAAATTATTTCAAATAAATCAAGATATCTAAATTTTGTGTGTTTGTTTGTGCAGATGGCTAAATTGAAATTTCAACCGAAGCATAATGTAGCTGCTTATTTAGATGAAGAAAGTAGAGAAGCGGCTGGTTATGAGGAGATTATTAGATTTCTGCTAAGAACAAAATATGTATATGCCATGTGTGCTGGACCTGTGATTAATGCAAGACTTATTAAGAGATTTTGGAGAACAACTGAAGTAGTAAGAGATGATGAAGGGAACAAAGTTGTTAGAGCATTCATAATAAATGATAGGATGATTAATGTCTCTGAGCAAGCAATTAGGGTAGCTCTTAGACTGGGAGAGAATGATCCTCAAGACTTAGCAGAATATACATTCAATGAGTGTAGAGATGTGTTTAAGCTGATGGGTCACCCTGATCATTTCCCTAAGAAACAATTCTTCAGGGCTAGGGTGTACAACCATTGGAAATTACTCTGTTATATATTCCAACAATGCATGTGCAAAAGAAGTGCAGGATGGGATTCATTCCCAATGGACATTGTATCTCCGATCATAGCCTTAACCACTAATAGAAGATTTAATATGGCTAAGTGGATTATGAATGGATTCATCTACAATTTAAAGAGAGGAAAAAGTAATAAGTACTTGATGTATCTGAGATTTCTTCAGCTGCTCATAAATGAAGATCATCATGACTTGTATGTAGATAGAGTTGAAGGTGATAGACTAGAGCTGGAACATATGTCTGAAGATGTATACAAGAGACTGGGAGTTATTACTGGAGCTCGAAATATTCCTCTATTTGATTACATGAGAAATGTAGCTATGGATGAGGTTGATATTAATCAACAACACTTTCATTTGTCTGAGGATGAACCAATAGATCCAAATCATCTTATTGGGGATGATATTGATGAGATTATGGATGAAGAGGATGATGAAAGTGATGAAGATTATGATGATGTTGCTGATGATGATGAAGTTGCTGAAAGCTCATCAGATGATAGTGATGATGATGGAGATGATGGTGCAACAGAGGCACATCAGGCTAATAGCAGTGAAGCCGCTTTGTCTGATCATGCTGATGAAACACATGATATTGGTGAAACTCATGATGATCCAATGACAGAAGCACAAGGTGATGAAGAAGCTGAGGATGATGTACAAAATCAAACATTTGATTTTGAGTTTATGGAAGCTATGCTTTCTGAGCCTATCTTTCAAGGCACATCTCATGTAGAATCTGAAGACATTCCAGTCATTACAACACAAAATGTGTCTGTACAGACTGATGATATCATAGATATTGATGAGACTGAAAAGTTGAAAGAAGTCATTATGTCTCGAAAAAGAGATAGCTGAATTGAATGAAGAAAACTTGAAGTTGAAAGAAGTTATTAAGCTGAAGGATGATGAGATAGTGAGTGTGGTGAGTGACAAATATGAGATCATGAAGACATTTGATGTAATGATCAGAGATTATGATGTCATGGAAGAAAAGTATAAGAAGATGAATGAAGAAAATGGAAGGATGAAAGAAGAATTGGCTAAGTTGAAAGAAGAATAAAAGATTGACTCTCCAGATCTTGAGGTTGTATATGAAGTAAATCCAATTAATATTGAAGAAGATCCTATTGTTGATAAAGGTAAGAGGAAGTTAGATGAACTGGATGAATCAGTATTACCTGAATCTTCATCTAAAGTTCTAAAGCTTTCTGAAGTGTAGGATGAAGGAGAGAAATATGTGCAAGAAACTATTGAGGCACTAGATGATATTAAAGAAGAATTTAATGATGATTGGTATGATGAGGTATTGGAGGATAAAGATATAGATAAAGCAATCCTTGAAAAGGACTTCACCCTTGTGGAAACAATTCCAGATGAAGTTCCTATTGATTTTGAGGATAGATATAACTTCCTTGTAAAGATGAAGTATGACCGAGTATTCCTGGATGGACTGACAGTGACGCAGATCAACGAATAATATGAGAAATGTATAATTGCTGAGTCAGTAGCTCCCGTGGATCCAAACGAGATTGTAGTAGAGCATGGAGAATGGAATCCACTGTAAGAGAGCTTAAACATTGCAGAAATGCCAAGCTCAGAGCTTCACCATCCAGATCCGGATGATATGAACATTGTTGCTTTGAGATCTTGGTTACATGCACAAAACTACCTATAGAAAAGATTAAAGAGACTCCAAGGTGAATCCTTTAGGAACCTTGTTAGAAGCTTTCAAGCTACAAAGAAATAGTCTAACAAGATTATTATACTAGACACGGATAATCCTCAATACTTGGAGATCACCAAAAGAACAACGATGCTAAAGTCTCAAGAAACCAGATCAATAGCACAGAAGACAAATGTTTATGAGTGAATGAAAGAGCTGATGAGGATGTTTCCGGATATAGAGAAACAAGCATATAAAGTTTCTCTTGATCATAGACAAATATTTAACAAAGCCAGATCAACGGGTGACTTGGTAAGGAATGTACTACAAAAAAGACAATCTATATCAGAACTGCTAAATGCCAAGATTTCTCCAGATTCCACCAACCATGTTAAAATTGTAGCCTGGAAATATAATGAGATTTTGATGCTTTCTTAATCAAACGAGTTAATGTTGTATGTGATGTTTATCACTTTTACTCGAGCATCATAAAGCTACCGGTTCAAGACTTAAAGGAGTTGAACAAACTGCCTTTGATCAATCCGACTGGAGCTAAGCGTGGAGAGATGTTTGTAGAGCTGCTGTATAGAGGAATTACAAGAGCAAGTGCTTTCTTGGAAACAAGATTTTCTCAAGAGGATAAGGAGTACTTTGCTACGTTGAAAAAGAATAGAAAGATAAAGGGAAAACAATCAGAGGATGAGCATTTCCTGATTGAGTTTTGTGATGACTACTTTGAAAAGGTAACGACTCCAGGATTGAAGGTTATTGATGGAACACATAAATCAAAAGCTATTTGGTGTGTTTGAAATCTCATTAACTGGGATGAGTATATGATTACTCTTTTTGGTGTGTTCGAGCTCAAATTGTTGCCTCCAAGCTATATATCTTTCTTGTCAGTGCAAAAGTTTGAACGCGTAACTCCTGATGTAGCAGAAAATGATCATAAATATTTATTGTCAATTATTAAAGTAATGAATGCTGCTATGGAGAGGATTTCACTGCCAAAAGCTTTGGCTTATGCAAACATTATGTAGAAATATATTAAAGTTATAGAGTTCATGAGGATATCCAGTAAGGGAGTGTTAGAAGTATACTCAAAAGGTAATTCAAAGCCTGTTGAGTTATATGCTAATATTGACATTAGAGGATTATCTAAAGAGACACTTGAAATCATGAACAAAATGGAGATAAAGATGAATGAGGTGAAGCCTGAGCAAGGTGTATTAGCTAACAAATTAAAATCTGCTATTGCTAAGGCCTTGAGAGAACAAGAGCTTTATAAGGAGAAGCCAATGTTTAAAGTTAAAGAACTAGAGGATTACTTTAAAGATTAAAGATGGATGCACAGGAAGAAAGAAGATTGCAAATAAAGAGAGGAGAGAAGAATGTAGCTGAGAAGACTGAAGAAGATAGAAGATTGAAGCTGAAAAAGATCAAGAGAATGAAGACTAAAGAAAACTAAAGACTGAAGACCATGTAAATCTTAGGGGGAGTATTGTTAGCACCTCTTAAAGATTTAACATGTTGTCTTTATTTTGTCTTTGTATTTTACTTTTGCATTGTATTTTACTTTTGTAATAGTATAGGGACTTAATGTGTAATATATGTTCCTTTAGTTTCTTTGTTTAGTATAAATAGGACTAAGTGTATTGTGTAGTTAGACGTTTTGAACATTTCTCTCAATTGTACAC
This sequence comes from Flaveria linearis, assembly GCA_024085815.1. Taxonomy (NCBI): domain Eukaryota; kingdom Viridiplantae; phylum Streptophyta; class Magnoliopsida; order Asterales; family Asteraceae; genus Flaveria; species Flaveria linearis. Next base: position 53,275,111 of record CM044008.1, read on the forward strand.
TCTAATCCTTGCATCTAATCAATAGAAACTGATTTGAATCTTTGCAAATGTTGATTACTTTGTTCTTTTAATTGTTGATTGCTTAATCATAACACAGAATCGATCCATTTGAATCTATCATTGATACTTATTTTAGTGGTGTTTGATTGTGATTTCCTATCTTTACCACTGTTTTCAATCATTGATAGACCAACAGTGGACTATGATTCAGAGAGGCCAATGACTTATATGGCTCAGAGGAGTTCGGTCAAAGGAGATGTGGTGGAGTTGAGGAAAAAGGACTTGTTTAATAAGGAGGAGGAACCATAGAAGGTAACCCCTTTGTTTTAGAACATTCAAGAATCAGAGAGGAAGGAGACAAATAAGAAGATAGTGAGTTGGAAGTACAAATCAAAGCTAAAAATGTTTATGATCAAAAGACGTGTATGCGGGATCTCTTATTTGCATAAAAGGAAGGTGTTTAAGACCCTTCATAAGTCGGATTTGAGGAGATTGGCAGAGATTCCCCTCCTAGATTCAGGTTTAAGTGAACGTGCTACATTGTTGGAGAATGAGATCTATCAGGGCATAAAGGACAACTTTGAAGCTTTTGGATATATGAAGCCCGAGAGGAGATGATCAAAGAAGGATCTAGATTGGGTGACCGGGAAAGGAAAGATTGTGTTTAAGCTATAGCCTGCAAAGACCGTCAACCAAGTGAGGACACCTGATCAACTAGATTACAAAATCCAAGAAATGGTTTTATGACAATCAAACTAGAGAAGCAGTAGTGTGGGTAAAGAACGAAGATGAGATAATGTTGTTCGCTCTGATGGAGGAATCTCATTCAGTGATGAGGATCTAAAAGTTTTATGCGAGCTTGTTTGAGTGAGTGAAAAAACAAGGCTAGGGGCATGAGGCCGGAAATCAAGCAGCTCCAGAAGAGCATGCAAGAACTCAAGGATCTGGAGGCGGAAGTTGGAGATTTGACTCGACTGATGGAGGGAGCAAAGGCATGAGCTAAACCAGATGACCCGACAGGTGAATATCCCCCTAGGGGGAGTATTGATGATTAAAAATAGGGTGGTTGACTGGGTCCATGAATAAGATTCTCTGTTGATGTGACATCAACAAGGATCGAATATGATGATTGAGTCAATCATTAAGTAGGGAAATACAGAATCGAAGAACATTCAACGCTGAAATAATACTCATAAATGCGTTGTATATTCATTGTTGGTAAAAAAGTTATAGTAGGTGCTAGGGTTTTCAATACAGTGAATTGACAACCTTAAAACCTCAAAGCTTGAGTACTGAGAATACTTACAATCGAAAAACATACAAAAGTTGGGTATTCTATTATATTTATAGGCTGACAAAAAGTCTGTACAAAATGACTAAACTACCCTAACATCTATATATCAGAATACTAGCCTAAGTACAAAAGCTAATCAGCATTTGTGTTTGCTCATCCGCACTAACTAATGCGGGTGACTTGTACTTCATCAGCATTTCTTCTGTGTCTTTAGTATTAAGTTTTGTTCATCAACATTGATAAATACAGATGAACAAAATCTTATCAGCATGTGTCTTTTGTGTATTCCACATTAGTTAATGCGGAAGAACAAACACTTGTTAGCATTTGTTTAGAATATACGCGTTTGTATATGCGGATGAACACATACTTGTCAGCATTTGTTCTTTGGTCATCTGCATACACAAATGTGGATAGGCAACACTTGGTTTCTATACTTCACCCGCATATCTTCTTGGACTTGTAGGATTTCACCAGTAGAACAACCATCACCCACCTCTTGAATTAGTATGTATATCCTTTCAGGATCCAACAATGCTCCCCCTAAGGATTATAAAGCCAATGTTCTTCAAGGGTTTGATGGTGGATGAGGTTGTAAAGATTCTGCTGGGACTTCTACTAACGCTTGGACAGATACTGATGGAGCTGGGGTTGGTTCTGGAAGTGTTGGATCCAAGATGGCCTTGATCATATTAGAAAAATCTCTTGCCTCATTCATCTTGTCTCTGCTTAGTACATGTATCTTCATCTAGCTCATGGAATATACAGCTTCAGTAGGCATCTGCCTCAGGGATATAGGTTCCTAGATGGATATTATGGACAACCCATCCCTGTGAATCAGTAAAGATCCATCAGCATCAACCTCAAGCTTTACAATATTGCATAACTAGAGAGGAGTCTTTTTCTTCTTTATTTTTCTCTTTTGGAGTTTATCGTATCGTATGCCATTTTCAGTATCCTGATACATTTCAGGAAGAAGTACAGATCAGCCTCTCCAACCTTGTTGTTTAAGTCTCTAAAATGTCTTGTGAAGATGTAGTGGATATAGGTTTCATCAAGTAATCTAACCTCACATCCAGTAAACAATCTGATTTCAGCTCCTTCTTTTCCTCACCACCTTCTTTCAGTAACCAACTCATATGTATTTTCATCATAAAATACATTTGAGATTGGTATTCCTTCATTTCCCTATCAGTCATACTATAGGGATAAGGATATTGAGCTTGAGGAGCTTCAGATAGTTGGGTATGGGTTGGAGTGAATGTAACAGGAGACCTGACTATTTTCTTTTCATGCTTAGTCACATAAGTGGGCTCAAGAAGTTTGTATAGCTTGTTCATTTCGTCCACCATAGACTCATAGGTCATTCCAAATACATCATCAGCATCATTACCGTGATTGATTAAGTACATTGGTTTAACTATCAAATAATTGGTTTGAGCCTTTTCAACCATCTTTTCCACTGAATTCAGCCTTCACAGTGTTGTCTTTTATGATAGGTTCATCAACCTGGTAACCTCCCTTAATCTCCCCTTCTTCCAAGTCTGTAAGTTCAATAGTTTTTGTCAGTTGTCCCTCAGCCTTTTCATGTTCTTTGAGAAATTGAGCTATTGTAGCTAGGCTTCTTGGATCATCATTTTGCTTCTTTTTAACTGGCTTATCTTCTTCCACAGGCCTTTTTCCTTTTGCCTTCTCAGTCAAATACTTTCTATTCCTAGAATAAGTGTGAACACGAGATCCAAATGAAGATGGAATAGATGATTCAGCTTCTTTTTTTTCTTTTTCCTATTATTTCTCATCATCTTCTCCCTTTTCATTTCACAAAGTCTTCTAATGAGTTCTTTTTGCTCATCAGAAAAGGAGACAACCGATACAATCCGTAAACTCAATCTTTCTCCAATGGCACTGGAGAGTGAGGAATCACCACTATATGCTCAACTAGAGGCCTTGGGTCTCCCATAAACTCCCATAAGTCATCATCAATAATGAATTGTCCAGTAGAATAGATATCATGTCTCATAGGCTTCTTCCAAATGTTCACTTGAGCACACAACCATTGCAAGACTTTGTTCATCTTTTCTAATTTCACTGGATTCTGTTTCCTTCACAGACTCAGTCACCTTTTGTTTTTTGCAGGTGGAGAGTCATCATTATTACTATCACTCTCACCTGATGCACTATCATCTTCTTTTGATTCTTGTTTGTCACTTTCATTATCCTTCTCCTTCTCAGAATCATCATCTTTATCTTCTTGTTCTTTGGCTATCTCCTATTTGATGTTGATTAATATTTCCAACTCTCAGACTCTTTTTGTTAAAATCTCAATTCGTTCATTAAGATCATCTATGATATTAGTTTGAACATCAAGCATGTTCTCCTATTCTTCCATGGCAAGTGTCTTTATAGTAACAGTATCCATATGCCCAATGATATCATCTTTTGCTTGTTTGAAGGCAGCCTTAAGTCTGTCTATCCCTAGGTCTTTTTCTTTCTTTTCAGACTCATATTTTTCTTTAAGTTCCTTGAGTTCTTATTCTTTCTCATCCAACTCTAGAATTCTATCTTGGATAATTCTAGTTCTTCTATCAAGCAATTTCTCCATCCTACCCACTTTCACCAACTTTGAAATCATCTCATCTTTTTCATCAGGTTGGTTAACTATTGATTTAGCATAACTTTCTCATGTACCTTCCTTAGATTGAGCATGTCTCACAGGCATCCTAGGAGTATGATCCCCTCATCCGAAGATGACTTGGATTCATCTGAAGAGCTGGTAGATTCACTAGACTCAACAGGTTCAGTAGCAGTACAAAATGAATGAATGGGAGAAATACATTGATAGTGAACAGGAGATACAGGAGGAGAATGAATAGGAGATGGTATAAAGGGTGATGCAATGTCAGCTTTATGAACAGAAGGCTCAGTGTGAAGATCACCACCTATATCCACACATGGTGACACTAGTCTTTGTTCTTCTTGAGCTTCTTCAGCATGCTCATAAACATGTTGTTGATCAGGAGTACCTTGTTGTTCTTCTTTATCATCATGCACATCAACAGGAGCTACATCTTCTTCTTGTTTAGCAATGGCCTCTTCTAGGTTAATCTATTGTAACATCCATTGGAGCAAAGGAAAGAATGTCCCACTATAAAAGTTCCTGGGATCTCTATTCTTAATGTACTTATAGGACTTGGCATTGTAATGGGGAATGTCCATCACAGGTCCTTCAAGCATTAACTGAGGAAAGGCTTTATTGATGAAGCACTGCAGAAATCTTGGTTACATAAAAAACATATGCCTCCTCCCCTCTTGAATTTTTGATACCAGGCCATTAAACACATAGGCGGACATATTGAATGGCCTGTTTATGCATAATGCATAGATAGTAGATGAAGTGGAGATAAGGATATCATTCTATCCTATCTTTCTCTTAAAAAATAATGTTGAAATAGGTGTACCAGAACTCTCCATTGTAGATCAACTAACCCTTTCCCTATCTGTTGGCCTATCCTTCAAATCATGATTTCATTCTAGCCTATCCTTCAAATCATCCTTCATATCCAACGTTTGCAAAGAAAATCATGATTTCATCATCTTAAAGTTCCAAAGGAGTATTAGCATTACCACCAAACTGTAGACACTGTCTCACAGTTTGTTTAGTGATAGATAAGGTGTGATCATCAGAAATTTTCCAGTCACAGTCTTGTCACCATTAATCTCATCCACTTCAGCAGTACTCCAGAAAGACCTTATGAAGTTCTCATATATAATAGGTCTAACTGTGATGGCATGAGCAACTTTAGTGATAAAGATGAATCTGATCATATCTCTAAGTCCTTCAGCCTCGGTACATCAGGGTCAAGATACCCACTAACATTATGGAGTTTGATCCAAGTGAGATTAGCCATTGATATCTGCGTTAGAGACATATGAGTTAGTAATTTACTCATAATCATCAAATTACACAATTAAAATCAAGTTGACTATTTTCATTTTGACTTTGTTTGGTCAAAATTGAAAAATCATGGGTACTGTTTCATAGAAATTTGACCTAAGTTTATTTTGTAATGAATGACCTATTTTGTTGTGTTTTATCTTTAATTTTGATGACCTTTTCTGTTATGAATATTTTTTACCTCTGAAACATAAGTTTTGACTTCAATATTTTCAGTTCATTGTTCCCATGTTCATGCAATGAAACTAGGGTTTTGAAGATCAATTGCTCGTTGTTATTTTCATCACCATTGATTTCATTTCACTTGGAAATGTCTGTTAATCCTTAGTTTAAGGTTAATTATCATGATTCTTTCTTGATCTAGAGTTCTAAGTTCATCAAAAGTTCAACGTTTTAGGTCTTTCAATCCATAGATAATCACTTGTTTCGATACTACTGATGTTGAGAATCAAAATAAAAGAGAACTGATGTTTGAGGAACATTAGAATCATAATGTAAGTGATGATGTTGGTTATGAATGAAGAACATTGAGAAAAACTCTGTTCGCACTTTAAAGTCTCTCAAATTCAAAAACTATTAAATGAATCTTATTAATCTATTTAAATAGTCAAATTAATGGCTTTTACAAATTTACAAGTTTCTAAACAAATATGAAGGATTACACTGTAGCAAATGCTGAAGCGTAAATCAAGTCAGCATTTGTGTACTATTACAAATGCAGAAGTGTAACACTTTCCAGCATTTAGGTACTGTAGCAAATATGAAAGGAGAAAGTCTATCAGCATTTATGTACTGTAACAAATGCAAAAGAACATTTTACTTGACCGCATTTACTTCAAAAAATGCGAATGAAGTATTAAGTTGTTCGCACTTCTTGATCTTCTAATCATGACAGAAGAGTGTGTATGCACTTCTCATTCATTTGTAAAGCAAATACACAACAAAGTTTTTCAGCATTGATGTCAACCACATTTAAGAAATGCGGCGCAATGAACTTATCCGAATAGAGAAATGCGGAGGAACAAAATGTTAACCGCATAGAGAAATGCGGAAGAACTACTTTGTCCGCATAAGTTTTCAACACTTCAGAACTTGTTGTTTCATTTGTTTGATACAAATGTGGTAGAGTTAACTTATGTTTGACTTACCCGCATTGATTATATGCATGGGTTACCTTCACCCGCATTAACCAATGCTCTTACCCTCATTAAATTTTGAAGTTGTCAAAAAATAATATTTTTTGTTGTAGATAGCTTTGGCTGTTTTTGAGCTGATGTTTTGAGTTTTATGAAGATGTGTCTTCTACTTAGACTGTTATGAAGAAGTGTCTTCTACTTTGACTATTATGAAGATGCGTCTTTTGCTTTGACTGTTATGAACATGAGTTTGTTGATTTGATTATTAATTGGATTGTCAATTCTTGCTTGGATTGAGTTGTACATTAGTTATGGTACAAGTTTCCCTGTTATGACTGATCTTGGACGTTTTTGCTTCTAGATATCTGCATATACTGAGATATTATGGTATAACTTCTATACCAACACAGTCATTTTTCTGATTTATAATTTTTAAGAAAAGAAACAACTATACATAATGATCAAAATTTTAATTACCCCCCCAAAAGTTTATATCCATAAAGGATAAAAATTTTAAAGATTTAAAATATTAAAGAGAAAATATTTTTGTATTTTTTGTATTATTTTTTTGTATTCTTATCTGTACATGTAGAGGTGATATATCCTTTCTTGGGATTATATCAATCTTACCTTTCACAGGTTGATTCAGTTACTAGTAAAATAGACATAATTATGAACATATTGATTGAAGGTATGTTTGTCCTCTTAAACTCATGCTTATAATATTTTGATACTAGTAATCTTTATCATGTTTTGAGTTAATCGAGTATTCAGCATGTACCTCACACTCAAAGGCATTACAAGATCACACCACCCGCATTAAATGCATGATAGAATTTTTTCACAACTTACATGACCAGGTCATTTAAATTATGAAATCTCATTTTGATTGATCCTCATTGGGATTCTTTTACTTTGATCCTTTAATTTATTTGATCCACATTAGGATTCTTTTTCACTTCACTTTGAAAGGTGATCCCCTTTGGTATTCTCTTTGTTCATTCACAAAGAATGTATTTTTATTAATTCATCCAGGTCGGATGAGTTCTACATTGGGAATCTTGTTGGATTATGACATCAGCACTATGTGCTTTTTTCTCCAGATATTTGCTCAGCAAAACAAAGGAGAACTAATATGAGTAAATGAGACTCAAAAGGCATCATTACCTGGTGTGTTTAGTTTATGGCGCATACATTTGGATAAGCTAATACTTACTCATACTTGAGATGAATGCTTCATAGTTAAATATGAGCTTTAGTTGATCACCGCATGTGTCTTCTTTTCCAAGCTGAGCCTACCCACATATCAGAAAAGTCATGTCAGTCATTTAAGATTTAGAAATAAGCACCGTGAATGATATAACGACTGTAATTATATAATTTCCCAATTGAAGTATAAAGCATATTCTTCAACAGAATAACTTTTTTTGTATTTTTGTATTATTTGAATGTTTTTGTGAATTTTGATTTTTACTCAAGGTTAATCATGACAATTGATTGGACTAAGAATTCAAATCAACTAGGATGAAATGCCTTAGTGAACAAATCAGCTAATTGATTGTTTGCGTGGGCTTGTATTAATTTGATTAACCATTTTTCAGCCCAGTCTCTCAAAAAGTGATATCTAATTTCAACATGTTTTGTTTTTTAGTACTAAATCGGATTATTTGTTATGAACATTACTGTTGTGTTGTCAATGTGAATTGGTGTGGGCAAGAAGTTAAAACCATAATCAAGCTTCTGGTTTTGAATCCCGAGAACTTAAGAGCTACAAGCTGATGCTGTTATGTACTCAGTTTCCGCTATTGAACCTGACACGTTAGTCTGCTTCTTGTACTGTCAAGAGACCAGTATAGGACCAAGAAATTGTCAACCACCAGAAGTGGACTTTTAATTGAAGTTGCATCCTCTGTAGTCACTGTCTGTATATGCATAAAGATTGAAATCTCCTTCCCTTGGATACCATAGTCTAAGTGCAGGCTTGCCCTTGAGATATCTAAATATCCTTTAACAGCATTCACATGAGATTTTTTGGGATCTTCTTGATATCTGGCACAAACACATACACCAAACGTTATGTCTGGTTTGCTAGCTATTAGATACATGAGTGATCCAATCATAGAGCAATAATGAGTCTTATCCACTGATTTTCTTTCTGAATCTAGATCTATCTTCATCTTTGTATCAATAGGAGTTCTGATGGACTGACAATCTGCAAAATGAAATTTCTTCAAAATGGTTTCCACATATTTTGATTGATTGATGAAGATTCCATCTGTTGTTTATTGTACATGAAACCCTAATAAGAATGTAAGTTCCCCCATTTCAATCATTTGGGACTTGGAATGCTTAAGATCTTCAAAATCCTTGCTAAGTCGCTTGTTTGTTATGCCAAAAATGATATCATCCACATATATCTGGACTAGAAACATTTCATTTCCTTTTTGTTTTCTGAAAAGAGTCTGATCAAGCTTTCCTCTCTCGTACGCGTGTGCAAGAAGAAAAAATGATAGAGTCTCATACCACTTTCGTGGGGTGCAGGACCGGGTGAAGGGTTATGCACTTTACAACACAACAACACAAAGAGGAGAGGGTGGAACAACACTTAACAATTCAAATGGGGAACTGGTAATGTCAGTTTTGAGAACTAAGAAACACAAGTGTAAATGAGACAGAAACTAGAACAACACACAAGCAGTTGGTTTTCAAGGTTTATGTATATTGATCTCTAGTTCCTTACAAATGGTTTACGAAATTTCTACGTGTAAGTTACAAGGACTAGAAATACTTATACTACAACCTACAGCCGGCCATACTTTGAAGCCCAGTTGGATACATAATCTAGACAACAAAATCAATATAGAGTTAAAAAGGAAGATTGCCTTTTGACTAGTGACTATGACATGCCATTGCTAACATCCTAATATATTACAAAAAGGATAAAGTAAGTAAAGTGGAAAGTTACAGACTCAAGACCTCAATGTACAGTTTACCAAAAGCATGGACCTTTTCACCAACTCATGAAAGGTTGATGACTTATTAGATTCGCAGCAGAAAGTGGTTCAGCTTTGGTAAAAAGTACATCAGATAAAGCATGTAGTATAAAATTCTTGAGGAGAAATCTGTCTTCAATAGTTGGCTGCGGAAGACTTTGTCCTTGAAGCTTCAGAAGACTTCATCTTTTGGCTTCGGAAGATATTGGTCTTAGCTTCGGAAGATTTCATACTTAGAATAATTTCTAAGGAAGTGTGAAACTTCTGAAGCATTCCACTTCAGTACACTTGTGCATGCATGCAGGAGAGACTTTGGGTATTTAGGTTGCATCAGCCTTACTAATAACCTTACAAACTCCCCCTAGGCTGATGCTACCAAAACACATGAAGACTTTAGATTTTGACAGTCCTCATTATGATGATGACCATCCCTTTCTTCATGAGATGATCAGGATCACTCAGACTCCCATAGTATCTTCTCATGTCAAAGAGATCACGTAGAGGTAGATTGAACATATTATGCCATGTGTAGACATGTTAAACACCTTGATCTCTTATGACATGCCATCTTTCTAGATTTATGGTGTATGTCCAAGATAAGAAGGGTCTTTCTGATGCCAGAGGAGCTGCTTGAATTGGAGTTGGTGGGGCATCCTATTGTTGCACATCCTCAGGATGTTTTGACTCATCTTGAGGTTTGGAGGTGGATGTTTCCTTCTTATTCTTCTTTGACTTTGGTTTGGAAACCATCCTTTTCCTCCTCTTTGAAGTTTTTAACTGAGAAGACTGGACTGCAGCACCTGATTGATCTTCTTTGTCTTTCTCAGTTGGGTCTTCCTCTCTCACAGGTTTGGATTGAGAGTGGACAGATCCCTACTGTGGACCAGAAGTGGAAGCTTGCTGAGGTTCAGCAGGAGGATCAGGTTGTGTTATCTTAGGTGTTTCAACCTTAATCTCCACTTCCTGAGGGACCTGACTTGGTGGGGAGAGTAAGTCAACAAGTTCACCACTTTGGATCTTCTGCTTGATTACCCTGATGTGCACATCCATAGTGGATAGAGACATGGGACCAAGTCTCCTTCCGGAGAATCCATACAGCTTCAAGAAGCTCATCATCTTCTGCCTATCAGCAGACTTTTTCAAGTTTTTATGGATGATGGCTCTTGATTTTACAGCTTCTTCCCTTAACTTCCTTTTGGTGATCTTTCTTTCTTTGGCTACATCAAGTTCAAGTTGTTTGAGGTACTTAAACTCAATGTAGTCAAAGGGTAAGGGAAGAAGTCTACCAGCTTGACAAAGGCCTGTGGCACTCAGGTAGTTGATCATGTCGAGTCTATCCTTCTCTTTGTCTACCTGAGGTTCTTGTGGAGCCACGTCCTCTTGTTCATGAATTTCTTGAACTGGTGAGAGAGTAGGTATATGCTTGTAGAGTCTCTTCTTTCTTCTTTCTTCTTTGATTTTCAAAACTAGCCTTCTTTTCTCTCTTTTGATAGCTCAATGTCAGCTGGTTCATTTAACTCATCTAAGGGGAGAGAGATGATATTATCAATATCATAGTTCCTAGTCTGCAAGTAGTTGATCCTAACTGCCCTTAACTCATCATCCTGAGTATTTAGTATGGGGCTAGCCCTGACAGTACTTTCCATGAGTCTTGCAGACCTAGTAGAGGAACTTTCTCCCCCTAGCTTCCTTTTCATCTCTCCTCAATCTCCTCAGAAGTTAATTTTCTTTTCCATTTGTCACTCACAGACCTTTGTGACTCAGGGTGGAGAGAGCTTTGGCCTTCATTGCTTGGTGTAGCTTCCAAGCTCTGGCCAGAGAGAGGTTGAGATGCACCTTCACCAGCAGGTGTCTCTTCAAGCGTCTGAACCTCTGCAGCAGTTGGTGGTGAGACAAGGCTCTCAGGTTCTACCACTGGGCCTTCAGTCAAGGTTTCCCCTTTGAAGCTAATCTCAGGGTCTGCCTCAACATCCAGTTGACCTATGGTATTGCCTGATTGCTTTAGTCTTCCTCTAAGTCTAAACTCTGCAGTGTTCCTATCTTGAACTCTTTAAAGAATAAGAGTCCTTCTATCAGTATCATACATCCATCCAAAAATATGACTTAAAGTTTGTGGGATGATATAGCTCTTGGAATACCTTTCTCAAATAGACTCCTAATGACTGAGTCTATACTATCCACATCAATATGAACTTGGGGAAGTTACTAAATATGCACAACTGCAAGTGAGGGTGGTGAGTCCTCAGTGTCCATACTCCCTGAGGAACTTACAGGTTCTGTGATTGTAATGACTTCCTCCCCCTTTTTGATAGCATCACCCTCTTGCACAGGTGGGCTAGGAGTTAGGTCAATTACATCCACAAGTTCTTGTGTTCCTGGTTGAGCTCCTCTTAAGATTCTCCCAGCTAGTTTTTCCTTGAGATGAGATATCTCAAGTTGCTGATCATTGACCCTGTGGCAGTCACATGAGATTCAAGATGACTAATCTTGGAGACTAGATAGGTGCATGTTTTTGACAGTTTTTGCACCTTTAGTCTCAGGTTCCCCTCATCTTCATCAGAAGAATCACAGGGGGATAAGAGAATTGGACCAAGGTCCTCTTCCTCATCACCAGCATGGTGTTCTTGGTTGTTGGATTTCCTCTGTCCACTGACAGCTTCAGTTGAAGTGTCAATGAGCTGAGTTGCCATGGTTGAGGTCTGAATAATGTAATCACTTGCTGAAGTGAGAGCCTCTTCCTTATGGATATCCTAAACAGGTTCAGAAATATCCACCTCAGTGATAGGTGATTGATGTGGGCTAGACCTAGGTGACTCAGGAGCACTCATCTCCCTTGGGGGAGTAGTGTAGTAGGGAGACTCATGGTACTCACTGGCATCAAAGTCCCTATCAGTGTATAAGTCAAGGTTGGGAATTGGTTGGTTTAAATCTAAAGGCTGGGGATAGTAGTTGTCCCTTAAAGGTTTTTCACTTGAATGTTGAGACTCAGAGTAAAGGCTTAAGCCTGTTGGACTGGTGAGCTCATTAGGCTGAGCATGAGGAACGTCATCACTGATCCTTGAAGTAATGGGAGTGGCTTGCTCCTCAGGGGAAGTGGGAGATCCAGTGTCCACTTCCTCCTATGTAGGTGAGTATAAGGGGGCCTGCACAGACTCAATAGCTTATGCAGGGGTTCATTTGTGTTTTCTTTTGTAGGTGAGGGGTGATTTGTGGTTGTTTTGGTGGTTGGGATGTAGAAGGTGTGGGTTCAACACTAGCTTGTGTTGCTAGGTTGTCACCTTGAGTAATGAGCTCTAACATTTTTTGAACAAGGGCTGTTTCTACCCCTGAGAAGCCAACAGCTGGCTTCTTCAAGATTTTAAAGATGCCGGGATTAATCTATCCCAATTTAAGAATATTACTTGTTTCCCTCAACTGTGAGCCCAGTTCACAGTTGAGAATGTGTCGAACATATCTAGGAAACATGTAATACTCTAAGGAGTCTAAGTTTGCTATCAGATTTGTATAAACAAATTAAGAGTACCTGAACTTGACCCCCTAAACCATTCCATGCACTATGAAGGAGAGATCTTCAGGAATCTGGTCCCACCCTCCATGCTTGTTGGACAAGCTGTGGATGACCACATGAAGTTTGTTGGGTCATAATAAGGCTGGTACAACCAAAACCACTTCACATAGTCATTTTAGTGCTACATTCAAGGGCTTTCGAAGCTAAGCATGAGATCTTCCGAGAGTCTGATGAAAAAGCTGAAGACAAAGTCTGAAGACTTCCAAAGACAAAGTCTGAAGACTTCCGAATACAAAGTCTGAAGACTTCCGAAGACAAAGTCTGAAGACTTCCGAAGACAAAGTCTGAAGAAAGAGCTGAAGACAAAGTCTGCTTCCGAAGACAAAGAAGACTCCAAGCCTCGGAAGAAGCAGTCTTCCGAAGTATAAGTGGCTTCGGAAGAAGTTATTCTTCCAAAGCATTTTTACCCTTCGGAAAGACATTGCTATGTCCAGTAGATATAAGTATGGTCCTTGACAGTCCGCTGCAGACCTCTGATACAGCATGGCATCTTCCTAAAGAGCCATGTTGTTGACCATACTTTATTCTACTGTTCACCTTTTTATGATAGTACATGGTACCAACTTTAGTTGGTGACAAAAGGTAAGTCAGGGACATGTCCTGACTACCAACTCTTTGGCAAAATGTCTAAGATACCTCACCTATAGTCTTGTAGTATAGATATTTGGTTAGAGGTTTCCAGCTGGTATCAAAGTATATCCGGTTGTAGGTAGTATTATATATATCTTCTCCTTGTAACTCATTAGATAAGCGATTTTGAGTCCAAGAGTCCTGTAATCCTTTGAGTTGATAAGCAATATATAAAAGTACCTTGAAAATTTACATTCTGTGTTTATTTCCTGCTTGTTACTTGTTATATTGTGATCAACTCTTCATAGACTCTTGCTGAGCATTGTTCAAAGGTGAGTTTGAGAGAAAAACCTTCTGTTGAGTGACCACACAAACAATCCTGCAATGGTATCAGAGCTCCAGGCTCTTGATTGTGAGATCTTACCATCCAAATCAACCTGTTTTTCACTCCTCATCACAAACCACTCACTCAAATGGCCGCTCTCACTAAGGCTGATATGGAGACAGGTACCATGACCAAGTCCCCACTGATCACCCCTGAAGATTTTGACACATGGTGCATTATAATGGAAGGCTTCATCAAGTGTCAAGACTCAAGGATGTGGGACGCCATTGTCAATGGTCCCTTCATACCAAGCACCACTTCTGCTACTGGTAATTGCATCATTCCAAAAGATGTTGATGATTACTCAGAAGAAGATAGGAAGAGAATAGAGCTAGATCAAAGGGCTATGACTTCTTTCCAAACTGCTCTCCCCAATTCCGTCTACAAAGGCTTCAAGAAGTGCAAGACAGCCAAAGATTTATGGGATGCATTGAAGCTTATGTATGAAGGATCCAAGGAAACCCAAGAGAACAAGAAGGATCTCTTGAAGCAGCAGTTTGAGAACTTTGCTTTCAAGGCTGGTGAGACCTTGACTCAACAATACTTCAGGTATGTTGAGATAGTAGATACTCTGGTGGATATTGGAGTAGCTCTTGAGAATAGAGACATAGTTAGGAAGTTCATGTCTTCCCTTCCTAAACTATGGACACACTATTGTGTTGTAATCAAGAGAACTTCGAACCTTAAGACTCTTACTCTCACAGAGTTGTATGGTATCCTAAGTGCATTCCAGATGGAGATGAACATGCAGAACTCCTCTGGTCACTCCAATAACCAACTAAGTTCAGCCCTTCATGTAGTTGAAAGGGAAATCACAGAACCACAACATCAGTTGTTGTGCTACCCTGACAACTCACATAATGGACCCTACATTACTCTACCTGAGACTCTAAAGTCTCAAAAGGTTCAACACAATTCCTTTCAGGATGGTTGTGCCTTGTCTCTGGAAGTGGACACTCTGGTGATTTTCAATACTGCTTTGATGATCTTGAGTGCTTCAGTCCAGATGATGTGGAGTATGTGGACATTGTCCAACAGATGGCTCTCTTAACTTACAGAGCAAAGAAGTTCTTCAAGAGAACTGGAAGGCAATTCCCTCAAAACCCAGCCAACAGCAAGTTTGGGCTTGATAAGAGCAAAGCAAAGTTTTACAACTGCAACCAACTTGGTCACTTTGCTAGGGAATGCAAGGCTCCCAAGAACAACCCGGGAACCCCACAAGCCTCCACACATCCCACTGCTTCAAAGCATGAAGAGAAGTCAACTGAAACAGCTGCAGTAGCTCAAGAAGTTAACTAGAGCTTCATGGTACAGGATGTGACTCCCGCTCAAACACTCATGGCCGGAACTGATGATGATCAGGTATATGAACATCTTTGTACTGCTGCCTGTATTGCTAAAGTAAAAATCTATAAGGATTACATTTCGGAAATCAGATCTGAGGTTGAGTCTTTAAATGTGTTAAAATCTGATTTTAAAAGTGTTGAATCTGACTATCAAAAGAAAACTGAAGAGTTAGAGAAAACCGTGTCTCTTTTAAAACATGAAAAGACTAATTATAAGACTCAAATTAATGATCTGATCTCCAAACTGTCTGAAGTTCAAGCCCAGTTGGTCACTGCTGAGGCTTAGGCCAGGAAGCAAGCTATTGCTGAGCAAAACTTCCAAACTATTCTTGCATCATCCTCTCATTCCAAAATGTTTTATCAAAACAAAGAAGGGTTGGGAACCAATGAAATAGCTCCACCACACTCTTATGAGTCTATTAGACTACCTAGATGTGGTACTGAAGAGCAAGAGGTTCCAACTGCTGACCCTTCTCCACTGGAACTAGAGGAGGAGGCAAAAATAGTGGCCACCACAGGGGAGAAATAGGAGGATACACTTATCTCCACCTGTGAAGACCAAATCCTAACCACCAAGGCAAGAAGAAGCAGAGCTAAAACTGCAAGAAGGACTGCTAAGAAGGTTGCAGAGTCCAAGCTTAAGATTGACCCTAAGTAAAACGGTATCTTCATTTCTACTGGATTCTAGGTGGTAGGTACTTCTGATTCAGGAAAGAAGTGTAATACCAACACTCCTGTCCTACCAAAGGATCAGAGGTTGAAAGGGAAAGTTGCTCATGAAGAAAAGAAATCGAAGAAACAGCAACCTGCAAATTCCCAGAAGACTAACATTGCATGCATAATGTGTGGTCTGCACAACCACATGGCTAAGGATTGTTACTACAATCCAACAAGCACACATTATGCAAATAATGATAGAAAAGAAGGAGTCAAAGAAGGTTTCTGAGTTGGACCATTTCAAACGGTCCAAATGATGAAGAAGGGAAAGTTGGTCTCGGAAGCCAAGTTGCTTTCGGAAGAAAGTACTTCTTCTGAAGGGAAAATGGCTTCGAAAGCCAAAGCTTCTAAGGTTCGGAAGAACAAGAAGGCTCCCTTGAAACCATCTCAGAAGAAGACTACTTCGGAAGAAAAGGTGGTGAAGGCTTTTCCCGAAAAGAAAGAAGCTTCAGAAGAAGACCCTGCTGCAAAAGCTTCAACAAGCTCATCCTCAAAGATCAACCAAGGGATGGATTGGAAGATCAAGGAAGATGCTGCAGCCCAAACCTCTTCTTCAACGACCTCTATTGAACCACAATGCATATCTTTTGGTTCAATTATGTCATTATCTTTGGAAGAGCCCAAGACCAACCAGGCTTGGGCTTCCAAACATAACTAACCATCTCATCTTATGTGCAGGGACATCCATTTAACAAGAACAACAATGTATGGATTGTAGATAGTGGATGCTCCAGGCACATGACAGGGAACAGATCTCTCCTTCAACAATTCCAGAACTATGATGGAGGGCCTGTCCAATTTGGAGGTGAGGCCGGAGGATATATTTCTGGCAGAGGAAGTATATCCAATGGCAGAATAAACATTGATAAAGTTCACTTTGTCAAACAGCTTGAACACAATCTGTTAAGTGTTTCTCAATTCTATGACCAAAAGCATCAAATGCTTTTCACAAAACATGAGTGCATTATCCTCAAACCAGGGATGACAATTCCTCCGGAATTTGTGCTTCTTAGATCTCCCATGAAACGGGATATGTACAAGCTGGATATGAACAATGCTTCTCCTATGGGTGAAGTATCATGCTTTCTTTCCAAAGCTGATAGTGATGAGTCAACACTGTGGCATAAACGCATGTGTCATGTGAATTTTAAAACAATGAATAAATTGGCTAAAAATAACTTGGTACATGGTTTGCCTAAAAAGGAATTTTTCTGCAAAGATAACTGTGTTGCATGGCTGAAAGGGAAACAAAACAGATCATCTCATAAATCCAAATGTGTTAACTCTATCACTACTCCATTACACTTATTGCACATGGATCTCTTTGGACCCACAAGTATAATGAGCATTGGAAGGAAATCATACTGCCTTGTGATTGTTGATGATTTTACAAGCTTTACATGGGTATTCTTTTTAAAAAGTAAAGATGAAACTGCTCAAACGTTAAAATATTTTATTCTTAAAATAGAAAATCAAATTGATCACAAGGTTAAGATCATTAGAAGTGATCAAGGGACTGAGTTTAAGAACTTTGTTCTTGACTCATTCTGTGACTCAAAAGGGATTGCCAGACAGTATAGTGCTCCCAGAACTCCTCAACAAAACGGAGTTGCTGAGAGGAGGAATAGGACACTTATTAAGGCTGCTTGGACTATGTTAGCTGATTCAAAGCTACCTCTAACATTCTGGGCAGAGGCAGTCAGCACTGCATGCTATGTGCAGAACAGGGTTCTTGTAGTTAAGCCCCATGGAAAAACCCCTTATGAGTTATAGAACAAGAGGCCACCGTTCATTGGCTTTCTAAGGTCCTTTGGCTGCAGGTGTACCATACTTAACACAAAGGACAACTTAGCAAAATTTGCTGAGAAGTCGGATGATGCTATCTTTGTTGGATACTCTTCTAGCTCCAAAGCTTATAGAGTATACAACATCAAGAATTAAAAATTTGAGGAGTCATCCAATATAGTTGTTAATGAGCACACTCCTTGTGTTAGGGGGAATGGACCTGATTATATATTTGATTTAGAATTGTTTCCAAACTATTCTAAACAATCTTGTGAGAATGTTTCAGCTGGAACAGGTGCTCAAGGTGATGCTGATGCTGATGCAGATCAACTATTTGAGCTTCCCAGACCTCTTCCAAATTCTCCAAGAGCTGAAAGGCAACAAGCTTCAACCATTCACAGATCTGATAGTGTAACTATCTCCAGGAATAGTGAAGCTTCAACAAGTGAATCACTTGATCAACCTCAAAGCTCTTCAGGTGATCCATTACAACACCAGGTTGAGGGAAGTAGTATTCTGAAGGAACGGGCAACTCTTAATACTACTTCACAACCAACCATTGATGATGTTTCTCAATCATTCAATCAGTCCTCATTGAATGACTTTGAAACAGCAGCTGGACAGAGTGATCCAGTTCCTGATCAGAATATGTCCAACTTAGACTTATCTCTGCAACTGTAAGTGATTCCTCGCCTTAGAATTCACAACACTCATCCAACTGAGAACATCATAGGGAATGTCTCTGAGGGTGTGAGAACAAGAGGGCAAACTCATCATGGGAATTTCTGCTTGTACTCATGCTTCTTGTCTCAGATGGAACCCAAGAAGGTGGAAGATGCCTTAAAGGATAGTAGTTGGGTTGAATCGATGCAGGAGGAGCTGCTTCAATTCACAAGACAAAAGGTCTGGAATCTATGCCCACTACCATCTGGTCAAGTACCCATAGGCACTAAATGGGTGTTCAGAAACAAGAAAGATGATAGAGGCTTGATTATCAAGAACAAGGCAAGATTAGTAGTTCAAGGGTATACTCAAGAGGAAGGAATCGATTATACTGATGTCTTTGCACCTGTTGCAAGACTTAAGGCAGTTAGGATCTTCCTTGCTTATGCTGCATCCAAGAACTTCACAGTCTACCAACTTGATGTCAAGTGTGCATTTCTATATGGGGATATAGATAGGGAAATCTATGTATGTCAACCTCCAGGATTTGAAGACCCACAACATCCCAACTATGTGTGCAAACTGGATAAAGCTCTATATGGGCTGCACCAAGCACCTAGGCTGTGGTATGAGACCTTGTCTCAGTTTCTCCTGAAGAATGGATACACTAGAGGTACCATTGACAAGACTCTTTTCATCAGAAAGAGTGGAAAAGACATATTGCTCGTTCAAGTCTATGTTGATGACATCATATTTGGTTCTTCAAATGACCAAATGTGCAAGGACTTTGAGAGCATTATGAAACAGAAATTTGAGATGAGTTCCATGGGAAAAATGGACTTTTCCTTGGAATTCAGGTGAAACAGATGAAGGAAGGGTTCTTCATAAGTCAATCTAAGTATGTGTTAGACATCTTAGACGGATTTGAAATGAAGAACTGTAAACCAGCCAAGACACCCATACCCAGAAACCATAATCTTTGCCCTGACCTTGAGGGGGTGGATACTGATCAACATCAGTATAGAGCAATCATTGGTTCTCTGATGTATCTCACTGTTAGTAGACCAGATATCATGTTTGCCACATGCATTTGTGCAAGATATCAGGCTGCTCCCAAGGTGTCTCACCTGGCTGCTGTTAAGAGAATCCTCAGATACCTCAAAGGAGCACCTAAACTAGGACTCTGGTATCCAAGAAATATTGATTTCAATCTCTATGGATACTCTGACAGTGACTATGGTGGCTGCAACATTGACAAGAAATCAACATCAGGAAGATGTCAATTTCTTGGTGGAAGGATTATCTCATGGCAATGCAAGAAACAATCCTGTGTCTCTACATCAACTGCTGAAGCTGAATACATTGCTACTGCTAGCTGCTGTGCTCAACTGCTATGGATTCAAAATCAAATGTTGGACTATGGATTCAACTTCATGACTACTCCTATCCATATTGACAACAATAGTGCTATTTCCATTACTGAGAATCCGGTGAAGCACTCCAAGACAAAACACATTGATATCAGGTATCATTTCATTAGAGATATTCATGAGAAACATCTGATAAAGTTAATCAAAGTTGATTCAAATGAATAATATGCTGATTTGTTCACAAAGGCATTTGATGAACAAAGATTTAAGTATCTCATATCAGCTATTGGGATGATAAACATTGATTAACTACCTCTTTTGAAAAGCTTTTTAAATGTGTAAAGTCTTGTGTCAATACAATTTAAGCCTTGTTAGAAAAGATCTTTAAATTATTCCAAGTGTAAATTCCTTCCGAAGAGGAATTAACTTTCGGAAGATATTCTTGAATATCTTCCAAAGTCAAATTTCCCAGTGGAAATTTTCTTCTCGGAAGAGTTTTTGGTCTCGGAAGAAGCGATTGATTTTACATCAGATCTACTTCCGAAGCTTATATAACTCTCCATTCGGAAAGTCAATTTTACCTTCGGAAGCAATGCCTTGCTTCGGAAGAGAAATTGCATTCGGAAGACAATTACCTTCGGAAATATTTTACGTTCGGAAGTAAAGGTTTTACTATGTAACGGATATCTTTTGGGCCCCACTCTGTAAAAGGTAAAGATTTTGCATATGATGGTCATATTATTTAAAATTATCCTTTGCCACCACTGTCATTTCTCCACCGTAAACCACCATACCACCCACAGTAACCCCAAAACAGTTACCCTATTACCGCCACTACCACAATTCATTCCCTTTAAATAATCCAGACTGATCAAATTCATCTTCTTTTATCAATTTACTGCCCTAACTATTCCCTTCACTGTAAAACCTGAAATTTCACCCAAATTCAAGATATTTTCTCTACAATGGCGCAAAACCCTCAGCACAACCAAGTCGCATTACTTGATTCGTCAAGAGATGCCGACTTCGCCCAAATCATCACCTTTCTTGCTGAATCCACCTACCTCACGGCGCTAACTGTAAACCCCACCGTCTACTCCAACCACATGACCGAATTCTGGAGTAACGGTCAAGCTGATGTTCTCAATGGGGTTCGCGTCCTGAGAACACGTATTTGCGGACAGGAGTTGATCATCACTGAACAACTCATCAGGGAGCATCTCGAGCTTCATGATGATGAGGCTCCTACCGAATTCCCCAAAGAAGACTTGGATGGCACCTACATCCTAATGGGATATGGTGGGGATGTGAGCAGGTCAACCGTTTACAAGTTTAACTTCTCTTACCATTGGAAGTTCCTACTGCACATTGTCCTGCACTGCTTATCCAACAAATCAGGGGGATGGGATCAAATCCCATATGAACTGGGATGCCTAGTTCATGGGTTGGCGAGAGGTCTCCGCTTCAACTACTCACGATTTGTGTTGACCAACCTAATCGGCAATCTGAGAAGGGATACATTCTTCATGTATCCCAGATTCATTCAACATATAATCAACTGTGAGCTGGAACTGAGCAAGGTTGTCTGTGCAGCTGCTCTTACTGTTCCCCAAGTGAGACCTACAATATTCAAAACTCTGAAGAAGATATCCATCAACTTCACTGGAAGGTACACTCCATTACCTCCAGAGATGACTGAGCGCATAGCTCCTGGTGACATCCCTGTTATCCCCATAGGTGATGAACCCACACCAGCAACCTCTACCACAATGCTAACAACACCTTGCTTACCTATCAAAGTTACATACCAGAGACGTCCCAAACGAACCCTTGTTCAATCTACTCTGATTGAACAAGCTCCTCCAGTTCAAACCAAAAGGGCTAGAGTGGAATCATGGGCTCCCACTCAGTCCGAGGTCACACCTTCCTTCACCATCGACCTCAATGTGGGTTTTGAGCCTCCTCAGTCTCAAACCCAAGAGCCCGAACCCCAAGCCTTAAGCCCACAGGGTGAGTCTTTACACTCCCCTGTGCAGCCTTCTAGGGACATCCCCACCATAGGCTCAATGCCCGTAGACATTGTTCTAGGTCCCGGGTCAGTAGGTTTAACCTCCTTATCTTTCACTGACCTTTTACTCCGCACTGATGAAGAGATTACATCTCTCCATGGCCATGAAGTTGATCTACAACACCCTCTGAAAGATCAACAGAGCCAAGAGAGATCCCTTGTCTCTAGCCCCCATCAGAAACCAATTACTGAGGTGAGTCCCACTGATGTGGAGGGGACTCATGTAGGCTCAGCTGTCACTACTCAGAGTCTCTCATTGAGCTCTCAGGACAGTGGTAACATCATTAGGACTGAGTCTACGGCAACTTTGCCCATTGACATCTCTGAAAGAGATAACTTAGAGCAAAGGTATCCAGGGTGCCAAGAAGCCATATCTAGTGGTGAGACTGAGCATACTAGGTATGTTATCTCATCTCCCCGTGATTCTTCGTATGAAGATGAGGGAAGTATGCAACTCATACTTCAGTACTTGCTTTCTAAGGTCTCCAACCTGGAATCAAAGGTGAGGATCTTAGAATCAAGGATTGCCACTCAGCAACTTGAGATTAACCATCTCAAGGCTAAACTAGCTGAGAAACAGAAAGAGAGGTCTGTTAGGCATGTACCTACTCAAGTCTTGTTGACATCTTCCTCTAGCTCATCTAGCTCTCAAGATGATGCTACCAAAAAGGGGGAGAAAGTTCAGAGACAAACATCTGAGGAACCACAGACCCAGTCCTTTACTTCCCAACTCATCACACTACTTGAGTCATCTCAATCATTTCTAGAGATTGAATCAAAGATGCTTCATGATCTCTACAGACTTTTCACAAAGTTTGTATTGAGATCCTCCTTAGAACAGCCCAGCCCTGACACCACACTTATTTATTTTGGAGCTGAGGAGCTTCAAAGACTGACTGCACCTTCTACCACTGTGGAAGAAGTTGGTCAACCTAAGGTCCACATGGAACCTGAGATTAACTTCGAAGGGGAAATGGGGACTGATGGCCCAGCAACTAAAACAGATGGGACAGAACTTACAGCAGCCTCTTCTTCCGAAGCTCAGGCTGAAACTTCTAAAGCTGACATTGAAGCCTTGGAAGAACAAGAAAAGTCTTCTGAAGCTGAGATAGAAGCTGCGGAAGGATTATTCCAAATGTCCGAGGAACTGACCATCACAGATGTTATTGCTGAAATAGCATCTGAGGTGAGCAGGGAGGACATTTCTGATATACCTCCATCCCAAACACCAGCTGAACCTCTCTCTTAATCTGAACCCTCTATCCAAGAACCACCACAGTCCAGCTCTGCCAAAGACAAAGGCAAAAGAAAATTGACTGCGGAAGAGCTTCAGGAAGAGGAAAGAATTGAAAAGCTCAAAAAGAAAGGTAGGTTTCCTGCTGAGAAGCTGCTAGCTGCTAGTTCTAAGGCAGCTGCAGCTAATCAGGAGGAAATCAATAATAAGAGAAGGACAGCACTCATTGACCAGCACATCAGCTTAGGAGTTGCCAATGAGGAAATACTCCTGCTACCACTAGAGGAGTTGGTGACTTTGGAGAGGTCAACTAGGCTTAGGCAAGAAGAAGAACCCAGGTTGGCCTTGGAGAAGGAAGAAAAGGAACAAAGGGAAGCAGCCCTGCAGCTGAGAGAGGATAGGATTAAATTCCTACTCTCAAGAGGTTTTAGTCTTCCGGAACTGTCTCCACATGATGATGACATGATCCTGCTGCTCCAAAACAAAGAGCAGGATCAAATGTAGAAGGAAAGGAAGAAAGCTGGCAGGGAGAAGTTGAAGGAGAGGAAGCAGAGGGAGGAAGCAAAGGGGGTCACTGCCACCATGAAGTCCAATGACAAAGCCTGGATGAAAGACTATCTCCGGGCTCATGGCTTCTCTGGTTGGCAGGTGGGACCTATGTTCGAAAGGACACTCCAGTGGATAGTCAGTGAAATAAAACTGACATCCGTATGGGGAAAAGGAAAGAGATGTACAGGAGGGGACAGGGAATGGTCTTCACCCCAGCCACTCAACCATAGCCAACTACTAAACCACAACCCACACCAAAAGAACCAATCCCATTTCCCATCAAAACCAAACCCACTGATGAAACCTTCACCCCTGAACCCACAACTCTACCCAAACCTACCACATCACCTCAACCACCCAAACTTCCCATCCTAAAACCCAAAACACAACCCAAAACCACTAAACCTAAACCTACCCAACAAAAACCAAGACCATCCCCTCAGCCTTCTTAACATCTCTCCTTTGAAGAGATAAAGGAGTTCAAGACTAGGCTCATCAACTGCATCACTATGAGCAGCATCTCCTGTGAGGGAGACCTTATCTGTGTCACCTATGTTGATAACTCTTCAAGCTCCCTCACCCTAGGCCAATTTCTTGAGTTGCCTAGAGATACCTTGGGACAGGCTGTAAGACTTCTTGGTCTCAACTCTGATACCCTCAATGCTGATGAGAAGAGACTAAGAAGGAGACTGGTGACTCTACTGGATACAAGGAAAGAGGACAGGATTTCTAGTCAATCTCCTGGACCTAGGAAAGCTATTATCCAGTGGAGGTTCGATGAACCTTCCCACAACTTTGTTGTGGAAAGGGAGAATGGCAAAACCAACAGGCTTAATGCCACTTCTTTACTGCATCTCAGCAGATTTTACATTGTTGAGCTTGCAGAAAGGCCATTCTCCAATCCCTCCAACTCTGAGACTGCTGCACACATCAGAAATCATATCCGCTGTCTCCACATGGCTGAACTGAATACAAGAGCCAAGATTGAAGAAGAGTTGAAGTTGAAAAGATCGGAAGACAAGGAAAGACCAACCACCAAAGGCACAGCCTTTCTACAGATTATGGAAGGTCCAGAATTGGAACCAATAGTGAGATGGGAATATGACTATAGTTCCCATCAACTAACTCTTTTCAGAGGGCCACAACAAAGGGTACACATAATCCAAGGTGACAGAGTGGAGGTTCTGTCCACCAAGGATTTGTATAAACTCCTCAGCACCACATCAGGAAAGAATGAAGACACTGATAAACACTTGCTTTCAATGGTGCTGAGAGTTCTGAGAAGAACAGGGAAGTGAAGTTTTGGTAGCATCAGCCTAGAGGGAGTTTGTTGGGTCATAATAAGGCTGGTGCAACCAAAACCACTTCACACAGTCATTTTGGTGATACATTCAAGGGCTTCCGAAGCTAAGCATGAGATCTTCCGTGAGTCTAATGAAAGAGCTGAAGACAAAGTCTGAAGACTTCCGAAGACAAAGTCTGAAGACTTCCGAATACAAAGTCAGAAGACTTCCGAAACTTTGAAGACTTCCGAAGACAAAGTCTGAAGAAAGAGCTGAAGACAAAGTCTGCTTCCGAAGACAAAGAAGACTCCAAGCCTCGGAAGAAGCAGTCTTCCGAAGTATAAGTGGCTTCGGAAGAAGTTATTCTTCCGAAGCATTTTTATCCTTCGGAAAGACATTGTTATGTCCAGTAGATATAAGTATGGTCCCTGACAGTCCGCTGCAAACCACTGATACAGCATGGCATCTTCCTAAAGAGCCATGTTGTTGACCATACTTTATTCTACTGTTCACCTTTTTATGATAGTACATGTTACCAACTTTAGTTGGTGACAAAATGTAAGTCAGGGACATGTCCTTACTACCAACTCTTAGGCAAAATGTCTAAGATACCTCACCTATAGTCTTGTAGTATAGATATTTGGTTAGAGGTTTCCAGCTGGTATCAAAGTATATCCGGCTGTAGGTAGTATTATATATATCTTCTCCTTGTAACTCATTAGATAAGTGATTTTGAGTTCAAGAGTCTTGTAATCCTTTGAGTTGAGAAGCAATATATAAAAGTACCTTGAAAATTTACATTCTATGTTTATTTCCTGCGTTGTTCAAAGGTGAGTTTGAGAAAAAAACCTTCTGTTGAGTGACCACACAAACGATCCTGCAAAGTAGGTACTTCCACTTAGATGAGACATTCCCTTTCCTGAAGGTCTTTACAGAGAAATCTCCTTCATAGCCTATCTGCTCAAAGGAATGATTTATAGCTTCTTTTGGGAAGAACACCTCACCTTCTTCATCACCCAGCTGAAGATGAGTGTTGATGATGACCGGAGTGATGAAGACTATTCTCCCTTGCACTATGGCAGACAGTGCCTTCTCCCCATCCATAATGACCTCTTGGTAGGTCTTTGAGAATTCAAGCAAATGATCCACATAGAGAGGAGGATTAATGGTAAGGGAGGTGAAGTAGTTAGACAAAGCCAAGAATTGGCATACCTCTGAGAAATGTGGATCTTCCTCAGAGTTTAACAGTGTAACCTGATTATGTTGCCTATGTAACTTCATAGAAAAATCAGGGTTATTTTGTCAGTCAAGGTTGGCCATTTTGAGTAAGCTTAAAGGTGAAGGAAGGACGAACGAAGGCGGTTTCAGAGAGAAATCAAGAATTTAGGTTTGGAGAGAAGATGAAGATGATAAAAAGAGGGGGGAACCAACAGGGTTTATATGGGAAAAGGATTTGAGACAGAGTTAATGAAAGAGGATAAACTTTGAAATCCGAAAGGCGGTCCCACCTCTGAAAAAGTAGTTTGCTTTGTGCTCAAAAAGTGGTTTTCTTGGAAATCGAAAATCTTCCGAAGGTAAATTGTCTTCGGAAGTTTTAATGAAAAAGCTTTCGAAGCCAAAATGACTTCGGTAGAATTTCTCAAAGAGTTTTGACAAATTTGCTTCGAAAGAGAATTTTTAAACTGGGATGCTTTGTTCAACAAAACAAAGCTTCCGAGAGTTAATTTCCTTCCGAAGAAAAATGGTCCTTGAAAACATATAAGTGCTTAATAGAGTTTTAAGCTTCAGAAGATATTTCAGGAATTTCTTCCGAAGGCAAATTTGACTTGGACAATTATTTGTCTTGAAGGTATAATTTTCTTCCGAAGAGAAAATCAAATCTTCCGAAGGAACAAGATTTGTCAAAAATCTATGAAAAATTCTTCAAAAAGTTTTTTATCCATAGAAAACATGAGCTTATGAAGGTGACAGACTAGATAACTTAGGACACACAGATTTTAAGAAATAAAATGAATTAGTTTTAAGAAAAAACTACTCAAAGTTAATCATCCCAATAGCTGATATAAGATACTTAAATCTCTGTTCATCAAAGGGTTTTGTGAACAGATCAGCATATTGTTCATTTGTGTTAACTTTAACTAGTTTAATTAATCCCTTTTCAAAGTTATCTCTAATTAAATGATACCTGATGTTTATGTGTTTTGTCCTTGAGTGCTTCACAGGATTCTCTGTGATAGAGATAGCACTGTTGTTGTCTATGTGAATGGGAGTATCCTTGAAGTTGAAACCATAGTCAAGCATCTGATTCTGAATCCAAAGCACTTGAGCATAGCAGCTTGCTATAGCAATGTATTCAGCTTCAGCAGTTGATGCAGAGACACATGATTGTTTCTTGCATTGCCATGAGACAACCCTTCCACCAAGGAACTGACATCCCCCAGATGTAGACTTTGCAGTCATATTACAACCACCATAATCACTATCTGTATATGCATACAGATTGAAGTCGGAATTCTTGGGATACCAAAGACCAAGTGTTGAGGCACCTTTGAGGTATCTTAGAATTCTCTTGACATTGATGAGGTGAGACATCTTGGGGTTGGCTTGACATCTTGCACAAATACGTGTAGCAAACCTGATATCAGGCCTGCTAGCTGTAAGATACATAAGAGACCCAATCATAGCCCTAAAGAGGTGTTCATTAACACACTCCCCCTCAAGATCAGGCCCAAGAGAGTGGTTTCTTGCTATGGGTGTCTTAGCAATCTTACAATCAGTCATGTTGAATCTTTTGAGTATGTCCTGAACATACTTTGACTGACTTATGAAGATTCCATCTTCAACTTGCTTCACTTGAATTTCTAGAAAGAAATTGAGTTCTCCCATGGCACTCATTTCAAATCTATCCTTCATCAGGTTCTCAAAGTCTTTGCAGAGCCTTGGATTAGTTGAACTAAAGATGATGTCATCTACATACACTTGAACTAGTAGTAAGTTATTTCCCTGTCCTTTGATGAAGAGAGTTCCATCTATAATACCCCTTCTGTATCCATGCTTGTAAAGATACTGAGATAGAGTCTCATACCACTTTCTTAGTGCTTGGTGTAGCCCATAGAGAGCCTTATCAAGCTTGCAGACATAATCAGGATGATCAGGATCTGCAAAACCAGGTGGTTGTTTGACATATACGTCTTCATCAATCACCCAATACATAAAAGCACACTTGACATCAAGTTGATAGACCTTGAAGTTCATGGACGCGGCAAATGCCAAGAATATCCTAACAACTTCTAGTCTTGCTACAGGAGCAAAGACATCAGTGTAGTCAATTCCTTCTTCTTGTGTGTATCCTTGAGCAACTAGTCTAGCTTGTTTTTGATGACAATACCTTTATCATCTTTCTTATTCCAAAATACCCATTTGGTTCCTATAGTGGTCTTCCCATGACGAAGAGGACATAGGTTCCAAACCTTTTGTCTTTTGAATTGAAGCAGCTCCTCTTGCATGGCTTTAATCCAACTTCCATCCTTTAGAGCCTCATCAACTTTCTTGGGCTCTATATGAGACAAGAAACAAGAGTGAAGACAAACATTTGCTTCATGGGTTTGTCCTCGTGTTCTTACCCCAGTTTCAACATCTCCAATGATGTTTGTGGTAGGATGAGACTTGTGGATCCTTAGCTGAGGGATCACAGCAAGTTACTGAGAGAGATCTAAATTAGAGAAATATAGATCTGGCATAGACGCTTCTTCCACCACTTCAACACACTTATCAAGAGAAACTTGATCCAATGAGTGTGTGACATCATTGATATGTTCATCTATGGAGTGGTTATCAACATCAAGAAATTCTTGATCACTGTCACCACCACCATCATTTTCTTCTGCATTTGAAGTTTCTTTGTTTGTCTATTGAGCCTCTGAGCTGGAACTTGAAGGCATCTCAGATGTATCAGCTGAATTTGTCATTGTTTTGCTAATAGAAACTTCATTTGCTGAAGTAGTTAGAACTGGAGCTGAAGATGTGTAACTTGAAGGTCTTCTTAGCTCAAATATTGGATCAGGATCACCTGGAGGTAAAATTTCTATAGACCCTTAAACATTCTCACAAGATTTGTTAAAACAGTTGGTAACTCAATCAAGATCAAATAGCCAATCCGGACCAGAACCTTTCACACTGGGAGTGTGCTAATTGAAAGTCACATTGGTTGACTCCTCAACTACTCTAGTTCTCAGATTGTATACTCTATAAGCTTTAGCTTGAGAAGAGTATCCAATAAAGTGTCCATCATCTGATTTTTCAGCAAACTTGGCAATTTGATCTTTGTTATTCACGATGCTGCATGGACATCCAAATGACCTGAGAAAACCAATGAAATGTTTTCTCTTGTGCCGAAGTTCATAAGGAGTCTTACCATGAGTCTTAACCACTAAAACTCTGTTCTGCACATAGTAGGCAGTATTGACTGCCTCTGCCCAGAAGGTGATGGGCAGTTTAGACTCAGACAACATAGTTCTTGCAGCCTCAATCAGTGTTGTTTCTCCTCTCAGCAACACTATTTTGTTGAGGAGTCCTAGGAGCACTGTATTGTCTTGTAATACCATTTTCATCATAAAATGTGTCAAGGATTTGGTTCTTAAATTCAGTTCCTTGATCACATCTTATGGTTTTGACCTTGTGATCACATTGATTTTCAATTCTTAAGATGAAATTCTTTAGAATCTCAGGGGTCTCATCCTTAGTTCTAAGAAAGAAGACCCAAGTGAATCTTGTAAAGTCATCTATGATGACCAGACAATAAGAGGTCCTTCCTAGACTCATTACACTAGTGGGGCCAAAGAGATCCATATGTAACAAGTGTAGGGGTGTAGTGATGGAGTTTCTTTCCTTAGGCTTATGAGATACCTTATGTTGCTTCCCTTCCAGGCATGCAACACTATGGTCATCACTTGTAAACTCTTTCTTTGGCATTCAAGTTACCAAATCATTCTTAATTACCTTATTCATGTTCTTGAAGTTTACATGGCACATTATTTTATGCCAAAGAAAAGACTCATCACTATTGGCTTTAGATAGAAAGCATGAAACTTCTCCCGAGGGAGATGTTTCTTGCAAGTCCATCTTATACATGTTCCCTCTCCTGGGGGCACTGAGCAGGATATGCTCATGAGGAATAATCACCCCGGGCTTGAGAACAATGCACTCATGCTCAGTAAAGAGCATGTTATGACTCTGATCACAAAATTAGGATACACTCAAAGATTGTACCCAAGCTCCTTGACAAAGTTTACCTTCTCAATGTTGAGCTTACCATTTGTGACTTTGCCCCTTCCAGAAATATAACCTCCTTTATCTCCTCCAAAAGAAAGTGGTCCTCCATCAATCCTTTCAAAGTTCTGGAGTAGTGACCTATTGCCTGTCATGTGCCTGGAAAAGCCACTACCAATGATCCAGACATTTTTGTTTGTCTTGAGTTGTTCCTGCATAAAGAAAATGATTAGTTACATTTGGAAACCCAAGCCTTATTGGTCTTAGGTTCATCAAAAGAAGTAGAAGGTAATGAAACAATAATAGATCCTATAGTTGTGCTCTGAGGATCTCTTGCTTTTGTTGATGGAGAACTTTTAGTCACTTGGTCTTTCCTTGATTTCCATACCACCTTTGGAAGTTCGGACCTGACCATCAACACTTTAGAAGCTTTTGAGACTTTGGAAGTTTTGATGACTGAACCTTCGGAAGATCCTGCTAACACTACAGTAGACTTTAGTGCTTCGGAAGTATTCCTTTCTTTCGAGACCAAAATTTCTTCCGAAGACAATTTTCCAGTTGCCTTCTTCTTTCCTTTGGAGCTTCCGAAGGAAACAGATTTTCCTTCTGAAGCTAAAATCTTCTTAGATCTCTTGGGAGTCTCTTTCTTGGTCATATGAAGAGTACTCTTTGTATTGTATGGACAATCCTTAGCAAGATGAGAAGTACTCTCAAACATAACAAATTTTATCTTTTTCTTCCCAAGATTTTTCTTCTGAGAACAAAGCTGACTTTGATCACTTCCCTTCTCCACCTTCATCTTTGCAGATGCTGAGACAGTCCCTTTGGGTTGAGGATTGTTCTTGGAGTTGGATGGTTCAGTCTGTGTAGCAGTGATACACAACGGATCAACTTTCTTCTTGATGCTGAGATGATTTTAACATGAACCAGAACTCTTTGTAGAAGAGTTAAGGTTGATGTCTTCAGTCTTAACCATGTCAAACCCTGCAGAAATAAAGACTTATTTTTCCTTAGAGTTGAAAGTGGCCTTGATCTCTTGAGCCCTCCTGGCCTTTCTTTTGCCCTTTTTGATCAAGTTCCTCCTCATAGACTTGGTCATCTCAGGCTTCCTGCTCTCCTCAGAAGGATAGTGACCCTTCTTAGAATCCTCCTCTTCACTCTTCTTAGAGGAATTTGTTGGGTCATCATAAGGCTGGTACAACCAAAACCACTTCACATAGTCATTTTGGTGCTACATTCAAGGGCTTCTGAAGCTAAGCATGAGATCTTCCGAGAGTCTGAAGAACAACAGCTGAAGTCAACAGCTGAAGACAACAGCTGAAGTCAACAGCTGAAGACAACAGCTGAAGTCAACAGCTGAAGACAATAGCTGAAGTCAACAGCTGAAGACAATAGCTGAAGTCAACAGCTGAAGACAACAGCTGAAGTCAAGAGCTGAAGACAAAGTCTGAAAGCTTCCGAAGACAAAGTCTGATGAAAGAGCTGAAGACAAAGTCTGAAAGCTTCCGAAGACAAAGTCTGAAGACTTCCGAAGACAAAGTCTGAAGACTTCCGAAGACAGTCTGAAGACTTTCGAAGACAGTCTGAAAGCTTCCGCAGACAAAGTCTGATGAAAGAGCTGAAGACAAAGTCTGAAAGCTTCCGAAGACAAAGTCTGAAGACTTCTGAAGACAAAGTCTGAAGACTTCCAAAGACAATGTCTGAAGACTTCCGAAGACAGTCTGAAAGCTTCCGAAGACAAAGTCTGAAGACTTCCGAAGACAAAGTCTGAAGAAAGAGCTGAAGACAAAGTCTGCTTCCGAAGACAAAGAAGACTCCAAGCCTCGGAAGAAGCAGTCTTCCGAAGTATAAGTTGCTTCGGAAGAAGTTATTCTTCCAAAGCATTTTTATCCTTCGGAAAGACATTGCTATGTCCAGTAGATATAAGTATGGTCCCTGACAGTCCGCTGCAGACCTCTGATACAGCATGGCATCTTCCTAAAGTGCCATGTTGTTGACCATACTTTATTCTACTGTTCACCTTTTTATGATAGTACATGTTACCAACTTTAGTTGGTGACAAAAGGTTAGTTAGGGACATGTCCTGACTACCAACTCTTAGGCAAAATGTCTAAGATACCTCACCTATAGTCTTGTAGTGTAGTTATTTGGTTAGAGGTTTCCAGCTGGTATCAAAGTATATCCGGCTGTAGGTAGTATTATATATATCTTTCCTGCTTGTTACTTGTTATATTGTGACAACTCTTCATAGACTCTTGCTGAGCGTTGTTCAAAGGTGAGTTTGAGAGAAAAACCTTCTGTTGAGTGACCATCACAAACGATCCTGCAATTGGTATCAGAGCTCCAGGCTCTTGATTGTGAGATCTTACCATCCAAATCAACCTGTTTTTCACTCCTCACCACAAACCACTCACTCAAATGGCCGCTCTCTCCAAGGCTGATATGGAGACCAGTACCATGACCAAGTCCCCACTGATTACCCCTGAAGACTTTGACACATGGTGCATTAGAATGGAAGGCTTCATCAAGTGACAAGACTCAAGGATGTGGGACTCCATTGTCAATGGTCCCTTCATACCAAGCACCACTTCAGCTACTGGTAATCGCATCATTCCAAAAGATGTTGATGATTACTCAGAAGAAGATAGGAAGAGAATAGGGCTAGATCAAAGGGCTATGACTTCTTTCCAAACTGCTCTCCCCAATTCCGTCTACAGAGGCTTCAAGAAGTGCAAGACAGCCAAAGATTTATGGGATGCATTGAAGCTTATGTATGAAGGATCCAAGGAAACCCAAGAGAACAAGAAGGATCTCTTGCAGCAGCAGTTTGAGAACTTTGCTTTCAAGGCTGGTGAGACCTTTACTCAATAATACTTTAGGTATGTTGAGATAGTAGATACTCTGGTGGATATTGGAGTAGCTCTTGAGAATAGAGACATAGTTAGGAAGTTCATGTCTTCCCTTCCTAAACTATGGACATACTATTGTGTTGTAATCAAGAGAACGTCGGACCTTAAGACTCTTACTCTCACAGAGTTGTATGGTATCCTAAATGCATTCCAGATGGAGATGAACATGCAGAACTCCTCTGGTCACTCCAATAACCAACTAAGTTCAGCCCTTCATGTAGTTGAAAGGGAAATCACAGAACCACAACATCAGTTGTTGTGCTACCCTGACAACTCACATAATGGACCCTACATTACTCTACCTGAGACTCTAAAGTCTTAAAAGGTTCAACATAATTCCTTTCAGGATGGTTGTGCCTTTGTCTCTGGAAGTGGACACTCTGGTGATTTTCAATACTGCTTTGATGATCTTGAGTGCTTCAGTCTAGATGATGTGGAGTATGTGGACATTGTCCAACAGATGGCTCTCTTAATTTACAGAGCGAAGAAGTTCTTCAAGAGAACTGGAAGGCAATTCCCTCAAAACCCAGCCAACAGCAAGTTTGGGTTTGATAAGAGCAAAGCAAAGTGTTACAACTACAACCAACTAGGTCACTTTGCTAGGGAATGCAAGGCTCCCAAGAACAACCCGGGAACCTCACAGGCCTCCACACATCCCACTGCTTCAAAGCATGAAGATAAGTCAACTGAAACAGCTGCAGTAGCTCAAGAAGTTGACTGGAGCTTCATGGTACAGGATGTGACTCCCGCTCAAGCACTCATGGCCGGAACAGATGATGATCAGGTATATGAACATCTTTGTACTCCTGCCTGTATTGCTAAAGTTAAACTCTACAAGGATTACATTTCGGAAATCAGATCTGAGGTTGAGTCTTTAAATGTGTTAAAATCTGATTTTAAAAGAGCTGAATCTGACTATCAAAAGAAAATTGAAGAGTTAGAGAAAACCGTGTCTCTTTTAAAACATGAAAAGACTAATTATAAGACTCAAATTAAAGATCTGATCTCCAAACTATCTGAAGTTCAAGCCCAGTTGGTCACTGCTGAGGCTCAGGCCAGGAAGTAAGCTATTGCTGAGCAAAACTTCCAAACTATTCTTGCATCATCCTCTCATTCCAAAATGTTTTATCAAAACAAAAAAGGGTTGGGAACCAATGAAATAGCTCCACCACACTCTTATGAGTGTATTAGACTACCTAGATGTGGTACTGAAGAGCAAGAGGTTCCAACTGCTGACCCTTCTCCATTGGAACTAGAGGAGGAGTCAAAAATAGTGGCCACCACAGGGGGGAAACAGGAGGATACACCCATCTCCACCTGTGAAGACCAAATCCTAACCACCAAGGCAAGAAGAAGCAGAGCTAAAGCTGCTAGAAGGACTGCCAAGAAGGTTGCAGAGTCCAAGCTTAAGATTGACCCTAAGCAAAAGGGTGTCTTCATTTCTGCCGGATTCCAGGTGGTAGGTACTTCTGATTCAGGAAGAGAGTGTAATACCAGCATTCCTG
Organism: Flaveria linearis; assembly: GCA_024085815.1. Classification (NCBI taxonomy): domain Eukaryota; kingdom Viridiplantae; phylum Streptophyta; class Magnoliopsida; order Asterales; family Asteraceae; genus Flaveria; species Flaveria linearis. The sequence goes on from CM044008.1 coordinate 53,309,709, forward strand.
TCCTACCTAAGGATCAGAAGTTGAAAGGGAAAGTTGCTGATGAAGACAAGAAATCCAAGAAACAGCAACCTGCAAGTTCCCAGAAGGCTAGCATTGCATGCATAATGTGTGGTCTGCACAACCACATGGCTAAAGATTGTTACTACAATCCAGCAAGCACACATTATGAAAATAATGTTAGAAAAGAAGGAGTCAGAGAAGGTTTCTCAGTTGAACCATTTCAAACGGTCCAAATGATAAAGAAGGGAAAGTTGGTCTTGGAAGCCAAGCTGCTTTCGGAAGAATGTACTTCTTCCGAAGGGAAAATGGCTTCGGAAGCCAAAGCTTCTAAGGTTCGGAAGAACAAGAAGGCTCCCTTGAAACCATCTCAGAAGAAGACTACTTCGGAAGAAAAGGTGGTGAAGGCTTTTTCCGAAAAGAAAGAAGCTTCGGAAGAAGACCATGCTGCAAAAGCTTCAACAAGCTCATCCTCAAAGATCAACCAAGGGATGGATTGGAAGATCAAGGTAGATTCTGCACCCCAAACCTCTTCTTCAACGACCTCTATTGAACCCGAATGCATATCTTTTGGTTCAATTATGTCATTATCTTTGGAAGAGCCCAAGACCAACCAGGCTTGGGCTTCCAAACAAAACTAACCATCTCATCTTATGTGCAGGGACATCTATTTGACAAGAACAACAATGTCTGGATTGTAGATAGTGGATGCTCCAGGCACATGACAGGGAACAGATCTCTCCTTCAACAATTCCAGAACTTTGATGGAGGGCCTGTCCAATTTGGAGGTGAGGTCGGAGGATATCTTTCTGGCAGAGGGAGTATATCCAATGGCAGAATAAACATTGACAAAGTTCACTTTGTCAAGCAGCTTGAACACAATCTGTTAAGTGTTTCTCAATTCTGTGACCAAAAGCATCAAATGCTTTTCACAGAAGATGAGTGCATTATCCTCAAACCAGAGATGACAATTCCTCCGGAATTGGTGCTTCTTAGATCTCCAGGAAAGGGGATATGTACAAGCTGGATATGAACAATGCTTCTCCTATGGGTGAAGTATCATGCTTTCTTTCCAAAGCTGATAGTGATGAGTCAACACTATGGCATAAACGCATGTGTCATGTGAATTTTAAAACAATGAATAAATTGGCTAAAAATAACTTGGTACATGGTTTGCCTAAAAAGGAATTTTTCTGCAAAGATAACTGTGTTGCATGCCTGAAAGGGAAACAACACAGATCATCTCATAAATCCAAATGTGTTAACTCTATCACTACTCCATTACACTTATTGCACATGGATCTCTTTGGACCCACAAGTATAATGAGCATTGGAAGGAAATCATACTGCCTTGTGATTGTTGATGATTTTACAAGATTTACACGGGTATTCTTTTTAGGAAGTAAAGATGAAACTGCTCAAACGTTAAAATCTTTTATTCTTAAAATAGAAAATCAAATTGATCACAAGGTTAAGATCATTAGAAGTGATCAAGGGACTGAGTTTAAGAACTTTGTTCTTGACTCATTCTGTGACTCAAAAGGGATTGCCAGACAATATAGTGCTCCCAGAACTCCTCAACAAAACGGTGTTGCTGAGAGGAGGAATAGGACACTTATTGAGGCTGCTCGGACCATGTTAGCTGATTCAAAGCTACCTCTAACATTCTGGGCAGAGGAAGTCAGCACTGCATGCTATGTGCAGAACAGGGTTCTTGTAGTTAAGCCCTATGGAAAAACCCCTTATGAGTTATGGAACAAGAGGCCACCGTTCATTGGCTTTCTAAGGTCCTTTGGCTGCAGGTGTACCATACTTAACACAAAGGACAACTTAGCAAAATTTGCTGAGAAGTCGGATGATGCTATCTTTGTTGGATACTCTTCTAGCTCCAAAGCTTATAGAGTATACAACATCAAGAATCAACAATTTGAGGAGTCATCCAATATAGTTGTTAATGAGCACACTTCTTATGTTAGGGGGAATGGACCTGATTATATCTTTGATTTAGAATTGTTTCCAAACTATTCTAAACAATCTTGTGAGAATGTTTCAGCTGGAACAGGTGCTCAAGGTGATGCTGATGCACATCAACTATTGAGCTTCCCAGAACTCTTACAAATTCTCCAAGAGCTGAAAGGCAACAAGCTTCAACCATTCACAGATCTGATAGTGTAACTATCTCCAGGAATAGTGAAGCTTCAACAAGTGAATCACTTGATCAACCTCAAAGTTCTTCAGGTGATCCATTACAACACCAGGTTGAGGGAAGTAGTATTCTAAAGGAACAGGCAACTGTTAATACTACTTCACAACCAACCATTGATGATGTTTCTCAATCATTCAATCAGTCCTCATTGAATGACTTTGAAATAGCAGCTGGACAGAGTGATCCAGTTCCTGATCAGAATATGTCCAACTTAGACTTATCTCTGCAACTGGAAGTGATTCCTCGCCTTAGGATTCACAACACTCATCCAACTGAGAACATCATAGGGAGTGTCTCTGAGGGTGTGAGAACAAAAGGGCAAACTCATCATGGAAATGTCTGCTTTTACTCATGCTTCTTGTCTCAGATGGAACCCAGGAAGGTGGAAGATGCCTTAAAGGATAGTAGTTGGGTTGAATCGATGCAGGAGGAGCTGTTTTAATTCACAAGACAAAAGGTCTAGAATCTATGCCCACTACCATCTGGTCAAGTACCCATAGGCACTAAATGGGTGTTCAGAAACAAGAAAGATGATAGAGGCTTGATTCTCAAGAACAAGGCAAGATTAGTAGTTCAAGGGTATACTCAAGAGGAAGGAATCGATTATACTAATGTCTTTGCACCTGTTGCAAGACTTGAGGCAGTTAGGATCTTCCTTGCTTATGCTGCATCCAAGAACTTCAGAGTCTACCAACTTGATGTCAAGTGTGCATTTCTATATGGGGATATAGATAGGGAAGTCTATGTATGTCAACCTCCAGGATTTGAAGACCCACAGCATCCCCACTATGTGTGCAAACTGGATAAAGCTCTATATGGGCTACACCAAGCACCTAGGCTGTGGTATGAGACCTTGTCTCAGTTTCCCCTGAAGAATGGATACACTAGAGGTACCATTGACAAGACTCTTTTCATCAGAAAGAGTGGAAAAGACATATTGCTCATTCAAGTCTATGTTGATGACATCATATTTGGTTCTTCAAATGACCAAATGTGCAAGGACTTTGAGAGCATTATGAAGCAGAAATTTGAAATGAAATTCATGGGAAAAATGGACTTTTTCCTTGGAATTCAGGTGAAACAGATGAATGAAGGGTTCTTCATAAGTCAATCTAAGTATGTCTCAGACATCTTAGACAAATTTGAAATGAAGGACTGTAAACCAGCCAAGACACCCATTCCGAGAAACCAAAATATTTGCCCTGACCTTGAGGGGAAGGATATTGATCAGCGTCAGTATAGAGCAATCATTGGTTCTCTGATGTATCTCACTGCTAGTAGACCAGATATCATGTTTGCCACATGCAATTGTGCAAGATATCAGGCTGCTCCCAAGGTGTCTCACCTGGCTGCCGTTAAGAGAATCCTCAGATACCTCAAAGGAGCACCTAAAGTAGGACTCTGGTATCCAAGAAATAGTGATTTCAATCTCTATGGATACTCTGACAGTGACTATGGTGGGTGCAACATTGACAAGAAATCAACATCAGGAGGATGTCAATTTCTTGGTGGAAGGATTATCTCATGGCAATGCAAGAAACAATCTGTGTCTCTACATCAACTGCTGAAGGTGAATACATTGCTGCTGCTAGCTACAGTGCTCAACTGCTATGGATTCAAAATCAGATGTTAGACTATGGATTCAACTTCATGACTACTCCTATCCATATTGACAACAATTTGCTATCTCCATTACTGAGAATCCAGTGAAGCACTCCAAGACAAAACACATTGATATCAGGTATCATTTCATTAGAGATATTCATGAGAAATATCTGATAAAGTTAATCAAAATTGACTCAAATGAATAATATGCTGATTTGTTCACAAAGGCATTTGATGAACAAAGATTTAAGTATCTCATATCAGCTTCCGAAGACAAAGTCTGAAGACTTCCGAAGACAAAGTCTGAAGACTTCCGAAGACAGTCTGAAAGCTTCCAAAGACAAAGTCTGAAGACTTCCGAAGACAAAGTCTGAAGACTTCCGAAGACAAAGTCTGAAGAAAGAGCTGAAGACAAAGTCTGCTTCCGAAGACAAAGAAGACTCCAAGACTCGGAAGAAGCAGTCTTCCGAAGTATAAGTGGCTTCGGAAGAAGTTATTCTTCTGAAGCATTTTTATCCTTCGGAAAGACATTGCTATGTCCAGTAGATATAAGTATGGTCCCTGACAGTCCGTGGCAGACCTCTGATGCAGCATGGCATCTTCCTAAAGAGCCATGTTGTTGACCATACTTTATTCTACTGTTCACCTTTTTATGATAGTACATGTTACCAACTTTAGTTGGTGACAAAAGGTAAGTCAGGGACATGTCCTGACTACCAACTCTTAGGCAAAATGTCTAAGATACGTCACCTATAGTCTTGTAGTATAGATATTTGGTTAGAGGTTTCCAGCTGGTATCAAGGTATATCCGGCTGTAGGTAGTATTATATATATCTTCTCCTTGTAACTCATTAGATAAGAGATTTGAGTCGAGAGTCTTGTAATCCTTTGAGTTGAGAAGCAATATATAAAAGTACCTTGAAAATTTACATTCTGTGATTATTTCCTGCTTGTTACTTGTTATATTGTGATCAACTCTTCATAGACTCTTGCTGAGCGTTGTTCAAAGGTGAGTTTGAGAGAAAAACCTTCTGTTGAGTGACCATCACAAACGATCCTGCAGAATTCTTCACTACCATTTCATCATCCTCTTCATTCAAGGGGTCTATGTGAGGAAGCTGATCTTCACAAGTTCCACAACTAGGTGATCTTACAGACAAGATTATGTGTGGAGGAGCTATCTCACTAGATCCCAGTCCCTGCTTATTTTGATAACAAACTTTTGCATGCAAGGATGAGGATATGATGTTCTTGAAGGTCACTTCTTCAAGAACACATTTTTCTGCCCTGGCTTTGCTGATCACAAGCTCAGCCTGGCATTCAGTTAACGTTGTTATGAGATCCTTGATCTGAGTCCTGTAATTTGTATGCTCATGTTTTAAAACTGAAATGGTTTTCTCTAAGTCCTCTATCTTTAACTTATAATCATTTTCAGCCTTTCTAAAATCAGATTTCAAGATGTTCAAGGACTCGAGATTAGATCTCATCTCTAAGTTATAGGACCTGTATCTGTTGACTTTAGTAATACATTTAGGAGTACAAAGATGTTCCAATACTTTGGTTTCATCATGGCCAGCCATCAATGCTTGGTTTGGAGATGCACTTCCACCTGAAAGCTACAATCAAAGCCTCCTTCTTCAATAGCAACTGCAGCTTGCTGCTTTGGCTTCTCATTCTGGGTAGCTTTATTAGTGTAGTTTGGTCTGGATTGTGCTTGTCCACCATTTGTTCTTGGTGCCTTGCACTCCTTAGCAAAGTGACCCATCAAGTTACAGTTGTAACACTTAACTTTGCTTTTATCCAATCCAAACTTTCAACTGGCTATATTGCTGGGAAACTTCCTTCCTGTTCTCTTGTAGAACCTCTTGGCTCTATGAGTGAGAAGAGCCATTCGCTAGACTATCTCCATGTACTCTAGGTCATCTGGATGGATACAGCCCAGGTGTTTAAGGGTGAATAGGAAGCTGCCATAACTTTCATCAGAAGACACAAAGGCTTGAGAGGAACTTGTCTATTGAAATAGGCTTCCTTGAGTATAGTTTTCCCTTGGTATCTCCGGGAAGGTGATGAAAGGATCCTTTTGTGAGATGTCAGGGTAGCATATGAGATGATGTTGAGGTTCTATGCTATCCTTTTCAGTCACATGAAAGGCTGAACCTATTTGATTGCTGGAGTTACCAGATGAACCTTGTTACCATATGAACCTTGCATGTTTATCTCCATCTGGTATCCACTGAGAATGCGATACAACTCTATCAATGTGAGAGTCTTAAAGTTATCAGTTCTCTTGATTACAACACAATAATGTGTCCATTGCCTAGGAAGAGAGGACATAAACTTCCTTACAATGTCCCTGTTCTCAAGAGTTACTCCAAAATCCACTAGGGTATCCACAATCTTAACATACCTGAAGTATTGTTGAGTCATGGTCTCACCTGTTTTGAAGGTGAAATTTTCAAACTGCTGCTTCAGGAGATCCTTCTTGTTCTCCTTGGCTTTAATGAAACCCTCATACATTAGTTTCAATGCATCCCACAACTGCTTAGCTGTTTTGCATTTCTTGAAACCTCTATATACAGAGTTTGGAAGAGCAGTCTAAAGGGCTATCATGGCTTTTTGATCAATTTCTACTCTCTTCCTATCTTCTTCTGAGTAGTCAGGCACATCTTTGGGGATCATACCACCTCTAACAGCAGCTGAAGGAGTGCTTGTTATGTAAGGTCCAGAGACAAGAGATTCCCACATTCATGAGTCTTGACACTTGATGAAACCTTCCATTCTTTGGCACCAAGTGTCAAAGTCGTCAAGAGTGATCAGGGGGGACTTTGTCATGGTTCTAGTGTCCATATCAGCTTTAGAGATAGCTGCTATTTGAAGGGTTAAGTATTTTTATGTGTGTGAGGGATCTTAAGATGGTGAGATCTTATATCAAGAGCCTGAGATGCTCTAATACCAATTGCAGGACAGGGTGAAGGGTTATACACTTTACAACACAACAACACAAAGAGGAGAGTGTGGAACAACACTTAACAATTCAAACGGGGAGCTGGTAAACTCAGTTTTGAGAACTAAGAAACACAAGTGTAAATGAGATAGAAACTAGAACAACACACAAGCAGTTGGTTTTCAAGGTTGATGTATATTGTTCTCTAGTTCCTTACAAATGGTTTACAAAAGTTCTACGTATAAGTTACAAGGACTAGAAATACTTATAATACAACCTACACCCGGCCATACTTTGAAGGCCAACTGGATACATGATCTAGAAAACAAAATCAATGTAGAGTCAAAAGGCAGATTGCCTTTTGACTAGTGAGTATGACATGCCATAGCTCACATCCTAATATATTACAAAAAAGATAAAGTATACAAAGCGGAAAGTTACAGACTCAAGACCTAGGTATAGTTTACCAAAAGCATGGACCTTTTCACCATCTCATGAAAGGTTGGTGACTTATCAGAGTCGCAGCGGAAAGTGGTTCAGCTTTAGGTAAAAAGTACATTAGATAAAGCATGTAATATAAAAGTCTTTGGAAGAAATATGTCTTCAATAGTTGGCTTCGGAAGACTTTGTCCTTGAAGCTTTGGAAGGCTTCATCTTTTGGCTTCAGAAGATATTGGTCTTAGCTTCGAAAGATTTCACACTTAGAATAATTTCTAAGGCAGTGTGGAACTTTCAAAGCATTCTGCTTCAGTACACTTATGCATGCATGCAAGAGAGACTTTGGGTGTTTGGGTTGTATCAACCTTACTAATAACCTTACATAGGGCTTGATGTAGACCATACAAAGCTTTGTCAAGCTTGTATACCCTGTGAGGGAAATCTGGGTCTTCAAAGCCTGGAGGTTGACTCACATAGACTTCTTCAAAAAATTTTCCATAGAGAAAAGCACACCTTACATCCATTTGAGGCACAGTGAATTTCCTAGATGCAGAGTACACAAGGAAAAGTCTAATGGCTTCTAAGCTGACTACAGGAGCAAACACTTCATCATAATATATTCCTTCTTCTTGAGTGTAACCCTATGCCACCAATCTTGATTTGTTTCTAATGACTATGCCTCTATCATCAGTCTTGTTTCTATATAGCCATCTGGTACCGATAGGGTATTGACCTTCATGAAGATCTACCAGTTGCCATAATTCTTGTTTCTTGTACCGGAGCAATTCTTCCAGCATTTCCTCGATCCAGCTGTTGTCTTGAAGAGTCTCTTTTATATTATTATGTACTGTTTGACATAGAAAGCAAGAAAACAAACAAATGTTTGCTTTACTTGATTTACTTCAAGTCATCCGCTTATGTAGGTCACCAATGATGCTTGACACCGGATGATCCTTATGTATCCTGGTGGTTTGAATTGAGTCACCAGCAATTGATACATCAAGGTTGGAGACATTCAGATCATCATGGTAAGAGGCAGTTCCGGTTGTGATGTGGGAGATTAATGAAAGTAATCAAAGGCTTTACCAGTTTTTGCTTCCGCGTCTGCTACACTTTGAAGACTATCATCATTTGTGTTTCTCTCCATTTCAACTGGCACTATAGCTGGTTCAAAATTTCTAGCTTCACTAGATGGTTCATCTGAAGGAGTAGGATGTGAACTAGGACCAGCCTCAGTTGAAATACTTTGGATTTCTGGTTCTTCTCTGACAGGATCGGCTTACAATGGAACATCTTCATCAATTTGATCATCAGATGTAGGAGGGATCATAGGAAAATCATCTCTTCTTTCTATTATTCTAGATGTTTCAGCTGATTGTAGGTTACCTGCATTTTTCATGTGAAACGGATCAAAAGATCTAGTAAATGAGTCAATATCAAACAACTAGTCGGCACCATTTATTGACTTAGGAAAGGAGTGTTCATTGAATTGAACATTAGTTGATTCATCAATAATGTTCAATCTAGGATTGAACACTCTAAAAGCCTTTGAAACAGAGGAATAACCTATAAAAAATCCCTCATCAGACTTTGAAGCAAACATTCCTAAATGATCTCGGATGTTTAATATTGAGATACTACTACCAAATGACTTGAAAAATCCAATGAATGGTTTTTGTGGAAAAGAAGTTCATAAGGTGTTCTATTGCTTTCTTTGATTATCAATGTTTGATTTTGTACAAAGCAAGATGTGTTAACTGGTTCTGTCCAAAAGGTAATTGGTTGTTTAGCATCTGCTAGCATTGTTCTTGCTACTTCAATTAGTGGTCTGTTTCTCCTTTCAGCTACCCTATTTTGTTAAGGAGTTCTAGCTGCACTAAATTGATGAGCACTACTTTTAGTTGCACAAAATGAACTTAGATCTTCTTTTTTTTAATTCTATTCCATTATCACTTCTGATTGATTTTACTTTATAATCAAGTTGATTTTCAGTTTTAGTAATAAAGTCTTTTACTATTTATGATGCTTCATTTTTATGAAGTAAAAAAAGACCCATGGAAATCATGAATAGTCACAATGATCACCAAACAATACTGTTTCTTTCCAATGCTCATAACATGAGTTGGTCCAAAAAGATCCATGTGATGTAGCTTCAATGGAGTATTGTTTGTGTTCATAAGCTTTGGTTTATAAGAGGATTTGTATTGTTTTCCTTTGAGACAAATAGAAGAGTGGTTAATGAAATGGAATTATTTTTTAGGCAAACCAATTAAATGGTTTCCTGTCACTAATATGTTCATATTTTTGAAATTTGTGTGCCCTAAACGTCTATGCCAAAGTTGTGACTCATCAAATGATGCTTTAGACATAAGACATGTTTCTTCTTTAGGATGTGCAGAATTAAGTTTTAAGACATAGGTGTTATTTTTTCTTGGAGTCTTTAAGACAACTTCTTTAGGAATTTGAAATCCTGGTTTCAGAATGTTACAATGAGTGTCAGTGAACTGAGTTGAATATTTCATGTCACAGATTTGTGACACGTTGAGATTCAACTGCTTGCAGTAGTTAACTCTGTCAAAGCTCAGCAATCCATTTGTCACAGATCCTTCACAAGTAATTCTGCCACCTTGGACCATAACCAAATGCTACAGTAGCTCCTTGAATATGCGTGAAGTCATCAAGGAGGGAACTGTCTCCTGTCATATGTGGGAGCATCCACTATCCACATACCATAAGATGTTGGACCTGTATGGACGACCCTACAAGCAAAAAGGAACTAGTTAAAATATAGAACCCAAGCCATGATGGTCTTGGGTTACCCATCCCTATCTGTTGGACCTGAAAAATAGTCTAATATTATCAACTTAGTAAAGTCAACAAAAATCAATATTAACCGGTCAAAGTCAACGCCAAGTCATGTTGATGGATTCGAACAATGGTTTGACGTGTGACGTTCAAGTTAAGAAAGACAATGGAGCTTCGAGTTGAAGAAATATATTTTGTTTAGACAAAATATATTTATGACAAATTTAGACTAAAAATAGAGGTTTTTAATGTAATTTTTATTGTCATGTTTTAGTCTTTATTATTGTTTAGGGTCCTAATTCCAATTAGCCTATAGTCATTAGGCTATATATAGAAAGTGTTAATGGCAATTAGGCAAGACTTGTATGAACCAAATAGATCGAGGAGGTATAATTTTGATATTTTATGAGATCTATTTGGGGTTTTTGAATGTTCATATCTTTATTCATCAAGTTCTTCATTGTTCTTGTTAATATTCATATATTTCTTATCTTTTGATCTAAAATCTTCAATAAAAACTTGATTCATGGCTGTTTGGGACCAACACTATCCATGACTGTAGCTTCATGATATTTTCATCTAGGTTGTGACTTAGAGGATATTGCTTTGATGGGTTTGTGTGAGGTTCTTCTTGGTTTCTTCTCCTCAGTTTCAACTGAAGTGTCAGAAGAGTAGTCAAACCTTTGATCCCTATTTCTATATAGAAATTGGGCATATTTTTGAGTTTCAGAAATCACTTTTGTTTTAGATCTTGGATAAGAACTGAATCATTGTTTCATATTTTTAGTTAGATTTTGTTTGACACTCTTTGACTACCATTAATCATAGAAGTCACCATCAGAATTTGAAATCCTTGATTGTTTCTTAGGTGGTGGACTTCTAGTTTGGACCATTACCATTGAAATTGGTGAAATGGGCTTGTTTTGTGGAATTCTCAAGCCTTTTTTGATTATAGAAGCAAGCAGATGTATTATGATTTGTCATATCACATATAGAACAATACTTGTTAAAATAATAGTTTTAGGTTGAATGACTGTTCATGTCATAAATTGAGTAGTATTGATTGAAATAACACATGATCTGTGTTATGATTATACATGTCACAAATGTCACAGTACATATGTTTGATCTTTGTTTTGGATAATAAGCTTCATCGTGTTTCACTGATTTTATTTTTGACTTGGGTTTTATATTTGATGAAGAAGCATGTTCATCTTTTTTTATCTCAGTAGATTATTTCACTATTCTAATTTGCCATTTGTTTTTCGGATTTCTTTTCTTCTTTTGAGTCTTTCTCACCTTTGTATCAAATTGGTCAACATCTTTTTTGTTGAAAATGTCAAAACTGATTTCCTATTTTTACTTTGGAGGTGAGCTTAGTTCAATTTTCAATTTTGGTGTTTGAATCTTAGGTGATTTCACTCTAAATGATGTAGATGCTATTGCTTTACCTTTACTTTTCACTCAAACCTTTTCTAATTTGCTTGAATTTTTAGGAGACTTAATCTTACCATCAGATCTGCTTTCAGTAGTGGGTTTCAAAGGCACTTTAGCATTCTATATCACTTAGTGTTTCTAGAATGAATTTCACAAAAGAGATGATGACCTTGAATGGGCTCTTTCGTTTCTTGACACTTACATGTTTTTCTGAGCACTTTTTGATCTTAATTGGATGACCTAATTTGATTTTATCCTTGTTTGTTTCAATTTAAGCATTTGGTTTATTTGGAGGATTGGTTATCTGTGATCCCATTGTTTTTGTTTCAGTAACTTTAGGTTCATTTGACTCGGACAGACTGAGTGGCTCAGGCATGACTATGTAATTATCATTTTAGGGTGGAGGACGAGAATTATATCCTATCTCAGTCATATACTTCGGTTCCTTTTGTGAATCAAGTAACTCTTGTAGCTTGATAGAAGAAAATTGAAACTTTTCAACTTTCACTTTGGTGGCTGATTGCTTAGCTTTGGTTTTGGTTAACGGTCCAGTTAAGCTCTCATTCTCAGCTACTAGAGTATACTTTTCACCATGCAATTTTTCAATATCTGAAAGTATTGACCTGATTTTAATTTCAAAGCTTTTCATTTCATATCTTAACAATTTAGATTTTACTTTTTCTTTTTTGATTTTTGCAGCCAGTTTGTGATTGTGTTCTTTATATCCTCGTAATTCATTAATGCATTTTTCACTACAAAGATTTGATTTTATCTCAGATAGCATAGGAGTTGGACCATAACTGATGTGAGCCATAAGTGCATGATTTTGAAATTGAGTTTTGACTTCCTCTGCATACAAGCTCCAATTACAGATTCCATCTTGTCTGATGACAAGTGCATTTGAGGTTGTTTGGCTTTTCCATGGGCTTGTTGAGTCAGTTGGTGCTGACTTTGATGAGATTGTTCATGGAGATGCTGAAACTGATTTTGATGACTTGATTTAGGGCTTGAAGTTGGTTGAGAGGGTGGTTAACTGTGTGAACTTCTCTAGTAGTTGTTGTTGCTTCTGCGGGGTGCATTACCCATTCCCTTAAGAAGTGACTAGTCATACCACAGTTGAAAAACTTCACCTTTGATTTGTCATACCCAAGCTTGGTGTTTTCATTCAAGCTTAGCTTCTTTCCTTTTCAGAAAAAAATTATTTGCTCTCATAGCAATCATGGCCATTTGCCCCATTTCATCAATATCATCTTGATCTATTTGTTCCCGATCTTCTTGTATTAGGTGAGCTGAGGTGAGTCTTCCTCCTAAGTATGCCTCAAAGCCTACAATAAAGGCATTATAAGCAGCCTTCTGTTGTAAGGCCCCATTCCCGGAGACCTCACAGTTGGATAATCATCGCATTATACCTACATAATAGTATACATTTCATAAAATAAGCAGCGGAATTTGATTACAAAAGCCATTCCATATCATTGATAAATACTGTTGTTATGCAATACAACATTGTTAAGTTACGAAAGCATCATTTAATTGCATTACAAAACAACAATAATAATATGCGTAGATGTCAGTCTTGCCCTGCCGAGTAGCCTCCCCTTGTGCCATCCTCAGCAACATTACCTGCCAACTGAAAATGTATAAAATTCAGCGTTACTGAGTGAGTTCTAGTTTTGTAAGTATTAAAATACCCTAGGTGTTTTATATACAAAATTGAACTTCTTAAATACTATACATTACTTTCGTAAGCGAACACACATCATATATACATTCATACTACATTTATCGTTCGTTTCATTCTTTTGTACTTTCATTATTATCTTTCTTCATCATACTCATACTTCCGCTTCATTCAATTCCTTAAAATTCTCTTTCACATACATGCTTTCGTTTCGTACTTTTCACTATCTTTACTGCCATTCTCATACTTTCTTTCGTACTTTTCATCATCTCTTACTTTCTTACGGATCGATGTACAATACCCTGAATATTATGCACAAAGCAGATGTTGGGCCTGAGGTCTACAAATAGACCCCGAACATTATGCATAAAGAAGACCCAGTCACCTAGGGCAAGTCATCTCTCCCTTTCATTCGGACCAATGTGCAATACCCCAAACATTATGCACGAAGCTGATGTTAGGCCTGAGGTCTACAAATAGACCCCGAACATTGTGCACGAAGCTAACCTAGTCACCTAGGGCATGCCACAAGCGTCCCGTCAATCTCAATGATTGACCATGTATGCATCCTTCGGGTTATTTAAACCGCACACAGTTGAGCTAACGACAACATGGTTGTGCACCTCCTTTTGATTTGCTTGCAAGCCATTCTTTCTTTAATTACATTTCACTTTTTACCATTGTTATTTTTCACTTCGTTACGTTATACTTTACGTTCACTCATACATTCATCATACTACGTAAAGTCATAATATAATACTTAACGTATGTTATTTTATAATACATATGTATATACATTTTGAAAATCATTAAAAGATCACACATCATACACATATGCATATCATGTATTATTCATAGCATCATACATATTCTCTCCATAGACCATCACATATTCATGCTTAAAATAGGCCAAAACAGTTCATAAGTCAAACTAGGGTCAAACCCTAAAATTCTGATTTTTTCCAAAAATTCAGAAATATTTTTGAGTGTTTGGGCGCATGGGCACTATTTGGGCGCCGGAGGAGTATTTGGGCATTTCTTCACTATGCAGGCGCATGAGCCTCACTTAGGCGTTTCAACACTTTCGCGTATGAGCCTCTTGGGCGCATAGGCACTACTTGGGCGCATCGCCCTATACTTAGGCGTTTCAGCAAACACTTATGCGCATAAGCCACTGTTTAGGCGCTTGAGCTTACACTTAGAAATTCGAAAGCATTTTCTAGGCGCATGAGCTACTGTTTGGGCATATAAGGCACTGTTTGGGCGCGTCAACATTCAGTTAGACTTTCTAAGTCTATTTTTCAGGCGCATGAGCCCTATTTGGGCACATGACCATAATTAAAACTTTTCTAAGGCAAAATATTAGGCGCATGGGCCTGTTTAGGCGCATGACCATCAACTTATATATTTATAATATATTTTTCAGTCCTAAATGCTAATTCAACCTGTTCTAAGCTTATAAAACTATCTCAAACATCAAACCAAGCATTTATAACAATAAAACATTTAAACATATGCACATTTACATACGGTTACATACATTTTACTTTTAAAAATGTTTTACTTGCATTTTCAGCCTTAAAACTTTTAAAAACATATAAAATACGGGGTCTAGAAACTCACCTAGGCTGCTCAATTGCTCAACTCCTTGAACTTGAACTTTCAGAGGTTTTCTAATACCTATACCTACCAAAAACACATACCCGAACACATATAAACACATAAGAACATGTAGAACTCGGTTACATGGTCGAAACCCATCAAAGCCAAACTAAATTTACATGAGTTACTTACCTTAGGCTAAAACAACTGCTTTCTTTCTCTAAAACCAAAGAAAATCTACTCTTCTTCTTCTTCTTCTCTTTTGGATGACAAAACAGCAGTTGGTTCGCATACATGGGCGGCCATACTCAAAGTATTATTAAAATAATGTAGTTTTGTCCTTTTTGCACTTTAGCCCCTCCACTTTGGCTTCTTTCCTTTTTCCTTCAAGACACTTTATTTTCTTTTTCTCATTTCCTTTCTTTTATTTTAATTGACAAAATTTCCGGGTGTTACATTTGTTCTTCAGATTTTTTAGCAACAGGCATGCTAGTAGGTGTGGAAGTAGATGGATTGGATGATAACTATTTGTGTTGTTAAGATGAGGCAATGAATCCAGTGGTTCTAGATCGATCTCTAGAGGACAGTAAATCATCTTCTTCGGTTATAAAGGAATTTTCCACGTAATGAGTTTCTGAAGGAAATTTGTATGCCTCAATAACTTGAGGTCCACTTAGATTTCTGCTTCTTTCATCCAACTCGAGAGCTTCAATTTTAGTTATCATCATGTCTAAGCTTGTGCTCTCCAAACAAGTGTATTCTTGAGCATTCTCACATTCTGCTTCCAACTCTTCAGCAGACTATGCAACATTTTCTTGTTCATTTCTTTTCTTTGCAAGTGACCCCCATTATCTCCAGATCATTCACCAATTGGACAAATAGATGAAGCTGCTTTGAGATTGACTCTCCCTTGGTGTGGTGGAAGGTTTCATATTGATTAACCAGTTTATCGTTGTTAATCTCAGTCACCTCACTCGTACCTTCACATATGATGTGTATTGCATCCCACACACCTTTTACTGTGCCATACTTTTATAGCTTTTGAGGACGTCCATCTTTAAAGCCTTACTTAGAATGGAGTAGGCTTTAAGGTCAATTTTGATCTTCTTATATTCATCATCATCAAGATTAAGACTTGGATCCTCAATGGTAATTCTGACATTGTATATTGTGCAGCTTGATAAGTATTCAAAGAAACTGGAATATACGGTCCCTTGCATATAGAAATCCAATAATCTGGATCTACACCTATAATATAGTTCCTAAACTGGATTTTCCATTGCTTAAACTCAGATTTGTGTTTAAGCATTGGTGGTTTAGAAGCATGACCAAGCTCAGCAAAGTTAACAGAATTCATGTTAATGAAATGATTTTAGAAGGTTTGAATATGCATTAACTTGATTTTATGTCCAATAGTTCAAACAATCCAAAGTCCAGGTATTCTTGTATGTCTTCTATGAATAGTAGCAACAGTAAGGTTCATGAATAGTATTCTTTTTGAGTCACTTTTAGTCGATTTTATGTGATTTTGTTTGATTTTTGCCAGGGATCAACAATTGAGTGTTGTTTTCGAGTGTTTTGACTTGAAGAACAGTGATGTTGATGAAGTTTTTTGGTACTTTTCAGCAGTATGCTTCTTAAACAGTAGTGAACTTGTTAATAACCAACTTAACCACCAGATCAATAGATTTTCATTCAAGATCTGGGTAGTCTTTGTAAGGCCGCGATCTCGGAGACCTCACAATTGGACAATCATCGCATTTTTGTATAAAACAATACACCGTTCATAAGATTAAGCAGCAGAATTACATTAACAAAAACCATTCATTCATTGATAATTACTGTTGTTAAGCAATATAACATTATTTAAATTACAAAGCATCTATTAATTGCATTATGAAAAAAAAAATATATGCGTGAATGGATGCCAGTCTTGCCCTGCCAAGTAGCTCCACCGTCGTGCCATCCTCAGCAACGATTACCTGCCAACTAAAAATACATAAAAGTTAGCGTTGCTGAGTGAGTTCTAGTTTTAAAGTGTTAAAATACTTTATACAGTTCATATATGAAACAATTCTTTTCAATAAAATACATTTTTTACTTTCGTAAGGGAGCATTCATCGTACATACAACAAGGTATAACCTTATTCATCATTCATTATCACACGTATTCGTTCATTTCGTACTTTATCATTATCTTTCACTCTTTCTAGATCCTGTCATAACTTTACCCGCATCGTTAGGCACATAGCCACCTCATTCTCGGCACACAGCCAACTCATTCTCGAGGTAAAGTGATAAGGATCCCGTTTTGTACTATGTATCGGTCACCAAGACTGATCCCCCTGTGTGTGAACACTCATGGGTTAGCCAAAATCGCACGCTATATTACACACAGTTGAGCTAACAACTCTCAATGAGTTGTGATCCTCCTTTCATTCTGCTTGCAAGCCTTTTCCTTCATTCGTTCTTTATGTTCCACTTTCATTATCATTAATCTTATTTCTTTCCTTAATAATAATACTTTACGGTTATGATCATAAACACAACGCGTAAAGTCACACATCAATATATATATATAAGGAACATAAGAACATAGCATAACCATGCATAAAATGAGCACATATAAGCCTTAAGTGAAACTAGGGTCAAAACCCAAAAATCTCTAACTTCTCAAAATTTTAGAATAATAAACTAAGTGTTCTTGGTGCATGGGAAGTATGCAGGCGCATAAGCCCTGCTAAGGCGCATCAATACTATACAGGCATATGAGCCCAACACTTAGGCGTCTAGGCAATTTGTCTGGGCGCATGAACTACTGTTCAGGCGCATGACCTATACTTAAATCATTCTAAGGCATGGATTCGGGCGCATGAGGTACTGTTTGGGTATATGGACATCACTTAAACTTTTCTAAGGCAAATTTCAGGCACATGAGCCTTACTTAGGCGCATGACCACCTGTTTAACATATCTCACCATTATTTTCAGTCCCAAACATCATACTAACCTGCTCTAAACTTGTTACTACCATTCTAAGCATCAACAAAGCATCAACAACCATAAACATCAACATACATTCATAAATACATACGGTTTAGTATAAAACAGTTGTAAAACCTTTTGTACATACATTTTTAGCCCCAAAGAACTTTTAAAACATAGAAACTAGGGTCTAGAACTCACCTTTTGCAGCCTTGAAACAAACTCCTTCAAATTCAAACTTTTAAAGATTTCTAACACCTAAACATGTCAAAAACATTCAACCGAACACATATACACACATAAGACTCGGTCACAAGGCTAAAAACTCGGTTGAAACCTTGCAGAAATACAAGAAAACTCACCTTTTTAACAATTTCTTCTTCTCCTCCTCTCTAAAATCCGATGAACTTTGCTTTCTCTCCCTAAAATTATCAAAGCAGTTGATGTGCAGAAGTTGTGACGGCCATGCCACCTTCAAACATAATAATAATACAATTTTGTCCTTTTTGCACTTTTAGCCCCTCCACTTTTGTCCATTTTATTTTCTCTCAAGATACTTTTCTTTTTCTTTTCTTATTGTTTTACTTTCTTTTATTTTGACAAAATTTCCATGTGTTACAAGTCTACCCCTTAAAGGGGTTTCGTCCCCGAAACCTGTCACTCTTCGAATAAATGTGGGTAATGTTGTCTTATGTCTTCCACAGTTTCCCACATAGACTCAGAACCCTTTCGGTGTTTCCACCGCGCCTGCACAAGTGGAACCACTTTATTCCTTAATCTTTCTCCTTCCGGTTGATGATTGCCACTTGTTGCTCAACATAATTGAGTCGTTCATCCACCTCGATATCCTCCAGTGGTACAATCATATCCTCATAGGCTAAACACTTTCTCAGATGAGATAAATGGAATGTCGGATGAATTCCACTTAACTCATCAGGTAGTTCTATGTATGGCCCCGTTCGTGGGATGCTTACAGCTGGTCAATCATTGCACATAAAACATAAAACATATATTTAAGTGTACTCAAACAGCATAACGGAATAAGTTAAAATCATTTCATTCATTGCTTTTGCACCATAATACAACATTCATCATTGTCACAACATTTTGTTTGTTCGCATTACAATGCAAAAACGTCATAATTTAAACAATGGATGTCATCCTAAAAACGCTAAGTAGCTGCCCCGTGCCATCCTCAGCAACATTTACCTGCCAGCTGAAACACATAAAAGTCAGTATTGTTGAGTGGGTTCTAGTTTTACAAAAACATCATATTACTTTCATTCATTAAAACATTTTCTTTCTCTCACACATGATCACACATCATACGTACAACAAGGTAATATTTATTATCTTCCTTCATCGTTGGTTTCATACATATTGCACATTTCGTACTTATCACACTTTTCGTACATTTATTATCTTTCACTTCTATCTAGACCTGTCATATGCTTAACCCCCCCCCCCTCTTAAGCACAAAGCCATATCATCTAGGGTTAAGAGATAAGGATCCCATATCGCGCATATCGCAATCGCACGTATGGAGTAGTCACATATACTAACTACACCTGTGTGTGAATCCTTAAGGGTTAGCCAAGATCGCACCTTGTAAACACACAGTTGAGCTAACAACTCTCAATGAGTTGTAAACCTCCTTTTATTTGCTTCAAGACTTTCATTCGTTCATTCATTATGTTCCACTTTAATTATCTTAAATCTTTTGCTTCATTAAGATAATACTTTACATTTATCATCATAATCCCACCACGTAAAGTCACATCATAATACGTAATAAGGAACATAAGGAAACATATCATACATAAGCATAGCATTATCATACATCAATATATATAACAAACATCATGCATCATTCATTCACATACACAAGCACATGCACAGCAAGTACAAGTCATCATAGAACATTACCGACCCTCCACGGGACAGCGGGGGTTTGGGGCGGCAGCCTCTGACAGCGGGGTCCTAAGGGCAGCAGCTCCTAGTAGGGTCCAAGGGGCAACCCCCTGGCAAGTCAGAGCGAATTTTTTTTATTTTAACACATTAGTTAGCACATTTTGTTATAGAAAAATTGATCTTCCTGTTAAAACCTCTTAAAATCTTGGTCATTTAAATCATATATTTAGTATGCATTTCCATCCCCAAACCTGGACTCGATGAGCAGCTTCTCAATCAAGCTTTCTAAGCAAGGGTCACACTACACAGCATGCAGATAAGTTAACACTCAAAGGAGTTAATTTCTGCCTAATTTCACTGCTAATTTCACTGCATGATCAACAGTTTCGCTGCTAGTTTCGCCAGCAGTTTTGCTGCTAGTTTCGCCAGCAGTTTCGCTGCTAGTTTCGCCACCAGTTTCGCTGCTAGTTTCGCCCAACTTTCGTTGGAAACCATGTCTGCGAAACTCTCTGCGAAACTATGGTTTCGCAGAAAGTCTTCATAGTTTTGCTGCATGACTACATAATTTCACTGGATGAACACCCATTTTAGCAGAATGGACTGAAATTACGAACCAACCCATTTTTGACCCAAAACTTTAATCTTTTACACCTAAAACCTTGGTTTATCGCCCAATAAGCTATATCTAAGCTTCTTCCATGTTTTCTTACATAAAAACATGAGTTTTGGGCGATTCTTTGCCACTTTCAAAAGCCCCAAGCCCTAGAATTCGGGTTTACCCTCAAAGAAATGACTAAACGATGTTTCTTAACTGGATTCTTGGTCTTTTCTTGCTGTTTGGATCTCCACAAACACCGATCTTCAATCTCTTGATCAACCGAGCCTTGAATCACCACTTTCTCTCCACTTTCTCTCTCCACACTCTCTCTCTAGAAGTTGGTGTTGAGTTGCAACTAAGACTGGCTCAAGCTGATCCGTTTATATATACTGGGTGTTCTCGGGACCATAAACTCACCCAACACATAACCCGCGAGGTCTACTCGGTCCATACTCCTTTTCCCGCATATTTTCTTTAAATATTCCCAGCTAAGCCCATTATTATTAATTGGCCTTAATTCCGGGCATTACAAGTCCACCCCCTTTTTTAGGTTTCGTCCTTGAAACCTGTTAGTCACTAATAGTTGAGGGTAATGCTGCCTTATCTCCTCCTCAACTTCCCAGTGGACTCTTGTAAGGCCCCGTTCTCGGGACGCTCATAGTTGGATCCTCATCGCTCTTTAAACATATATTTTCGTTTATCTTTCGTAAACGTTTCAGCGGTAGCATTCAAAAGAGACATCTCATTTCATCATAAAAGCTTTTACAAAGTACTACAGCATTACAAGTCCACCCCCTTTTTTAGGTTTCGTCCTTGAAACCTGTTAGTCACTGAATAGTTGAGGGTAATGCTGCCTTATCTCCTCCTCAACTTCCCAGTGGACTCTTGTAAGGCCCCGTTCCCGGGACGCTCACAGTTGGATCCGCATCGTTTTTTAAACATATATTTTCGTTTATCTTTCATAAACGTTTCAGCGGAAGCATTCAAAAGAGACATCTCATTTCATCATAAAAGCTTTTACAAAGTACTACAGCATTAATTGATTACAAAATAGTCATAAACAGTGACCTTTAGTAATAAGAGGATTTCTTAGGTAATCCTGTTTATCCAAATCCTCTACAAATACCATTTTGTTTTCTAATTACATGCAACATAATACATTGCAAAAATATTAACAAAGGAATGACATCCCAAAAGAGCTGAGTAGCTGCCTCGTGCCATCCTCAGCAACACTACCTGCCAACTGGAAACACATAAAAAGTCAACGTTGCTGAGTGAGCTCTAGTTTTATAATAAAAACATACTCTTCTTTCATTACAACCGTTCTTACATACATACGATCTCACAACATACGTAAACATAGATAATATTAATATTATCTTCATCATTCATTCATTAGCTTCCATTCGTGTACCGTTCATCGTTAACATTCACGTTCATTCATAAACTCTTTCTTTCGTTCGTACGTTTCTTACTTTCATTCGTACATTCGTTACATTCGTCCGTACGTTCGTTACGTTCATTCTTACATTCAGTATGTTCATTCGTACGTTCATTACTTTCGGTGACATGTATAATACCCTGAACGTTGTGCACTACTGCTGGTGTTGGACCTGTGGTAATAAATCACGAACATTGTGCACGAGTGCTGATCCAGTCACTTAGGGCAAGTACATGCACTACTTATCTTCCTATTTTATTCTGGATCAATGCCATGCACTATACCCCGAACATTGTGCACTACTGCTGGTGCTGGACCTGTGGTAATTAAATCACGAACATTGTGCATGAAGCTAATCCAGTCAACTAGGGTAAGCGGCAAGGATCCCATACATGTGGTCATTCACAAAGACTGGACCCCAGTGTGCATCCTTCGGGGTAGCTAACCCGCACACCGTTGAGCTAACATATTCATTGGGTGTGCACCTCCATACATTTGCTTGCAAGCCTTTTCTTTACTATCATTCGTTCGTTCGTTAATGCATGCATTCATTCATTATGTTCCTCTTTTATTATTTTTCGCTTTACGTTACATAATACTTTCGTTTCATTCGTTAATCATAACACGTAAAGTCACGGAAGGTAAACACGTATCGAAACAAGGAAAATGGACCTTTACAAGTCATCAGTCATCAGCATTATATAGGGCAATATCATACTTAACATACATACATCATGCATATACATGCAATACTATCGTCATCGTGCCCAACGTAACTCTAAGCCTCGACAGTTATCACACATTTACCTACAGGAGCCATCACATCATTACTTATCCTTACTCTTTTCCCGAGGGCCAGTAATTGGACTATATCTCTCCTCGTACATGGAGGCCATGCGATTGAACGCTATGCAATTGGACCAATGCGGATGAACATCCATGCTGCTGAACACCCAATCGTGCGAATGGACTTTCTATCGTGCGAATGAACACTATGCGAATGGACTTCTATGCGACTGAACCCTCAGTCGTGCGATTGGACAGCCATGCGAATGGACTTATGCGACTGAGCTCTCAGTCGTATGACCTGTCGGGCGACTGAATCCCCAGTCGTGCGATTGAGCCTCAGTCGTGCGATTGAACCTCAGTCATCCCTCAGTCGGCCGACTGGCTCTTCAGTCGTCTAGCCCTAACTGGGCAGCGACTGGAGTTCATCCCGAACTGCAGCCACGATATACGGCCTTCAAACGCTTCGAAACTCATTTCAAGCCCAAACTAGCCCTCCTAAACCTTAGGGAATCATACTATGATATCATACAAGCACATACAAGTCCAAAATAGGTCAAACACAATCACACCCAAATAGGTCAAACACACACATTTCAAAAACGGGATTATATGTGTTCCAGCCCCAAAATCGGTTGAAAACAAGTAAATGAGGGGTCCTAGAACTCACACAAACAAGAAGAAGATGAAGAGCTTCGTTTGGACTAGTTACTCGACAAGTTTCGAGCCCGAATCACCACTTTTCTCTCTTTTTCTCTTCTTTCTCTCTTATTTCTCTTTTCTCTTCTTTTTGACTGAGTTTTTGCAAGTGTGGGGAGGGGAGATGGCTGCCCTCTCCCTTAAAGCTACAGTTCAGTCACCCGAACTCCAGGTTACTGGATCTTCGGTCACCCGAACACCATGCGACTGGACCTTCAGTCGCGTGAGCTCAATGTGATTGGACCTCCAGTCGCATGTCACTCAAAAAATCAAATTTCCAGGCGTTAAAACTCTGATCCCTTTCTATGCTTCCACAATACTCGCACCAAGGTTACTCCACATAATTAAGCCGTTCGTCCACTTCAATAACCTCTAGTGGCACCACCATATCCTCTTCGGCTAAGCACTTTCTTAAGTTAGATACAGGGAATGTTGGATGTATTCTGCTTAACTCAATGGGCAACTCCAACCTATAGGCCACCTCTCCTACTCGAGCAATGATTCGAAAAGGCCCCATGTATCTCGGGCTCAATTTGCCCTGCTTCCTAAACCGAATGATGCCCTTGCAAGGTGAGACTTTCAACATAACCATGTTACCCACCTGGAAACTCAATCGGTCTACGCCATTTTTCATGACTTTTGCCAATCCTTAATTGCCTTCATAAAGGCCTTGATCCATTCCAGCTTCACAGTCGTAGCCTCGATCACCTCGACGCTCCCTAACCCTTTATGGCCAATATCCTCCTAACAAGCTAGCATTCTACATCTCATATCGTATAGCATCTAATAAGGAGGCATGCCAATGCTGGCATGGTAGCTATTGTTATATGAGAAATCGGCTAACGGTAAGTGGTCATCCCAACTTCCTCCAAAATCAATAACGCATGCCGAAGCATATCTTCTAGTGTCTGAATGGTCCTTTCTGACTGACCATCTGTCTGGGGATGATAAGCCATGCTGATATGTAACCTCGTCCACATCGCATCGTGAAATCTCTTCCAAAACTTTGACGTAAACCGAGTGTCACGATGAGACACAATAGACACCGGTACACCATGGCGACTTACTATCTCCTTGATGAATAAATGTGTGAGTCTCCCAGAGGAATACGTTTCACGGATCAGTAGGAAGTGGACACTCTTCGTCAAACGATCAACTATCACCCATATGGCATCATACCCTTTCACGGTACGCGGTAACTTCATGATAAAGTCCATGGTGATATGTTCCCACTTCGACTCGGGTATATCCAAATGTTGGATCTTCCTGTATGGCTTCTGATGCTCCGACTTCACCTGCAAGCAAGTAAGGCACTTACTCATGTACTCCACTATATCACGCTTCATACCCGGCCACCAATAATCTTTTTTCATGTCTTGATACATTTTCGTAGCACTGGGATGAATGGAATACCGAGTCTTATGAGCCTCATCCATTATCTTCCCGCGTAAATCCCCATAACGAGGAATCCACATCCGTCCGAATCGAGTTCTAACACCGAGAGTGTTTTCACCCAACTCTGCGACTAGACCTCTCATCCTTTTAGAGTTAAGATGATCTTCCGTCAACGCCTCCTCTTGAAACTCCTTGACCTGCTTCATCACATCGAAGGTCATGACCAACTGATAAGCTTTCACCCGAATCGACTCAGGTCTCTCCTTTCGACTAAGGGCATCGGCCACCACGTAGGCCTTGCCCGGATGGTAATGGATCTCGCAATCATAATCCTTAATGAGCTCCAACCATCACCTCTGCCTCATATTCAAATCTTTTTGCTCGAAGAAGTACTTCAAGCTCTTGTGGTCCGTGAAGATCGTGCACTTCGTTCCTTATAGGTAATGCCTCTAAATCTTTAACGCCAAGACCACAGCTGCTAGCTCTAAGTCATGAGTAGGATAATTAACCTCATGAACCTTCAATCGTCGAGATGCGTAGGCTATAACCTTTCCTCGCTGCATCAACACGCAACCCAACCCCGAGTAAGAAGCATCTGAATAGAGCATAAAATCTTTGCTTCCTTCGAATAATGATAAGACAAGAGCTTCAGTCAACCTTGCTTTTAGCTCCTTAAAAGCCTTCTTTTTTCTTGATCCCATACAAATTTCATATCCTTACGGGTCAACTTAGTCAACGGAGAAGCTATCTTAGAAAGGTCTTGAATGAATCTCTTATAATATCACGCCAACCCTAAGAAACTACGGATCTCGGATGGCATCTTTGGAGACTTCCATTGCATCATAGCTTCCACTTTTACTGGGTCCGCCATAATCCCCTTGGGATTCACCACGTGACCCAAAAACTGAACTTCGCACAACCAGAACACGCACTTGGAGAACTTGGCATACAGCTTCTCCTCTCTTAGTGTCTCTTACGCTTCTTGAATGTGACCTGCATGCTCCTCCTCACTCCTCGAATAAATCAGGATATCATCGATAAACACAATCACCGATTTATCCAACATCGGCCGACACACTCGATTCATTAAGTCCATAAAAGCAGCTGGCGTGTTTGTTAAACCAAAAGACATAACGAGAAACTCGTAGTGCCCATAATAATTATGAAAAGCTATTTTAGGAATATCTTGTTCCTTCACTTTCAAGTGATGGTAGCCAGATCGAAGTTCTATCCTTGAGAACCAACTGGCACCTTAGAGCTGATTAAACAAGTCGTCAATCCTCAGTAAAGGGTATCGATTCTTCACCGTTAACTTGTTTAACTCCCGGTAGTCTATACACATCCTCATACAACCGTCTTTCGTCTTAGCAAACAATACCGGAGCATCCCAAGGAGAGATGCTCGGTCGGATGAACCCTTTATCCATCAACTTCTGCAGTTGAACCATCAGTTCCTTCATCTCAGTCATAGCTAATCGATACGATGCCTTGGCAACGGGTTGAGCACCGGGTATCAAATCAATCTGAAACTCAATCTCACAATCTGGTGGCATACCTGGTAAGTCTTCTGGGAACATGTCCAAAAAATCACATACCACTGGTATGTCGGAAAATTGTGGTACTGATGCGTCCACATCCTTTACCTAAGCCAGGTAGGCATTACATCCACGTTTCATGCATTTCTCCGCCACCGCCATGGAAATCACCTTTGGAACCGTAGTAACGCGAT
Source organism: Flaveria linearis (assembly GCA_024085815.1). Taxonomy (NCBI): domain Eukaryota; kingdom Viridiplantae; phylum Streptophyta; class Magnoliopsida; order Asterales; family Asteraceae; genus Flaveria; species Flaveria linearis. The sequence continues at coordinate 53,335,966 of CM044008.1, forward strand.
CACCGTAGACCATTACTGTACTTCCATCGGGCGTAATTAATCGAATCATCTTCTAACGACACACAATAGTCGCCTCATAGGTCGCTAACCAATCCATCCCTAGTACTAAATCAAATCCGCCTAGGGGTATCACAAATAGTTTGGCAGAAAACCTATGGCCTTCTAGTTCTATGTCGTAGTCTTCTATCATATCAGAAATTCTAGCAGACTTACCAATAGCAGTTTCTATATCGAATGGCTCATCAATACTTCTACTACCAACAATCAAATAATACAGAGGCACAAAATTTGGTCTACTAGAAACATACATGACACGACATCGGGGTCCACTCTGACCTCCTCAGGCGTCATCATGAAGGCTATATGCACTTGCCCTCTGTTCTCCTTTTTTCAGCTTCTTCTTCGTCCCAGAACTCTCGGCCCGTGGCTTCTTGCAATCTCTGCTGACATGGCTTGCCTCGCCACAGTTATAGCACCATATAACCCCGCACATCTTCGCCACATGACCGGGCTTTCCACATTTGAAGTAGACATTCAATCCGCACTTACACTCCCCCGTATGCTCCCTTCAGCATTTACCACACCTCTTCATTCCTGAGCTCGATGACACCACCCTACGCTCATCCGCCTTCATCCTTTTGTTGCTTGAAGTGAAACCACCACGCCCAAACTGTTTCCCACTCCAGTTCCTATCACTACCACCTGTCCTCTTCACCTTGACTATCGCCACCTCTCTCTCATCATACAACCTCCCAGCCAGATCCACTGCCGACCTAAAAGTGCTTGGTCGGGCAGCAATCAAATGCCTGCGAATATCGGCCGACAATCCCTGCTCATACTTCTTAATCTTCCTCGAAACTAGCGTCACCTGATCCGGCACCAGCCTCACCATTTCATTAAACTTGGTGGTGTATTGCTGGTGGGTCATGGTTCCTGCCTCAAGCTGTAGGAACTCTCTCTCTATCTTGTCTAGTTCATGGTGAAGACAGAATTCCTTGATCACTATCCTTTCAACTCTCCCCATCTTATTCTCCCAATGGCCCTGCTATCCTCGGCTTGGACAATATTGTCCCACCAACACAATGTCAAGTCAACAAATGGGTGAGTGGCGAACTGCACCTTCTGGTCCTTGCGATACTCACTAATCTCCAACATCGCTTCCATCTCCCTTACCCAGCGGTGGGCAGCTGCAGCATTGCCATTGCCATCAAAAGTCGGGGATTTGCATCTTTGAAATGCCCTATAGTTACAGCCTCGTTAGATCATTGTAAGGCATAGATTTGGGCGCATAAGGTACTGTTTCGGCGTATGGACATCACTTACACTTTTCTAAGGTAAATTTCAGGCGCATGAGCCTTACTTAGGCGCATGACCACATGTTTAACATATCTCACCATTATCTTCAGTCCCAAACATCATACTAACCTGCTCTAAACTTGTTACTACCATTCTAAGCATCAACAATGTATCAACAACCATAAAACATCAACATACATTCATAAATACATGCAGGTTAGTATAAAACAGTTGTACAACCTTTTGTACGTGCATATTCAGCCCCAAAGAACTTTTAAAAAATAGAAACCGGGGTCTAGAACTCACCTTTTACAGCCATGAAGCAAACTCCTTCAAATTTGAACTTTCAAAGAGTTCTAACACCTAAATATGTCAAAAACATTCAACCGAACACATACACACACATAAGACTCGGTCACAAGGCTAAAAACTCGGTTAAAACCTTGCACAAATACAAGAAAACTCACCTTTTTAACAATTTCTTCTTCTCCTCCTGTCTAAAATCCGATGAACTCTGCTTTCTCTCTAAAATTGTCGAAGTAGTTGATGTACAGAATTCGTGGGCGGCCGTGCCACCTTTAAACATAATAATAATACAATTTTGTTCTTTATGCACTTTTAGCCCTCCACTTTGTCTATTTTATTTTCTCTCAAGATACTTTTCTTTTTATTTTCTTATTTCTTTTATTTTCATAAAATTTCCGGATGTTACTGACTTTGAGATGAATTCAAGAGCCAAAGCTCTGATACCAATTGACTGGGTCCAAGAATGAGATTCTCTATTGATATGCCTTCAATAAGGATCGAATATGATGATTAAGTCAATGATTAAGTAGCGGAAATACAGAATCAAAGAACATTCAATGCTGAAATAATACTCATAAATGCGTTATATATTGATTGTTGGTAAACAAATTATAGTGGGTGCTAGGGTTTTCAATACAGTGAATTGACAACCTTAAAACCTCAAAACTTGAGTACTGAGAATACTTACAATAAAAAAACTAACAAAAGTAGGGTATTATATTCTATTTATAGGCTGACATAAAGCCAATACAAAATGACTAACTACCCCGACATCTATACGTCAGAATACTACCCTAAGTAAAAGTTAATGAGCATTTGTGTTTGATCATTCGTATTAACCAATGCTGATGACTTGTACTTCATCAGCATTTCTTCTGTGTCTTCAGCATTAAGTTTTGTTTATTACCATTGACAAATGCAGATTAACAAACACTTGTCAGCATTTATCTTCTGTGCATCCACATTAGTTAATACGAAAGAACAAACACGTGTTAACATTTGTTTAGACTATCCGCATTTGTATATGCGGATGAATAAACACTTGTCAGCGTTTGTTTTTTGGTCATCCGCATACACAAATGCGGATAGCCAACACTTGGTCTCTATACTTCACCCGCATATCTTCTTGGACTTGTAGGATTTCAGCAGCAGAACAACCATCAACCACCTCTTGAATTGGTATGTATGGTCCTTTCAGGGTCCAACAGTGGTATTCACCTTGTCGTTTGTTTTTATTTAGTTATAGTTAATGATAGCTTAGATATTAATGTAATAGTATCTAGTTTAGTTTTGTCTTCTTTTGTATTCTGTGGCATGCGAAACTACAGTTTCGCCCTGTAGTTTCTCACACCATGGTGCATACAGTTTCGCAGCATACGAAACTTTATATGAAACTATGTCCTGTATGTATATGTATCTTTGTTCTTCATTATGCAACTGTTGAAACTTTATTGATATTTCTGATTTTGAGTTCTTATCTTGTTTGAGTATTGCTAAGAGCATTAAATTCACATATTTGAGCATTGTTCTTATTATTCTTCATTAATTCTATTTTAAATAGGTCTTATGGTTGATGTATGTTCTTATCTCATCATTACTTGATCCACAAGCTATTAGATATAGTGATATCTTGTGAATTATTGAGTTAAACATTCACCAAAAGCATGTTAAAACGATCTGTTGGACCAACAATGATATATTTTATAAAAGCTATCAGGGAAAGAAAACATGAGTGTGTTAAAAAGACAAATATAAAAGTATGGTTATAAAGTGTAATATAGCAAAACTTGTGGGCTAAAAGAAATACTAATTGAAACTTTAATTTGAAGATACCCTAAAAGTTTAAGCAAATTGCTAAAGTACCATGCATAAGAATTTGCACCACAAGCATAGATTATGCTCATTTTGGTTTTTAAAGTATAATTAATATTAATGTTGGTACGTTTCTCCACCGGTCACCACGTATCACCTTATAATTGCCTCTTTCAATTTTTTTCTTTTTTCTAGATCTCTAATATATATGTTTACTAGGTTAATACCCCGTATATTACACGGATTGTATAAATAAATTATTAAATATTTAGCAAAAGTAAGTTAAGAATTATAAAACATGTTTGAAGATAAAATAGGATTATAATTACGTATAAATAGCTACTTTACGTAAATAAACAATAATGTATTTTCCTTAAACTTTTGTTTTATAAAATTTATGGGTTTTAAATATTTTATTTTAAGTAAAATGAATTTTTTTAAAAAGTTCGTTGTTTTTTTTTTCTTTCTAAAAGTGTTTTTTTAATTAAAAACAATTATTAAATTATACATTTTTTAATTTAAAAATGGTAAGAATAATATTATTAGTGTTCGATATTAGTTTTCATAGTACAAAGAAATGTGAAAGTTAGTATAATCAAGCTTCCGATTGTATCACGTATTATCTTATTTTTTTATTTATTATCAATAGATAGATAGACAGAAAGATAGATAGGCTAGAAACCCATTAATTAAATGGATTATAGCAAGAAATAAACACAAAAATTTGCAGTGCGATATTTTAATTTGGATATGAATTATATATACGTAATAGTTTAAGAAAATAAAACAATTATATTATTCTTTTTAACTCTCTTATCTAAATAGCTTCATTTTTAAGCATTCGTTTTAAAAAAAATTTATAAAAAATTATTTTAGATAAAATCTTTTTAATTAAAAACTCTGATTTGTAATTATTCTGGTTGTCCCAATAAGATTGTTTTTCGAAAAGTTGACCTTTTTATAATTTTTTTAAATAATGACCGATTTAAAAATATTTTGGTTAAAAAATGTTTAGTGTTTTAGAAAATTTCATATTATATAAAAAAATTTAATATTAGTTATATTTTAATAAAAATATTTGATTTTTGATTTGAATAAAATCTAGTTTTTAAAAGATACCTTGATTTTTAAAAATCTAGATTATGTAGAGAAATATAGTAATTAATCAAATTGATCTTTAATAAGAGAGAAATTAGTTTTAGTATTTAAATTATTATAATATCTTTTTCGAGCGAAAATGATATGAGTATGTCTAAAATAATGACAAGTGCTAAAAAAATAAGTCAAAAGAATGACGAGTGATAAAATAAAGTTTCTTTTATTAAATACTATAGATATGTATTTCTTTCATCTCATTGCAAAAAAATTCTTTGTGAAGTTGTTAAGATTCTTGGATGCCTACTTCAAAAAGCCTTGGGTTCGAGTTCCATAGCATATCTTTTTTCTTTGGTTTTCTAAGTTTTTCTTTTTCTTATATTTTATGTTTGATTTTATTTACTGTATTCTAATGTCGCAACGCACAGATCAAAATATTATTTCTATCTATGTTTTAATCTCCGATATGTTTCATTTTGTAGATATGTTTCAGTTATGTAATTTAGCACGTTGATATCTTCGCCGTAACGCATATAATAGATTATACCGTAAAGAATGAGACTGGTACCAAACGTATTTTTTTCATGTACTAGACGCGTTAATGTAACATTCGCAACTAAAGGTGTAAGGACCGGGTTTTTTTCTAAAACCGGTTTGGGGTCCAAACCGAAACTGGTTTGGTAAACCGTGGTTAAAACTGGTTTGGCCTCAAACGGGTTGGGTTTCTGTACCGGTTTGGAGTTGCAAAAACCCCAACCAATAAAACCGGTTTGGGTCATTTTGGAAACCGGTTCGGGCCCAAACCGGCTCGGTTTTTTAAAGCGATATAAATTAAATAAACAATAAATTATAAAAATTACCACAAACCTATAAGATGCATATTTATATTAATTGTATAAATTAAATAAGCCTATAGGATTCATTTACATATTTTTATTTGTAAAAGTTAAAACATATAAAATTAGAAACATTACATAATTGTTTTTAAAAACAAAGTACATAATTTTAAATTAAGTATATAATTTAAAATCAAAGTGAAATATATAATATATAAAACATATAAACAATTCAAACAACATAAAATTTTAAATAATAGTTTTTAAAAACTAAACATTTAGCTTATTCGTTATCCATTCGTTCGTTGCATATTTTGATTCTTTATTATTTGCCACCAGAACCGAGTTATTACGAAGGTACTCATCATATGACCCTTCATCATCGGTCATTACGGGTGTCAGTCCACTCTCTACCTCACCTTCGTATACTCTGCTTCATATTTCAATTCTCCTTCAAGTGAGCATTTGTCTTGTACTCTTTCCGCGGCATCCAAACAATTCTTCAAGCAAATTTATATTTCAACCGATTAGGGAGTGAGTCGAGTTTGTTTTATCGATATAATACTGTCACTAACAGAAAAAATAGATTCTAAATCTACTGTTGAAGCTTGGACGATTAGTAAATTTCGTGTCATGGTGGATAGGGTGGGTAATTGATCCTCATCACCTATCCACCAAGCCAACAACTTAAAAATTTAGAAATCTTGTGGAGTCATGGTGAATAAAAAATTCGTTCCCTCATACCTTCCGAGTTCACTATTCGAAGTGTTACCACGTTGACATTTATTACATTCATCCTTTAAAGTATTATATAAAGCAAACATTGGATCATTTGAACTTTTGGCATATGCTGCATGCCTCTATGACTCATGGATGTGTGATGTTTCATCATATTTTAAAAAATAAAAATCAAACATTTTTTCTAAATGTTGATTAAAAGTAGCTTTTAAACTTTGACCATAAAATGGGTTTTCTTCTTCTAAATCCAAATTACAAGTAATTTTAGCAAGTAAAGTTTCAACTCCCGACGTATTTAAGCAAGGGAATAATGCAGCGGCACATGTAAGAACATAAGTCATTTCTTTAAAATACTTTTTTAAGTTTGTCTTTCATTAGGGGTATTATATTTCTGAATAAAGTCTAACCCTAAACGACATCTCATTTAATTATCAAGTCATTAAAAAATTTTGGTGATGTACTAATGGACTCGTTGGATAAAAACAATAGAAAGACAAGTAGTTATGTTTTTAAAACTTTGAAGCAGTTTGCTTATTTTTTCAATAACAGCTTAACCCAATGGATGATAAATATTTGCCTTTGTACGACTCATCAAACTATTATGAAAGGCTCTTAAATTTTCTTTTTGTTCAATAGACTTTTCAAACATGTTATAAGTAGAATTCATGTAAGGCCCCGTTCCTGGGCACCTCACAGTTGGTTATTCATAGCGCTAAACGTACATATTAATATACATTTCATAAAACATTGCAGCGGAATTACATTAACAAAAGCCAATTCATTTCATTAATAAATTACTATTGTTATGCAATACAAAATTTTTAGGTTACAAAAGAAAACATCCGTTAATTGCATTACAAAACAACAATAATAACATCCGTTAATGGATGCTAGTCTTGTCCTGCCAAGTAGCCTCCCCGTGTGCCATCCTCAGCAATTTACCTGCCAACTGAAAATGCATGAAAGTCAGCGTTGCTGAGTGAGTTCTAGTTTTATAAGTATTAAAATACCTTGTGTGTTTTATATACAAAATATACCTTTCCATAAAATACTTTACCTTCATGTACAACACACATCATACGTACATTCAAACAATATTCATTGTGTATTTCTTTTCGTCATACTTTAATTACTATCTTTTATCATCGTATACACACTTTCTTTCCATTCTATTCATTAATATTTGCTTTCGTATGCATACTTTCATTCACGTTCTTTCTTTTCATACTTTTCATCCTTCCTTACTTTCTATTATTACTTTTCACCGTTCTTTACTTTCATATGGATCGATGCACAATACCCTAAGCATTTTGCACGAAACTGATGCTAGGCCTGTGGTCTACAATTAGACCACAAACATTGTGCACGAAGATGATCCAGTCACCTAGGGCATGCCACAAGGGTCCATCAACCTCAATGATTGACCTTGTATGCATCCTTCGGGTTATTTAACCGCACACAGTTGAGCTAACGACAACATGCACCTCCTTTCTATTTGCTTGCAAGCCATTCTTTCTATCATTACGTTTCACTTTTCATCTTTGTTATCTTTCACTTCGTTACGTTATACTTTACGTTCATTCATGCATTCCTCATACTACGTAAAGTTATAACATAATACTTAACGTATACTATATTATAATATAAATATATTTTCAAAACCAATAAAAGATAACACATCATACACATATGCATATCATACATTCATCATATCATCATAAATGTACTATGCATAGACCATCATATACTCATGTTTAAAATAGGCCAAAACAGTTTATAGGTCAAACTAGGGTCAAACCCTAACATTCTGTTTTTCCCAATATTCTAGAAAATTTTCTAAGTCCTTTAGGCGCATGAGCACTATTTGGGCGCATGAGTACTGTTTGGGTGTTTCACTACTATGAAGGCGCATGAGCCTCACTTAGGCGTTTCAACACTTAGGCGCATGAGCCTCTTGGGCGCATGGGGACTATTTAGGCGCCTCACCCTATACTAGCCATTTCTTCAAAATCCTAAGCGCATGAACTACTGTTCAGGCGCATCAGCTTTCACTTAGAAATTTCTTAGGCATTTCTAGGCGCATGGACTACTGTTTAGGCGCATGACCTTACTTAAATTTTTTCTAAGGCAAAATATTAGGCGCATGTTGGGCGCATGACCATCATCTTACATCTTTCTAACATATTTTTCAGTCCCAAACACAATCTTAACATGTTCTAAGATTCTCAATACCGTTCTAAGCCTTAACTCAGTATACACAACCATAAAACATCAACATACAAGCATAAATACATATGGTCATATATACAAAAATTTCAAAAGTGTTTTACATGCATTTTCAGCCCCAAACGCTTTAAAAAACAAGTCAAATACAGAGTCTAGAAACTCACCTTAGCTGCTTTCATGTCTCAAACTCTCCAACTAAAACTTTTCCATAGAATTCAAACACCTAGATCTGTCTAAAACACACAAACCCGAACACACATACACATAAGAACATATATTCTCGGCTCCTTAGTCAAAACACAAACAAAACCGAGCCAATTATACAAAATTTACTTACCAAGATCAAGTTTAGCTGTCTCTCTCTAGAACCGAAGAAAAATTTGTTTTTCTTCTTCTTTTTCTATTTTGGTCAACAATAGCAGATGGGATGGAGGCTATATAGGCGACCATAACCATAATATATTAAAATATTTGACTTTTGTACTTATTTACACTTTACCCCTTCCACTTTATTTCCTTTTCTTTCTTTCAAAATACTTTCCTTTTTCTTTCTAATTACTTTTGTTTTCCTTTTCTCCTTTATTTTCTTTTATTTTAGTTGACCAAAATTCTCGGATGTTACAAGTCCACCCCCTGAAAGAGCTTTCGTCCTCGAAACCGGTCACTCTTCGAATAACTGTGTGTAATGGTGTCTTATCTCTTCTTCAGTCTCCCACGTAGACTTCAAACCCTTTCGGTGTTTCCATTGCACACGCACCAGTGGGACCACTTTATTCCCTAATCTCTTTTATTTTTTATCAGTGATTGCCACTGGTTGCTTCACGTAATTGAGTCGTTCATCCACTTCGATATCATCTAGTGGTACAATCATATCTTTATCAGCTAAGCACTTTCTCAGGTGAGATACATGGAATGTGGGATGAATTCCACTTAACTCATCTGATAATACTAACCGATAGGCCACCTCTCCAACTCGTGCGATGATTCAGAAAGGCAGTCCATACCTCGGGCTTAGCTTGCCCCTCTTCTGGAACTGGATAATCCCTTTCCAAGGTAAGACCTTCAACATAACTCGGTCGTCCACCTTGAATTCAATCGGTCTTTGCCTCTTGTCAACGTATGACTTTTGTCTATCTTTTACTTCCTTGATAAAGGCTTTAATCTTTTCTAACTTTTCTGCCGTAGCCTCGATCACCTCGATACTTCCTAACTCTTTCTGCCCGATATCACCCCAACATACGGGTGTCCTACATCTCCTACCGTATAGTATCTCATATGGTGGCATACCAATGTGGCATGATAACTATTGTTGTATGAGAATTCAGCTAACAGTAAGTGATCGTCCCAACTTCCTCCAAAATCGATCACGCATGCTCGAATCATATCCTCGAGCGTCTGAATCTTCCTCTCAGACTGACCATCTGTCTGAGGATGATAAGCCGTGCTAATGTGTAGCCTCGTCCGCATCGCATCATGGAATTTCTTCCAAAACTTTGATGTGAACCGGATGTCACGATCTAACATAATAGACATCGGCTCACCGTGACGAGCTACAATCTCCTCAATGAACAGATCCGCAAGTATCTCGGATGAGTATGGCTCGCGAATCTTTAGGAAGTGAGCACTCTTTATCAAACGATCAACAATCACCCAAATGGTATCGTACCCCCTCGTCGTACGAGGTAGCTTAGTAATAAAGTCCATGGTGATATGCTCCCACTTTCACTCGAGTATATCCAACGTTTGACCTTCCCGTATGGTTTCTGATGTTCCGACTTTACTTGGAAACAAGTAAGGCGCTTACTCACATACTCTGCCATGACTCATTTCATACCCGGCTAGCAGTAGTCCTTCTTCATGTCTTGATACATCTTCGTGGCACCGGGATGAATGGAGTATCGAGTTTTACGAGCCTCATCCATAATTGGTCCATGTAACTCCGCGTATCGGTGAATCCATATCCTCCCGAAGCGGGTTCTAACTCCATGGGTATTTTCTCCAAGTTTCGAGACTAGACCTCTCATTCTTTCAGAGTTAAGGCGATCTTCTTTCAACGCCTCTTCTTGAAATTCTTTCACCTGTGTCATCACGTCAACGGTCATAACCAACTGATAAGCCTTCACCCGAATCGGCTCGGGTCTCTCTTTTCGACTAAAGGCATCGACCATGATGTTTGGCTTACCGGATGGTAATGGATCTCACAGTCATAATCTTTGATGAATTCTAACCATCTCCTATGTCTCATGTTGAGATCCTTTTACTTGAAGAAGTACTTCAAGCTCTTGTGGTCAGTGAAGATGGTGCATCTCGTCCCATATAAGTAGTGCCTCCAAATCTTCAACGCAAAGACCACAACCGCTAACTCCAAATCATGGGTGGGATAATTGACTTCGTGGGTTTTTAGCTGTCGGGATGCGTAGGCTATTACCCTTCCATGTTGCATTAACACATAACCTAGCCCCGAATCAGAAGCATCTGAATATACCATTAAGTCCTCACTCCCTTCGAGTAAAGTCAAGACAGGATCTTGAGTTAATCTTGCCTTTAACTCCTCGAAAGCATCCTCTTGTTCTCGACCCCACACAAACTTCACATCCTCATGAGTCAATTTAGTCAAAGGTGAGGCTATCTTGAAAAAGTCTTGAATGAATCTCCTGTAATAACCCGCCAAACCCAAAAAGCTACGAATCTTGGATGGCATCTTTGGAGACTTCCATTGCATCACTGCCTCAACCTTTGCTGGGTCCACCATGATTCCCTCGGAATTCACCACATGACCGAAAAACTGAACCTCGCGCAACCAAAAAGCACACTTAGAAAATATAGCGTACTTCTTTTCTAAGTGTCTCCAAAACCTCGTGTATGTGGCCGGCATGTTCCTCCTCACTTGTCGAATAAATCAGGATATCATCAATAAACATGATCACTTATTTATCTAACATTGGCCGACACACTCGGTTCATTAAATCCATAAAAGCAGCTGGCGCGTTAGTTAAACCGAAAGACATAACGAGAAACTTGTAGTGTCCATAATGCGTGTGAAAAGCTGTCTTAGGAATGTCCCTCTCCTTCACCGTCAACTGATGGTAACGAGATCGAAGTTCTATCCTCGAGAACCAACTGGTACCTTGTAGCTTATCAAACAAGTTATCAATCCTCGGTAACAGATACCGACTCTTTACCTCAACTTGTTCAGCTCCCGGTAGTCGATGCACATCCGCATACTACCGTCCTTCTTTTTTCACAAACAGTACCGGAGCACCCCAAGGAGAGATGCTCGGTCAGATTAACCCTTTATCCATCAACTCCTGCAGTTGATCCATTAGTTCCTTCATCTTGGTAGGAGGTAATCGATACGGTTCCCTAGCAACGGGTTAAGCAGCGGGTATCAGATCAATCTGAAACTTAATCTCATGATCCGATGGCACACTTGGCAAATCTTCTTGGATCAAGTCTGGAAAGTCACATACCACTGGCACGTCGGACAATTGTCATACCAACACATCCACATATTTTACGTAGGCCAGGTAGGCACTGCATCCTCGTCTCATATACTTACCTGCCACCGCCAACGAAATCACCTTCAAAACCGTAGTAACGCGATCGCCGTAGATCGTCACTGAACTTCCATCGGGCGTAATTAGTCAAATCATCTTCTTACGACACACGATATTTGCCTCACTGGTTTCTAACCAGTCCATCCCTAGTACTACATCAAATCTGCCTAGGGATATCACATGTAGTTTGGCAGAAAACCTATGACCAACTAGTTCTATGGCACAGTCCTCTATCATATCAGTAATTCTAGTGGACTTACCAATAGCAGTTTCTACATCGAATGGCTCACTAATACTGCAACTACTAACAGACAACTTATCATAGAAAGCAGTAGAAATAAAACACCTACTAGCTCCAGAGTCAAATAATATAGAGGCACAAATTTGGTTTGCTAGAAACATGCCTGACACGACATCGGGATCCACTCTAGCCTCCTCCCGCGTCATCGTGAATGCCTAGCAGTTGCCCTCTGTCCTCCATCTTCCATCCCATTCTTCGCTCCGAAACTCTTGGCCCTCAGGCTCTTACACTCCCGACTCAGGTGGCCTACTTCACCACAGTTGTAGCACCTCGCCACCTTACAATCCTTAGAGACATGGCCAGGTTTCCTGCACTTAAAACAAACATTTACTCCCAGCCTGCACTCACCAGCATGCTCTCTCCCGTATTTACCACACTTCTTTATCCCTGAGCTTGATGTCCCCACCCTACGGTCATCCACCTTCATCCTCTTGCCATTCGGAGTGAAACCGCCACATCCAAACCTTTTCCTACTATAGTTTCTATCACCACCACCTGTCTTCCTCGCCTCAACTATTGTCACCTCCCTCCCATCATACAACCTACCCGCCAGGTCTACCACCTCGAAAGGTACCCGGTCGGGCAGCGATCAATTGCCTACGGATGTCAGCTGGCAATCCCTGAATGTAGAATCTTGATCCTTCTCGACACCGGCGTCACCTGATTTGAACCAATTTTGCCATCTCATTAAACTTGGTGGTGTATTGATAGTGTGTTATTGTTCCTGCCTCCAGCTGTAGGAACTCCTTCTCAATCTTGGGTAATTCTCTATGAGGACAGAACTCCTCAATCACTAACTTCTTCAGTTCTCCCCATCTCATCATTCCAATGGCCCTGCTGCCCTCGGCTTGGACAATATTATCCCACCAGCACAAAGCCTAGTCAACAAAAGAGTGAGTGGCAAACTTGTAAGGCCCCGTTCCGGGGCACCTCATAGTTGGTTATTCATCGCACATAAATCGCACATTTTATTTAAAACATTGCAGCGGAAACATTTAACTAAAATCATTCCATATATTAATAACTGCTTTTGCCAAATAATACAACATCATTATAAAATATCGTTCATTGCATTACATCACAAAACCATCATTTTACATAGAATGGATGTCATCCCAAAAATGCCAAGTAGCTGCCCCGTGCCATCCTCTGCAACTTTTACCTGCCAATTGGAAAACACATAAAAGTCAGTGTTGCTATGTGAGTTCTAGTTTTATAAAAATATAAATTTCCTTTCGCTCGTTAAAACACTTTCTTTACTATCGCACGTGGTCATACACCATATATTTTTGTTCTTATCACGCATTCCATTCTCATCGCACGTTTCATTCTTATCACAAGTTTTATACATTTCGCACTTTTCGCACTTTTATTCTTATCTTTCACTGCATCTAGGTCCTATCAAGCTTTACCCTCTTCGTGACACGCAGGCATGACTACTGAGGTCGAATGATAAGGATCCCAGGTCGCACGTATGGAACAGTCACTAAGACTGACTACCCTGTGTGTGAATTCTCATGAGGTAGCCAAGATCGCATGCTACATAACATAGTTAATACCACATCGCACGTATGGAGCAGCCACATTGGCTGACTCCCACTGTGTGTGAATCCTTATGAGTTAGCCAAACTCGCACGCTATTCCACCTACAGTTGTTCTAACAACTCACATGGAGTTGTGAACCTCTTTCCATTATGCTTGCAAGGCTTTTATTCATTCATTATGTTCCACTTCTCACCTTTATTATCTTCCACTTCGTTACGTTATTCTTTACATTCTTTCGTTCGTTTGTCATACTACGTAAACGTTTAGTCATCATTAAAAGATAACACGTTATACATACCATACATCATCCGTACAACCCATAACCCTAAAACCTCCTATAATCACACTAAAAGTGGGTAATCATTGCCCATAAGTCAAACTAGTCAATCCCTAGACTTTCTGCATTTTCCTGAAATTTCAGAAATATTACAAGTGTCTAGACGCATGGGCACTATTTGGGCGTTTCTGCCCTGTTCAGACATTTTGCCACTGTGCAGACGTCTGGACTCATACTTGGTTATTTTTCACTTTAGACGCATGGGCCTATTTAGGCGCATGGGCAATATTCAGGCATTCGGGCCTAACACTTAGTCATTCTTGTCAATATTCCAGACGTTTGGGTACTATTCAGGCGCATAGGCCTGACTTAGGCGCATGGGCACTTAGGCGGTTGGGCATTGTTTAGACGTATGGGTTTCTGGGCGTTTGGGCACACTTAGGCAAATCGACCGTTGGACGTATGGGTCACTGTTTAGGCGTTTGGGCAACTGATTTTCACACAAACAACGTAAATCAGTCCCATTTCATCTTAAATCATAATCTAATCTTAGTAGTAATAATCTAAACATCATCATAAGAACATATTCATATATAAATTCCAAATTTACACCCACCCACATACAGATTCATACATACTCATTCGGTTGAAAACCCATTTTCATAAGAACATGTTTACATGCATTTTCCAGCCCCAAATCAGTTAATAAAAATGTTAAAAAGGGGGTTCTTGAACTCACCATAGCTGCTTTCGAACTTAAACTCTTCTCTTGAACTTTCTCAGACGTTTTTAACACCTAAAACCCACACACATACAAAACCCGAACATACAATCACATTTATAAGCATACAACCAAGGCTAGAATCATCTAAAACATCATGAAACCGAGATTTCTTACTAAAAACATCGAATTCTCCTTCTTCTTCTACAACCACCGAGAATTCTCTGCTCTTCTTCTCTCTCTTTCTAACAAAATCCGAATGACAAGGTGTAAGAGGCGACATGGGCGGCCATGTTGCTTTATTCACCAACATTTCTAAAGTTGTGTCCTTTTGGACACTTTTAACCCCTCAACTTGGGTTTTATAGCTATTCTTTCTTTTCCTTTACTTTTATTCCTTCATAACTTTTTAAAAATAACCGGATGTTACAAGTCCACCCCCTTATATATGTTTTGTCCCCAAAACCTGTTATTCCTCAAACAGATGAGGGTAATGCTGCCTCATCTCTCCTTCAACCCCCATGTAGACTCGGATCATCTCTCCTTCAACCTCCCATATAGACTCGGATCCCTTCCTATGCTTCCACTATACACGCACAAGAGGAACCACTTTATTCCTTAGCCTCTTCTCCATATAATTGAGTCGTTCGTCCACTCTGATATCTTCCATTGGTACAATCATATCCTCGTCCGCTAAACACTTTTGCAGATGAGATAAATGGAATGTAGGATGAATTCCACTCAACTCATCTGGTAGTTCCAACCTATAGGCCACCTCCCCTACTCGAGAAATGACTCGGAAAGGTCCTATATACCTTGGGCTCAACTTGCCCCGCTTTTTAAACCGAATGATACCTTTCCAAGGTGAGACTTTTAACATAACCCCATCACCCACCGGGAAGTCAATCGGTCTACGTCTCTTATCAGCATACGATTTCTGTCTATCCTTAGCTGCCTTCATAAAGGCTTTGATCTTTTCTAGCTTCACCGTTGTAGCCTCAATCACCTCAATACTTCCTAGTTCTTTCTGACCAATATCACCCCAACAAACGGGTGTCCTACATCTCGTGCCATATAGCATCTCGTATGGTGGCATGCCAATGCCGGCATGATAACTGTTGTTGTATGAGAATTCTGCTAATGGCAGATGGTCATCCCAACTTCCTCCAAAATCGATCACCCACGCTCGAAGCATGTCCTCAAGTGTCTGGATCGTCCTCTTAGACTGACCGTCCGTCTGAGGATGATAAGCTGTGCTGATGTGTAGCCTCGTCCCCATTGCATTGTAGAATTTCTTCCAAAATTTGGATGTAAACCGAGTGTCACGGTCAGATACAATAGACACTGGGACACCATGACGAGCTACAATCTCTTTGATAAATAGATCCGCGAGTCGCTCAAAACAACACATCTCTCGTATCGGTAGGAAGTGAGCACTCTTCGTCAAACTATCAACTATCACCCATATAGCATCATTCCCTTTCGGGGTACGTGGTAACTTCATAATAAAGTCCATGGTGATATGCTCCCACTTCCGCTCGGGTATATCCAATGGTTGGATTTCTCGTACGGCTTCTGGTGTTCCGCCTTCACTTGTAAACAAGTAAGGCATTTACTCACATACTCTGCTACGTCATGTTTCATACCCAGCCACCAACAATCCTTCTTCATATCGTGATACATCTTGGTAGCACCTGGATGAATGGAGTATCGAGTCTTATGAGCCACGTCCATGATCTTTCAACGTAAATCCCTGTAACAAGGAATCCACATTCGTCCAAATCGGGTTCTAACACCAAGAGTGTTCTCACCCAACTCCGTGACCAGACCTCTCATCCTTTCAGAGTTAAGGTGATCTTATTTTAAAGCCTCATCTTGAAACTCCTTGACATGCGTCATCACTTCAGAGGTCATAATCACCTGATAAGCCTTCACCCGAATCGGGTCGGGTCACTCCTTTCGGCTAAGGGCATCTGCCACCATGTTGGCCTTGCCCGGATGGTAATGGATCTCGCAATCATAATCCTTTATGAGCTCCAACCATCACCTCTACCTAATGTTTAAATATTTCTGCTCGAAGAAGTACTTCAAGCTTTTATGGTCAGTGAAGATAGTGCACTTCGTCCCGTATAAGTAGTGCCGCCAAATCTTCAACGCGAAAACCACCGCAGCTAGTTCTAGATCGTGCGTGGGATAGTTGACTTCATGGGTTTTCAGCTATCGGGATGCGTAGGCTATCACCCTTCCACGTTGCATCAAGATACAACCTAGCCTAGAACAAGATGCATCCGAATACACCACTAACTCTTTACTTCCCTCGGGCAATGTCAAGACAGGAGCTTATGTTAATCTCGCCTTTAACTCCTCATAAGCATCCTCCTGTTCTTGACCCCACACGAACTTCACATCCTTGCGAGTCAACTTTGTCAAAGGCGAGGCTATCTTGGGGATGTCTTGGATGAACCTCCTATGGTAGCCCGCCAAACCCAAGAAACTACGGGTCTCGGATGGCGTCTTTGGAGACTTCCATTGCATCACTGCCTCAACCTTTGCCGAGTACACCATGATTCCTTCAGCATTAACGACATGGCCCAAAAATTTCACCTCACGTAACCAAAAGGCGCACTTGGAGAACTTAGCATACAACTTCTCCCTTCTCAATGTCTCCAACACTTCCCGAATGTGACCGGCATGCTCTTCTTCGTTCCTTGAATAAATCAGGATATCATCGATAAATACAATCACTGATTTATCTAACATCGGCCGACACACTCGATTCATCAAGTCCATAAAAGCAGCTGGCGCGTTGGTTAAACCAAAGGACATAACAAGAAACTCGTAGTGTCCATAACGCGTGTGAAATGCTGTTTTAGGAATATCTTGCTCCTTTACCTTCAATTGATGGTAGCCAGATCGAAGATCTATCCTCGAGAACCAACTGGCACCTTGGAGTTGATCAAACAAGTCATCAATCCTCTGTAACGGATACTGATTCTTCACCGTCAACTTGTTCAATTCACGGTAGACTATACACATCCTCATGCTACCGTCCTTCTTCTTTACAAATAAGACCGGAGCACCCCAAGGAGAGATACTCGGTCTGATGAACCCCTTATTGAGCAACTCTTGCAGTTGCTCCATCAATTCCTTCATCTCTGTCGGAGCCAACCGATACGGTGCCTTAGCTACGGGCTGAGCACCAGGTATCAAGTCGATCTAAAATTCGATTTCACGATCCGGTGGCACACCTGATAAGTCCTCTGTAAACACATCAGGAAAGTCCCACACCACCGGTACCTCCGACAGTTGTGGTTTTGACGTGTTCGCATCCTTTACGTAGGCCAAATAAGCAATACATCCACGCCTCATGCACTTTCGCGCCACCGCCATCGAATTCACCTTCGGAATCGTCGTAATTCGATCACCGTATATCGTCACTGAACTCCCGTCAGGCGCTTCCAGTCTAATCATCTTCTTACGACACACGATGTTTGCTTCATAGGTTACTAACCAATTCATCCCTAGTACTACATCAAATCAGCCTAGGGGCATCACGTGTAACTTAGCAGCAAACCTATGACCCTCTAATTCTATGGCACAGTCCTCTGCCATATCAGTAAGTCTAGTGGACTTACCAATAGCAGTTTCTACATCGTAGGGCTCATCAATACGTCTACTACTAACAGTCAATTTAGCACAGAAAGTAGTAGAAGTAAAACTCCTACTAGCACCAGAATCAAATAACATAGAAGCAAGAGTTCGGTTTACTAGAAACGTACCTGACACCACATCTGGGTCCGTCCTAGCCTCCTCCCTGGTCATTATGAAGGCTCTGGCGCTCGCCCTTTGCCCCTCAGTCCTGGTCTTCTTACCTGCTCCGGAACTCTCTACCCTGGGCTTCTTGCAATCCCTGCTCAGATGGCCGTTTTTTCCACAGTTATAACACTTTATTACCCCACACTGTCTCGCTATATGACCAGACTTACGACATTTGAAGCAGATGTTTGATCCACATTTGCATTCTCCCGAATGCTCCATTCCACACTTCCCGCAACTCTTTACTCCTGAGCCTGCGGCAATCACCTGTCGATCATCCACCCTCGCTTTCTTGTCATTCGAGGTAAAGCCACCCCGCCCAAACCGTTTCTGGTTCCAATTCTGATCATCACCACCAGTCTTCTTCTTCTCAACCACCACCACCTCCCTCTCATCATACAATATCCCAGCCAAGTCTACCACCGACCTAAACGTACTCGGTCGGGTAGCAATCATGTGCATACGGATATCCGCCGGCAAGCCCTGGATGTATCTTTTTAATCTTCCATGACAAGGGCGTCACCTGATCCGGCACCAGCCGTGCCATATTGTTAAACTTGGTGGTGCATTGTTGATGTGTCATTGTTCCCGCCTCCAGCTGCAGGAACTCCCTTTCCACCTTGTCCATATCCCGATGAGGACAAAACTCCTCCGTCACCAACTTCTTCAGCTCGCTCCACCTCATTCTACCGATCGCTCTACTACCCTCGGCTTGGACAATGTTGTCCTACCAGCATAAAGCCGAGTCCACAAACGAATAAGTGGCGAACATCACCTTCTGGTCCTCCCGGCACTCGCTGATTTCTAGAACAGCCTCTATCTCTCTCACTACCGGTGAGCAGCAGCAGCAGTGTCATTTCCATCAAAGGTAGGGGGCTTGCATCTTTGGAATTCCTCATAGTTACAGCCTCGTGCTGCCTCCGGCACAGGCTCATCCTTCTCCTCCTCCTCATCAGTAGGGATAACTGTCTCGGTCTCGGGTTGCTCTCTCCCTCTTAAGGACCTGTTCCTATCCCTACTCTCTCCTTCCCTAACAGCTTTGATCACTTCGGTCACCATAAACGGCAAGATCGTCTGCATGACCTGATGAACCTCCTCCACTACTGCCTCTTTCACCAAGGCTCTCAAGTTAGCACTCTCATCACCACCCTCTGGATAAGGGGTCTCAGGCTCCTCATAGGTCACCTTCTCCACCCTGGGCCTTCCTCTTGTGGCTCATGGTTCAGCATCACGTCCATCACGTGCTCCGCCTCGTGAAGCCTTAGAAGACCTACCTCCAGCCATCCTCTAATACACTATAAGATTTAAACACTAACACAGTCATTCAAGGTAATAGCTTAGTTTACGTCAAGTATAGTAAGTCCCTAATTACAGTGGCCAGTTGTGATTAGCCACTTACTTTACTCTTCATACCCTAAGCATTTCCTATCCTGACTACATCAGTATCTAAATCTACTAAGGGCAAACAGATCAAATAACATGCGCACATAATACCGGTTGACATTAAAGAAAACACCTGATGGCACGTAGCTACTTGGACTGGCATCCCTTCCCTTTGTCCCATTCTCAGTTTAAGTTTCGGTTTCTTTTGAAAATATTTACCCGTTTCACTTAAATTTTGGCTCTGATACCAACTTGTATGGCCCCGTTCCCGGGCACCTCACAGTTGGTCATTCATCGCACATAAATCGCACATTTTATTTAAAACATTGCAGCGGAAACATTTAACTAAAATCATTCCATATATTAATAATTGCTTTTGCCAAATAATACAACATCATTACAAAATATCGTTCATTGCATTACATCACAAAAGCATCATTTTCAATAGAATGGATGCCATCCTAAAAATGTCAAGTAGCTGCCTCGTGCCATCCTTAGCACCTTTTACCTGTCAACTGGAAAACACATAAAACTCAGTGTTGCTGAGTGAGTTCTAGTTTTATAAAAATATAAATTTCCTTTCGCTCGTTAAAACACTTTCTTTACTATCGCACGTGGTCACACACCATATATTCTGTTCTTATCGTGCATTTCATTCTCATTGCCGTTTCATTCTTATCACAAGTTTTATAAATTTCGCATGTTTTGCACTTTTATTCTTATCTTTCACTGCATCTAGGTCCTGTCAAGCTTTACCCTCTTCGTGACACGCAACCACGATTACCGAGGTCGAATGATAAGGATCCCAGGTCGCACGTATGGAACA
Source organism: Flaveria linearis (assembly GCA_024085815.1). Taxonomy (NCBI): domain Eukaryota; kingdom Viridiplantae; phylum Streptophyta; class Magnoliopsida; order Asterales; family Asteraceae; genus Flaveria; species Flaveria linearis. The sequence continues at coordinate 53,356,700 of CM044008.1, forward strand.
GTCACTAAGACTGACTCCCATGTGTGTGTGAATTATCATGAGGTAGCCAAGATCGCACGCTACATAACATAGTTAATACCACATCGCACGTAGGGAGCAACCACCTTGGCTGACTCCCATTGTGTGTGAATCCTCATGAGTTAGCCAACATCGCACGCTATTCCACCCACAGTTGTTCTAACAACTCACATGGAGTTGTGAACCTCTTTCCATTATGCTTGCAAGGCTTTTATTCATTCATTATGTTCCACTTCTCATCTTTATTATCTTCCACTTCATTACGCTATTATTTACGATCTTTGGTTCGTTTGTTATACTACATAAAGTAATAACATAATATATAACGTAGTTTATGATATCATATAAATACATTTAATCATTATTAAAAGATAACACGTTATACACACCATACATCATCCGTATAACCCATAACCCTAAAATCTCCCATAATCACATTAAAAGTGGGTAATCATTGCCCATAAGTCAAACTAGTCAAACCCTAGACTTTCTGCATTTTTCTGAAATTTCAGAAATATTCCAAGTGTCTAGACGCATGGGCACTATTTGGGTTTTTCTGCCCTGTTCAGACATTTTGCCACTATGTAGACGTCTAGACTCATACTTGGTCATTTTTCACTTTAGATGCATGGGCCTATTTAGGCGCATGGGCACTATTCAGGCGTTCGGGCCTATTACTTAGTCATTTTGGTCAATATTCCAGACGTTTGGGTACTATTAAGGCGCATGTGCCTGACTTAGGCGCATGGACACTTAGGCGGTTGGGCACTGTTTAGACGTATGGGTTTCTGGGCGTTTGGGCACACTTAGGCAAATCGACCGTTGGACGTATGGGTCACTGTTTAGGCGTTTGGGCAACTGACTTTCACACAAACAACATAAATCAGTCCCATTTCATCTTAAATCATAATCTAAGCTTAGTAGTAACATTCTAAATATCATCATACGAACATATTCACATATAAATTCCAAATTTACACCCACCCACATACACATTCATACATACTCACACGGTTGAAAACCCATTTTTATAAGACCATGATTACTTGCATTTTCCAGCCCCAAATCAGTTAATAAAAATGTTAAAAAGGGGGGTTCTAGAACTCACCTTAGCTGCTTTCGATCTTAAACTCTTCTCTTGAACTTTCTCAGATGTTTTTAACACCTAAAACCCACACACATACACAACCCGAACATACAATCACATTTATAAGCATACAACCGAGGCTAAAATCATCTAAAACATCATGAAACCGAGAATTCTTACCAAAAATTTTGAATTCTCCTTCTTCTTCTACAACCTCTGAGAATTCTCTGCTCTTCTTCTCTCTCTCTCTAACAAAATCCGAATGACAAGGTGTAAGAGGCAACATGAGCGGCCATGTCGCTTTATTCACCAACTTTTCCAAAGTTGTGTCCTTTTGGACACTTTTAACCCCTCAAATTGGGTTTTATACCTTTACTTTTAATCCTTCATAACGTTTTAAAAATAACCGAGTGTTACAAAACTTCACCTTCTGATCTTCTCAGCACTCGCTAATATCAAGTACCGCCTCCATCTCTCTCACCTAGTGGTATATATCAATAGCATTTCCATTCCCATAAAAGGTCCCGGGTGCTTTCATCTTTGAAATGCCATATAGTTACATCCTCGTGTAGTTTCCTACACCGCTTCCTCTTCTCCTCCTCTTTACTCGAGACAACCATCTCGGTCTCTGATCGTTCCCTTTCCTCCATTCCGGTGGTCCTTCTCCTATCTTTCTTCACATCCTTCCTTACGGCTTTGATCACTTCAGTCACTATAGACGGCAGAATCGTCTAAATGACTTGATGGACTTCCTCTACCACCACCTCTTTCACCAAGGCCCTTAAGTTCGTACTCTCATCACCACCTTCCTAGTGATGCATCTCGGGCTCTTCACGGGCCCGCTCAGCAGTCTTAGTCTTATTCCTAGTAACACGCGGTTCAGCACCACGTCCTCCCTGTACTCCACCCCTAGAGACCTTAGATGATCTACCTCCAGCCATTCTCTAATCACTATAAGATTCAAACACTAACACGGACATTTATGGAATAACTCAGTTATGTTAAGTATAGTAAGTCCCTAATTACAGTGGCAAGTTGTGATTAGCCACTTACTTTACTCTTCACGCCCCAAGCATTTCCTATCCTGACTATATCAATATCTAAATCTATCATAAGCACATAATCAAGTAGCACATGCACCAACTTGTAACTCCAGTTAACTTCGAGAAAAGAAATACCTGATGGCACGTACCTACTCGGCCTGGCATCCGTTTCCTTTAGTCCCATTCTAAGTTTAAGATTAGGTTTTTGAAAATATTTTACCCAATTCATTTAAACTTTAGCTCTGATACCAACTTGTAAGGCCCCGTTCCCGAGCACCTCACAGTTGGTCATTCGTAGCGCTAAACATACATATTAATATACATTTCATAAAACATTGCAGCGGAACTACGTTAACAAAAGCCCATTCATTTCATTAATAAATTTCTAATGTTATGCAATACAATATTGTTAGGTTACAAAAGAAAACATTCGTTAATTGCATTACAAAACAACAATAATAACATGCGTGAATGCGTGCCAGTCTTACCCTGCCGAGTAGCCTTCCCGTGTGCCATTCTCAGCAATTTACCTGCCACTGAAAATGCATAAAAGTCAGCGTTGCTGAGTGAGTTATAGTTTTATAAGTATTAAAATACCTTGGGTGTTTTACATACGAAATATACCTTTCCATAAAATACTGTACCTTCGTGTACAACACACATCATACGTACATTCAAACAATATTCATTGTTTATTTCTTTCCTTCATACTTTAATTATTATCTTTTATCATCATATACATACTTTCTTTCCATTCTGTTCATTAACATTTGCTTTCGTATGCATACTTTTATTTCATGCTTTTCACTAACTTTACTTTCAGTGACTTTCTTTTTTTTCATACTTTTCATCCTTCTTTACTTCCTATTCATACTTTTCATCGTTCTTTACTTTCATACGGATCAATGTACAATACCTCGAACATTATGCACGAAGCTGATGATGGGCCTGTGATCTACAATTAGACCACGAACATTGTGCACGAAGATGACCCGGTCACCTAGGGCAACTCACTCTCCCTTTCATCCGAACCAATGTGCAATACACCGAACATTGTGCACGAAGCTGATGATGGGCCTGTGGTCAACAAATAGACCAAGAACATTGTGCACGAAGCTGACCCAATCACCTAGGGCATGCTATAAGGGTCCCGTCAATCTCAATGATTGACCCTGTATGCATCCTTCGGGTTATTTAAACCGCACACAGTTGAGCTAACGACAACATGGTTGTGCACCTCCTTTCTATTTGCTTGCAAGCCATTCTTTCTTTCATTACGTTTCATTTTTCATCTTTGTTATCTTTCACTTCGTTATGTTATACTTTACGTTCATTCATACGTTCGTCATACTACGTAAAGTAATAACATAATACTTAACATATATTACATTATAATATAAATATGTTTTGAAAACCAATAAAAGATAACACATCATACACATATGCATATCATACATTCATCATATCATCATAAATTTTCTATGCATAGACCATCATATACTCATGCTTAAAATAGGCCAAAACAGTCCATAGGTCAAACTAGGTTCAAACCCTAACATTCTGTTTTTCCCACAATTCTAGAAACTTTTCTAAGTCTTTTGGCGCATGAGCACTATTTGGACGCATGAGGACTGTTTGAGCGTTTTTCTACTATGCAGGCGCATGTGCGTCACTTAGGCGTTTCAACACTTAGGCGCATGAGCCTCTTGAGCGCATGGGCACTATTTAGGCGCATCACCCTATACTAGCAATTTCTTCAAAATCCTAGGCGCATGAACTACTGTTCAGGTGCATCAACTTTCACTTAGAAATTTCTAAGTCATTTCTAGGCGCATGGACTACTGTTTGGGCGCATGACCTTACTTAAAATTTTTCTAAGGCAAAATAGTAGGCGCATGGGCCCTATATGGGCGCATGACCATCATCTTACATCTTTCTAACATATTTTTCAGTCCCAAACACAATCTTAACATGTTCTAAGCTTCTCAATACCGTTCTAAGCCTTAACTTAGTATGCACAACCATAAAACATCAACATACAAGCATAAATACATACGATCATATATACAAAAGTTTCAAAAGTGTTTTACATGCATTTTCAGCCCCAAACTCTTAAAAACAAGTAAAATACAGGGTCTAGAAACTCACCTTAGCTGCTTTCAAGTCTCAAACTACCCAACTTGAACTTTTCCAAAAAATTCGAACACCTAGATTTGTCTAAAACACACAAACCCGAACACACATACACATAAGAATATATTCTCGGTTCCTTAGTCAAAACACAAACAAAACCGAGCCAATTATACAAAGTTTACTTACCAAGATCAAGTTTAGTTGCTCTCTCTCTTTAGAACCGAAGAAAAATCTGTTTTTCTTCTTCTATTTTGGTCGACAAAAGCAGATAGGATGGAGGCTATATGGGCGGCCATACCCATAATATATTAAAAGATTTGACTTTTGTAATTATTTACACTTTACCCCCTTCCACTTTATTTCCTTTTCTTTTTTTCAAGATACTTTTCTTTTTCTTTGTAATTACTTTTGTTTTCCTTTTCTCCTTTATTTTCTTTTAATTTAATTGACCAAGATTCTCGGGTGTTACAATTCATCTTGTAGGTACGTCCCAATTCGGAGCTAAACATTTGGAATTTGCGCCTATACAAAACTTGCGATACCTACTATATCTTTGGTTACTGTTAAAAATGTCACGTAACATTCTTTTAAAACCATCTTTTGTTGGTTCAATCGTTTTTAAACCGTCTTGAGCAGCTAAGTTTATGATGTGCGCAACACATCGACTATGAAAAAGCACAATGTCACAATTTGGTTTATATTTTAATTTTAGATAATCTATCGCAAGCGTGTTATTCGACGCATTACCAAAAGATGTAGAAAAAATTTTGTTTTCTAACTTATACGTTTTAGTAACTTTGTCAAAATTAAAAAAATGTTTTCAGCAGTATGAGGATAATCAAACAATTCAAATGCAATCGTAACTTTTCTCATTTGCCACGAATCGGGTTCAACCCAATGGGCGGTGACACAAATGTACGAGTCCGGTGAACTACGAGGAGTCGACCAAACATCACTAATTAAGTTAACACCGGTTTGTAAATTTTCAAAATAAGATATTAATTCATTTTTATCTTTTTTCACATTTTTAAACAATCTTTTCGAATAGTAGCACGACTTACATTTGTGTAACGTGGTTAGAGAGTTCGTTGAATGATTCGAGTCAAACGTTCGTTATCGAAATGTTTGAACGTCAAGCTTTCTTAAATTACAAAATCCGCCATTTGCTCCTGAACCGCATCAACGTTATAAGTCGAAACATTTCTTTCCTTTGTCATTAAAGGTTAACCTTCAACGATTCACCTTTTAACGCCTTACAATATTTATGCGCAATGTGGTTTTTCAAGGTTGTGTTTGCATCTTTTTTGAAAAACTTATAGAAAAACTTGCAACAAGCTTTGTTCGGACCGCTAGTCATTTGATATTAATCGTAATTACACCATATTTCGGGATTACTATTCGTAGGAAGAATTGCTACAATCACGTTGCTTGAAGACGCATCACAATCAATGGATGATTAAGTACTTTAAAAAGCTATTTGAGAATTTTTTTAAAGATTGGTATTGAGTGTTTTTTAGATTTTTTAGAGTAGAGAACATTTTAAGTTGATGTAGTTCAACCAAAACATTCAATTCATATATATACTAACCTAGTAGGGTATAATGGTAAAAAACACTAAAAACGGTCAAAAACCCCTTCAGCGGCCAAAAAAACCCTTCAACGGCCAAAAAAGCGGCTATATAGCTGTTATATAGTGGCTAGTTTTTTTGAAACCGATTTGAGGTAACGGTTTAAAACCGGACTGGCCGGGTTGAAACAGGTTTGAACGATGGATCCCTAGAACCCGATTACGAAACACCGGGCCGGGCTGGTTTGGGACCGGTTTGGATCATACCGGTTTTTGAATTTTGAATTAGAACTGTTCGAATTTTGGACTCCTAATGTACTGTAACTAGGTTATTCCTACACGTAGCTAAAACCCATAGCGAAGCGCGGGTAACAACGATTAAAGGAGAAGTCGTGTTTAATGGCGTGTTGCATACTTTTTGCAACCACAAACAGTTGTGTTGGCATCGAATTCGAGTGTTTGCAGCCACGATGGCTCCCGAGCCTTTTAATATGTAACTATATTGTTAAAAAAACCCGCCGCGAAGCACGGCGGGTGCCGCCTAGTAATATTTACTTAAAGATTCTCGTTAGATCCATTTAGAAACAAACGTCTCCCATCATGTAAATGAGATCACATAACACGGTTTTACTATGGAGTAAGGATGTATTAGCGTCACGTGTTATCATCAATTTATTTATAGATTTTAAATAGAATCGAATATTTCATTTTTATATGTCATATAACAACAATTATCAAACATTCAAACCTTTATTTAGAAAACGGTTGTAGTAAAAAAATGTCTGCATCAAACCCGTTATTAAATGTTTGTGTGTAGACTTTGGAGGTTAGCGAAGTATACAAAATCATAAACAAAGCTATGTAGGTGGCAGCATTCACATAATGAGCTTTGGATGCTCTTTCATCCAGCCTTGAGTTATTCCAACTTCTAACAACTTAAAATTAAATATTTTATCGGTTTTAGATTATTATAAGTTACATACAACTTTATTTAAATAAACAGTTAGAATGATAATTGCTTTGCTTTCATACCAGAGAGAAATTATATAAAGAGTAAGTGAGTAACATATAATGTCATTTTCGTCCTTAACGATTTGTTAAATTTATTATTTTAATTCAAAGTATTTTTTTTTGTCATTTCAGTCACTTTAGTTTATTAAATGTTATCATTTTCATCCACTCCATTAATACCATTAAAACCTCCGTTAAATATGCGAGTATTTTGGTCTTTTTTTAGCACCCTAATTATCTAATTAGAGCAAATTAAATAATTAATATTTAATTACAACTAAAAAACATATGAAACGACTAGTGAGACTGGTCACTTCGATTTAAAAGATTCAATTAACTCTAACTTATGTGTTCGATTGAGGTCTACTGTCAAACTTCAATTAATCTTCAGTTTTTGTTTGAATGTATATCATTGTTCGCTTGAGGTATGCTTTGAGATTGATGTCTGTTGTCAAGCTTTATTTAATTGAGGTTTGCTATCGCCACGTTTGTTTAAACGTGACAACACGATACCTCAATCAAACTCAACGTGACAACGGTTGAACTCAATCGAAAAATGGTACACGTTCGAAGAAAACATGAAAATTAATTGAAATCCCACTAGCAGACCTCAATCGAACAACATTTGTTAGAGTTAATTAAAGTTGTTAAATCGAAGCAATCGGTCTATCTAGTCGCTTCATGTTTATTTTAGTTTTAATTGAATATTAATTGGTTAATTTGCTTTAATTGAATAATAAATGTATTGAAAAAGATAAAAATATCATAATATATAACGGAGGTTTTAACTAAGTTAGTAGAGTGGGTGAAAATGATAACATTTGGTAAACTATAGTCATTATGATGACTAGAAAAGAAGTTTTTATATTAAAATGACAAATTCAATGAAATGTTAGAGCCGAAAATAACATTTTTACTCTTATTTAAATTTTGAAACTGATGGGTAATGAAGTGGCTTAAGAGTTGTTCTAAAACAACAGAGACATAACATACATTGATTATTAGCCTATATATCTAGGTATCACCCGTGTTAAAGAAATAATATAATTAATATGCTAGTAACATATAGAGTTTATTTTGATTATACTATTTGAGGTTTGTTATAGGTAAGCATTTTTCTCCTAAATATTAAAAACATTAATTTACCCCAAAAGTTTCATAAGTTTTTTAATTTCAGTCCAAAAGTATTAGTTGTTTCAATTTTCTCCAAAATAATGAAACTTTTGAAGTGAACTTGAAAAAACATATGAAACTTTTGGAGATAAATTGATATTTTTAATATTTTTGAGAAAAATAGTTACTCTAGTCAAACCTTAGTGACCAAAATTAAAATTAACTCTAATAAGATATAAAATTTTGTGTCTTTAGTTTTAAATCAAAACCAATTGTTTTTAGAAATATTTTCCATTTTAAAATTATGTTTGACAATAATTCAGAAGGTAGGGTTATACTAAAAAGGGTATTTAATTTAAAAGTCTAAGAAGAGTTATATCATATAAGTTCATTATATCATATATATTATATCATTTGTTATATATATTTATCATTGTTTTTTACGTTTTATATCATTTTATGTTATTATTGTCATTGTTTTTATAGATTATATAAACTTATTATTAATCCTTGTGTTTTACAATTAGAATTGCGCAATAATATACTTTCACTGATATATTTATCAAAACTCATAGTATTAAAAATAAATTAATGTGTTATTTGTGTCATTATTTTTTACATTATATAAACTTGTTATTTATCATTGTGTTTTACAATTAAAAGTACACAATGATTTTATTTCACCAATATATTTTTAAAACTTATAATTTTTAAGATTACACAATTACGATCAAAAAACACAATAAGATATTGTGTTATTTTATCATTGTTTTTAAATTTATTAGACTAATTAATTGTTAATTTATTACTGTGTTCTATTTATTTGAGATACATAACAAAGTTATTTCAAAAAACATAATAACTAACAAAAATACATAACGAACTGTAATAAAAGACACAATGAGAAAATATAAGCTTAAAAAAGTAAAAAAATTATTAAAATCTATTGTACTCATTTGAAAGATAAGAAAACGCTTAATTTATGGTGTTAATTTAAAAAAAATAACAACATACATAAAAGTTATGAATGTTTATAAAAATAGTGAAACTTATAAAAAGTAGACAAAGGTGACTATTACTAAAATACCCTCTAACAAATTTTTTCTTACAAATTAATCTCAATCGTTGATTAAATAGATGAATTGTCCAAAGTACTTCTTATACTTTTTAGTTTTAGAGATTTTTGTATTTGAATCTTTCTCTAATTCATATTCATAAAATGTTTAAGAAAATGTACCTTTTAAATCCTAAGCGTAAATCACAAATTTGTATTTTATGACTTTAATGGTATCATTTTAATAACACGAAATTCAAATCTCATATTTAAAAATCTCCCGCGTTCCAATACTAATCTCTATCTTTATCGTACATAAATATATTTTGAAAATATTAGATTTCAATATTTCAAACTATTACACATTTGCCTCTAATAATCTGTACTCCGAGTTTGGTCGTTAACACTTCAAACTTTCACTTTTGTTGCTAATAATAGTTCCAGTAATATAATCATCAAAGATTTACGCTTAATTTGCACTTGATTTCATTTATAATAACGATTATGAATGGAATGAGGTAACAAAAAAGTGAAATTAAGCATAAAATTAATGCAAATCAAGTGTGAATCTATGATAATTATGCTATTGGGCTTGCAAGTTCTAATAAAAGTGAAAGTTGGGATTTTCACACACTAAATTAATAGTAGCGTCTATAACTTCAAATTGTGATGTTTAATCAACCACAGCTTTTGATGGAGCTTCAAATAAACCACTCAATAATTCTTTAGAAAAAATTCAGCAAACGCATTTTCACTTGGTTCAATTACCTTCTCCTATTTAATCTCAACAAATAATGAAGTAGTTGTCTTCATTTCCAATAACTCCATTTGATCCGAGCAATCATAATTAGTAGTTGTGTGAGAAATTAATGCTTTGTTGTTAGTTAAAGAACTCGTTTTATCACTTTATGATTCCACATCAACAGTCACCATTTTCTTGCTTCCATCACGTTTATTAGTCTTTGGCTTTGTGCATTCCCGAGCATAGTACCCTGATTTGTCACAATTATAGCATCAAAGTGATGACTTGTCAAAACTAATCAATTGTTATTGTTTAGACCAAATATCTTCATTCCAGTTCTTCTCATAGAAATTTTTGCACTGTTAAACAACCATGCCATTGACATTTGATGTTATTTTAGTTCACATCATCTGGGTTTACTTGTTGTAACTCATCTACCAGAATGTTAGGAGCTCTAAGCCTTCCTTCCATAAAAGCTTCATAGCTTGACATAAACGTTGTGCATAGATTAAGATGTTCTTCAGTAATTCGAACAACTTGCTTAGGAAGAGCAAAGCTTTGTTTAGCAACATATGCTTGATATACATTGTGTAACGGTTGAGCTACAGAATATTGTGCTTGAACATTAGATGAATACAGAAGGACTTGTGGTTATCCATGTCATATGATTTGATAATAGAAATCAAGTCACTAAAGAAAAGAATGAACAAGTCTTTGGTTTTTTTGATGGATGTACACTAGTTGTTCCAACCGTAAGGTAATGAACTAAGTACCTTGTTGTTTAAAGCAATGTTTGTGAATCCAAGGATCATCCAGGGACTTATCAGCTTAGTTAATGACAAAACAATGATCGCGGAATTACCATTGATTGCTGTTTGATTAATCGATTGTTGTAATGATGAACAAACAATTTGAACGTGAAGAACAAACTCAAACTAACGAAGAATAATTGAATAATAAATGAAGAACACACACAAATATATCAAAAGTTTTTCATTAATGTTTGAATAATGATTACAGTAATCAAATGATCAATGATATAGCTAATGCTAAGGTTCTAATGCTATATTGATGCGTATGTATTGTTGTGATGGCCATTGCGGCTGCTAGGGTTTGATTGATGTTTTGGTCAGTAGTACTCGTAGACAATCTCGTCGAAATTGTGCACCTAAGCCTCGTATTTATAGGCTTAGGGATTTACTGATATGGTAACAATAACTTCCTTATTGAGGTAAGAAAGTTACTCAGGGAATGTCCTGATGTGACATTCTCTGACTAAAGTGAAAGTCATCCGCAGATTTTGACTTTTTATTTAGTGTTGACTTTTGTTGACTTGATGTACTTGGTGAAGCACATCAAGTAGTTGGTCTTCCGCATGAACATTGTCTTTCATGGGAGATTTGCTCTTCCGCATGAACTTTGCTCATCCGTAGGAGATTTGCTCTTCCGTAGGAGATTTGCTCTTCCGTAGGAGATTAGTCTTCTGCAGTTGTTTTACTTGTTCTTCCGCAGCAAGTCAGTCTTTCTTAGGAGATGCATTAACTTGAAGGGTGGTGTTGTAAAGCTTTCACATAGTTCCGTGGACACGATACTTGATTTGTTCCAGTGGACCTACGGAGGAATACTTTGTTCATCCATAGATGTTTTTTCCAACACTTGGTAAATTTCTTGAAATTGACCAATACTAATGATTTTCCTATAAATATGCATATAAAGCAACACATAATAAATGGGTTTACCTATAAACATATATTGCATACAACATGATGGAAAAATACAAGAGTTGTTACACAGATTAATTCAAGGACTAAACCTATATAAAATTCTAGACCTAACAATACCCCCCCCTTAGGTTTAGCTTCTTCTAATCAATGCCTCAGGCATTGTAGCTCTTTAACTCTTGACACCATCCTTTTGTTGAAGTATGATACAACTTCCTTTTGATCATCGTAGTTGTACTTGATCTCTATTCGGCTCATCTTATTTAGTGTATCATACTTTATTCCAAGGATGTCTTCTTCGGTAGTTAGAGTTGCTACAACACTATTATTGTTGACAACTTCCAGTTCATCCTCATATAATGTTCTCAGCTTGGTAATAGATTGGATTTCAGATCCCATAAGCTGGCCTACCTCATATTTTCTTCTTTTGCTGGTTGTGGCATTCAAATTATCTATTACTTGAATCATATGCACATATAGACATAAGTCACTTGTCCATGTTCATTGTTGAGCTTTGGAAAGAATTTGTCATGCGGATAGGCTGTGTAGCTTGGATGCAAGGAGCTTGATTTTCATTGGATCAAAAATCCTGATGCTCGAAGCTTCCTTCCTATCTGCAGCCCTTTTGAGTACCAGCTCATTTGTTCTCTCAACATATCCCCACTAAGTTATAGGATGTGAGAACTGGTTTCCCTCAAATCTCTTAATTGATGCAGTTTTTTTGTTAGCATGACCAACCCTAATCAAAAACTCATTATTTGTAGAGAGTGAGGAGCTTGACTGTGGCCTTCTTTGCCTCTCTTTTCTTTTGATATGCTCCTCATCTTCTCTTCTAGCTTCCTTGAGGACATCATCCTTAAATTTTGATAACAGCTTTCCAATCACCCCTGAGAAATCTCTTCGTCTTAGGTGTATTGGATAGTTGGTGATTGGTAAGCTCTGGGAGAGAGATGACTAATTCAACAAAGGAAAATATTGAATAATTCTATATGCCCTTTTGATTATTGCACTATCCCAGTCAGCATCATATTTCCAAGCAATAATCTGGTATTCTTCAGCTGACTTGGGAGTAGTGATAAGATCAAAGAGCTGAAACAAAGTTGACTTTTGTTCAGTCACTTCTCTCAAAGTTGTTCCAAGTGGCTGAACCTTACTTGAAAGAACCTCCCTTGGTTCTCCAGATCAATTTTTCCTTATCCTTATGCATATCTTTGCTTTTTACAATAGTGGGCTCAGCAGGAGTTGTTGTTTGTGTAAGACTCAGATTTTGGGCTTCATTTCTAAATCTGAATCTAGTCTGCAACTCAATCTTCATCACATATTCCATCATCTGTCTTAGCTCTTTTACACCTCTGTCTCTTAATTCATAGAATTTGTGGTTGTAATTTTTCAACCAACAATTTATGTTGTTTCTTGTGAGCTTCTTGGTGTCACAATGACCCAATTCCTTTTTCAGCTGTTCTTTGGCTTGGAATTTGATGAAGGTATCATAGTTGCATCCTGGAATAATAAAACTAGCCACGGTGAAGTCCTTGATGGTTTCTTCAGTTTATCCGTGTTCATCCTCCTACCATGTCAAATGGAAACCCTTTGTTGATGAGTTCCATAGACATGCTAGATTCGGGTCTCTCTTCAAGGATGTCTTGAGTAGTTAGCATTTTAGTAGCCTTAGGAGTTTCTTCATTAATCAACTCCTCCCATTTAGCATCAATTTCATCATTTTGCTCACTTGGTTTTGATATTAATGGATTTGTTGATGGGGTATGCTCAGGTGAGACTATTTTGGCTCTTTTTGGGGAGTCTTTCACCTCTATGATCTCCTTCTCTATCTTCCCCTAGTACCTCCTTTTCTATTGTAACATATGAGAGAGATCTGGTGTTATGATTGAACAACTTTTGATGATGATTGTTCATTTGTAGCATGTAATACTAGTTGGGAAGTTTGCGTAGATTCAAGCTCACTAATTCTTTTCCTCAACCTCTCAATCTCATCATCTTTTACTGTCAAGAGTTCAGCTTGCTTAGTAATAGTGATTTTTGCATTGTTCATTTCTAAGACACTCTGCTCCTTTTCTGGTTTCTCTTTTTCCATAACTCCTTTTAACTCTCCTACTAATTCATGTAAGGCATCTATCATTTCACAATCTGTTTGAGCATCCTCTCTCAGTCTTCGGATAGATCCTTCTTGTAGAGATAAAATAGCATCCTTCTCTTTCATCTCCTCCTTTAACTCTCTCAGTCTCTTCTTTTTTTGCTAGATTTGATGGTCAGATTATGGTATTTAGCCACAAGAAAACTCTTACTAATATCAATCTCTTCTTCATGATAAGCAATAATATCAACAAATTGATCTCCACTTTCATTTTGAGGCTCAACATGATGTACAACCTGATCTACCTCCTATTCTTCCTCATTTTCAGCCTCTAAATTCACTTCTTCAGTAGCCTCACCCTGCACTTCATCATAATCATCTTCTATGATCATCACTTCAATAGGAGAATGGCTTTCAGAAGCAGGGTTGGATTCAGCCACTGGAGATATTGGGCTATGAGGTTGTTCTTGTTATGGTGATGGTTGGTTGGGAGAGAGAGATTCCGGTGGAGTAGAGTTGGTGGATGATTTAATTGGGAAGATAATGAATGGGTGTGCTCACTAGCTGACATAATGGGTTCAGCCGCAACATTGTTATTTGATGATTGGGATTGATTGGGAGAGATGGGTTGTTGTTCAGAAGGTGATGGTTGTAGTGTAGGTGGAGATGGTTGCTAATGAAGTGGTGATGGTTGTTGATGATGTATGGGAGATAGTCCTTGATTGATCATAGGAGATTATGGTGGTGAATGTGAATCTTGCTCAGTTTGAGTAGGGATTCTTCAGCTTGTTCTTGTTCTTCTATGAAGATCAATTCTTGTGGAATAGTAGCATTTGCATCCATAACATGAGGGAACATTTCCATTTCCTCCCCTTCATATCTTCCACTAATCTTGTTCAGCATAGATCTTCCATAGTGTGCTTGAACAAACACATCACCTCCTCTCTCTATTTATGGTAGGGAATCATTGATAATCAGCTGATGAAATCTTGGGAACATGTACATCTTTTCAGCCTTTTGTACTTCAATTTGATCACGCAGGCATCCAAGGATGTACTTTGAATAATTATAAGTCCTTCCTTCAAGATTCCAATGATCCCAGAGGAGATGTGCCTTGAAAATCTATCTTGACCAGACTTCCGATTTGACATACATTTCAGATAAGTATGACAAAGGATTCTACAAGGCTTGCATAATCTCCCTTTTTTTATTTCACCATTCCTGTAATCTCCGTCATATCCCATCAGGTCAAAAACCTTCTGAATGTATTCATGATCGAATACATCAGGGTGACCTGCTTCTTGTTCACCAAGCTCCAACAACCATCTAATGATTTGTTCATCCACTCTTAGAACTTCATGTCTAATGGAGGCATAAACCACTCTATCTTCATTCTCCTAAGCTATTCTTGCGCTATTCCAGAAATCCATCACATGATTTTGATAGATCACTGGGTCAGCAGTTAGGGCATAGAATATGCTCGATCTGTTTAGATATCGGATGATCTCTGTGCATCCTTCAGGGTCATCCGGATTGAGGAAAGCACATACAGTGTGCTCCTTAGCTAATTGATTAGCCATCTGTAATACACAAGAATATTAGAAAAACAATGATTTAAAGATTTGACCTTGACATCAGAATCTTAAAGTTTTAAGACGTTCAAGAGTTTCGACAACATTTCAGCAATAACTAGCAATCCTGAAGTAATAATCAATGAGTTACCTTGCTGATAACGTTCGAATGATGAACAAAAGTTTAAGAAACTAAATGATTTGTTGTTTTGGAGTGATAATTTGAATATCGGTGGAAGAAGGATTTAAGGTTTTACAAACATTTTACTAGGTCATAAAAGTTCTCTGAGAAAACTAAATGAAAATGGCAAGTCCAAGGTATCTTTCATACACTTTCTCAGAAACAAAATTATTAACCTTTTAATATTGTGGGACTCTCAACCCTTATTACCCTTCCGTGGTAAATTTTGTTTCCGTAGATATTATATCTTCCGTAGTAAGTTAAAGTTTCCGTAGAAGATTAACTGTTCCAAAGAAAAATAACCTTTCAAAGGAAAATAAGTCTTCCGTAGGAAATTAAGTGTTCTGAAGAAAATTAAGTCTTCCGAAGGAAATTTTCCGAAAGAAAATGAATCTTCCAAAGGAAATTAAGTATTCTGTTGGAAATTAAGTCTTCCGAAGGAAAATATATCTTCCGAAGCAAATGTACGGATGACTTATCATTAATTTCCTAAACTGCTACGGAAGTATAATTTGTATTTCCATAGATTACCAATCAACAGAAATAAATTATACTTTGTTAAAACATTCACCTCCATAGGTTACCATTCTACGGATGGTCAAATTTTAACTTGGTTAACTTTTACACTGTAGCATTCGCTGAAAATCAGCATTACACTGTAACTTCTGTTAAAGGATAAAAATTTATCCTTGAATCTAATATGTTATTAGATCATATATTGCTGTTGAATCTTGTTGACTTGTTCCATGGCAATTGTGCAAAGATTTTCACAGGGCAGATATCAAACAGCCAAAGTAGTTGCTCAAGATCCAATTTTCTTCAATACTTTTGCTAAACTCATTTTTCATGCCGATTTATTACTACTCTCCTTAAATTTATGCTTAATAATGAATTTTTTTGCATAATTTTAAGTAGAGAATATCATGAAAAGCACTGACTCACCATTTTATATTAAACAATAAAAATTAACATAAATTAATATATGTACAAAGATTGAAAACATGGATCATATTATGACACTAAGTTACCTCCTGATGGTTTTAGTTTAAGTGAAGTAGGCAATGATCTTGTGCTAATTGCAAGTATGTTATCCACTTAAATTCAAACAAGCGTATATATTCAACTAGGCATGCGGATTATCATATTTTGGTCTTGATTAGAGATAGATTGATGCGCACTCCACATTTAATTCACATTAGAGGTTGTCCTTCGTTTATGAGTCATCTTATCACTTTGTCACATCTGAAGATTTCTGTGAAATCTTATTAATGTAAATTGTTGTGTAAGCTCTTTAAATTTAATACATAGTTGATCACATTGGATTCTTTTAGAGCTTGATATATGATCATCCTTAGGTCACCAGGTCTTTACTCACGTAAAACAGAGGTGTGTTTAACCCAGATCTTTGTTTACACAAAACAGAGGGATGATGATGATCATAATCATGTCACCAGTGTTTATATGCATAAACAGAGGTGTTCATAATCCTAAATCTTTGCTTACGCAAAACAGAGGGAAAATGAA
Source organism: Flaveria linearis (assembly GCA_024085815.1). NCBI lineage: Eukaryota > Viridiplantae > Streptophyta > Magnoliopsida > Asterales > Asteraceae > Flaveria > Flaveria linearis. The sequence continues at coordinate 53,373,557 of CM044008.1, forward strand.
GCACAAAGATAGAAATTATAAGAAGTCAAAACATAGTGTGTTTAGGTGAGTAAGTTGATCACATCAGGATAAGACTTCTTGCTTGCTCCTCAAAGTGGAATATCTAACAATCAGTCATCTAGGCATTAAGTTTGGCATGCATTTGTTATGTTCTACTTAAGCTGAACCTACTCACACATCAAAGCACATCTGATCATACTTTATGTAAGATTAAGATTGAGGAAAGTAAACAAAGTCATAGTGTACTATCATTTCCCCTCATACAAAAGCTAAAAGCAGAAAAACATATTAACAATACACTCTTTTTGTATTTTTATTGGTTTTATAAATGTTTTTGGCTTTTTCATTTAGGATAGATTATGCTTTCAGTAATGATGAAGAGAGAGTTTATCTAAGTTGATCGTGCCTAATGATTCCATTAAGAAATTCAATCTTACTGAATCAAAGGCTTTAGTGAATAAATTAGCAAGCGGATTTTTGATATCTACTTTGATCAACTTGATCAAACCCTTTTCTGAGCAATCTCTTAGAAAATGGTTTCTTAACTCTATATGTTTTGTTTTACTACGTTGCACTGGATTAGTAGTGATAAACATAGGAGCTGAGTTATCTATATGAATTAGTGTTTGAAGAAATTTGTACCCATAATCAAGTAACTGGTTTTGCAACCATAAAACTTGAGAGCAACCAGTTGAAGCAGCTATGTACTCAGCTTCAGCTGTGGATACTGAAACATTTGTTTGTTGCTTGCATAGCCAAGATAAAAGCCTTGGTCCTATAAATTGACATCCACCTGTGGTGGATTTTCTGTTATTGTTACTGTAGGATTCTATGTGCCCAAGACACTTAGAATATTGATGTGGTTAGTACGTTATGATCCAAGTCGGGTTATACCCAATAACAAGCTTAGCAAACACCAATTAATATTTAATTTATGATATGATCATGCAATTAAATATTTACACCAATTTAGAAAATGGGTTTTCTAAATAAGTTGCATATGAGATGGAACAATTTATTAGGATATTTTGTTCAATAATATTATTTGAAGTGTTATTTAAATTAGTTGTATAACACCAAATAATAATGAGAGTATACTACTTATACAATTAGTTGGTCAATTGTATAAGCTAGTTAAAAGAGTAGGCAATATATACATGTGTGTATTAATATTTAAGAGAATAAGAAAAAAAAAGGAAAATCTCTTCTTTTTGCTTGAAGAAACCGTCCCCTTCTTGTCTCTTGCATGTGGGAGACAAACATGCAAGAATCCACCAACTTATTCTCTTGGAGAAACCCACACATGCATGTTGTTGTCTACCACTACCAAGTAGTCAAATGATTCTCTCATTTTATAATAAATATGACATGCAACTAACACAAAGAGCAAGCTCTCTCTCCCTCTCTCACTTACGGTTTCAAGCTGCTGAAAATAGGGTTTTCAGCAAGAAACAAGCTAGTTTTCAAGGTGTTCTTGGTGTCTTCTACCTAACAAGAAGGTGTGTTTGCAAGGAGCTTGGGGTATACAAGCTTGAGGACCTCTAATCTTAAAGTCTTGGTCGATTTTCAGCATCATCCAACACCTTTTCGTCGATTTTTCACTGCTGCAGTAAGGTAGTATCACAGCTCTATGTAGCTGTGCTTTTATGTAGTTTTACATATGTTCATAGCTTGCTAATTCACATAAATGATCCTTTGTTCTTTGGGTTTGTTTTATACATCAATATGGTCATCTAATGAGCATATTTTTTAGCTTATAAACATGGTTATAATGCTCTACTTCCGCTGCGTTTTCAGAAAGTTTAAATGGTTAAACTATAATTTTATGTTCTAACAAACCCAACAATGACATCAAGAGCCGGTTATGTGAATAGCTTGCTTGTTCTTATCCTTTAAAAATCATTTTAAAGGATGTTAATCAACTAATTAGGGGCTGATTTAAGTTGATTTTATAAACCCCAAGTCTTTCAAAGTTATATCTTCATGCTTATGATTAAACTTTGAAAGATAGAAATGTCAATTGGTTGATATGTTTGGTTGTTGTTTGTTTGCACAAACAAACCCAAATTTTCAGTTTATGTTGGCTGAAAATTTAGGGTTTGATGGGGTTTATTTTGTTTATTGAATAATGTTTATGATTGTTCATATGATAGTGCATAACCTAGCCTTTGGCCTTATGTCATTTGGATGATTGGAATGGTTGTTTTAATTCATTCAATTGGGTTGTAATATTTATGTTTATTATTTGGGTTGTAATTATTTATTCATTTGGTTATGTAATAAATAGATTAGGTGCATTTCTTTTTATTAGAAAAATTATTAGGATATAATTTTGTAAAAGGAAGATGCACAAGATCAAGACCCAAAGATGGACATCAAAGACATGGACCTTGAAGTGTTTGGATATGGATTCAAGTGGGAGTCCATGGACACATATAATGTGTCATTACAAACCCTTAAGAAAGACCTTATGACAACACTTGTGATGGCAAACAAGTGTTGTCAAATTAGTAGCTATGGTTATGCACTCATGTTTATATGTTTATGCTTGTTTGAATGTTTGTTGTTTGATTGTTTGGTTGATATTTACACATATATTACAAACTCATAAACAAACTAAACAAGCTGAAAATTAATGGTTGTTAATCATTAAAAGTTAATAAAAGGTTATTAAAAAGGATTAATGATTTTATAATAAAATGGGTTTTATTAAAAGAACCATAGGGTACATTGTATTTGAAAGCATGCAAATACAAGTACATAGAGTTTTCTAAACTAGAATTATGAAACCTCTAAATATTCAAGTCCCTTTTAAAATAAGTCAAACACCATCCTCTTATACAACACTCGAATCATTTGAGAACTTGATGTGGGATAAAGGTCACCTAACCACATTAGAGGGAACTTATGAGTTTGAGGTGGGTTTGCCATATTTGTGGGATAAAGGTCACCTAACCACTAATATAAGCAAATCCACATGTGTGTCTAAGTAGGACAACTTAATTTGGAAATTAGGATCACCGAAGCATGATGTACAAAGGGTGTTGATGGGATAAACATGCCAAACAAACATAAGATGTTTAACCGATCCCATATACTAGAATTTGTAATAGGTTACAATTGTCAAAAGTTGATTACCTTGTTAATTTAAATAAAGGGATAAAGGTCACCTAACCGATATTTAAAAGTAACGTTGGATTCTAGATTTTAATTATTAATTGTCTATGTGACGTAAAGGGTATTAATGATTAAAAAGTAATTTTTTTTAGAAATACTAATAAGAACTTTGTTAATTTTGTAGAATGGCCGCAAACAACAACAACACAAACCTGACCGTCCATAACCTATCACTAAGAACAATCCTTGAAAAGGAACGTCTAAACCATGGGAACTTCATGGATTGGTACTGAAACTTGAGAATCGTTCTCAAACAAGAAAAGAAGTCCTATGTGTTAGACTATCCCATTCCCGATCAACCTGATGAAAATGACGATGAGGCCTTTGCCGAGTGGGTCAAGTACACCGAGGACTCTGTGCAAGTCGCATGTCTCATGCTAGCAAGCATGATTCCCGATTTGCAAAAGGACTTTGAAAACCATAATGCCTATGACATGATCACCCAGTTAAAGGAAATGTTCCAACAACAATCAAGGGTGGAGCGCTTCGAAACGGTTCGAGCACTCCATGCATGTCGAATGGACGAGACCCAATCGGTGTCATCTTACGTTCTTAAGATGAAGATCCACATTGATCGCCTCGAAAGGCTTAACTGTCGTGTGTCCAATGAGTTGGCAAAGGATTTGATCCTCAACTCACTATCCAAGAAGTTTGATAGCTTCGTTATGAACTATAACATGAATGGATGGGACAAGAGCATTGGTGAGCTTCACTCAATGCTCAAAACGGCCAAGGCGGGCATGGGTAGAAAGGTTCTACCGGTCCTTACGATCAATGAAGGAGGTAGTAGGAAGAGGCACCTCCCCGACCCTAGGGCAAGTGTTGCAAGAGGGAAGGGGTACGTCAAGGGGAAGGGAAAAGGAAAAGCAAAAGTGGAACCGCCCAAACCAAAAGAAAAGAAGCAAAAGGTTGCTCAAAATTACCCGTGTTTTGAGTGTGGTGAGGTAGGCCATTGGAAACGCAATTGCCCGGTCTATCTCAAAGCATTGAGAGAAAAGAGGGATGCGGGGCAAACCTCGGGTACAATCTTTATGATACATGTTGAGCTAAATGTTATTTCTTCTAACACATGGGTACTAGATACCGGATGTGGAACTCATATTTGCAATTTATTGCAGGGGTGCAAAAGGGGAAATTAGTCTCTTCATGGGGAATGGTGCAAAGGTTCACGTGGAAGCCCAAGGAGACTACATTTTGAAGCTTCCAAGTGGTTTGGAAGTTATTTTAAAGAATGTTTTGTATGCTCCTAGTTTAACTAGGAACATTATTTCTGTTTCCCGTTTAAGAGAATGTGATTATGATTTCAAGTTTGTTGACAATGATATTCATGTCTCTTTCAATCATATGTTTTATTTTAAAGCTATACCATGTAATGGTATTTATGAATTGGTTCATGAAAACACAACATATGATAGCTCAATGTACCAAGCAACCACCAAAAGGCTTAAAATAGATTTGAGTGATTCCTATCTTTGGCATTGTCGCCTTGGTCACATAAACAAGAATCGTATGCAAAAGCTCCAAAAGAATGGTCTTTTGAAAACTAATGAAAATGATTCATTTGATGTATGCGAGTCTTGTTTACAAGGTAAAATGACAAAGGCCCCTTTTAGTGGGACTAATGAAAGGGCAAAGGATTTATTAGGAATCATACATTCGGATGTATGTGGACCTTTTAAACCAATAACTAGGAATGGTGAAAGATACTTCATTACCTTTACCGATGACTATAGTTGTTATGGGTATGTGTACTTGTTAAGACACAAACATGAATCTTTTGAAATGTTCAAAATCTTCAAGAATGAAGTAGAAAATCAACTCAACAAAATGGTCAAGATTCTTTGTACAGATAGAGGAGGTGAATACCTAAGTAGTGAATTTCAAGAGTATCTTAGAGGTTGTGGGATAGTCTCACAACTTACTCCACCTGGAACACCATAACATAATGGTGTGTCTGAGAGGAGAAATCGGACTCTATTGGATATGGTTCGATCTATGATGGCTAGAAGTACACTACCTCTATCATTTTGGGGTTTCACGTTGCTCTCAGCGGCCCGTATTTTAAATATGGCCCCAACCAAGAAAGTGGAAAGGACACCTTTCGAAATATGGCATGGAAGGGTTCCATCATTATCATATTTAAAAGTTTGGGGGTGTGATGCTTATCCTAAGCAATACACTCAAAACAAACTGGAAGCTCGATCCACAAAGTGTATCTTCATTGGATATCCTAGAGATTGTATTGGATATTATTTCTATGATCCGATAGAACAGAAAGTGTTTATTGCTCGAAAGGCAGAGTTCTTGGAAACTAAGTTTCTTTTGGAAGAAACTAGTGGAAGAGCAGTGGAACTTGAAGAGGTTCAAGATTCACAAGACGATACACAATTGGTTGATACTAGCAATCAACATGTGGATGTTGAGAATGATCATGTGGATGATCAAGATACATAAAACGTTCACAAATCTGGTAGAATTAGTGTTCCTCCTGAGAGATATGGATTTTTCATGGATGGATGCTATGTGGTAGATTCGGATGAACCAACCACATACCAAGAGGCAATGTCAAAACCTGATTTTGACAAATGGCAAGAAGCCATGAACGTTGAGATGCAATCCATGTATGATAACCAAGTTTGGGAATTGGTTACACCACCTCTTAAGTCCAAGATAGTTGGAAGTAAGTGGGTTTTCAAGAAGAAAACCGATATGCATCGAAACTTGGATACCTATAAAGCTAGACTTGTAGCAAAAGGTTTCACTCAAACTCAAGGGGTTGATTATGATGAAACCTTTTCGCCTGTGGCAATGCTAAAGTCTATCAGGATATTGTTTGCCATAGCAGTATATTATGACTATGAGATTTGGCAAATGGATGTCAAGACCGCTTTTCTTAATGGATATCTTGAGGAAGATGTCCATATGAAATAGCCTGAAGGTTTTGTCGATCCAAAACATCCTAACAAGGTATGCAAGTTAAAGAAATCAATCTATGGATTGAAACAAGCATCAAGAAGTTGGAATCACCGTTTTGATGATGAAGTAAAGAAATTTGGCTTCATCAAAAACGCTAATGAAGCTTGTGTATATAAGAAAGCTAGTGGGAGCATTATTACTTTCCTTGTATTATATGTCGATGACATTCTACTAATTGGAAACGACATTCCAACCTTGGAAGGCGTAAAAACCTGGCTTGGAAGCTGTTTTTCCATTAAGGATCTTGGTGAGGCCACCTATATTTTGGGAATAAAGATCTATAGGGATAGATCAAGGCGGTTAATAGGTTTAAACCAAAGTACATACATTGAAAAGATCTTGAAAAGGTTCAAGATGGAGAATTCTAAGAAAGTTTTGGTACATATTCAAAAGGGGACTATATTGAGCTCATCTCAATGCCCTAGTTCAAAGGTTGAACAAGAAAGAATGAATGGAGTCCCATATGCATCTGCTATAGGATCCATCATGTATGCAATGATATGTACTAGGCCGGACGTGTCATGTGCTCTAAGCATGACAAGTAGATATCAACAGAATCTTGGTAATAGTCATTGGATGGCTGTTAAGAGTATTTTGAAATACCTTAGAAACACTAAGGATATGTTCTTAATATATGGATCTGGTGAGGAGGAGCTCGTTGTAAAGGGTTACACGGATGCGAGTTTCCAAACTGATCGAGATGATTCTCGATCACAGTCGGGATATGTCTTCATTATGAATGGAGGAGCAGTCTCTTGGAAGAGCTCAAAGCAAGATGTAGTGGCACTATCTACAACAGAATCAGAATACATCGCCGCTTCATTGGCAGCTCAAGAAGCTGCGTGGCTTAGGAAGTTCATTGCTGATCTAGGGGTTGTTGCTACCATTCCTAGAAATCTTTTGTGACAACGAAGGTACTATTGCTCAAATCAAGGAACCTTGTGCTCATCAAAAGACTCAGCACATTGAACGGAGATTCAACTATATTAGGGATGAAGTTGAAAAGGGGAAGATATGTATTCGCAAAGTTCATACCGATCAAAACATTGCGGATCCATTCACGAAGCTCCTAGATAGGTCAAAGCATGAAAGTCACACATGTGCCTTAGGACTTCGATATTCTAGTGATTAGACTTGATCAAATTTAGTATTTGAATATGTGGAACTCTTTATTATATGAATAAAATTATTTGGTTATAATGTTTCAATTAATGTTCCAATTTAGCATGTTTAATCCATGAGGAAATTATTTACTCTAAATGTTCGTAGTCGTTCATACTTGTGAGAACAAGTGTGAGGGTAAGATTATTATGAACTTGGATTGGTTGATATTCATAAGGATGAATATAGAGCAATGGGTTGCTACCAAAGTTCATAGATATTTGTGGGATACAAATATTGGACGAACCCGCATCTCAAATTTTACTACATGGAATCTTATCGATTGATCATAAGTAAATTTGAGTAAAGGCGAATATCATTTGGTATCCTTCGACCTGAGAAACATACTGGGTTTTGATATTCACCAAGTATTATACCTTGAGCTAATTCTTCACTGTCCTGAAATAGTGGACAGTACATAAGGGTATGTTCAGGTAGAACACGAGGTGTTTGTGAGAAACGTATGTAGTCAAGATGGAATTCGTTCCTCTTATTCGTTGAGAGTTAGATGTCTAAGGCCTAATTAAGTTAAATCGACAAGGAATGATCATTCTGTGTCCTTGGATTTAACATGACATCTGTAACAAAAGGATAGATGATTGATTCACCTAAATCATTTCAAGTAGGGTACTCGAATGGGATGATGTTATTGAATGTCCATAAGTCATGCGTATTAAGGGAAGTAAACCGTTGTTAGGCGTCATTTACTGCTTGCATCAATCTTCTATGAATCTTGGGCAAGTGGGAGATTGTAGGATTCTATGTGCCCAAGACACTTAGAATATTGATGTGGTTAGTACGTTATGATCCAAGTCGGGTTATACCCAATAACAAGCTTAGCAAACACCAATTAATATTTAATTGATGATATGATCATGCAATTAAATATTTACACCAATTTAGAAAATGGGTTTTCTAAATAAGTTGCATATGAGATGGAATAATTTATTAGGATATTTTGTTCAATAACATTATTTGAAGTGTTATTTAAATTAGTTGTATAACACCAAATAATAATGAGAGTATACTACTTATATAACTAGTTGGTCAATTGTATAAACTAGTTAAAAGAGTAGGCAATATATACATGTGTGTATTAATATTTAAGAGAATAAGAAAAAAAAGGAAAATCTCTTCTTTTTACTTGAAGAAACCGTCCCCTTCTTGTCTCTTGCATGTGGGAGACAAACATGCAAGAATCCACCAACTTATTCTCTTGGAGAAACCCACACATGCATGTTGTTGTCTACCACTACCAAGTAGTCAAATGATTCTCTCATTTTATAATAAATATGACATGCAACTAACACAAAGAGCAAGCTCTCTCTCCCTCTCTCACTTACGGTTTCAAGCTGCTGAAAATAGGGTTTTCAGCAAGAAACAAGCTAGTTTTCAAGGTGTTCTTAGTGTCTTCTACCTAACAAGAAGGTATGTTTTCAAGGAGCTTGGGGTATACAAGCTTGAGGAACTCTAATCTTGAAGTCTTGGTCGATTTTCAGCATCATCCAACACCTTTTCTGTCGATTTTTCACTGCTGCAGTAAGGTAGTATCACAGCTCTATGTAGCTGTGATTTTATGTAGTTTTACATATGTTCATAGCTTGCTAATTCACATAAATGATCCTTTGTTCTTTGGGTTTGTTTTATACATCAATATGGTCATCTAATGAACATATTTTTCAGCTTATAAACATGGTTATAATGCTCTACTTCCGCTGCGTTTTCAGAAAGTTTAAATGGTTAAACTATAATTTTATGTTCTAACAAACCCAATAGTTACATCCTCCAAAATCACTATCTGAATAGGAGTAGGGTTTGAATTTTCCATGTTTAGGATACCAAAGTCGAAGAGCTGGTTTCCCTTTAAGATATCTGAATATACTCTTTACAGCATTCATATGTGATTCCCTTGAATCAGATTGGTACATTGCACAAACACAAACAACAAACATAATGTCAGGTTTGCTTGCAGTTAAGTACATTAATGATCCTATCATTGATCTATATAATCTTCGATCTACAGACTTCCCTTTAGGATCAGGTACAATCTTATCTATGGTTGATGTGTAAGACCCCAAATTTCCAAAATGAACTTAAGTGGCGAAATAATATTAATAATGGTATTATTGAATTTTATTCTCGAAAAGATTAATGAGTTGTCAAGTTTAGGCTGGAAAACAAAATGTCGAAACATAAGGGACCAAAATTGACAATTTATGAAAACCATAAAATCAACCCTAAGCCCCCCTTCTAATCGGCCGCTACCCTTCTTCTTCCCCTCCCCAACCGAGCGACTTCTTCCGCTCCCCAACCGAGCGATCCCCTCATTCCCTCTCCGGCGACGGCGGGTCTTCGGCGAGCCTGTTCCCCCCCCTCTCTCGACCCCTTTCATCAAATCGGAAGCGATGGATGCTTCAATTTCACCTAAAACTCAACGAGGTGATGGGAATCGAAGGCGAAAGTATGATTGAAGGTCGAATCGCAGGCAGCGGAGGTCGATTATCGCGGTTTTAATGGTGGCAGCCGACCCCGAACGCGATGTGGCTGTGTTGTTGTCGGTCGAGGTGATGGTGGTCGCGGCTGTGGTTATTGTGGTGGTGGACGACGGCTTTGGTCGAGTTGATGATGGTTGTTGTTGATTGTGGCTGCGGTATTATGATAGTAGCTGATGGTGTTGACGATGGCTGTTGATGTAGGTGTCCGCGGTGGTTGGTTCTGTGTGCAGGGTGCTGCGGTTGTTGTTGGTCATGTTAATCGGGTTGGTTGGTGTTGGTCAGATGCAGCTGTGGATTTGTGGTCGCGATGTGGAAGGCTGCTGGTTGTGGTAGCGTTCCAGATTGGTGGTGGTTGTAGCATACAGCAGGTTGCTCGGTGGCTGCTGGTTGCGACAGGTATGGCAGCGAGCACAGCTATGTTCTGTTTTGGGTTGTTGGTTGCGGTAATGGTCCTAGGCAGTCATGGTGGTATAATCTGGGTTTAAGAAGGGTGGTTATGGCAGTTTACGGTGGTGATTTGGTAACAATGATGACTGGTGGCGATGGGTTATGATGGTTGTTTACAGCAGAGGTGGTTTAGGTTGGGGCTACGGTGGTAACAAGAAGCAGGCGCAGTGATTGTTTGTTGGTGGTCGATGTTGGCGGCGGTTAATAGTGCAGAAGTGGTGATGATGGCAGTGGTTTAGAGCAGATGGTAGCGGTGTACGGTATATGGTTTTGGTTCTGATGGTTCTGATAGTAGTCTATGTGGCTGATTTGCTATGGGTCTGGGATTAGGATGCTATCCGTAAGATTGTTATTCAACAAAAGAAGATTAATTCTAGTTCTCCATTAGCTTTAATTAATAATGATGGCTATTGTGATAATATGGTAAAGATTATATGACTGGGATGCTATTCTCATGATAAATGATACTTAGATGATGATTATGTTAATAGTTGATTAATGGTAGTAATATTCGAATGTTAACCTGATGATTAGTCATAATGATGATGTTCAAGATCGGTTCGTGTGGTTTCATGGTGATAGTCTAGGATGGTGTCATGGCAGTAGTTCCATGATTATTGGTTGTGGTATGATAACTCTTGGATGATGGTGATGACATTATGGTGATTTGATGATGATAGTGGGTATTATTATAGGATCATAGTTATGGTTTCTGGTTATGGTTGGGGTTTTACTATGATTGCAAAGATGTTATGGTAAATTGTGAGGAAGAAGTCATTGGGAGTAACGGGGTGTTGGAGTGATGGTTTCTGACCTAACATTCGTCGAGCGAACTTATCATATTACCCGGCGAAGATACCGGTGAAGATACCAGCGAAGTTATAAACGAAAGTTCGTCTTTCTTTGTCGACCAAAGTTGAGAGCGATCTTATGAATGGAAGTTCAAATCTGTGACCAGCGAAACTATAGTTTCGCTGGGGAGGGCTTGGCGAAATTGGCTTTACGATATGATGCTTCTTGGAGTTTCTCTTAGGGTTTTCGGCTTCCGGCTATCTAGGTGAGTTATAGATCCCCTTCTTTTATACATGCTTTACTGTTTTGGGGAAGACATACATACCATATGATCTATAATTAAGATTATTTTTAAATAATTCATTATATGATTTGATAAAGTAATAACTGTGAATTACGTATATTTATTGCCTATAGATAGAATGAGTTAAAGAAAAATGTGACAATTAAATAGATACGGTTACGCGTTATGATGACTAGTAATTGGTATGTGTGTACTTAATAAGCTAAGTATTATATATATTAAGTGAAAGATGATACTAATGAGAAGTGGAACTTAACAAATGTTACCCCCAGGCCTGTTTGATGATGAAAAGTCTTGCAAGCACTATGATAGACTTCACTTATGTGAGTCTGATGTATGATGATGGATCTGTATTCATGAGCGGGCTATGTGCCTAGCAGTGTGGATCAACTGTCGGGGGAAGCTACCATGAAGATGTGTACCGACGGGGATCGATCAACCGTCGGGGGTAGCGACCATGGATAACGTGCACCGACGGGGATTGACATTCGTTTTCAATCAACATGGAGATCTTGCTTTGTGCAATCTCGCCTATGATAAAGTGAAACGTAATAAAAGAATGAAAGGTAATGAACGTGCCTAATGTGATGCAAGTAATGTTTGTAGTATGATGTGTGCGTGTTCATTATATGAAGGATAACAGATTTTATTTTATTATTTATATAAAACTAGAACTCACTCAGCGAAGCTAACTTTTGTATGTACGTTAGATTGTTTGGCAGGTAAATCAAGTTTCAGGGCAAGACCTGATTAGGAGCTACTTGGAGGGTGAAGACTGGCATCCTGTAAAGATTCAACCAGCTTTTATGTTTTGTGTAATAATAAATGAGTAAATTTTGTTAAGACAACGATTTGTAAATAAAGAAATTCTAGCTCAAATCCGGGTTTGACTCTAAGTTGGTGCTTTAGTTTTATTTATATAATTAACATTTTCATATTTCCGCTGCTCTAATAAATAACACTTTATCAGTTTTAAACTAAAAATAAGGTTTTATGCAAAATGGCCAATTTGTGAGGTTTCCGGATTCGGGGCCTTACAAGTTGGTGTCAGAGCCAAAGTTTAAGAGAAATGCGTAAAACATTTTTCAAACCTAAACTTAAACTGAAAATGGGACCAAATAAAAGGATGCCAGTCCAAGAAGCTCCATTCCAAGAGGTAACGAAATATCTTGTAAATGCTATTCTGATAGGTAGTGCCTTGTTACAGAAGTTAGAATCAAGGATAGGGTATGATAACATTAATTGTTGTGCTTACTTGAATTTATGTGATCTATACGTGCATAGAATAGCGATAGTAGGTTCGAGTGTTAGCGTGGTTCAGGATAGGAGAGTTTAGGACATGAGAAGTTCTGTAAGTAGTTAATCACAACTGGCCACTGTTATTAAAAACTTACGAAACTTGTCATGATCTGAACTTGCCTTGACAGACCATATTGACGTTCTGAATCTTATAGGAAGTGGAAAGTTGACAGATGTGTACGAGGTGTGTGATTCCCCGATGAGACCATTAGAGACTTGACAGCAATACCAGAAAAAACATATAATAAAGTTCTAGAATTCGTAACCAGGAATTCAAAAGTGTTGTACCCATGGGCTAACTCACAAGTGAGGAGAGTTAACAGTTTAAGTTACAAGATCTCCAGGGGAATAGGTTTCTTCAGACGAGTATTTCTTTGCATGGTGTTTCAGCAAGGAATTATTGATAGAGATGAAAACTTACAATACTCGTCATGATCTGGACCATTGCCTTGAACGATAATGTTAGTAGTCCGAAACTTGTAGGTAGCTTAAATGATTGATGAGATGTTTTAAGAAGGTAAAGTGATAATGTAGGAACTACCTTTAGTAAGCTATTTGGATAGAAGTGTCTGTAAATGACTGTAAATAGTAATGGAAAGTTAGGGCCTTCTTCTGGATTGCATGTTACTACCCTAATTGGACGTAATATGGTCTTGGATATGAATCGACTAGCAGCATACGGGACTGATACTGCACAACATGGAAATATGACCCGTTGGTTCGTACATGATAGAAGTATGGTCATGACTTATGATAATTAGGATTTGCATGATTTCAGGGATGATCCTAATAATGAGATAGAAAAGTTTATGAAACAAGGTTGAGGAGCATATCCTATGTAAATGAAAGATGCTAAGGGCGAAGTCTTAAAGTTAACAGACGTAGCTATAGAGCGTGTCTTCCTAATGTGACCCCGGAGGACCTTCTCGGAGTTAGAAGAAAGAGTTTGAGATCGACTTGTCTTTTGGGACTCAGCTTGTAGTCATGTCACCGTACCGATGGTTTTGTCAGGAATGAAAGAGTTAATGATATAGCTTTAAGACATCCTTGATAAAGGGTCAGATTGATTAGTTCATCTAGATAATACTTCGGTGTTATCACAAAAGAAGATCGAAGAAGGTAGACGTGTGAGGACCGCAGATGGCTGAATAAGCTGATGATGAATGGTAAGCAACTATGACCTTGAGTTGACAAACCATTCCACCATTTGCGAGAGGCAAGTTGGTTTTCACGGATCGACAGTAGGTTGGATCATCAACAGCTACAGGTTGAAGAGCATGACACCCTAAAGATAACATTTCAGTCATGGTTTGGATGCTATGAGTTTCCTTGCAGTATTTATGGAATAAATGAATAGGGTTACTGATCGATGTTCAATGGGTTAGTGATAGTGATTATAGAGGACATACTCATCAACTCCAAGAGTAAGGGAGGCCATTCATGTCACATCCGCGAGGTGTCAAGGACAAGATGGAAGATAATTTATGAGCAACATTCCTAGAGTGAATGTTCTAGTCATGTGAAGTATAATTCTTGAAATCATGATAGAATTGATAAAATTGAAGCAGTAATGTAAAAGTCCCCCAAGGATGATGTTGGAAATCTGTAGCTTACGGAAGTGACGGATTACTACATACAGTTTGTTCAGTACTTCTTGAAAATTATCTTGCCCTTGGTGAGGTTCACAAGAAATGACACCAAGTCTGAGTGAGAAGTTAGTTAATAAATGTGAACATGAACTAAATAAGGAGGGTTAACATGAGCCTTGGTGATAATGTTATCAGTAAGTGTAGAAAACCTAGCCCCATGTGTTCTATACAAAGATCAAACTGAATATATATATATATATATATATATATATATATATATATATATTCTATACAACATGATAGAACAATGGTTATGTTGTTCACAAGGTTAAATACGAAATGATAATATACTTACTCATGAATTAGGGTTCGTAGTCATAATGTTTGCATTAATGAAATTGATCCATAAGAGGAGTGCGTTAGGACGTTTGAAGGTTGTAAAGGCTATGTGTAGACGGCTAAAGAAGATCATACCTTATATGGTGTGTGTGGAACATGTTTAGAAGCAACATGAGAATCTGTGGTGATTGAGAAAGTATTATCCCACGTTGTGTAAGGACCAACAGGTTTCGAGGACGAAACCTAAATAAGGGGGATAGACTTGTAACGCCCCAAATTTCCAAAATGAACTTAACTGGCAAAATAATATTAATAATGGTATTATTGAATTTTATTCTCGAAAAGATTAGTGAGTTGTCAAGTTTAGGCTGGAAAACAAAATATGGAAACTTGAGGGACCAGACAATTTATGAAAACCATAAAATCAACCCTAAGCCCCCCCTTCTAATCAGCCGCTACCCTTCTTCTTCCCCTCCCCAACCGAGTGACTTCTTCCCCTCCCCAACCGAGCGATCCCCTCTTTCCCTCTCCGGCGACGGCGGGTCTCCAGCGAGCCTCTTCCCCCCTCTCGACCCCTTTCATCAAATCGGAAGCGATGGACGCTTAAATTTCACCTAAAACTCAACGAGGTGATGGGAATCGAAGGCGAAAGTGTGATTGAAGGTTGAATCGCAGGCAGCGGAGGTCGATGGTGGCGGTTTTAGTGGTGGCAGCCGACCCCGAACTCGATTTTGGCTGTGTTGTTGTCGGTCGAGGTGATGGTGGTTGCGGCTGTGGTTATTGTGGTGGTGGACGACGGCTTTGGTTGAGTTGATAATGGTTGTTGTTGATTGTGGCTGTGGTATTGTGATAGTAGCTGATGGTATTGACGATGGCTGTTGATGTAGGCCTCGGCGGTGGTTGGTTCTGTGTGCAGGGTACTGCGGTTGTTATAGGTCATGGTAATCGGGTTGGTTGGTAATGGTCAGATGTAGCTATGGATGTGTGGTCGCGATGTGGAAGGCTGCTGGTGGTGGTAGCGTTCCAGATTGGTGGTGGTTGTAGCTTACAGCAGGTTGCTCGGTGGCTGCTGGTTGCGACAGGTATGGCAGCGAGCACATCTATGTTCTGTTTTGGGTTGTTGGTTGCGGTAATGGTCCTAGGCAGTCATGGTGGTATAATCTAGGTTTAAGAAGGGTGGTTATGGCAGTTTACGGTGGTGATTTGGTAACAATGGTGACTGGTGGCGATGGGTTATGATGGTTGTTTACAGCAGAGGTGGTTTAGGTTGGGGCTACGGTGGTAACAAGAAGCAGGCGCAGTGATTGTTTGTTGGTGGTCGATGTTGGTGGCGGTTAATAGTTCAGAAGTGGTGATGATGGCAGTGGTTTAGAGCAGATGGTAGGGGTGTACGGTATATGGTTTTAGTTCTGATGGTTCTGATAGTAGTCTATGTGGCTGATTTGCTATGGGTCTGGGATTAGGATGCTATCCGTAAGATTGTTATTCAACAAAATGCGATTAATTCTAGTTCTCCATTAGCTTTAATTGATAATGATGGCTATTGTGATTAATATGGTAAAGATTATATGACTGGGATGCTATTCTCATGATAAATGATACTTAGATGATGATTATGATAATAGTTGATTAATGGTAGTAATATTCGAATGTTAACTTGATGATTAGTCATAATGATGATGTTCAAGATTGGTTCATGTGGTTCATGGTGATAGTCTAGGATGGTGTCATGGCAGTAGTTCCATGATTATTGGTTGTGGTATGATAACTCTATGATGATGGTGATGACATTATGGTGATTTGATGATGATAGTGGGTATTATTATAGAATGATAGTTACGGTTTCTGGTTATGGTTGTGGTTTTATTATGATTGCAAAGATGTTATGGTAAATTGTGAGGAAGAAGTCATTGGGAGTAACGGGGTGTTGAAGTGATGGTTTCTGACCTAACATTCGTCGAGCGAACTTATCACATTACCCGGCGAAGATACCAGCGAAGTTATAAATGAAAGTTCATGTTTCTTTGTCGACCAAAGTTGAGAGCGATCTTATGAATGGAAGTTCAAATCTGTGACCAGCGAAACTATAGTTTCGCTGGGGAGGGCTTGGCGAAATTGGCTTTACGATGTGATGCTTCTTGGAGTTTCTCTTAGGGTTTTCGGCTTCCGGCTATCTAAGTGAGTTCTAGATCCCCTTCTTTTATACATGCTTTACTGTTTTGGGGACGACATACATATCATATGATTTATAATTAATATTATTTTTAAATAATTCGTTATATGATTTGATAAAGTAATAACTGTGAATTGCGTATATTTATTGCCTATAGATAGAATGAGTTAAAGAAAAATGTGACAATTAAATAGATACGGTTACGCGTTATGATGACTAGTACTTGGTATGTGTGTACTTAATAAGCTAAGTATTATATATATTAAGTGAAAGATGATACTAATGAGAAGTGGAACTTAACAAATGTTACCCCCGGGCCCGTTTGATGATGAAAAGTCTTGCAAGCACTATGATAGACTTCACTTATGTGAGTCTGATGTATGATGATGGATCTGTATTCATGAGCGGGCTATGTGCCTAGTAGTGTGGATCAACTATCGGGAGAAGCTGCCATGAAGATGTGTACCGATGGGGATCGATCAACCGTCGGGGGTAGCGACCATGGATAACGTGTACCGACGTGGATTGACATTCGTTGTCAATCAACATGGAGATCTTGCTTTGTGCAATCTCGCCTATGATAAAGTGAAACGTAATGAAAGAATGAAAGGTAATGAACGTGCCTAATGTGATGCAAGTAATGTATGTAGTATGATGTATGCGTGTTCATTATATGAAGGATAAAAGATTTTATTTTCTTATTTATATAAAACTAGAACTCACTCAGCGAAGCTGACTTTTGTATGTATGTTAGATTGTTTGGCAGGTAAATCAAGTTTCAGGGCAAGACCTGATTAGGAGCCACTTGGAGGGTGAAGACTGGCATCCTGTAAAGATTCAACCAGCTTTTATGTTTTGTGTAATAATAAATGAGTAAATTTTGTTAAGACAACGATTTGTAAATAAAGAAATTCTAGCTCAAATCCGGGTTTGACTCTAAGTTGGTGCTTTAGTTTTATTTATATAATTAACATTTTCATATTTCCGCTGCTCTAATAAATAACACTTTATCAGTTTTGAACTAAAAATAAGGTTTTATGCAAAATGGCCAATTTGTGAGGTTTCCGGATTCGGGGCCTTACATGATGCTGGTGTTTTGCATGAAGATGTATCAACAAGAGAGTATTTTTTCAGTATTTGACGAATATATTTTTCTTGGTTGATGAATATACCATCCGATTTCTGAAGAACTTGTAATCCAAGGAAGAATGTTAATTCTTGTTGGTCCATTGATGATCGAAAACAGTGCTAATGATAATAAATGACAATCAAATCCACTAAAACATAATCTAAACAATAATCTATGAAAGAGTTCTTAAATAAAACCATTTTAAATAAAGAACAAATCAATCAACAAGGCTCAATCATAAGAAACAAATGATTCTAGCCAACAACCACAATGAGAACAGTAATGCAAAAGTGTATTTTCAATTAGGGTTGTGCAAAACATGCACAACTGATTACAAAGATTGATATATATAGAAAAGCTAGTTTCACTAAAAGGTTCACTGGGAAGCAAAACTGTCCTGACCAATTCCATAGATTCACCCGGCTGCGAAACATAGTTTCGCCGGGTGACCTAAGTCAGCTGACTACCAGCGAAACTATAGTTTAGTTTCGCTGGTAGTTTCACTGGGTCAGCGAAACTTATACAAAAACTAAAAATAAATACTATTTACATATAATAGACAAACTAACATTAAACCTGTTACAAATAAAGCAAAATAAACAAAGTAACTAAGGTGAGTCCAACCTATACTTGATCTTCAATACTCCCCCTAGGTTGGACCTCACCGGCTTAATCTTGATTCTCCTTTTCAACTCCAGCCTAGGCTCCCCCTTGATCTTCATCTTCTTTGGCTTTCTGTTCTGCTTCATGATCAGCTCCAGCCTCGTCTATCATATCATCCTCAGCATGTGCACTTGCTCGTAGTAATTGCTTAGCTAAATCCTGCATGTCCATTCTCTCTCGTCAGCTTGGATCACTTTCTATGTAAGCTCCCTAACCTCAGCTCTCACCTCTCTAGCTTTGTTTCCCACTCTCATAAAGCGACTGGCTTCAGTCCTGATCTCAGCTCCTGCTCCTGCTTTAATGTGATTTTCACACAAAATCCTCAGATTTTAATCTCTAAACAGGAATACCTCCATCCGATCAAACAATCTGATCTCCTGATCACTTTTAAGCCTTATCGCAACGTCCCCAAGTATTTTTGTCATTGAACCACTTGACAAAGTCTTTTAGCATTGGGGGAAGTGGATTGGGCAAACATACTCTATTTACAGCCTTTGCAGGCTTTAGTTTTAACACAATTTTTCCTTTGTCTGTGGCCCAATCCAAGTCATTCTTGGACCTCATTCTCTCGGGCTTCATGTGGCCAAAAGCATCAAAATTATCGTTCAGCCCTTTCTTAATCTCCTTCTTCAACATCATTGCTCTTTCACTGGCATCAACATCTATCAGCGGGACCTCAGCTAACCTCCTCAAATCTCATCTAGGCAAGGTCTTAAATGCCTTCCTCTTGTTTAGATAATAGATCTTTCCGCCCCTCCTCTTAATCATAAACAGTTTAAGCTCAGCATTGTATTTCCAGCTAATGATCTTCTTGTCAGCATCCTTCTTACTGGCCTCTTGTATCTCCTCCGGTTCCTTCTCCTTTTGGAACCATTCCTGCCGATCAAGCTCAATTACATCACCTTCCGTCGGCCCTCATTGAGCTACATATGTTATAGGCCTCTCATCCATCTCATAGTACTCGGGCTCTGAGCTGTAGTCAACGAGTTGCTCATCATCCTCTTATTCTTCATCAATTAGCCTTATTTCAGGCTCCTTCCCTTTATCTTTTTGACTTAAGTTCACATGAACTTCCTCTCCAGTTAGATCTTTTTCGACATCAAATCTCAAGTTAAATTCAGCCTTTGAGATTTTAGCTCCACCAACATCCTTCTCTTTCTCAACACCACTTCCTCCTGCACCTATATCAACATTACCAGTCCTTTCACCTGCTACATCAGCACCAACATCAGTGGAGTCAACATCAAAAATTGGATCTGTAGCTCCACTCGCGTAATCTCCTGCCCTTGATGATCTTCCAACATTTAGAAACTCATATTTGGTGGTCTTAGTAAAATCTTTCAATTCAGCTTCAGATCTCTGATTTGGCAGGCCGGCTGCTGCATTTAACTCATTCATCTCTTTAAATATAGTTTTGATCAATTCCTGCTCGTCTACCACCATCTTCTTCAAACCCTCAATCCTTACATCCTTCTTCTTCTCCTGAATCTCTTGATTCACCAGCTTGGTTTTTATCATGCTTAGTTCATTTGCCAAAGATGCATTAACATTCCTGATCACATCATGATCAAGATCTAAACATGCATCTTTCCGACCTACTTGTTCTATGAATGCCTGTTGTTTGTGTTTTGTTCTTCTTTCAGACACATTAGCAGGTTCACTTTCCTCAGCCCTCTTCTTGCTTCTCCTTTCTTTTTGAGCTCTCACCGCTTCAGCTGTCACATTAACATCCTCTTCAAAATCATACTCCTTATCTTTCGCATATCGTTTGCTCTTTTTTATAAATTCTTATTGTCTCACTCTGTTTTCCTCAACGTTCTTGTTCTCAGACTCAATCACCCTTCTGATGTAGTTCCACCTCATAGGTGGATACATATTCTCCCATAAGTAAGTGATTTTTCCACTGAAGTCATGTCTGATTGCGGAACAATTAGCAAAAATCCTTGTGTTCATTTGTGCCAATCTTTTGATTTCTCCATGTCTTGGCATATTTGGGATTAGATCATCAATCAGCATTTGGATAAATCTTGGGTATAGCAACCACTTATCTTTCTTCACAGCCATGATGCTTTCAGTCATGCAGTCGAAGATAAGTTTTGCAATATTGGCCTTTTGACCTCCGGAACAAAATAATCATAGCCCTGGCACAGTGAATGTTCAGCCCGTCTGACCCTCCCTTTCTGTGATCCAGACACATTATGAAGACGTGGGCTATATATCTCCATTCTTTAGACAAAAGATATTTCTTAATTTCCTTCTTAAAGCCAAATGGGGGCCCTTCATATCCAATAATTCTAAAAGCCTCTAGGAGTTGGCTATCAGAGATCACTACCTCTGGCCCACGTTCATCCTCCAGATGAAGTACTCTAGCAATAATATCAGCAGTGATGACTATGTCATGGCCCTAAATCCTTACAACTATCCGGGGGATGCTGTTCCAACATCGTGCTTAGCTGATCTCTAAAAATCTCACACATGAAGGTCATATATGGTAGGAATATGTGAGATGGCATAAAAAAATGGGAGATTGCCTCAACCATCTAATACAGTCTCTGAATCCCATAGCTTTTGGATTCCCGTCATCAGGTAGAGCTACGATGTTGAACTTGTCATAAAACTTTAAGTTTGCCATGTCAACTGAAAAGCAAACACACAAAGATTAGTGAAAATGATATACACACAGAAAGACAGAAACAAAAATAATAAAAACTAAGATTTTGGCTAGTTTCGCTGATAGCGAAACTGTAGTTTCGCTTGGCGAAACAGTTAGTTTCGCTGTGAAGAAACCATAGATTCGCTGATAAGCAAGCATAGATTCGCTGAGTCTTAGGCATTGAGATATGATCATTAGTTGTAAATTAGTTTTGCTGATAACATAAATGGTAAGTTCGCCTAGGTAAAACTATATTTCGATGTTAGTTTCGCTGACTTTTAAACTAAGGAATTCTTATCGGGCGAATCTATAGTTTCGCTGATAGTTTCCTAGCGAAACTGTCACTTGAACTTGGACAACACAACTTTACAGTTTCGCTCGAAACTATTAACTTTCGTTCAATTTCGCTGAAGGATCTCGCAGTTTTGCTGGACAAAACTGCGACTCTCTAACTTCATCGAAACAAAAATCAGCGTATTAAATTTGCGAAATTAAGCCGATTAAGGCTAAGACCAAGGTCGCCCTACACACCTAATCATATAGCATAGGTTTATTTCATCGAACGAGCACAATGTATGAATTTCGCTCAAAGAGAAGACACAAACTAGGTTCGTGTTTAAATTCGCAATTATGATACTCTGATCTCGAACTGTGCAATATATGCTACTTAGTTTCGCTGTTGGATAAACTATAGTTTGACCCGTGTATTTGAGTTTCTCTTAGTTGAGCGTGACTACTGGCGAAAGTATAGTTTCGCTCAAACTATAGTTTGACCCGTGTATTTGAGTTTCTCTTAGTTGAGCGTGACTACTGGCGAAAGTATAGTTTCGCTCGGCGAAACTATAGTTTCGCCTATAGTTTCGCCCGGCGAAACTATAGTTTCTCCTATAGTTTCGCCCCTTTTTAATTTTTTTTATTTTATTTATTTTTTATTTATTTTTTTAGAATTATGTTTATACAAACACTTGTTAAAATTAATTTTCTCACCCCACAATTTCAGCTTAAAAGTCAAACAAATAACCTAAACGATTATAATATGAACAATTAAAATAAAATAAAAATGGAATAAAATAAAAATGAAATAAAATATCAAAAAGGATATAGTTTGCTTTCTTTCTTGATGTTTTTCTGAGAATCAAGTCTTGGCGAGATTGCTAATATGTTTGTCCCCTTAAACCCATGCCTTATTCTTTTCAATGAGTGACCTACAACTAATTTTATCATGTTTTAGTTTCAATTAGAGAAGCTCAAGTGACTTAGTTCCCACAGACATCCGGCAAAGAACTTATCTCATCATCAAGGTTTATTAAGTGTAATCATTGATTTTGCTTAAGTAGTTCATAATTGACGCAGATGCATGCATATGATAGCATGATCTTTTGACGAGACACAATAATAGACAGACTCTAAGATGATATCCCCAGGTTTATACTTACGTATAACAGAGGAGATGTACATCTAATTCAAAAGATGAGAGCTTCAGGTCAATGCTTCCGCATAGAAGAGAAGATCATCTTAGCGTGTTGATGAGAGCTTCAGGTCAATGCTTTCACATAGCAGAGAAGATCATCACTCCAGGTCAATGGTCACGCATAGCAGAGGAGATAAACACGCATTTTATTATACATATTATACAATTAGGGCTAAGAGATGTTAGACCCAACACAGACTTAGAACAGATTTAAGATAGAAATCAAGCACTCTCAACCAAGTTTTGACGAGACTTGTATCTTCGTGCAAGCCAAAATGTCACGAGAACAATCCTTATCATCGAGTTCTTGATCTTTAGTTTAGCTGCACGATCATTGTTTACTTCAATTTCAGACTGAGTCTACCATGCATATCTCATCACAATGCATTGACCTCCTTTTAATTTCTTTTTTGCGGGTTCCTGAGAGAACAAATATTGAAAAACACTTTAAAGTATGTTCTCCCCCTAAATTTCTATTTGCCCTCACGGCGATAGAAATTTATTTTGTTTTCCATGTAGATAAAAATAAAGATAAAATTAAATTAAGGAAAATAATAAAATAAGAAGGAATATGGGATATCAAAAATTAACTAACAAGTGTAAACAAAGGAAAAATTATTTACAAAAGCATGACGTTTTATTAAGGAAAAGAGATTTTCAGAACGATATTAGACCCAACATAGAGATCAGTTCATAAAAACGAGGTTTGTCAAATGTTTTAGTGAAAATATCTACTCTTTGATTTTTAGTATCAATTTGAATAATATCAATAAACCCCTTTTCCTAAGCATCTCGGATTGCATGAACCCTTCTTTTGATGTGCTTGGTTCGAGTGTGATGAGTTGGATTTTTGGCAATTCCAATGGCAGTTTCATTATCGTAGAAGAGTGGTGTATGAAGATAATTGATGCCATAATCCATCATCTGATGTTGGATCCAAAGCACTTGACAGCAGCAGCTTAAGGCAACAACATATTCAGCTCACCTGTAGATAAAGATACAGTTGTGTACTTCTTGCTTTGCCATGAAACAATACTATCTCCAAGATAGTGGCATCCACCGGTGACCGATTTCCTGTTCATCTTGCAACCTCCGTGATCACTGTCAGAATGGGCATGCAAATCAAATTTTCATCCATTAGGATAATAAAGGCCTAAATGGGAGGACCCTTTGAGATATCGAAAGATATGTTAAACAACCTTTTCATGAGATTCCTTCGGATTTGCTTGATAACGGGCACAGTAGCACATAGCGAAGGTAATGTCCAGACGACTCGCAGTGAGATACATGAGAGACCCAATCATAGAACGATAACGATGAGCATCGACGGGTTTCCCATTATCATCCAGAGTCAAGCAAGTTAGAGCAGTGAATGGGGTAGGTTCAGGAGAACCATCATCCATCTTGAATTTCTTGAGAATCTCTAGAACATACTTTTCATGATGAATCAGAATGTCATTTGGCCTTTGTTCAACCTATAATCCCAAGAAAAAAGCATAGCTTCCCCATCATACTTATTTCAAACCGATCCCTCATCACTTCGTCAAACTCTCTATGTAGTTTCTTATTGGTTGACCCAAAAATGATGTCATCAACCTACACTTGTACGATCAAAATTTCACCATCAATTTCTTTCTTGAATAGTATCATATCTATGGTGCCATGAGAAAAACCTTTGCTGAATAGATATTGTGTCAAGCTTTCATACCAGATACGAGGTGCTTGATGTAATCCATATAAGGATTTATCAAGCTTGTACACCTTATCTGGGAAATCTGGATCCTAGAAACCTGGATGCTGACAGACATATATCTCCTCATCAATGTTTCTATATAGAAATGCAAACTTCACGTCCATTTGAAAAATCATAAAATTTTTGTGAGCTGCGTGAGCAAAAAAGATTCTGATAGCTTCAATGCGAGCAACCGGAGCAAACACTTCAGTGTAATCGATTCCTTCCTCTTAGCAAATCCTTAAACAACCAGCCTAGATTTTTTCCTAATAATGACTTCTTGATCATCTGGTTTGTTTTGGAAGACCCATTTAGTTCCAATGGGAAACTTATTTGGAGGAAGGTCGACCAGTTGCCAAACCTTGAGTTTTCTGAATTACTGAAGCTCCATTTGCATAGATTCGATCCAACTTGGGTCCTGAAGTGCTGTTATGACATTCATAGAGACATTCATTTATCAATCTAGACTGACTTCATGTCCTCACACCATCAGTAATGGAACCAATGATGTAGTCATGTGGGTGGTCTTTTAGGGTTTTGAAATTGGTGTTAAGGGTTAATGAGTTTGATTGAGTTGTAGAGTTAGTTTGGGATGATTGGGAAAGGAAAGATGGTAGTGATTGCGGGTGAGGTGACTCTGAAATTGGTTGTGGTGGAGGTGTGGATGGGATGTCAAATGGAGATGGAGGGTCATTTGGTGGTTGTGGGTGAGGTTTGGGTTGTGGGGGTGATTCTGGTTGTGGTTGTGGTTCAGGTGGAGGGATGGTTTGTACACTGGGTTGAGGAACAACGTCAACATCAAATATTGGAAGACAGTGTTAGAGTCATAAAACCATTCTTGGTCCGACCCTATGTTTAGTGAGTTTGACTCTTGCCAATCAACATAGAAGGATTCCTGCATAATGCGTGTTCTTTTATTGTACACACGATACGCCTTTTGTGAGGAAGAATAGCCAACAAAGAAACATTTGTCAGAAACAACACCAAACTTTGACTTCTGTGCTTGCGTATTTAACAAGGTACATGAGTAACCAAATGGATGAAAGAAGTTAATCAAGGGTTTTCGCTTATGAAGAAGCTCATAGGGAGTCTTCATCTTGTCTTTTACAATAAGTACCTTGTTTAGTAAATAAGATGCACAATTAACTGCTTCAGCCCAGAAGATAATTGGAAGCTTTGACTCAATCAGCATAGTTCTTGCGGCTTTGATAAGTGTACGATTCTTTCTCTCAGATACTCCATTTTGTTGAGGTGTCCTTGCAGCACTAAACTGTCTGAGAATTCCCTTTCTCGCACAGAATGAGTCAAAGATGTGGTTTCTGAATTTGGTTCCGTTGTCACTTCTAATGGCCATAACTTTCTAGTTGATGATGGTTTCAATTGAAAGGATCAGCTGCTGCAACTCGTCTGCGGTGTCACTTTTATTTGCAAGAAATCTCACCCACGAATATCGAGAAAAATCATCTGTTACAACCACACAATAAGATTTCTTAGTGATAGATTTGACACTAATAGGGCCAAATAAATCGGTATGTAACAAATCAAAGGGATGTGAAATTGTGTTTTCAAGCTTAAGCTTGTGTGGCTTTTTGTGTTGTTTTCCTTTAGCACAAGCCATGCACTTCTCTACCACTAAAAATCTTTGAGTGGTGGCCCCTTGACAAGGTTGTTTTAACCAACTTATTTATTATTTTAAAATTAACATGTCCTAAACGCCTATGACACAAAAAAGATTTGGATGATGAAGCCTTTGACAGAAGACATGTCACAGTCGAGGTAGATTCTATTGATCCCATATCCAACAGATATGTATCATTCCTCCTTGGAGCTCGCATGATTATTAAATCCTCTAGAACAGTTAACTTGGGTTTCAGAAACAAGCATTCATTTGTCATAACACTACTAGAATGTCTATATTACATATCTGCGATACACTCAATAGGTTGAATGGCAGTTCTGGAACGTAGTTCACTTTCTCCAGAGTCAATGAACCATTTGAGACTTCGCCTTGACCGATCATCTTACCACCTTTCTTGTCTCCAGCAAATGCGACATAACCTCCATTTATTATACCATAGTTGGTGAGAAGATCCTTCAACCCAATCATATGCCTGGAACATCCGCTATCAACATGCCATAAGCTATTGACAGGTTTTCGTTAATAATCCTTGCATTAGAACACAATGATTGTTAGGTTTTGGAAATAGGAACCCAAGTTTTGAATAACTTGGGTTTTGAATCAAAAGAATTTTTACAAAAGAAATTACTTACAAAGTGATTTAATCTACTTCCCAAAGAACGATTGTGTGTATACTTATCAACATATTTAGGACAATTTTTAATCACGCGATCATCCTTCCCACATTTAAGGCAATGGAATTTCAAGTCTTTCTGTTTATAGTGAGAAACAAGATTGTGATTAATCGCACTATCTTCCTCAGAATCAGTGGTATGTGAATCAGAATTGCTGCATGTATCACATGACTCTATTACATTTTCTTTGGAGACTTTAATTTTGGCAGATTCTGATTCATTTTCATTAATGATTTTAATTTCTGAGGAAGACGTTCCTGTTTCTTTTAGTTTCAAAATCCGAATTGGGGTAAAAGATGGGATAGGATGAGAGAGGAACTATTCAAAAGAGTTTGAGTCTGTAAGTCTTACCAAAGCTTCATTTAAACATTCATCTTTTTCATTAACATAAGCATTGACAACATTTGGAAATGAGCTAGAAACAACTAATGATGAATGAGATGGACTAGAAGTAGAACTACAAAGGCACTATCTGAAATAGACTGGGATGCAAAACTACTTAAACTTGTGTCTTTCAAAGATGTTTTGGAATCACAAAAGCTATGACTAGAGCTGCCCAAACCACTATTGCTACCGTAACCATAACCCTCTCGAATCTCATTATGATTCACTCCTTCTATACCTACATGCAAACTGTTAGTATCATTCTGAATCAAATCATTTGTTGGATGAGGTGTAGGCATAGTTGAATAGCAATAAGTACTTGGAGGAGGATAAACATGAGTGGTTTCATCAAATCCTAGCCCTATTTTTAGTCTAGCCCCATTTGATTCTTGCATAGATCCTCATGTTTCCTCCTAGATATTGTGCATTTTTCAAGCTTGGTTTTTAATTTGCTTGTTTCAAACTCAGCAAGGACTACACTCTCAGTTAATGACTCAATTTCAATATTTCTTTCCATAAGATTTCTCTTTAAATGTTCATTTTCTAGTAAAGCCTCATTTAATTTAATAAAATATTTAGACTCATTTATTTTAAGTTCCTTATTTACTTGTTTTAGCTCTTTTTCATTTTGTAATAACAACCTATTGGCTTTATAAACACCAAACAATCTAATTTTGCATGGAGAAGAACACATATCCTGAATTACCTCATAAGAAAGACCCATGACCACTTTCTCGGCAGCTAGGGCCTTTTCACATTGACAAACTGGTGTGTTCTTCTACCTTTCTTCCTCCACCTTCTTAACAGCTTCCATGTTGTCTCTCTGATCTTCACCTGCTTCCTCTTTGAACCCTTCCTTTGCCTCTAGCATAACCTCCATTTTCTCAACCTGCTTCAGCTTTTCACATTCTTCAGCTTTTTCAACGTTCTGTTCTTTAACTTTCCCAAACTCCCTTTCTTCACCCTTACTTTGTTCCCTGACACTACCGTCACAAGTTTCTTCCATAACCTCATCCTTGAATTAACTGAAAGGACCAAACTCTTCTACTGACTTCTCCTCCATCCTTACCACCTCAGCCACTAACGCTTGGTTGATCTCTTCATCTGTTTCTGTAATCTCCGCACTCTAGTCAAAGTTGGAGATCACGGTTATTTCTTTCTTTTGCTTGACTTCTTCCTTTTCTACAATTGGGATAACCTTTGAAGCTCCTGTCGTTCCTGGTTCAGTGACAAATGGAGATGGACATTCTATTTTAAAGTGACCCAACTGATTGCAATTGAAGCATCTCAACTTTAACTTATCAAAACCAAGCTTGGAATTTTGATTATGACTGCCAAAGTTCCTTCTTCCAGTACGCTCCATAAATCTCCTTGCACGCAATGTGAGCATGGCCATTTGCCATTGAATATCAGTTTCCTCTAAATCATCAGCATCCACCTGATACATGTCTTTAACCGTCATTCCCTTACCCTTGAGCTTTCCAGCAATTAAGGGTTCATAACTATGAACAAACATCCCAAACAGTGCAATGGTATCAGAAGGAATTTGAATGGTGACAGATGTCTTTGAGCTTGAACCAACACTTGAAGATCCACCACTTGCTTTTTCTGACATACCAATTCCTGTATATCCACCATAAGTTGCACCATACATAGTCGAGTTTGCAGCGGATGAAATCAATGCAGCATTTTGTGGATATACTGTGGCTGGCACTAAGGATTGATTGTATTCCCTTCTCTTCAGATCCAAGTAAAAAGATTTTGGTTTGTTGATTACATCCATAAGCTTGTAATCAGAAAAGTTTCTCTCCTGCTTCAACATTCTCACTTGTAAGCTCCGCTAGGGTGGGAGAGAATCTAAAAGCTTGGTCACCTGCTCATGATTACCCAACTGCTCATCATACTTCTTTAGAGTCCTTGAGGCTGACAAATATCAATTGGTAAGATCAGTAAGGCTTTCATTCTTATGTCCAACCAATGAATTAAACTCCTTATCTTGGGCTTTCTTGTCCTTCTTTAGATCTTCATTTCCATCATAGAATTCATATAAGCGTCGTACAAAGACTTTGCACTTGTGTGCTCAGCAAAACAGTTGTATATGTCTTGAGATAAGCATAAGGTCAAGGCCCCGAAAGCTTTATGATCATGATCGATGAGCTTAATATCTCTTTCATAGAAGGTTAAGGAGTCAGTGTTCACCCTGGTCTGTTCCCCGATAGTCACTGTTGGATTGTGTGGACCTTTCATTATAGATTCCCATTGATTATGATCTGTGTAAAAGAAAAAGGCCTTTAAGCATCGCTTCCAATCTTCAAAATTGTCTCCTTTTATAAGCCTCGGTGGCCTATTTGGTGCAACACTTCTAAATCAGAGATGGTAATATTGGTTGATGTCATTTTCAAAGTAAAAGATAGATTCGCTGAACTTCAGTAGATTCGCCCGTAGATTCACTGGTAGTTTCACCCATAGATTCGCTAGACAAATGGGCAGCCGTTTCGCTTCGGAAATGCTTTAAAAACTTCTAGTTTCGCTCACTGAATCGCCGAAACTATTAGAACTTTCATTCTAAGACAAATTGGCCAGCACTTTCGCTTAGCAGCTAGGGAAAGTAAGGTGAACTTTCGTTCAAAATGTGTTGTTTTGCTGGAATCCACTGAAAATTCAGTAAATCATTGAAAATGGTAGTTTCGCTGGAAACAGAACTAGTTTTGCTAGTTGCAGAACTAGTTTCGTTGGAAGCATAAAACAGTCTGTTCGAACTGAAAATCAATCTGAAATCTGCCAAATCACCATGAATTGGTGATTGGATGATTGGGATAGCTTCTTATACTCATATAAGGTATTTTTGAAAAGGTTTTCAAGCCAAAACAACACTGTAATGATTGGAAATGGATGGAACAGTGATTTCTAATAAAAACCCTTTTAAAACCCAATCAATGAATAAATCAAGAGCACTAAGGCTCTGATACCATATTGTTGGTCCATTGATGATCGATAACAGTGCTAATGATATCAAATGACAATCAAATCCCACTGAAACACAATCCAAACAATAATCTATGAAAGAGTTTTAAGGTAAAACCATTTTAAACAAAGAACAATCAATCAACAAGGATCAATGATAAGAAACAAATGATTCCAACCAACAAACACAATGAGAATAGTAATGCAAAAGTGTATTTTCCAATTACGGTTATGCAAAACTTGCACAACCATTTACAAAGATTGATATATATAGAAAAGCTAGTTTCGCTGACAGTTTGATTGGGTAGCGAAACTGTCCTGACCAATATCATAGATTCACCCGGCTGTGAAACATAGTTTCGCCGGGTGACCTAAGTCAGCTGACTACCAGTGAAACTATAGTATCGCTGGTAGTTTCGCAGGGTCAGTGAAACTTCTACAAAAACTAAAACTAAATACTAGTTATATACAATAGACAAACTAACATGAAATCTATTACAAATAAAGCAAAATAAACAAACTAACTAAGGTGAGTCTAACCTATACTTGATCTTCTACTCTTCCATAGACCTCATCTCAAACTCATATTTTATCAATGCTTCAAACTCTTCACATAATCTCTTGTTTGTTTATCCAAATATACTATCATCCACATATGTTTGCACCACCAAGGGATCTTGATGTTCATGCTTGAGGAAGAGAGTCTGATCTATTATTCCTCTTTTGTATCCATGCTTTAGAAGGAAGGATGATAGTGTCTCATACCACTTCCTTGGAGCTTAATCAAGACCATATAAAGCTTTGTCAAGCTTGTATACCCCATGAGGATAGTTTGGATCTTCAAACCTGGAGGTTGAGCAACATAGACCTCTTCATTAATCTTACCATATAAGAAAACACATTTAACATCCATTTGGTAAACTATGAATTTCTTATACGAAGCATAGGCTTGAAAAACTCTGATAGCTTCAATCCTTGCAACAGGAGCATAGACTTCATCATAGTCTATTCTTTCTTTTTGAGTATAACCATGGGCTATCAGCCTTGCTTTGTTTCTTACAATGATTCCTCTGTCATCTAGATTGTTTTGAAAAGTCATTTGGTACCAATTGGATATTGGCCTTCAGGCAAGTCAACTAGATTCCAGACTTTCTGCTTTCTGAATTGTTAAAGCTCTTCTTGCATAGCTTCAATCCAGCTATTGTCTTTAAGTGCAGCTGTAATGTTGGGTGGAACCACTTGAGATAGAAAACAGGAGAAAACACAAATGTTAGCTGGCCCCCTTGATTTCTTGTGGTTGTTTCATGAAGATCACCAATTATGTTTTTAATTGGGTGATTCTTATGAATTTTGCTGGTTGGTATAGTCTCAACTGGAATGGAAGATTCTAAGTTGGTCATGTGTGGTGATGTACATTGATGCAGCTGTGATGAAGAGTTAACAAAATAGTCAAATTCTTCTTCAGGTTGGTCTAATGCTAGATGATATCCATCTTTAGGCTTTTGTTCTTTAGTAGATGTAGTTTGAACTTCCGTAGGTGTTACAGTAACATCTCTGGATGTAGGTTATGTATCTACAGTTGCTATTAATGGACTTGTTTGTTGTACTGATGGAGTTGGAACTTGAGTTGAAGGAACTGTAGCATCACCGGATATAGATGAAGTATCTACGGATGCATTGAGTAAATATCCGGATGCGGTATTAACATCTGCGAAAGCATGGTTAACATCTGCCGATACTTCATTCACTTCTTGGGATGGAGAAGTTGGATTTCCATTGGACTGTCCATTACTTGATTATGGTGATGGGCCATGATCTGCAACACTTGAGGTGTGTGGATGAGGTCTTGGTGGATCCACAGTTAGTGGCACTTAACTCATTTTTGGAGGGACATAAGGATAACATGTATCCGTAGAACCTGCAACATTTAAATAGCTAGAGTTAAATGAATTTGTGAAAGCATCTATGTTAAACAAACATGATGAACCTCTTATAGATTTTGTAAATGATGTTTCATTAAAAGATATATTAGGTGTTTCTTCCATAATGTATTGGTGTGGAATGGAAAATCTATATGATTTAGAAGTTGATGAATAACCAACCAAGAAACCATCATAGGATATGAATCAGCTAGCATGACACCCAAAAGCTCTAAGATAGCCTATAAAAGGATGTTGATGAATAACCAACCAAGAAACCATCATAGGATGTAAACTCTCACTTCTTGGGAGAGAGCAGTTGGATTTCCTAGGTATTTAACACAGACACATGACACCTAAAAGCTCTAAGATAGACTGTAAAAGGTTTCCTTTTAAATAAAAACTCATAAGGTATTTTATTACATTCTTTAACAATTAATGTTCTGTTTTGAACAGTGCAAGCTGTATTCACTGCTTCAGCCTAAAAGGTAATGGGTAGATATGAATCAGGTAGCATGGTTCTAGCTTCTTCAATGAGAGTTCTATTTCTTCTCTCAGCAACTCCGTTTTTTAAGGAGTTCTTGGAGCACTGAACCATCTTGTTATGCCTTTGTTCCTGCAAAAGGTATCTAGAACACAGTTAACAAATTCAGATCCGTTATCACTTCTAAAAATTTTGACTTTCAATTTTAGTGATAAACTCCATTAATATTTCTCATGTTTCACTCTTATCTTTTAAGGAAAAGGCCCATGTGAATCTAGTGAAATCATCAACAATCACCAAACAATATTGCCTTTTACCAAAGCTCATTAAATTGGATGGACCAAACAGATCCATGTAAAGCAATTTGAGTGGTGTTGTATTTATGTTAATTGTTTTGGACTTGTGAGACACCTTATGTTGTTTTCCATTGAAACATGAAGAACAATGAGTAGAACATTGAAATTATTTCTTAGGAAGACCAATGTCTAAGTCATTTTTGGCCAACCTATTCATGTCCTTCACATTAGAATGAACCAGCCTTCTATGCCATAGTTAAGATTCATCTTCTGATGACTTAGAAATTAGGCATGTTTCACTTGATGTTAGTGAGGTGTTGTTCATGTCCAACATATGTATTGCCTTTCCTTGGTGCTTTAAGAAAGATGTAATCATCTGGGATTTGCAAACCAAGTTTAAGAATGTAACTACAATTTTTCTCAAATAAAGTGGTATAGTTTTGATCATAAATTTGAGAAACACTGAGTAAATTAAATTGTAAGTTTTCACAAATATTTACTTTCTCAGACTTCAGAACACAATTTGTTATAATTCCTTCACCTATAATTTGACCTCCCTTCTTATCCTCACCAAACGCTACATAAGAAGCATTTTTGTGTTTAAAATCATGGATGAGAGAACAATTTCCTGTCATATGCCTGGAATATCCATTGTCAACATACCACTTATTATCAGCCTTCCATGTATGTTCCTAAATATAAAGTGATTTCAATTAAAATAGTGAACCCAAGCCTTAATGAGCTTGGGGTGATCAAGTATGTCTAAAATTATCACTCCTTCATGAATAAGTCTTGATGATTTAGGTTTGACTTTAGACAATTGATTCATTTTGTTTTGTTTGTGGTGGTAAGGATGATTATGATGGAGAATGACTTTGGACATTTTGAACTTGTGTCTCAGCCAGTTCCTCTTGCACCTTCTCGTTGTTTGTTTTCACATTTGCTGTTGATAAAGATCCTTTGTTCAAGAAGGTTTCAGCATCCTTTGACTGTGACTTTGATACTTCAATACATTTATCAAACTTGTCAAAGAAGGTCTTATCAGCATTTGTTGATTTATTATTTAGGTCCACCTTTTTGTATGGTGTCCTGTTTTGAGACTTCTGTTTTTCCCTCTACTTAGCATTAGAAGCATCTGATAGCTTCTTAACCTTCTCAACATTTTTTTGTTGTTGATCATCCGCAGCAACTGTCTTCTTTGTCTCTTCATCCTTTTTCTTTGGTTGTTTCTTTGGTGTTTTTGACTCCTTAGTGCTATCTTCTGATTGTGAATCTGCTTCATTTGTCTCAGGTTGCTTCTTCTTAGGAACTTTTGTTTTGTTCTTGTTGTTAAATTAGCATTCTTGAGTTAAATAATTGTTCTTGTTGCAGATTGCACAATGCTTGTTGAAATAGCAATCTGAGGTCATATGGTTGTTCATATTGCAGATAGAACAATAATTGCTGAAGTAACAATCTTCAGTGTTGTGATTGGTCATATCACACCACTTGCAGTACTTATCTTCCGCTTCACTTTCTAGTTCAACTATCTTCTTGTTTTTCAGCTGCTTTTTATACTCTTTCAGCTCTTTTTCTCTAGTTTTACTGCTGAAGAGTCTTTCCCACTTCTGAACATAATGTCAAATGGTTCCGATGGTTTAGCAGCTTTCTTTTATTGATGTACCATAACTTCACAGATTTCTTGCCGGTGTGTTTGATTGTTGAAGCTTTGGCTGAAGATTTCTTTGCTTTGGCTAAGCTTTCAGTAGATGTTTGCTTCTTCCGTAGATCTGCTACGGATAACTATTTAGATGAACTAACAGTTGTATTCATCCGATAAGGATCTACTAATTGTTCTTGAATCTTAACAACCTTCTTCTTTCGTAGAAGATCTACTGAAGTTGTTGACTTGGTCTTCCTGATCTTTTCTGCGGAAGTAGTTTTTACTTCTTCTGTAGAATTTACACTTGCATCAGCTTCAGACCTTTTTGTTGTTTGTTGAGTCCCTTGCTGGTTGTTTAGCTCTTGAATCCCCGCATTCAATTGAGCTATCCTTTTATAGATAGTCTTCAGCAAGTTTCTTTGTTGAGGTGGATAGGGCACTTTGATTTCATCAAGCACTTTTGGTATTGAAGGTTCAAACACCAAACTTTTTCCCTTACCCTTATCATCACCTTGATGTTCAAAATGATCATCCAGCTCAAAGAGATCATCATATCCCTCAAAAGCAATGTCTGATTCATCTAGTTACGAAACTTCTGAATCAGTTGATTTAGTTTCACTCACCTCAGAATCATCACCATTTGCCACTTGATTAAATTCAGTTTTAACTATATTATTGGTGCTTGGCACAAAAATGGTTTGATAAGCTGTTAGTCATAGAATCAGGTAATAAGGTATAATCGTTATTCACTAGGGGTGTAACATTATGAAAACCCAAACCTGATTTGTTTTGTGATTTCAATATGAAAATTTAATAACTTCTCATATTATTGAGATGAAAGTTGAAACTTCTGAAGTTTCACTTCAGTAGGTGCATGCTCTGTCATTGATTTTGTTAATGATGTGATTAAATACTCAACTTGTGCTTTCAAATTTTAATTTTCTGAAACATGTTTATCTAAATCTTTTTGTAAGGATGTGATCTTTACCTGATAAAGTTTATGTTCCCTTACATGAAATTCATTTAAAACTAATGTTTCTTTTACTTTATTGGCAAGTTGTTAAGCATGAGTTCTGTATCTCTCAACTTCCTTAATGCAGCTGGATAAACATATGCTTTCCCTTACCTCTCTTGACATCGGTGGGACTTTGTTCTCTATGTTTGCCATGAGAGCTTGATTCTCTTCCAAAACTTCCTTTTCATATAGGCCCTAGTCATAAGTACCATCCTACAGGATGATTAACCCAGTCTCTTGATTCTTGCTTGAACTTGCTGCAGATGTACTTGTGGTTGGTGGGGATGAGTTGGTGAGCTGAGGCTACTTGAAAGGCCTTTGATTTGCTTTATGATGCTGTTGTTGATGTTAAGGATGTTGCTATTGTAGCTAAGATGTGGATTGCTGGTTGCACTCCCTTGAAAAGTGTCCGTATAAGTTACACTTGAACATCTCATTTTTGATTTATCAACACCTATCTTTGTTGTTCTTCCCGTAGCAGATAATCCTTTGTTTCTTCATAGATAATTCTTTGCTCTATAGACAATCATTGCCATTTGCCACTGCAAATCCATCTCTTCTACTTCATCGGGATGAAGTTCTTCTAGATCTTGCTAGCAGAAATGGGTTGAGTTAAGGTGTTGCCCAGGTAAGCTTCGAAGCTTGAGCTGAAAGCTACAAATGCTGCTTTCTGCTCTTCAGAATCAAGAACCACAGTAATTGGTTCTGAACTATTCTTGCTTTTGCTATTTGAGGATGATCCCTTAGCATGTGATATCTTTTCATCATGCTTTTTGCCATTTGTTTTGTTGCTTGAATGATATTGAGATGATTTAGCTGGTCTTGATGCATAGAAACCAGCTTCTTCTTCTTTATCATTCACAACACAAGAGCTGTCATTATCCTCATTTGAAATGAAAGCACTCCCTATACTCATGAATCTTTGAAGTGATATGGAGCTATGGGTGCTTTCATGCTCTTGTTTCTTGTTTTCTCATCATGTTCAAGAGCTTCAACTTTAGCCACTATAGTATCAAGCCCAATGGCTTTCAAATCAAGTGTGTTCTTGAACATTGACACTATTTGAGTCCAACTCTCAGGTAGAGTACATAGCATCTACTTGTTAAGTTACTCATTATCATACTTGAGCTCCAAAATGCTCATCTCAGTCACAAGCTACATAAACCTATGTAGCTATTGAAGAATGGATTCACCCTCAATATGATGGAATGTCTCATATTAGGACCTGAGTGTATCCTTTCTGATGCTTTTGATTTTGTCACTGCCTGCACACAGGGTGTGCAAAGTTTTCCACTATGAGTTTGTTGTTTAATAGGCTTCACACCTAATGAGAAGATTTTTAGGCAAAGCCATAGTAAGCATACTATAGGCTTTGATATCGACCTTGACCTTCTTTGCATCATCTTGTGATAAATCCTTTAGACTGATCGGCTGATTGTTGTCTTTATAATCAGGTCCTAATGCTAGTGGAATGTATGGACCCTCTGTGATTGAAGACCACAAATCAGAATCAGTATAATTTACATGGTTCCTAAAATGGATTTTCCATGTTTTGAAGTCAGCCTTGTTCTCCAACTTTGGGGGTTGGTAGGCTGATCCAATGGCTGAATTACTCATGTTTAGATAATTAATGACAACCTCTTACTTATCAATTAATTAAGACGGTGTTATCATAATTACTCATCCCCTTAATAAATTCTCATTTGAAAATTTAATTAAGGATATTTAATGTTTAATATGTTAAATTATGGTTGAACAATTGTTATCAATCGAATAATAACTCAGATCCACGAATTATAAACAAGTTTAATGCAGATTTGAGTTGATCGCACAATGGAACAATACCCGATTGGTCGATGTAACAACTTTAATGATCGCACCAACTTGTTGATTCCAATATCTTAATTAGCTAATCCTGATACGTGACTTAATTCTGTTATTCAATAACACGATCGATGATAAGTTGTATACCCACGAATCGTATGAACAAACCGTAAAACAGTTTTTAATGAAAATCTTGATCTAATAAAAAACTTGACCGATTTAGTGATATAAACAATTAATCAAACAAAAACTAATGCTGATAGATCAACTGATCTAAATCAATGAGCACCAGCTCTGATAGCCCTTGTGAATCCAAGGATCGTCCAGGGAATTATTAGCTTAGTTAATAAAAAAAGAATGACCGCGGAATTATCATTGATTTTTGATTAATTGATTGTTGTAATGATGAACAAACAATTAGAACGTGAAAAACAAACTCAAACTAAGGAAGAACTATTGAATAATAAATGAAGAATAGACAGAAATGTATCAAAAGTTTTTCATTAATGTTTGAATAATGATTACTATAATCAAACGATCAATGACATTGCTAATGCTAGGGTTCTAATGCTATATTGATGCGTATGTATTGTTTTGATGACGATTGCGGCTGCTAGGGTTTGATTGATGTTTTGATCCGTAGTACTCGTAGACAATCTCGCCAAAGTTGTGCATCTAAGCCTCGTATTTATAGGCTTAGGGAATTAATGATATGGTAACAGTAACTTCCTTATCGAGGTAAGAAAGTTACTCAGAGAATGTTCTGATGTGACATTCTCTGACTAAAGTGAAAGTCATCCGCACATGTTGACTTTTTACTTTAGTTTTCAGTTTTGTTGGCTTGATGTACTTGGTGAAGTACATCAAGTGTTGGTCTTCCGCGGGAACTTTGTCTTCTGTAGGAGATTTGCTCTTCTGTAGGAACTTTGCTCTTCCGCCGGAGATTTGCTCTCCCGCAGGAGATTAGTCTTCCACAATTATTTCACTTGTTCTTCCGCAGTAAGTCAGTCTTCCTCAAGAGATGCATTAACTTGAAAGGTGGTGTTGTAAAGCTTCCGCAGGAGTTCCACGGAGATGATACTTGATTTGTTCTAGTGGATCAATGGAGGGGCACTTTGTTCATCCGTAGATGTTCTTCCAACGCTTGGTCACTTTCTTGAAACTGACCAATACTAATTATTTTCCTGCAAATATAGATATAGAGCAACACATAACAAATGGGTTAACCTATAAACATATATTGCATACAAAATGATTGAAAAATACAAGAGTTGTTACACAGATTGATTCAAGAACTAAACTTATACAAAATTCTAGACCTAACAATGTTTTCCAACACAATCGATCTCTTTATTTTTTTATCTTTGTCACAAGCTTCACATATCAAGAAATTTGAACTTCAAGAGTTTCACCAATAATATGATTAAACATGTTCAATTCTTGATTGAGCATATTTTTCTTGCTTTCTTACATAACTTTGTTTTCCATCATTTGTGCTTCCAAAGGATCCTAAAGAACTTTTTCTCCTCTTAACACTTTATAGTTATGAGGAATTTAAGTAGATAAAGCCATTGTGATTGTGGCATATGGTTATTCAACAAGCTCAAACTTCTTTATATCCTCTTCATCCCATAAATGTTTAGGCTTTTCTTATCAATTCCCCTTACGTGGTTCAAAGTTAGTTGACCTCTACATGTTTGGTTCAATGTAAATGACATGAGTTTCAAAACGGTATGCGTAGTTGACATAATCATCTTCAAACATGCCAGAATATAGCACCTATTATTTTCAAACCTACTAGCAGCTTTAAAACCACACAATTTCAATCAACTTCCATAGTTTCCACACAAACACATTTAAAACCATGTAAAAGTGTTCAAATCAAGAACCAAAGTGTCACCAAATTGATAAAGAGCAACAAAGCTCTAATACAATTATAAATTCCAGGAATAGTCAACTATAACCAAAATATGATCAACTTATTCACATCAAACATGGAATGAATGATGCAAATCATGGTAACATGCTCATAAGAAAGTTAAATCAAAAGAACAATGAAGTAAATAACTTTCTCTTTGATTACTTCAAATTGCTAATTAGCTTTTCAAAACTAACAAATTACAAGTTGTACTAAGTATAAAACTAAACAACTATATATACTACCCAACAAACTTTTCGCCTCCTAACATGTTCTCGCATCCCATAGTTCTCGCATAAGCTAATGTTCTTGCATGTCCTTGATGTTTTCACATGACCAGGTTTTGATTTCTAGAACCTCTTGGTTTGACCTCTATATTGGTGAAATACACTTAATCATGGTTAAACACATGATTTATGATGATAGGTTTGTTAAACATGCTAAATGTGAAATCTAGTACGTTATAAGTGTGGTATTTTTGCAAAAAAATAAACAAGTATGTTCTAGCATGAATTTAGTGGATGAAAAGTGTTAAACATACAATTCTAACTAAAATATTTATTTTAGCATTTTAAGTGTAAGACTTGGTATTTTTAAGTATAAAATTTAGATTATTGCAAAACATGTCTTTTAGCTTAAGCATGGTATTGTTGTTACTGTAGTGATTTTAGACATAAAAATAACATTTTTATCACAAGCAAGTCTTGGGTATATTTTTGGGTGACTATATGTATTTGTACACCTAAAAGAAATTTTAGTGGGAGATAATATAGTTTAAAAACCTAGAAATAGTTTTGGTAATTATATATATTTTGGCATAACCGGGGGTTGTTGAATTAAAACCTGTAAAAATTATGGTTTTAGATGATGCCTAGGTAAATTTTTAATTGTAGATCACCTATGTTCATATTTATTAAGGATATCTATAGGAATATATATGTGAAAATATGTAAGTCTTCAGTGCTAGATATTAACAATCTAATTTGTTTACTAGTTGAGTAACATCATTAAATAACAATGTCATTCAGAAAATTTCACTATATAGTGTTATTTTCGTAGTATTGGTGCTATTATCATACCAAATGTGCTAACATCAAAGTATTAGTTCTATTTTCAAAATCTAAATGCTACTCAAAAAACACCATTATCATAATTTGAATTTTGAATTTAACATAATTTGAAATTTGAATTTAACATAATTTGAATAAGACCATATTATTTTAGGTTTGTGTTGTTTTTTCTGATACTTTTAGGTAAGATATAATGTTATGAAATGTTAAAATGGTGATGTGTTAAAAAATTGTATTGAACTGCTACTTTTCTTTATCGCGTGTTCATTTAGTGCTATAAATTGTTTTTTTAAAACTATAAGGTGCTATTGTCATTAAATTTACCTTTACAAAAGTAGCACCATGTATTACATTTATTAAGTGCTACTTTTGTTTATTAAAAAAATGTTATTTTTATTTTTTACAAAAATATAGCAACATTATAGATATATCAAAGACAAAAATATTCTTGATTTTATGGTATATTAAAAAATACAGTATCTGAAATTTATTTTGTTTTAAAAAAATTAATGGAAGTAGTTATTTATTAAAAAAAGTCAGTATTTAAAGATTAGTAACATGTGGACGTTATTTTTTCTCTTTTAGTAGCACAGTTACTCATTTACAATTTTATCATTAACTATTATGCTAATTAAAGATAAATGACATGGCATTGATCGTAGCCCTTAACCTATTTAATAAATGCTTCAGATTTGTTATTGCGGTTTTAGTTGGCATTATATTTGTACAGAGGGAGGTTCCCCTACAAATTAATTTTTCCCTAAGTATGCTAAGAAGTAATCCTAGCCTTCTAATTATCTAACTAAGGGCTAAGATCAAAGTGTAGAAAAAATAAGTAATCGAGGGTAATTTGGGTATTTTATTACATTACCCACAATTGTTGACTTTTTAAAATTTCCCCCCTATTTTTTTAAATGCTAATAACTTTTTCATACGAAGTTATTTTTTTAAATAAATTACACCATAAAATCA
Organism: Flaveria linearis; assembly: GCA_024085815.1. Taxonomy (NCBI): domain Eukaryota; kingdom Viridiplantae; phylum Streptophyta; class Magnoliopsida; order Asterales; family Asteraceae; genus Flaveria; species Flaveria linearis. Next base: position 53,414,758 of record CM044008.1, read on the forward strand.
AGCATTTTTTTCTCTTTAATTTGAGTATAGTATTAATATAGTTTTTTAAAAAAAAAATCAAATTATGTGACGTTGTGCTACATTTTTAACGTTTTTGTGCTGCATTTCATAAACAGCACAAGGCTGTGCTGTATTTCATAAAACAGCACAAGGCTGTGCTGCATTTTATAAAACAGCACAAGGCTGTGCTGTATTTCATAAAACAGCACAAGGCTGTGCTGCATTTTATAAAACAGCACAAGGTTGTGCTGCATTTCATAAAACAGCACAAGGCTGTGCTGTATTTCATAAAACAGCACAAGGCTGTGCTGTATTTCATAAAACAGCACAAGGCTGTGCTGTATTTTATAAAACAGCACAAGGCTGTGCTGTATTTCATAAAACAGCACAAGGCTGTGCTGTATTGCATAAAACAGCACAAGGTTGTGCTGTATTTCATAAAACAGCACAAGGCTGTGCTGTATTTCATAAAACAGCACAAAACGCACGAATCATCTCAGAAAAGTGAGGTGAGAGTCCAGAGTTGTTTATCACTAAATACAGCACAATACAACACAAAACAAGAAGTGATTCCAATCGAAATGAATACAGCACAATACAGCACAATACAACACAAAACAAGAAGTGAATACAGCACAATACAGCACAATACAGAAAAGTGCTGTATTTCATCTTCTGTGCTGTAACATCCACACATATCACCTCTACCTATAAAAAATTGAAGAAAAATTCTTCCAATTTTGACTAAACGAACTCCAATCTCTACAGCACAAACTTCTCCTATGGTGTATACAACATCGTTTGAAGCCCTAATCCCTACATACCAACACTATCGCATTCATCCATCCCAAATCAATCACAATCTGTTCAAATTCCTAATAAACTACGAACACCGACGCGTAATCATCAATCCAATCCGATATAAACTCACCTCTTACAACAAACGATTCATATCATGTTAATTCATCGAACGATCGATGCGAAACAATCACAAACCAATGTTCGCTAACACAAAGTCATGCATATACAGATCTCAACTGAGAATACAGATGTATAACAGAAAGCAAACCTGATTAATATACTGTGGATGATCTTCAAATGGAGTTTGCTTGTGGTGTAGGAGATCGAAATGTAGGGTTTTGTAGGAGTGAAAGGTGAAGAGCATATTATGAAAGCAAAATTCTTGAGGGAAGTAGGGAGTAGGTTCGCTTGGTGTTTGAATTCCATTTGCTGGTGATACGTAAGTTTTTGGTGGGATCATCTTTTTGTGAAAAAGCTGTTTTTGGTGGCTCATCATTTGGGAGGGAATTTGTTCTTCCACCTTGAACAAAAGCTTCAGAGATGGAGAAGTTTGTGCTGCATTTTGATTAAATACAAATGTTTTAGGACCATAATGCCCCTTTAACCCTAATTTGAAGAGTGTCACATGTAATCCCCTTATTCTTTCTTAGGCAACTTAGGCAACTAATTATTCTTAGTTGAACCTCTACCTATATTTGTACCAAAATCATCCTCTCTCCCTCTTTATATGTATATATATATAGAGAGGATCATTACTCAACCAATTTTTCTTTTCTGAAAAAAAACCATTGATTTAGATAAATGAAAATTACGAACCATTGATTACTTTAAAAAAGTTTTGAAACCTTATTTTTGAGATAACCGTGCTAACTTAAAAATCAATTGAAATCATTATTTTTTTGTTGGAATAACATGAATATATATACAACGTTATGTTCTTTTATTTATACGTGTAAATTCACAAGTGTAAAAAAGTTATGATAGGTGTAAGTAATTACACTTGGTAAATACTTACAGAAGTGTAAATAATATTTGAAGTAGGATGGTAGAAATAATATCCATTTTCGTTATATTATCTGATGAAAATAACCTTTTTACAGCGAGGACCTAGCTTGTAATCAGAAACGTTAATGACATATGCATCACATCCCCATATTCAAAGGTAAGACAAATTGGGTTTAGACCTATGCCATATATCACATCAAGCATTGTCCACCTTTTTGGTCTGTGTCAGATTGACAAGGCGGGTAGTGGTCACAACAGCATAACTCCAAAAATAGTGAGGTAAGTTAGTCTACACATCATTGATTGAACCATATTGAGTAGGGCTTTATTTATGCTCTTGCCCACATCATTAAGTTAGGGTGCGCCGGGTGGAGTAAACTGTGAAACAATTCCACGTTCCTTCAAATTATTAGCGAATGCTAGTTTAGGTACTCACCACCTCGATCAGGTCAAAGTATCTTGATTGTTTTACCAAGTTGGTTTCTACTTCATTTTGAAATTCTTTGAACTTTTCAATTGTTTCATGTCTATTCTTCATAAGGTAGACACAAGCATATTAACTATAATCGTGAATAAATGTAATCAAGTATCTTTCGTGATTTCTAGACAAGGTTATGTAAGGGCCATATGCATTAAAAGTATGAGTCCTAATAGATCCTTGGCTCCTCCATCAACATGGGTGAAGATATCCTTATTGAGTCTGTCATCTAAGCAAGATTCACATTTATCGAAGGATTCCAGTCCTATGGATTTAAGAATCCCTTTCGAACTAAAGCCTTTTCACGTGGGCCTTGCTTATATGAGCAAATCCAAATTGCAATAAAAATGTATCATTAATATGAAAGTTGACACATTTAAAAAGATTAAATATGTTTTAATTAGTTTGAACATCTATCTTATAAATAACATTTCAAGGTTTAACCTAAAAAAGACATCATTCAAGTATGTAGAAATAAAAATACCATTAAAAAAATACTTGAGTCCTTGTTGAAACAATAAATAACTTAAATAATGTTTCAGGTTAAACCAAGTTCAAACACACAATTCTTCAATGTACAAGGCTAGAAGGACATGAGAGGTAACATGTTCTTATTACTAGAACTCGTACTCTTTTCTTGGTGTGTAAACCAGCTATGCCAAGACCGAGCCTTACACTACTTGAGTTTGGATCGTTGGATATGTTGAAAGCTCAAGATTGTTTGAGCCTATTATTCTTAGATCGGGCTCGGCTCGATAGTGAAACTGAAGCTCAATATCAGCTCGTCGAAGCTCGATCTGATTTATGTACAAATAAAATAACTAGCAAAGCATAAGCTTAGCTCCACCATACCTTTCAACAAAAGCTTGAGCTTGTATAGTACAGATCGATAACAAAACCTTATTCATCAAAGAGGACAAAAATGAATAGAAAGGTAGCTAATGATGCTCTAAGATCATATTATAAAACTAGAAGAATGAGTCAGTGGCCATCAATTTATATTATATGTAACTAAAAACTTACTAGGAAGAATTATTAATGTTATGGTTGGTTGCTTATAGCCACTGCTAATTATTGATGAATGGTAACAATGATGGATGATGGGCAATGATTATAAGAAGCAGGCATGAGATAACATTTGATGGATGATTGAATCAATGAGTGCTGAACGATGATGTGGCATGGACGATGAATGGAGTGCAGGGGTAATGAAGCAATTGCAAGGAGGACAATCTGAGGGCCGGGGCTGGAAAGGATCGGCTGCTATATTAAAGGGTAATTAGGATTTGAAACTTTGGAGGCTAAATTTGGAAGAGGGAAATGAGGAATTGAGAATGAGGGGTAAAATGAAAAGTATTTTAATTATAATAAAAATAAACTATAATACTAGTGAGTGTGTTAAGGCTCGCCATCCTTAGTGATCATCATATGAAAGGCTTGGGCTTGGGCTTGATAACTAAACAAGTCATACTTCAGACTTGAGATAAGGCTTGAGCGCATTTTGGCATGGTTCGTTTGAGCTTGACTCGTTTATACCCCTGCTATTTTTCAATCGCCAATAATGCGCTCTATGTCATCTTGTTTTAGCTTTTTCCATTTTTCATGTTAGTGTAACACATAAATGATACGGTACCCACATCTGATATCATATAGCCATGTGTCACTGGAAACCATAAAAAGTTCAATAACATGTATAAGAATACCTAAATACGATCCTTCACTATTGACCTTCTTTACCCTCAGCTTACCTAGATATTCAAGGTAGTTATGCTTCAAGTGCCTTATCTTGTTGCATTTAAAGCACATACGCTCCTCAAGAGAGATGCCTTGTTTTTAGGAGGTGAGACTCCATGTTCCTATGTTGCTTTGTTCAGATTGATCTTAAGACTTGGAGCATTAGGTAATTGAACATCCTAGCATTACGTTTGATGGAATAAGTGGATGTCATGTAACCAGTTTAAGCGTCATTCTTGGTATATCGTTGTTGCGGTTGGAATACTACGGGGAACCCTATATATAAACATCTTCAGTATACTAAGGATGTGCTTGAACTGGGCTATGTGATGATCCTAGCGTTTTGGAGTTAGACATGGTGGGCTTGATAACAGGGAAAAAAATGGTACTAGAGATAGGATTGGTTGTAGGTACATGAAGTTCATGAAGTGCAAGCCAAAGTAGTACGATGGGAATCTTGGAGCAACAGCCCTAACCCGTTGTATTGAGAAAAATTGGAATTGATGTAGACATTAAGATCTGTGCTGAGAATCAAAAGGTAAACTGTGTTGTGTGTTCATCGGTGGGCGAAGAACTAATGCAGTAGAATGCCTAAACACTAGTTCGAAGGAGGTTGTATGGCCATGACTTTGGATGAGCCTAAAGGATTGGTAACCGAGGAGTACTACTTTATGGACTAGATGGGAAAGTTAGATCTTATGTCTTGGAATCATGTAATGGTAGGATGTGGTCATGACGTCCACACCTACCAATTCCATAAGCTGGCAAAGCTGGTGCCATAATCATGAAACATAAATCCAATAAAGGTTGAGAGCAGATCAGGGAGCTGGTTCCATAGTCGTGGAATGAGGGTCTACTGCACCCCAACCATTTAGAGTGCAATACAAAAGACATGTACTTTGGCTGAGGAGATGGTTCATATTAGTGCTTAGAGAATGCTAGTGAGACATAGAAGGATGTTAGGGATATGTGGCTGTCATGCTAGCAAAGACGGACTATGCGGGGCACTTGTTCGGTGTGTAATAAGTGTAACCTGCACCATGCGACTATGATGCCACATCCTGTGTGTTTCAATTTCAAAGCAATTGGAGTGCTTAGCCAAGGGTTTTGTTAGGACATAGTATGAACTGGTACTAACCGAATCTACGTGAAACCAGATCAAATAGTGTGGAATCCTATTTGATTGGTGATCCAATCAGGGAGAACGTTAATCTGATCAAAACTAACGATTAGAAAACGTTAAGAATTGATTAGCAATGATCCGGAACGCTCTATGAAGTTGGAAGGGACGACTTGGACGTTTTGGGACGGCTAGGGTTGTGAATATTTGAAGTGTTACGTTTTTCCACGAATAAAGTGCTATTTATATGTTATAGTGTTCATTCGTACGACTGAGCCATGAGTATGGCTCAGTCGTACGACTGAGTCATATGATCTACTCACACGGACGACTGACCCACACGATTGATTCATTCGTACGACTGGGCCAGTCTTCTGACTCAATCGTGAGTTTGGCTCAATCACATAGTTCAGTCATGCGACTGGCCCATTAGCATGGTCCAGTCGTGTCACCGGATCATATGCCTTGGTTAAACACATTCCTAAACCCTTAATGATACAGAATTATGTCTAACAACTGTAAACCCATATAACATGTTCATATAAGCATGTAATAAACAATAATATAAATAGATATGACATTCAATAACCAATAATAATTCAATAAAGAGTTTTCATTACATATATCAAAACATTACATCAGCGTAATCAAAATGAAAGTCACTTACATTTAAACACACTAGAACTAGAGCTAGGGACATGTGTACCAACAAACACCCCCTTGGACCTAGTTCTATCTATTCTTTGACTTCCTTTGAAAACTCTTCATATCTCTTGAATCTTTCCTCTTTCGAAACCCCAGCATGAATATCAAATGCAAAGCATAAACATATAACTTGTTGAAACTAAATTGCTTGCATGATATCCTGCGTATCAAAAAACAGTGGCCACTTGTACAAAGTATATACATCAGCTGCTGGAAAGTTTGTGAGCCACATTGGGTCGAACACCCTTATTGTCTCCAAAGTCCTCTTTCTATCCAACACAATGACAGGTTCTCCAGTACGCCAGTCATAGTACCAACATTTAAAATGGGGTGTAAAGTCTTGTGGCATCTCCCTCATAGGTATACGAGACATTGTGCGCGGAGGTTGCCATTTCAAGACAACTGTCAGCCTTCCAGTAATGGGATTAACTTCAGACCTTTTGATATACCTCGTTGGTTATTGAGGTCTGAAGTTAACCCACCTGGTGCGGTACTCGCTTTTCAACGCAGCCTCAAACAAGCCTGACATCTTCTTCAGGTCGGCATGTAACAGCTTTAGGCGTGCCAGCTGGTTGAGCCAAAATCAGGAAGACTCTTTAGATCATATGGAAATCTAAAGTACTCTATTCCCCTCTCCCTCTTCACTGCATAAACACTCAGATCCTCAAAGTATGCCCACGCTATGATCTTCCCAGACACCTTGAGATGCTTCTTCACTTTATAGAGGTTGGTGTAGGTACCTGGCTTTGGTGCAGCGCGCTGGGCTCGTATCTCAGCAAAACAAGCCACCCATTCAGCCTTTTTGATGTCCACATCGGTGTCCGAGGCTTGGGCTTGGCTTGTTGATGTCTCTGCCTCCTTTTTCTTTTGATTCAGCTTCTCCAATGTATCACTGCCGATAGTACTGCCCAAATTGGGAACCATATTTCCCTCTCGGTCAGTGCACTCTGGATAGTGCTGGGCAGTGACATCCTCAATCTCTATTTCATCCACGTCGTTCAGCTTATCGTCACTAGCCACATCAAAGGTAGGAGCGTCCTTGACAATCTCTTCCGGGTTCAGCCGGAACATCTCAGCAAGTTGCTCATAAGTAAGGTCATGAATTATTTCTCCTTCTTCGGGAGTATAACTCACAGACCTCCTGACAATCCCTTGCAAATCAAGTATCATTGTTAATTGAGACTTGACTTGCTGTAGGGGAGCAACATCATATTCATCTTGCTGAGATGTTTGATCTGCTTGAATTAAACATGTAAACACATCAATAGTTAGTAAGTAATCAAGATAATCAAACACTGAATAACAATATATAAACATTAATTACATAACATTAATACATGATTTCAAGTACAAAAATTTTATAAACATAGACATCTAGGCTTTACTTTTGTCTTGAATCATGTCAGGGTCTTCTTCAGTCGGGGAAGAGGGTGGGGGAGAAGATGATGCTCCTTGGTCTTGCTTGTGCTTTGTTCTTCTTTCCTGACCCGGAGCTGAGGCAGATGCAGCTGCATCTCCTTCTTCATCATCATCATCTTCCCTCCTTTCTCTTGTTTCTCCATCACCACTGCCCTCATCATCATCACTCTCATCATCCTTTCTATCATCATCATCATCATCTCCTTCACCAGTCTTAAGGGGCCCATCCTTAGATCCTTTTAGATTGAGCATGATGGTCTTATTGGCAGCCTCCAACTCCTCCAACTTCTTAGCTAATTGCTCCTTATGCTCTTGAAGTTGGGCAATCTGTTGGGCTTGCTGTGATATCTGCTGAGCTTGGGTAGCATTGAGCTCCCCAAGCTGACGTATCTGTGCAGTCTTCTCCTGATCAGCAGCCAACAGCTTCAGCACCATACGGTTTAGTGCCGCCAGCTGTTCCTCTACCCCAATGGAGGGTAGAGAAGATCCTGTGGGGAAACTAGGGTGTGAGGATGGTCTGGCTTGGTGGCTGGTGGTGGTAGTGGTGGCTGTGGTGAATATGGGTGGTGGTGAGTGAATGGGTGGAGAAGTATGGGGTGTAGCTGTGGAAGGTGGAGGTGTGGTAGTAGTAGTGGGTGGTGTGGTAGTAGTGGTGGTGGCTGTAGTGGTAGAGGTGGTGGCTGTAGTGGTAGAGGTGGTTGTAATCAACGTGAACCTCGGCCTCTTCCCCTTCTTGCCATAGGGCTGAGCCTTCCTCTTCTTCCGTGTCCCCTTTGACATGGAGGCTCCCCCTTGGCTGCTGGGTTGGTCTGGGGAGTAAGATGGATCAGAAGTAACCTCCCCAGACTCACCCTAGCATCCACCAACCGCCCTCACGCCTCTCTCAGTGGCTACGACCCGGCTTCCCACCGTTCGTACGAGAGGCTCTTCGTCTGACTCCTCCTCCTCATCAGGCTGAAACTCCTGATGAAATCCGGCAGTCTCTTTACCTCTTTGGGTAGATGGTGGAGATGTAAGATCAGCAACAGTGGCTTGAGTTTGACAGGGGCCGGTATCTCCACGATCACCACTATCATCATCATCTAAGTCGTCATCCGGGAGTACAATCTGCTCGGTATCCGAATCGCTGTCATTGTGGCGCCACGTTCGCCTAGCTGGTGCCATATAATCCTCCCGGGCTAGATGCCCGAATAGTCACCTTACCGGGGGCTTCACCTGCTTGCCCCGGTACACCTTCATCCGTCCGAGGGTGGTAGCATCCATCACCTCTAGGACCACGGCGTCCTCCTTCTCCTTGGGCAGCGAAGGGAGCTTTTGATCTATAATCATCTGTATAAAAGCATGGGTACATGCAGAAGCTCTCTTTGCCCTTAGCCTCAAGGTTCTCCACCAGATGGGTGAAGATCATCCTCGAGAAGCTGAATGGGTGATTCAGCACCAACGCCACGTAGGCGTTCTGCATCTGATCTGATAACTCGTCGAAGCCTCCCTTCCGTGAGGCGATGCATCTCAACAATACGTGGGCTAAGTATTTGAGTTGGGGGCACTGGTTGCTCTTGTTTAGCACACCTGCGTTGATGTCCCCCGAGTACTTAGCCCTCAGGAAATATCCTTGAACAGTAAGGGGATGCAGTCGTGTGGGGCAATCAGCATCATCCCCGAACTCTAAGACAGTCCTAAGATCCTCCTCTGTGATCTCTATAGCCTCTCCAAAGATGGAACTCCTGATACGATGGGGCTCGGAAGACCTGTCAACTACAGCGCTTTCCCAGAAAGCTTGCTGAACTGATCTATACGGTGTGCACGGTGTCGAGATCGCATGGAAGATCCTCGATCTCCGTAGAGAGGTAATGTGCCGGCGAACTCAGCTGAATCGTGAGATGACAGATCAAGATGAGCACAAATGTTGTGCTTTATGCTCATCGTCCACCGACTCGCCATCTGTGACAGAAAGTAAATAAACGTTAGTAAGTGTCAAAGAGTAGCAGTTTGATTCAATGAACTATGCGACTGAGCTCTAGTCGTGCGAATAGACAGCGCGATTGAGATCTAGTCGTGCGAATGAGTTCATACGTATGATTGAGTCATGCGACTGAGCTTAGACGTATGTTCTCTCATGTGGTTACCTAAGTCGTGTGACTGAACTCATACGCATGGTTTCGTCGTGCGATTGAGCAATTCGTCCATTTCAGTTGTGCGATTGAGCCATTCGCATAGCTCAGTCGTGCGATTGAAGTTCATCAGGGTGTCCATTCGCATGACAGACTGTTTGTCCATTCGCATGACAGACTCTTTGTCCATTCAAATTCAAATTTTGAGCAAAACATGATGTTAGACGTCGTGGCTTGGCTCATTAGGTTTGCACATATCCGACTAAACTCCTAATAACTTTTATTTTATCAAGATACTTAGTTTTAATGGTTTTTTTTGTCAAACAAAGTCTCGGTTCTCTTTAGATCTTAAGTTCGATCATTTGGACGTGTATTATTGATCTTTGAGGTTGAACATCGTCGCGCATTACCTGTAGTATTAGTACAGATCGTTAGAATATGTCAAACAATGGTCTATAGTGATCAAACGAAATTTTGGCAGAGTGTGTTTAGGTCGTGCGTTTGAGAGGGCGATTGGAGTGAATGAACAACTGCGACCGACTCCCCCTCTATTTATACTAGGTTTTCCTCCAGTCGCGCGATTGAACCTAGTCGCATGATTGATTCGTGTGACTGAGGGTCAGTCATGCAACTTGCCCATTCGGTCACCTCCAATCGTGCGATTGAGGGTCATTCGTGCAACTGTCACAGTCGGTCAACTCCAATCGTGCGATTGGGTTCATACTTATGGTCCAATCGTACGACTGGTCCATACTCATGGTCCAGTCGTGTGAATGGCTCATACTTATGAATTTTGACTTTATGACCATTTGACACTTAGACCCTTTTTTAACAGTTGATAAAACATTTTGAGCATTTGATCATCTCAGACATGACCATTTTAACTTAAAGAACCTTTGATCACCTTAGACGTGATCGATTTTTCCACCCGATCACCTCAGACGTGATCCATTTATCCACCCGATCACCTAAGACTTGATCCATTTATCCACCCGATCACCTCAGACGTGATCCATTTATCCACCCGATCACCTCAGACGTGATCCTTTTACTTTTTCAGAAACAAGTGATTCAAGATTTACGTTAAGTTCATTTTGTGACATTCACAGAGATGAATCTCGTAGCACAGTCCAACACTGACACACTATACATAAAACTTGAAAAACTAGAAAACTAAACTAAGTAACAAAATAAACATGTTTTTGTGATTTTGTTAGGGTAGGGTTTAAAAGCACTTTAACAATCGTTTTAAAATGATTCTCCCCTAAGCAGAACAACCTATTAGCATTAACGTCATTTCCAAGACAGATTAATATGGAATCAGACAGGCATAAACGCATTTACCTGGAACTTTTATAGATATATTGAAATGGAAAAAAACATATTTACATATCACAGTTTCTCATTCATCTAAGACTTCTAAGCGCTAACTGGAAATCATGCTTGATCTGTTATGTAACACGTATTGATATTAAACATCAGGCAGTTCAGCCATGACGATTGTCAGTATACTTATCCACTTAAATCCATACACAGATTTTTGACACACATCAGTGATTAATTAGGTGAATTAGATCAACAAGTATTTGTGTGTCCCACAGGTATATGGTAATCAATCTTCCTCAGGAGATTTTGAGCGGTCCGGGAATAAGAAGATTTTGGTTCTAAGAGCCTTCAACGAGATGCAAAGCCTCAGGTTAGTGCTATCGCACAGCAGAGAGGCGCAAACAACAATGAATTCTTAGAACGGATAGGTTATGCCAAGCCCCAGGTCAATGCCATCGTACAGCAGAGAGGCGAAATCTTCTTCTTAGAGCAATATTATTTAATATACAATTAAGCAGTGACGTTTGTCATCTGTTTGCTCTATATTTTTCGGGTCCTTGCACACACTTGTGGCATTCAATTGCTTGTCACCCCTTATTGAAAATTTATTGATTGTGCAAACCAGGGATACCATGGGAACCCACAACTTGTTGATTGATTTAATTTTAAGTTGAATCACCAATGGTGTCTACTAGTCTATTGTGTTGAATCTACCGACACATCGTAAAATGAACTAGCACCTCCCTAGATCGACTTTCTCTGTGTAATTACAGTAACAAACAAGCGTACTATCATTTTCCCAATATGTTAGACTTAGAATTCTCTGACTGATAATTTTCTATGATTTAATTAAACTAAAATTGCAAAAGTTGAAAATCTTTTTGGTGTTCCAAGTAACTCAACGCCTGTGTACCATCACTTTCCATAGTGTTGAATCACATTCTTAAATTTGTTGTTTTTGCCTTTTTAGCTTATTTGTCCTCCCCCCCCATTTTTTAAGTAAATAAATATTGAAACTAAACTAATCTCCCCTAAAATTCTAAAACAGAAAATATTTTTGTGTTTTTAGATTTTTAAGACAGGAAATTAAAATAAGATAAATAAAAAAAATAAAAAGAAAAAAAGAAACTAAATAAGTGTCGGATTAAGCATTTGCATCTTCTGGAATGACGTCACTTTTCTTTTTCACTCCGTTGACCTCTAACTGATAGAAAAATCTGGGTTTATCGAACGATTTAGTGTAGAGGTTAGCGCGCTGAAAATCCGTGTTTATTTTAATCACATCAATTAACTGTTTTTCATAGCAGTTGCGTATGAAATGATACTTTATGCCGATGTGTTTTGTTTTAGGGTGTTGAACAGGATTTTTAGCTACAGCTATGGCAGCAGAATTATCAACAAAGATAGGAGTATTAGAAAAATGCAAACCGTAGTCCCGCATTTGCTGTTGAATCCAAATGATCTGAGAACAGCAACTTGCAGCAGCAACATATTCAGCTTCACATGTTGACAAAGCAATAGATGTCTGCTTCTTGCATTGCCAGGTGACTAATCGCCTTCCAAAGAACTGACACCGCACTGATGTAGACTTGTAATTCACTTTGCATCCACCATAGTCTGAGTCACTATAAGCTGTTAGCTCAAAGTCATCATCATGAGGATACCACAACCCCAGTGTTAGAGTACCCTTCAGATAACGAAAAGTCCTTTTCACCCCGATCAGATGATTTACTTTTGGTTTGGCTTGATATCTGGAGCATAGACATGTGGCGTACATGATATCTGGACGCGAGGTAGTGAGATACATGAGAGATCCGATCATCCCACGATACCTAGTGGCATCCACCAAATCCCCATTATCATCTGGTGCCACATCATGGTTTGTGGCAAGTGGGGTACCGACAAGAGTAACATTTTCCATATCAAATCGACTTAGAATGTCTCCAACATACTTTGTTTGGTGCAGAAAAATACCGTTAGGTGTCTACTCCACCTGTAAACCTAGGAAGAACTTCATCTCTCCCATTGCACTCATTTCAAATTCTGCCTTCATCATAGATTCAAATTCTTTACATAATTCTTCGTTTCGGGAACCAAAGATTATGTCATCCACATAAATCTGCACCATTAGTAAATCAACATCTTTCTCTTTCATAAACAACGTGCAGTCAATCACACCCCTGCGAAAACCATGTTTTGACAGGTGGGTGGAGAGCTTCTCATACCAAGCTTGAGGAGCTTGGTATAGCCCGTACAGAGCATTGTCCAGCTTGTAGACTCTGTCCCGATGGTAAGGATCCTCAAATCCTTTGGGTTGACTGACGTATACTTCTTCACGGATTTTCCCATGAAGGAATGCACTTTTAACATCCAGCTGATAAACTTCGATGTTCATGCAGGATGCGTAGGCCAGAAAGATGCGAACAACTTCCATCCTTGCCACTGGTGCAAAAACTTCGTTGTAGTCGACTCCCTCGACTTGTCTGAAGCCTTGAACAACCAATCTTTCCTTGTTTCTGATTATAACACCTTGGTCGTCCTTCTTGCAGCGTAGCACCCATTTGGTGCCTATTACTTTCACTCCTTTGGGCCTGTCAACGAGTGTCCACACTCCAAGCTTCTTGAACTATAGCAGCTCTTCCTGCATAGCATTGACCCAGGCCTCATCCTTCAGGGCATGACTTACGTGTTTGGGCTCGACTTGAGAAATAAAACATTTGAAGGCCCTATCATTCGCGTAGCCCTTTTCCATAATCGCAGCATAATCAGCAGAGTATAGTTGATTTCTCGTCTGCACACCGGAGTGAAGATCCCCAATGATAGTTTCCGGTGGATGATTCACACTGATCCTAGTCACAGGTGTCGTAGGAACGACAACTTCAGTATCCAGATTTGTGATGGCAGGTTCAGTATCCTGATTCCCTGATGCATTCTTAGCATCTGTTGAGCTTCCATCTTGATTAACGTTATGCTCATTGCTTGTCTCAACTGCTTCTTCATCTTCTGATGAATCATCACTCTCATCCTGAGCAGTTGCTGAAGATCCCGAAGCACCACTAGCGGGTGCTATATTGTTGATATCCAGATTCGGTGTATTCAAGACATCGAACATCATCTGAGCAGCAATCTCGTTATCTGAACATGTCGGAGGAAGGTTGAATGATTTGAAAAAGCCATCGTAATCGAAGAATGACGACGGACCTTTTCCAGCAAGGGGGTGGTGTATCTTTGCACATCTACGTTGCACCACACTTCTACCTAACCTGTCGAGTTGTTATAAACCCGTTTGTGTAGTATGTTGTATCCTAGAAAGATCCCCTGATCTGCTTTCTCGCTGAACTTGCCCTCCGGAGTTTTCTTCAGTAACATACATGGAACTCCGAATGGTTCCAGATACTCCAGGTTTGGTTTGCGCTTCTGAGTAACTCATAGCAAGTCTTCCCATGCCGCTTGACTATCAACACACGATTAAGCGTGTAGCACGCATTAACAACTGCTTCATTCCAGAACTAACTGACAGCTTTGAATCTGCCAACATAGTCGTTGCAGTCTCGATCAAGCTCCTATTCTTGCGTTCAGCAACCCCATGCATCTGTGGCGTGTATGCAGAGGAGAACTGATGAACAATTCCCTTTTCTTTGCAGAAAGCATCCATCCACTGATTCTTGAATTCAGTTCCATTGTCTGAACAAACCTTCCTCACCTTCAGATTGTAAAGAGACTCTAGTGTTATGACGAGCACTTTGAATGATTCAAATGTTTCTGACTTAGCTTTCAGAAACATCACCTAGGAGATTGTGAGTAGTCATCTGTGACTACAAAGCGGTACTAGTCTCCAGCGATACTCTTCGTGCTGACAGGACCGAACAGATCCATATGCAGAAGCTCCAGGGGCATCTCAATAGAGTTAATGTGCTTAGACTTGTAAGACTTCCTGGTCTGTTTTCCCTTCTTGCACAAGACATAAAAATCTGGAAGTTTGAAGTTCTTGACAGTAACTCCCTCAACTAAGTTGTTGTGAATCAGATGATTCATCTTCTTGGGATTTATGTGTCCCATTCTCCTGTGCCATGAGATGGACTCCTTCTCCGTTGCATTTTGACAAAAAGCACTGAGCGGTGGACTCACTAGTAGAAGCATTTGAGATGTCCAAGACGTGCAAATCGTTGTACAGTGACAGTAACGTTAATACCTGCTCCTCCGGAATATCCATCTCCTTCTTCAGAATGTAACACTTCCTATTGTCAAACATTACTTTAAAGCCCTTGTCACATATCTGAGAAACTGAAAGTAATTGTTCTCTAACTGCTGAACAAAATTTACTTTATCAAACTTTACCTTTCCATTACCTACTTCTCCTTGCGAGGTAATGTAGCCTCCTTTGTTTCCAGCGAACAAAACATGTCCGCCTTTAATTTGTTTGACATTGAAAAGGAGAGACTGATTTCCTGTCATGTGCCTGGATGCTCCGCTATCTACAATCCATGTGTTGGTAGAAACGCTGTAGCGAACAACCTGGACAAAATAGGAAATAATTAGTTAAGGAGGGGACCCAAGCCTTTAATGGCTTGGATTTCCCAGAGGCATCGCACATCACAAACTCCACCCACTGTACATTTGGAGTTGGAGAAATCTCATTCTTCTGCTTATCACCACTATCAGACACATCAGATGTTTTAGCTTTCAACAGACCATCCTTGTGTAAGGCTTGTTTGTGGTAAACCGATGACTAATTAACAGTTTGAACTTTAGGTCTCTTTTCACAAATTGTTTTCGCCTCAGGCATTACAGACTTGCATGTGGCTTGTCTGTCTTATCTGTTGTGTTGGGGAGGGGTGTTAGACCTTGCAGGTGTTTTAGACCTTGGTTTTCCAAAATTAGGTTTAACATCTGGATCTAGTTCGACTTTACGCCTAGGTGTCTGATAGCGAGGACAGTGTGAAGAAATGTGTCCTCTTTTCCACAAGTATAGCATGATCTCCTCTCAACAGGACTTGGAGATCTCTTGTGGGGTCGGGAGTACACTTCAGGCATGGGGTTTTTGGTCTAAACTTTTGGTTTTTCACCTTCTTTAACAAATTTGATTTGTTTAATGTTATGTTTACTTTGTCTTTTCAAATGGTTGAGATCTTGCTTAACCGGTTTAGACTGAGTAGGTTTTGAAGTCTTTAGTTGTGTAAGAGTAGATTGTGAACCCAACCCAAGAGGTACATTATCATCCTCTTCCATCCAGTCCTCAATGATGATTTTATTCTTTGTGCCCGATGTTAAAGCCTTCTGATCAGCAATCGGAGGTGCAGGTTTAACTGCAGTGTCCGGATCACTGACCAGAGGAGTAATCACCACATGGTCCTTGATGGGGTTATTGTTAACAGGTCTCTGTTTGGTGTTTAGAAGGATCTCACGTGATGGGGGCATAACTTTATAACCTAGCCCTCCCCCAATGTTTCTTTCTTTAACCAAGTTTTACAAGATGTGAGAGGAACTAGCTAAACTATGTAGTTTTTGCTTTAAGGACTAATTTTCAACTTGTAAAACAACTCTTTCCTTTTTAGTTTCGTCAATTGTCTTTATGTAAAACTTTATGTCATTTTCTTGGTTAAATGCTACAACTTCGGTTTCCCTTAGCTGTCTTCTCAAAACATCGATTCTCTTTATAACTGCTCTTATTTAGTTTTAACACCCGATTAGCCTCAGTGCACAGTTTTAAGTCTTTTACCAAGTTGTCATTATGATCTAACAATCTTGCAAATTTTAAATCTACGCTTTCTCTAAATTTATTACAATCAACACAAGCATGTTTATCAAAGAGAGCTTCTTTCGATTCTACCTGCGTAGATGTAGAGGTGCTGGCCATGAAAGCAGCCTGGGTTCTTGGTGTGTTGTAGATCCTGCATTCAGTTCATCCTCCACCAGGTGATCAACTGCAGCCATAGTGTCATTCACATCAGCAGTATCAAACTCAGCCGAGTTTTCCCCCTCACTCACTGAGTCGTCGTTCAGATCATCAACCAATGCAATGTTAGCTTCACCATCAGATAAGAAATAGAAGGACCAGTCTTGTCCTTCATCACCCTGTGCTACCAAGGCTTTGGAGTCATGGCTGGTTGAAGCTACCTTATTGTCCTTATGCTTCCAGTTGGTTGAAGAAAACGGGTTGCCATTTCCTGTCTTCTTAGGTTTGACACACTCTCTCTTGAAATGGCCTTTCTCACCGCAGTTGAAACAGGTGACTTTTGACTTGTCAAATCCAAACGTTGTATCCTTTGTAGCCACCAGGTTCTGTCCCGTCTTCTTAACAAACTTCTTTGCTCTACGCACAGCACTAGTGAGAGCCCACATGATATCCATCCGCTCTAGCTCAGTTTCATCCACTTGCTCATAATCTTCATTGGTTAAGTGACAGTTACCAATCTTCCCTGCTACTAACCCGTCATGCGAATGGACCACAACAGCAAGTAGATCCATATGCTCCTTAGCAACTTCCACAGTTACGTTGCCCAGATTCTCTGTCGTTAACTTCGTCGGTTGAGCTTCTGCAGAACTGTGTTGAACACTTGATGAAACACTTGAATCACCATCTGAAGATGCACTTTGAACGTTTGCAGATGTGTTAGACACGAAATCAGTCTGCAAGGGGGCATTAGAAGATGCAGTAGTAGGAGTCACATTGTATAGAGAAGGATTCTGAGTGTAGGTTCCCTTTTTAGACTTGTACTTATGTTGTAGCTCCTCCTCTCTCAATTTCATCATAAAGTCATTTATATCCAACGTTTCCAGCACTGCATTATGTCTTAAAGTGGAAACAAATGAAACCCACTTATCAGGTAACCCATCAGCCAAACTTGACACCTTATCTTCCATAGACGTTTTAACCCCATGAGTGTGCAGTTCACTCATCAAATGATAGAAGCGATCGATAATGTCGTCCAGACTCTCATTCCTGATTGACGAGAAGTTATCAAATTCCTCTTCAAAGCGTTAGCCTTAAGAGACTTAAGCGTTGCATTTCCTTTATAACGTTTCTTAAGAGCCTTCCATAACTTATTGCATTGCTTGTGTTCTGAGAACCGATGGAAAATATCTTTTCGGATGGACTGTGTCAACAATGCATAGGCCTTCTTCTCAGCATTGTAGGCAACCTTTTGCGCCTCATTCAAACCACTTAGATTCAGTGGAATACCGTCAGCTCCAACTGACATAGTGTAGCCAGTCCCAATTGTGCTCCATAGGTTGGTGTCCACTCCATTCAAATGAATTTCAAACCGTTGCTTCCATTAAGGATATTCGTCAAGTGACAGACACTTTGGTGGTTTGTTGTGATTTCCGATCTCATTTTCCAAAAGCAGGAGATTCTGAATTCTGGAGTCCTTCCCGGCTGAAAAAGCAGAGTGTTGTTCGTCCATGATGACTTAGTCTGAAAACTGGACAAAACTAACTGACTGGTCCGACTGGGGAATGCGAATGAGACTCAACCGTGTGATTGAAGTCAACCGGACAATTGAAGTGTGCGACTGAATTCACACGTGCGATTGAGGTCAATCGTGTGTATGAATCTATGCGTATGAGTTCAGTCGTACGAATGAACTATACGACTGAGCTGAACTAAATGAATGAGCTTAAACGTGCGAATGAAACGGACGATTGGACCAATCGTGCGACTGAGCTATGCGTATGAAGGTCAGTCGTGCGATTGGACCAATCATGCAACTGAGACGTCTGACTTCAAAATTTTCAAAATTTTCACTCGATTCAACTAAAAACACGATTTTGAAAACCCTAGTCGGCTAGAACTCGAAAAATAAGAACTTTTGAACACATGCACTCGTAAAAATCAAATTTTTAATGCAAACAGAATGGATCTTTTGATTGAAAAAAGTTGACTTTTGCAAAAACATGATTGAATCCACGTAGAATCGAGAGCCAAAGCTCTGATACCACTTGTTAGGACCTAGTACGAACTGGTACTAACCGAATCTACGTGAAACCAGATCAAATAGTGTGGAATCCTATTTGATTGGCGATCCAATCAGGGAGAACATTAATCTGATCAAAACTAACGATTAGAAAACGTTAAAAATTGATTAGCAATGATCAGGAACGCTCTATGAAGTTGGAAGGGACGACTTGGACGTTCTGGGATGGCTAGGGTTGTGAATTTTCAAAGTGTTACATTTTTCCACAAATTAAGTGGTATTTATAGGTTACAGTCTTCATTCGTACGACTGAGCCATGAGTATGGCTCAGTCATGCGACTGAGTCATACGATCTACTCACACGGATGACTAACCCACACGATTTATTCATTCGTACGACTGGGCTAGTCTTATGACTCAATCGTGCCTTTGGCTCAATCACATGGTTCAGTCGTGTGATTAGCCCATTAGCATGGTCCAGTCATGCGACTGGATCATAAGCCTTGGTTAAACACATTCCTGAACCTTTAATGATACAGAACTGTGTCTAACAACTGTAAACCCATATAACATGTTCATATAAGCATGTAATAAACAATAATATAAATTGATATGACATTCAATAACCAATAATCATTCAATAAAGAGTTTTCATTACATATATCAAAACATTACATCAGTGTAATCAAAATG
This sequence comes from Flaveria linearis, assembly GCA_024085815.1. Taxonomy (NCBI): domain Eukaryota; kingdom Viridiplantae; phylum Streptophyta; class Magnoliopsida; order Asterales; family Asteraceae; genus Flaveria; species Flaveria linearis. The sequence goes on from CM044008.1 coordinate 53,434,066, forward strand.
AAAGTCATTTACATTTAAGCACACTAGAAGTAGAACTAGGGACATGTGTACCAACAGGTTTTAAGGTGCGGTCAAATCCACAAGAATTTGACATTGACATCATAAGGGTTGAACCTAGAAGAATCATAGAAATGAATACGCAAGGTTAAATAGGGCCCAAGGTCAATTGGTCAATCAAAAGTAGAGAAAAAACAACACAAATCTGGTTTGCAATTTGTGCAAACCTAGGGCAATGTAATATGGCAACCCAGTTCATAGAAAGGCATTCGTGGTCGATGTTAATGATGCCTGACAGGAACCTGACGTAGTAACTTTGACTTTTATAACTAAGTTGGGATTGATCCAAGTCATGAGGATATGTGTTTTGAAATAGGCTAATGGTAGTCTTGTTAATACTTTGCAGATAATTTAGGACCGTGTTATGCTAGTAGAGCACCATGCCTTTAGAATAGATCTTATATAAGTTGGGCTTGGAAATTCTAACATGGTCATAGGAAAGGACTTGTTATTAGGGAAGAGGGCTAAGAATATCTTATGCGAGAAGCCACTCACATGCCGTTGTAGAACGGTGAGACACTTGCCATACATGGAAAGAGATCAAAAGAGGACAAGACGCTAATCATGAGCATGTAGGTGGAGGAATAAGGGTTAGACGACATACTCATTTTGCAAGAATTTTAGGAAGTATTCCTGAAGGATTTGACATGATTGCCTCATTCACAACAGGTAAACGTTTAAATTGACCTAGTATATAACGTGATGCATGTTGCTAGGGCTCGTCATTATTTAGCACTTTTGGAGATGCAAGATCTAACTAATCAACTTTAGGAGTTATTAGATAAGTGGTTTATATGGCTCAGTCAGTCATCATCGGACACTAGTTCTTTATGTCAAAATGAAGAATGGATCCTTTAGGATATGCATGGACTATCAAAGGCTGAATAAGGTAACGGTCAAGAACCGTTATCCTTTGGCGAGGGTAAATCACTTATTTGATCAGCTTCAAGTATCGACGTACCTTTATGAATATTGATCTCTGTTCAGAAATCATTAACTTAGAGTACATGAGGATGACATACTAAAGAGAGCATTTAGAACTCATTATAGAGATTACAAGTTCATGGTTACGCATTTTGGGCTAACAAAAGCACCTGCGGTGTTCACAGACCTGATGAATCAAATGTGTAAAGCCATAACTATATCAATTTTTCATAGTGTTCATTAAGGATATTTCAATTTATTTGAGGACAGGGAGAATCATGAGAAACATGTATGGACAGTCATGGAATTGTTAGAAAAGGAGAAACTATGCACTAAGTTCTCCAATTGTGTCATCTATACTGACCATAAGTGTTTTCAACACACTTTTCTTTAAAGAGAATGATGGAGGAGTGTACTTTATCAAGCGGATTTGGGTTCCATTAACGGGGAATCTACATACATTAGTGTTGGAAAAAGCACATAAGTTTAAGTATTTTGTTCATACTAGTGCTAACCAAAGGTACCATGACCTTAAGGACTTATATTTGTGGTCTGGAATAAAAGGGGGCATAGCGGACTACGTATGTAAGTCTCTGATTTGTTGAAGGTTAAAATGGAGCATCCCCATTACCTGAGATTCTAGAACGGATGTGGAAAACCCTATTATGGACTACTACTGAGGACTACAAGATGGAAAAGCTAGCAAGGGTTTATGTTAGTGAAGTAATGGATAGATATGGATACCCATGCAGATTACCTTCAATCATGATAGTTGTTTCACGCCACGATTCTAGCAAAGCTTATAGCAGGTGCTGGGAATGCATCATGACAGGAATACAACTTATTACTCTTAGACTAACGGTCTGAGTGATGGAACTATTAAGATATCGTAGGATATGTAAAGGTCTTGTATCATCGACTTTGGAGGTAGTTAGGACATTCACTAACTATTAGTTGAGTTCCCTTATAACAATACCTGCCGTTGGAGTATTATATTAGCACCCTTCGAGGCATTTAATATATGTAAGTGTCAATCACTGACATAATGGGCAAAATCTGGTAAAGTTAGATGACTAGACCATAAATCATTCAACTGACGAATGATTAGGGCTTTTAGGTAAAGGAAAAACCAAAGGGAGGTCATGATCATTACAAATTTGCATTAACAATCAAAAGAAGCCTTCTTTTGGGCACATGCTCTCAGACTTTAGCAAATTGGAAATTAGTTATGGTTGGCCACTAATACACTATCAAGGTGTTAGCGGTGTGGTAGGTTAGCTGCGGTGCACCCTATATATAAACACTAATGATACCTTGAATGAGAAATAAGAACCAGACTGAGAACTAACTTTAGTTAATGGACAACCGTCATACTTTAGAGATATCAAGAAATAGGTTAAGACCTAAACAATCATCTTTAGAGACCTTAGTTTATGGGCAGGATACGAGCCAATGCCTTAGAAGAGTAGCACCTATCTTGGTAATTGCAATCAAGACTTCCAAACAGATGTTGTCAGTGGACTATCAGTTTGAGTTACATCAAGAACCAAGAGGGGTGCATGACGCCTTCCATATGAGAAAACTCAAGTAGTGTCTTGTTGATGTGACCTTATATGTGTCAATCAAAGAAATTCGAGTGCAAGGTAAACTTTGATTTATCGAAGAACTGACTGAGATCATGACTAGGAAAAATTGGACTTTGAAAAGTAATAAAATCCTAAGTATAAAGATCAGATGGAACTCAAAGCGAGAACCTAAATTTTATGTATACATGGGAAGATCGATTGAGGACTAAGTACTTTTACCCATTCAGGAAAGGCATTATAGTTGATAACTCCAACTAAATTTTAGGAGAAAATTCTCTCAACGGGGGATACTGTGACATTCGTCACCAAAATAAGTGTATTGTCCATTGAATTTGACCATAGACTTGACTTTTTGACTTCGACTCTTTGATTTTGGGAATAATATGTTCAATGGGCCTTGGGCATGGTGATAGTGTACATTCATCGATTTGGACTTAGCACTGTGGTTGTGTGCTTAAAATTGGTTTAAAGACTTAAAAATGTAAAAATATACATCTTATGTTAAGAACGCAAACAAAAATCGGACATCAGTGGGCTTTGCCTAAAGGCTACTAAATAGACTTAATTTAATTCAAATATATAAATAAATAACTTGTATAATATATAATAGTCCGTTGGAATCTTATTAATAAGCAGAATTTAAACAACTAAAAATTCAAAGACACGCGTATCGGAACGAGACGAAATTGGACGAAATGGGCAAAGGGCCCGAGAGGCCCATCTAAGGCACCCTTGGCTGAATTCTAAATAAAAAAGGGGATTCCCCGTGTTTTTCATTCTTTTATTATTCAAAACATTCTCTCCAAATTTTCACTCTAGAGAAAACCCTAGCCGCAATCATGTTTCTTGTTATCTTCTTCATTATCTTCAAAAGTCATCATCATCGAGCATCGTTCCATCGATTTTTTGTGTGTTGGATCATTCAAGATTGGTGTTTATTCAAGCATTGTTCTTGTTTTGTTTTCCCGTAAGAAAAATCGTTTCTTGATGATTCATTCCTTGTTCTACCTTGATATTGCTGATGTTCATCATCTAAACACAAAATTATCATCTAATATTCTCATATTCTTTGTTTTGGATGTTGGATCGTGAAGATCTAGGAGTTACGGGTGTTGGAATCTCTACCCGGTAAAACCCTAATCCTTAGTCATTGAATATTCTTAAATCTATTGAAAACTAGGGTGTAATCTTGTGTGACCTGATCTAAATAGTCATCTTGGTGTATGAATTTTTTTTAAAATCATTAATTTAGTTTCTTGATTGAATAGACAAGTTGAACAATCAAAACTATGGAACGATTAAGTAATGATGCGAAATGGAAGACTAAAACCTAACAATCTGTTTTGGGACTAAAAAATTAGGATAATGCAAGTGTTTGATTCAAGGCTTGGTCAATTAGAACACGGAACAAACGTTCTTTAATAACTCGGGACAATAAGGGTCAAATATAGAGGTTTGGGATTCAAAGGAACAAGACTAATAAACTAAATAGTTTGCTGTCAGAAAAATAGTATGTTTTGCTCATGTCATAATTTGGTCATAATAAGTCCAAATGGGTTCAATTTTTTGTCTAAAAAATTTCAATGAGTCCTAAAACAAATTCAACGAGTCCTCAAACAGACCAAAGTATTCTCGTGTCGTTTCGACATCATTTGGTCCTCCAAACGCGACACACAAAATTGAAGGTCAAAACAGACGAATCTGGGTAGCAGATTGGTCTGTGTTCGTCGAGTCATATATATCTTATATTTTATCCAATTGAGATGATTCTATTTCTAAAGTTTAATTTAAAGTCTTAACTTTCTAATGATTCCTACTACACAACTTTTCATTATCGTTTCGACCTCCAATCTGTTTATTCAAAACTAGTGCGCAATTAGCTCTTCATGCTGAAATATCTTGTTAAACTTAAAAATAAGGATTTAAAACTAAATAATCAAATTCACAAAAAGTTTTGTATTTAAAAGTGGTTAAATGATTTTTTAAAATAATAAGTTAACAATGTCTATAATTTATTGAATATGGACCAATGGATGATCATTGAAGGGCGTTATAAATTAATATAAAGTGACAACTAAAACCCTAAATATGGTGAGATTTAAAGTTTAAATCAAACATTGGACTTGTAGTATTAGTAAATCATGCTTTCATAAAATAAAAAACTTGATGGACATTAAGGACTAGGCTACAAGGATTAACCCATATTGGCCTTTTTGTTCTTTAGTGATATTTTTTGTGATTTATATTTTTAGTGATTGCTTTGTGTAGTATGGGATTTGGACTGTGCTATTTCAAGGTGAGTTTCACTGCCCATTTTTAACGTCTTTTGCTTGGGGGAAAAGCTTGCTTACTGTTTTGGACTATGTCGCGTCTTAAAGACTATCTTGGAACAATGTATGTCGTTTGGATCATGGGTTGAGTCTATATGCATTCATGAGTGTGTACTTGTACTTGTGCTTGTTCTGGTAACTTCGGCATCATGGGAGATAATGTTAGTACTAACGGGTTGACACTCCACCTATCATACCCCGGGCCCGAGGAGGGTAAGACGTCACAGACTAGCAACATACATGGCAGCAGAAACAAACCATTATAAGAACACACAAGTAGAGAAATCACATGGCATTACATAAGTCTTACAAATCCGGGACTGTAACAGTTAAGCCCGGTTACAACAAAAAATGTCTCAACACAAGGTGATAAAGTGTACATTGTAATAATTAACATCAAATGTAAATTGTCCAAAATTTAAAAGTAGAGTCTAATAATGCCATGAGTTCAAGGTGCTAGGTTGATGTGTTGCAAAACACATATGTTTTTAGAATCGGGTTTTGAGTCGTTATTCGTCTATTGTGTTTAATTTTATTAGAATAAGTTAATGTTTTCGTTATTTGTCATTTGTAGGTGTTTGGATGCTGGAAGGAATGGAAAACGAGTCGGAACGAGGGCATTGGACAAGTGAAGGAGTTGCAAGTTGTTAAACTTGAAAAATAAAGAAAAATTGCAGAGAAATAGGGTCTTCGCACTGCGCGCATGACTACCCACTATGTACGCGCTGCGCGAAGAAAGAGAACACGGCCAAACCCTAATTTTTACATTTAAATAAAATGTTTAACACATTCTACAAGGAGAGCCCCGACTTCCAGACGATCAAAGAGGAGATTTCCACACCAAGAAGCAAAAGGATTGGAGATTTGGAGCTAGGAATTGAAGAATCGAAGACCTAATCGTCCCGGTTTTTAAGTTTCTCTTCGTAGTTTTCATTCCTTTGTAATCAATGACTTCTTTCATAACTTATACTTCTGCTTTGATCATGTTTAGAGGCTAAACTTCTGTAGCTACCTAGGTTTTGATGAATATGCATGTTTAACTTAGTATTCTTTCGGTTTTTGGATTATACTAGTGTTTAAAGTTAATGATAATGATTTGGATTGCATGATCAGTTGTGTACGTGTATTTAGATCTGTTCTTGTGATTGGTTTATTGCTTCACGTGTGTCTTGATGAATGTCTTTCATATAATGGATGCATGCTAGATTGTTTGCCTAGGGTTTGCGGTTTCTAGATGATTTGGTAGACGTATTGAATCATTAAAGTGATTTATCTTGAATTGGACTAACTAAATATGCAACTAATCTTAATACTGTGAGGTTAATAGATTATCAGGTTGTCTTGTGTGATTGATTGCTAGATTAGAGTCTCTGTGAGGAGTTCGGTCTAGTTTCCCTTTCATATCATAGTTTCCTGAGTCTGATTAGGCATTCCAGGTCTATCCCCTTACCTTTAGGTATTGTGATATTCGCGCCGTGAGGTAGAGTGTCTTTCGGGTGTGTCGTTAGCTTAGTTGGAGAACCTGTGAGGGTAATCCACAAACCGGTGTTTTATCGGCTTATTAGGTCAATCTAGTTGCTTCCCTTGAAAGTGTCGAGGTTTCTCTAGGTCCCTTTTAAGTTAGTATTTTCAGATCCCGGTTACACAAGTATTTCCAAAACCGTTAGAAGAAAAGCCAAAACATGTATAGGATTCTTGCCTAGGTAGTGTTTTCTTCTCCTGATTTAAATCTAGTCAATTCCTTGTTTTCTGTCCAGTCTTAGTTCTTTTAAAGTAATTTAAAACAAACCCCCCATTTACTTTCATTTAGTATTTTTAGTCGAGTCTTAGGTAAGTTTAGTTTACGTTTTCCATACAGAAATCTTTGGGTTCGATAACTCGGACTTTAAAGCTATTCTGCAATTGACCGGTACACTGCCGGTTGTGTTGCTTAGGATCGAGTCTTAGTCTTAGTTTTATAAATTTAAAGCTTTTCAGTGTCTAGTTTAGAATCAATTTTTGTTAGTTTTATTTAGGTAGTCTAGCACACATCAAAGTTTTTGGCGCCGTTGCCAGGGATTTCTTGGCGATTGTGTTAATTAGACTTACTTGATTTAATTGCTATTTGTGCTAAGTGTTTTTTTTTAATTAGTTTGTTTTCAATTCTATTTGTTTTTATTTTATTTGTTTGAGTCAGTCTTACAGTTTTTAATTTTGTGTTTTGCAGGTTTATGCCCCGCTTGATATCACAAGGACCACCTCCGGATCAAGATTTGCAGCTTGCGTTGCCCAAATTTAAGGGTGGTACTTCTTCTCTTTCTGTTTTTGATTCTACACCTTTTCCTACAGCACCTTCTTCTACTTCTTCTGCAGATTCTAGCCCACCTAGTTCACCACACACACATATGGCTGAAAATCAGACTGTTCATCAGCAAGCCACCAATGGCTTCACAGGAGTTAGCAATCCAATCATACTTCCTACCATAGCTAATGATAACTCCTGGCAGATCCCATCCTACGTCATGACAGCTATCACTAATAACTGTCAGTTCCACGGGCGAGTGGATGAGGACGCCCCTGCACACATAGGTCGCTTAGAGCGAATAGGTAGAACTTTTAAGTTGCAGGGTGCGTCTGATGATGCCATCTTTTTACAGCTGTTTCCCTTTTCACTTGCTGATCGAGCCGCCACTTGGCTCGAATCTCATGCAGCTGGTACTTTCACCCCCTGGCCGGCTCTTCGTGAGCGTTTTCTTCATAAATATTTTCCGCCGGCCAAGGCATCTAGGCTTAGAGATGAGATACATTCGTTTAGGATGGAGCCCGATGAGCCTTACTATCGTGCTTGGGAGAGGTTTCAAAACCTCCTTAGTCGTTGCTCCCAGCATGGTTTGTCTGAATGGGCTTTGGTAGAAAAGTTTTACAATGGGTTGAATTATGAGACGAGAGCTAGGTTTGACACGTCTGCGGGTGGGCATCTCATGGGTAAGAAAAATGTGAATGAATGTAATGAGATGTTTGAGAGTTTTTCCCAAGCAGAACATGAGCAGCGGTCTGGAAACAGGAATTCCAGTCCTGCCACTGGTACCTCATCCCGAGGAGTTCACCATGTCACCATGGATACTAGTGTGGCAGCTGCTCTTGATAGCCTAGTTCGTGAGGTTAGAGAGCTGAAAAAGAAGGTTGATAGGTGTGAGCTATGTAGAGGTGACCATGCCACCAGTGAGTGCCCTTTGATAGGTCAAGAGCAAGCCAGTTATGTAGGTAACAATCCTTATAACTCCGGTTGGAGAAATCAGAACAACTGCCGTTCTTCAGGTGCTCCCCCAGGTTTCTCACAGAATTCTAATCAAAACCAGGGGCAGGGTAGTGGTTCAGGTGGTCAGTCAGGGCAGAATAGTGGAGAGTTGAGTAGGATAGAGAATCTGTTGACTCAGTTAGTGGTTAAGGATGCTATGACGCAGCAGATTCTAGCTGAACATGATATCTTATTGAAAAATCAGCAATCAGCTTTCCTAGATCTTCAGAGGACTGTAGGGGATATAGCTAGAAGGTTAGATGAGAGGCCCCAAGGTCAGTTGCCCGGTAATACTCAACAGAACCCGAATGCACATGTTAAGGCCATTACAACTAGGTCGGGTAGGCAGTTAGATGAGGTGAGAGGCCCTATAGTTGAGGAGGTCGTGTTTGAGAAGGATGAGAGTGAGAAGGTAGTAGAGAATCCCTCTGGGGATAGTGCTGTTAGGAAGCCTAGTGTGTTTGAGCGTTCTCCGGTGATTGAACATTCCCGTCTCCCGTTTCCCGATAGGCTTAAGAATCAAAAGTATGAAAGGGATTACGGGCACTTTTTGGATTTGTTTAAACAATTGAAGGTCAATCTCCCGTTCATAGAGGTAATTAAGTGGATGCCTAGGTATGCTAAATTTTTGAAAGACCTTTTGAAGAATAAAAGCAAACTAGGTGAAATTTCGAGTGTTTCCTTGTCAGGTGAGTGTTCTGCGGTGGTCATGAACCAACTACCGGAGAAATTGGCAGATCCCGGGGTCTTCACAATCCCGTGTCTGTTTGGTAGTGAAGTTCAATGCCACGCGTTGGCGGATTTAGGAGCTAGTATCAATCTTATGCCCTATTCCTTGTATGAGAAGCTAGGTTTAGGTGAGTTGAGCCCAACGCGCATGACACTTTCCCTTGCTGATAAATCTGTTAAGCATTCGCGGGGAATTGTAGAGAATTTATTGGTTAAGGTTGGTAAGTTTGTGTTCCCCATGGACTTTGTAGTGTTAGACATGGAGGCTGATGAGCGAGTTCCTATCATTCTAGGTAGACCCTTCTTGTGTACTGCTAAAGCTAACATTAATGTGTTTAAGGGTGAGATCACACTTCACGTTGGAGAGGAGAGTGTAGTGTTTGAGGTTGCCAAATCGATTAGGGGTCCTAGTATTCTGAAAGAGTCGGTGTCCTTGATCAATTCGTGTGAGGTGGATGATAGGATGATGGAGAATGAGAGAGTGTATTCGGTTGAGGAGGAGGATGAGTTAGATCGAGTGGTGGATGAGTTTATACGAGTTTGTGAAAGTGATGATGAGTTAGTTGATTGTGAATTTGAGAAGTTTGTGGTTGAGGATAGCAAATCCCCAAGTGTGGGGATGTTAGAGTTTGATAGAGAACCGCCACCATTAGCAAAACCCAAGTGTGGGGATTGTTGTGATTTGATTGATTCTAAATTTGGTGGTTTCTTGTTTAGTGGTGAGTTTGGATGTGAGGTTGTTAGTTTCGGGGGTGAGCTGGGTCTTCATGATCCCCCGTAAGTTGATCTTGGAAGATAGTATTTGGGTAGAGACCCGTTTGTAGAGTTTGTAGAGTTGGTTTGCTTGAGTTTTAGGTAGTTTGTGTCGGTTTTTGTGTTTCGTGTGCTTTGTTTTTCATGTCTTGTTAAGTGTTTGCAGGGAAACGATTATTCGGTTGCAATTTGACACCTGACCAGGATGCTACCAGGTAAGTTTTATTTGTTTTCCCCTGTTTGTTGAGTCAGATTGTTTATTTTATTGAGTCTGTTTGACGCTGTGTTTTCCTGGTAGAGTGTTTGTTTTGCAGGTTTGGAATAATTCACCCGTACTCAATCTCCATTCGGGTGAATATATCCAACACTTTTTAAGGAGGCAACCAGTGATTCCTGATCGCGAATGAAATGCTATACGATCAGAGGTTTTGGATTCAGACTGTGCACAGATGGAATCTGCTTATTACCAGCTAAGTCTTTTCCAAAACTCTTCTTATTTATATCTTTCTTTTAATTTCCACATTGAGGACAATGTTAAATTTAAGTGTGGGGATAGGAAGATGTGTCTTAGGTTTAATTTAATTGAGTCAGTCAGTCTTTATTATTTGAGTGTGTTTAGTTACTTTATTATTTTTGTCTGTTTATTTGAGTCTTAAAAAAAAAGTCCCTGATTTTGATGTTTGCATATATTAAAAAATGGAAAATGATAGAAAAAATCAGGTGTTCGGTTTTTCAAATAGCACACATATAAGATGAATAACTGATTAAAAACATGTCTGATTTGGGATGTGCGGGTAGGCCCAGCTGATCTTGTAAGGTTATCCTAGGAGTATTTTAGTACACTTAATTAAACATTATTAAGTCTTGTGGGTTCTCACCATTGGAAGCCAAAACCGTAGACAGTATAAGGGGTACCACTGTAGGTTAAGACCCAGCTGTAATTTTTCTAGCAGGCACGCTTTAACAGGGGGCCTTTAGGAAATCCACCCATATATTGAGCATGAAAAAAAAAAGAGAATAATGAACTTAAAATTTTAAAAAAACCTGAGTCCTATGCGTTGTTTGCGGGGGATAGTGACTCTTGCTTGCAACACCTCTAGGAATTGGGTATAATAAGCTTAAGGCTCATGCGTTGGTTACGGGGGATGGTGACTCTTGCTTGCAACGCCTCTGAGAATTAGGTATAATAAGGCAATGCTCAAAAAAAAAAATATATATATATATATATGAGAAAAGCTCAGAAAAGATGCCAAAAAGGGCACAAACAAATTCCATCTAGAGATAGAGGGATTACAGTTGGGTAGTGGGTTACGGTGGTAGAAAAATCTTAGAAATTTGATTTATTCTGTGCCTAGAAAGCTTGAAGCGGGAATAGGTACCGAAGTGTGAGACCCATAATGAATTAATCAAATACTTGAACTTAATTGCAATACGATTGGGGACCTGAATGATCGGCGGTTGGGTTTAAGTGGACGAATATACCTGTGATCGCGGTCAACATGTTATTAGATCTTAATATAAGCCGTTAACTTTAATTTTTTTGAGAACCGGATTTAAACCTGATTATGATTCCATAGCATAATACTTTTTCAGGGACGAAAAAGATTCAAGTGTGGGGATGTTTGATGTGTTGCAAAACACATATGTTTTTAGAATCGGGTTTTGAGTCGTTATTCGTCTATTGTGTTTAATTTTATTAGAATAAGTTAATGTTTTCGTTATTTGTCATTTGTAGGTGTTTGGATGCTGGAAGGAATGGAAAACGAGTCGGAACGAGGGCATTGGACAAGTGAAGGAGTTGCAAGTTGTTAAACTTGAAAAATAAAGAAAAATTGCAGAGAAATAGGGTCTTCGCGCTGCGCGCACGACTACCCACTATGTACGCGCTGCGCTAAGAGAGAGAACGCGGCCAAACCCTAATTTTTACATTTAAATAAAATGTTTAACACATTCTACAAGGAGAGCCCCGACTTCCAGACGATCAAAGAGGCGATTTCCACACCAAGAAGCAAAGGATTGGAGATTTGGAGCTAGGAATTGAAGAATCGAAGACCTAATCGTCCCGGTTTTTAAGTTTCTCTTCGTAGTTTTCATTCCTTTGTAATCAATGACTTCTTTCATGACTTATACTTCTGCTTTGATCATGTTTAGAGGCTAAACTTCTGTAGCTACCTAGGTTTTGATGAATATGCATGTTTAACTTAGTATTCTTTCGGTTTTGGATTGTACTAGTGTTTAAAGTTAATGATAATGATTTGGATTGCATGATCAGTTGTGTACGTGTATTCAGATCTGTTCTTGTGATTGGTTTATTGCTTCACGTGTGTCTTGATGAATGTCTTTCATATAATGGATGCATGCTAGATCGTTTGCCTAGGGTTTGCGGTTTCTAGATGATTTGGTAGACGTATTGAATCATTGAAGTGATTTATCTTGAATTGGACTAACTAAATATGCAACTAATCTTAGTACTGTGAGGTTAATAGATTATCAGGTTGTCTTGTGTGATTCATTGCTAGATTAGAGTCTCTGTGAGGAGTTCGGTCTAGTTTCCCTTTCATATCATAGTTTCCTGAGTCTGATTAGGCATTCCAGGTCTATCCCCTTACCTTTAGGTATTGTGATATTCGCACCGTGAGGTAGAGTGTCTTTCGGGTGTGTCGTTAGCTTAGTTGGAGAACCTGTGAGGGTAATCCACAAACCGGTGTTTTATCGGCTTATTAGGTCAATCTAGTTGCTTCCCTTGAAAGTGTCGAGGTTTCTCTAGGTCCCTTTTAAGTTAGTATCTTCAGATCCCGGTTACACAAGTATTTCCAAAACCGTTAGAAGAAAAGCCAAAACATGTATAGGATTCTTGCCTAGGTAGTGTTTTCTTCTCCTGATTTAAATCTAGTCAATTCCTTGTTTTCTGTCCAGTCTTAGTTCTTTTAAAGTAATTTAAAACAAACCCCCCATTTACTTTCATTTAGTATTTTTAGTCGAGTCTTAGGTAAGTTTAGTTTACGTTTTCCATACAGAAATCTTTGGGTTCGATAACTCGGACTTTAAAGCTATTCTGCAATTGACCGGTACACTGCCGGTTGTGTTGCTTAGGATCGAGTCTTAGTCTTAGTTTTGTAAATTTAAAGCTTTTCAGTGTCTAGTTTATAATCAATTTTTGTTAGTTTTATTTAGGTAGTCTAGCACACATCATAGGTCATCCATAAGTCTTCCAAGTCAAGCTAGACCTCCATCAAGGGTTACCTGAAACATGCTCAAAAAGATTTTGTGTCAACTAAAAAGTTAGTGAGTTCAAGCACTTAAATTTTAATACAAAAGGGACTCTTTAGAGTCCATTAGTTAAAGTTTAGAATCAAAACATCACTATTATGGGGTCACAATCAACACTTCACTCAGTCCCGACTAGTCTCTTCTAAAGTTATGTGTTTACCAGTTAATCCCGAAAGGAGAACTGAGCCTCAAACAGCGTACCATACCTGTCGGATGGTCCACCATAATATCTTATAAAAAGCTATCACATGAGACAAAAGATCCCTCAGGATCTCAGTGGGGTACTCTTCCTACAAGGAAGGCACTGTGTGTGGTGGATTCCCCAAGTAGATCTACCCATATAAAACAAGCGATTCATAAAAGAATTAATGATTGTGATTCAAGTATAAGAAGGTATCAACATTATCTAGAACATAAGCATCATAAAATGCATCATAAAATAGCACAGTAAAGATTTTGGTTCAAAAGAGCATGCTTCATCCCCAAAGCAATAATAAAAAGGCGACACGAGAACTCACCTTAGTATCAAACAACGGTTCCTTTAAGCATAGAGAAAATCTAAGTCATAGTACCCTATGATCATGATTCAAGTAATAAGATATAGATTCTTAGATTATTGGAAGTGTTATTAAGTGCATGTTTATGGTTGGAGGCGTGCGTGGCTTCGTTTCTTAGAAGTTTGCGTTAAAAGTTTCCTTTTTTAGGAAAGTTAAGGTCTTGGCACGTGTATGTCAAGTTTTTTATAGTTCTTATAAATTTGTTAACATAATAATAAGTTAAATATTAGTTTCCGTTCACGAGATTACTGAAATATGGTTAAAATGCAGAATTTACACTTTGGCCTCTCAAGTTTCAAAATTTATAATTTCTACCCCAAATTTTGCCTTCGTACAATTCTTGACTCCTAATACTTTCTTAAGGTTTTTATAGCCTATTTGAGCCTGTTAGAACTCTAATATCTCAGATCTTACTTGGTGAAGTATAGAATACAAGTTCCTAGTTACCGGTTACGGTAAAACCGACAATACTTAGCGTCTAGTTTTTTTTAAGTCTTTTTAGTTTCAACCATATTCCAACTTTAGAGTCTCTAACTTGCTGAAATGTAAAAATCATTTTTTTACCTCAATGAATTTTTGTTTCCAAATTATCTATTTTTGGGCATGGGATTCTTTTTAAAAGTTTGTATGTTTCTAAGGTTTTGCTATTTGTAGGGACTTTACCATTTTTCCTATCTTTTTGGGTCCCAGAATAAGTTGGACATGACCACACCGACTATCACTAAAATTTCCCATCAACAATCTCAGGTTTTCAGGCATTTTAAGCCCCTAAACTTTCTGAAATCTAGTCTTAGTCGTCGGTTTCACTTAGACATTGCTACAATCGGGTGGTTAACACCACTTACACTAGTGTAATCAACCTAGATGCACTTCGATCAACATTTACCATTTGTAATCCTCAAACCCATGTTATAAATGTATTTTTTTCACTATTTATGCTGGTTATAATTTTGGTTTTCAAAACAAGCAGGTTAATGTTGCTAAAAACGCATAAAAAGAGGGTTTACAAGGTAGCATCTTTGTACACCGGCCCTAGATTCACAGGTTTTTCTTTGGAAAGTACCTTGAATGCTGTTTGAGTCCCACAACTCCAAGGTTATGGTAGTAGGCTTTCTGTTAGAATAATGAGAGTATGGTTCGAAGTAAGATAAAGGTGAATACGTTAAGGTTAAGTTCATAAGAGTACAATGACACTTACATTTTAGATTGTTAGTGATGTAAGAGCAAGTTAGAAGGCTTGAAGGAGGTTATGATCTTCGAAACAAGGCTGGACTTCTTGTTCTTGCTAGGGGAAAAAGAGAAATGCAGATTTGTGTATATGTGTTCTCGGTTGAGAGAACTCCGAGAGAAAGAGAGTGAGAGACAAGTTTTTGAAAGAAAGTTTGCATGTATAGGAATAAGTGTGAGGTAGAGTGTTTAAGTGCCTTATGGCGAGTTCAAGGAATGTGTGCGATTGGTGGTATGGGGCGACCGAGAGGTGATGTGTTAATATATTTTTGTTTTGTAGTTATTATTATTATTATGAGTTTTGTTGAACCGCGAATGTATGAATACACATATATATCCGAATTTGTTTAAGTGTTGAATGAACCTTATTTGTCTCTAATAATCATACGAAGGATAGTATCTAGTTAAATACTAAACTCTAAAATAGTTAATTACTATCACCGGGTGTAAAACAAATGTGAAAATTGATCAAAAGTTGAATATTTAGTCGAATACGTAAGTAAAAATTCAAGACGCATTACAACTTTTTAGGCACATGACAACTGTTGGGACGCCTGGGACTTAGGCGCATGACAACTGTTTAGGCGCATGACCCCTGTTGGGACGCCTGGGACTTAGGCGCCTGACAACTGTGTTTGGACGCATGAGCACTGCTAGGACGCCAAGGGCTTAGGCGCATGGGCACTGTCCAGGTGCACGGGCACTGTTCAGGCGCATGGCACTGTTCAGGCGCATGGGCACTGTTCAGGCACATGGGCATTGTTTAGTCGCATGACTTAGTAAAATGCCTATTTAAATATTTAGCATAAGCCTTTAACTCACCTTGGGTCGGGGAGGGGTTGTTACACCACCCTTATCGTCGGTATACTAGTCTAGACTAACTTGGCATGGGCGTGCCATTAGGTGAATATAATCCGGTTAATTGGACTTGACTGATCGTAAACTTGTGTTGATATCTATGGCTGGCATGTACTCTTACTCACAAAAAACCTTGTGTACGTGTTATGCACGGAAACTTTTTTATACTTTTAAACCTGTGAACTTACCAACGTATGTTGACTTTTTAGTGCATGTCATTTCAGGTAACGGTGCTTAGGTACTTGAATAGTGAACTTTAGACGAGACCGCCCTTTCAAGAGCATTACACATTGGAATATCAATTTGGACATTATGTTATTGTTGGATTGTAATTGTTGGTTTTGTATTGGGGATTGTTTTTAACTTGAGCTTGTTTGTTATTGAATAGAACATTGGATTACTTATGCATTTATGGTATGACGTTTTGGGATTGACTATACTTGGCACGTGTTCCTATGTCATGACCTATTTATAGAGAATGCCTTTAGTGATTCTCTTAGACCCCCCACTGTGTTATGACGATCCCCTTCGTCCCATCCTCGTGTTTCCGCTTCTAGCGAGGGTGTGACATTAACCGCTTAAACCGATTGACTGATAACATTTGTCAATTGTAAAAATTGCACAACTCTACTGTATGAAGCAGCTATGACAACTCCTGTCAATAAATTGATATGTTAAGCCTCATCTAGATAGGTACACGACGTAACAAGAGAGAAAAGTACTAGTCGTCCTAATATAGGCATTAGTCGTCCTAATATAGGCATGTGATGGTCCAGATCCGTGAATGAAACTTTTCACCTTGGAATAATAAACTTCATCATCAAGTGTAGTGTTATGGCTCCAAACAATGATGTTTCGGTCAATGTTCTAAGTATTCCTTATAATAGGGTGGCATAGACCATTTATTTTATATATGGGGTCCGATTTTAGTATTTACTGAATAGGGTCAAACTCAATGAATGATAAATCATACACACGTTGTAAAAGTCAGTTTTACAAAATTTAGTTCTTTACAACAATGTTACCGAGTTTAATAACCATCTGAAGTTAATAGTTTTAAAGTATTAAGTACCATGTTTTGAAATTAAACTAATTTTGAATTATAGAACTTATGTGGTTATTTGTTTAAAACAAACCTTTTGTTTTATTATGTTTTACAACTTGTAAAAATCACTTTATAACTTGTCTTATTTGATTATAAAAAACAACTTTCAATTACTTTGGTATTAGGTTGATATGTTATAACAATTATACAATAAAATCAACTACAATAACAAAATAAATATGTACATCATAGGGCTATGTTGGTTTAATCTTTCTACAACAAAGTAGTAAGACCAAACTTGGTCACGGGATTACAACATAGAAACAACCATAAATATGGACTTAAGTGCACCTTGTTGTCTCGAGTATCTCCTACTGAGTTTCTGCTTTGTCTCTATCTTAAGTTTTGAATTCTGCTTTTCAATATTATGATATTTTTACAGAAATACATAATGAAAACCCTTATCTATTACAACTTTGAGCCATCAAAGTGGGACAAACCCATAAAAGGAAACTTAAACAAAAACCAATCATAATACAACCATAGCGTGGAGCCAGGTCTACATATAAACACAACTTTATAATTTAAAATCGGACAACTTTTTGGTTATTTAAAAAATAATCAAAATAAACAAGTTTCCATAAAACAGATCGACTCAAATTTGTACATTGTAACCTAGGCTCTAATACCTAGTGGTGGGTATCAAGGTAATCAATTTTTGGTTTTATCAAAGCATGTTTGATGATCAATTAACGTAACCAAATCAAACAATTGATTAACAATACAATTCAATGATTGAACTCATCTACAAGTGAGATAGGTATACTTTTACGGTTAATGAATAAGTGGCTGAGACATTGAGAGTCAACGAATGGATGTTAGAACATATAAGAATCAAAACGGGGACATGACTGCTGCTATATGAGAAAGAACTTTGGGTTGCATGTTAGTCATAGGTTCTTGGGTGATGCAAGTTCACGGTAAAACGAGACCACATGATGCAGTAGTGTGTGGCGGTGTCGTGGGTGAGCCCGACCGAACAAGGGGCAGCGATGGTGGTGGTCCTTGTTATTGTGTCGATTGAGGGGGGCACCTACCAGGTCCCGGGCACTAAGCTGATGTTTAAAGCTGATTTGGGTTTTTTCCTAATCACCCTATTTAACCTATTTAATCCCTTTGCCGGCCTTGGGCCTGTGGGATTAATTTTAAACTGATAAACAATATAATATTTAATATCATATAATTATTGTTCGTAATTACTAGTTAATAAATTAAGTGGGTGATGTTTGTTGCCCAACGTGCAACTTTACGGATAATAACTCAGTTGGTAACTTTGACTAACTGAACCCGTACATCTAAGTCCAAAAATATTTATGCACACACACATACACACGTGTGTGTATTATATATATTATATATATGTATATATATATATATATATATGTGTGTGTGTATATATCTATATCTATATATATATATATATATATCTATATCTATATATATAAAATAGGTAGAGGTTCTAATAAAAAATAAGTTTTGCCTAAGTAGGCTAAGAAGGAATAAGAAGATTACATGTGGCACTCTTCAAATTAGGGTTAAAGGGCATTATGGTCCTAAAACACACTCATTAGTCCCGTTTGTATTTTATCAAAATGCAGCACAAATTCGAATGCAATGTATTGTTTTATTAAATACATCATATTATCATACTTGATCATGATGGATATGCAGAAATCAAAGCTCTTGGTACACAACAAGAGTTATTCCAAACCCTAGCATGCATCTTCAGGGCTGATAGCCTCTTGCCCTTGAGATTCATTATTCATTAACGCTTGTACCCCATACATCCTGCTTTGTTGGGGGTTCTCTTTCTCATGGTTCATCTTGCATCTGTCAAACCATCACTGAAGTAGCAGCACTTGAATATATACACACACACACACAAATATTTATATTTTGCTGGTCAAAAGAGTCAAAATTGGAATTCTCAAATCAAAATTGGACTACAATTTCTCAAACTCTCTATTTTTCTCTTCGGTGAACCACCAGAAAGTTGTCGGCAAAGGTATTATTGGTGATGGTTGGGATCGGTGGTCGGCTGTTCAGAGTGAGTCAGAATTTGCAGCGATAATGGTTGGTTTCACAAACTCAGCGTGTATCGGTCGAAATCGAAGGTGCTGTGTTGGTCGGAGATTGCAGCGGATGGTGATGAGTTGGATTTCTTCGGTGATGCTTGTGATGATTGGTCTCGGTGATGGGTGTGTGTTGTATCAAGATACCAACGGTGTTGTTTGTTAACGATTCTAAAAAGTAAACCTAGAGCTTTGTGCTGTTTTATGAAATACAGCACAGCTTTGCGCTGTTTTATGAAATACAGCACAACTTTGTGCTGTTTTATGAAATACAGCACAGCTTTGTGCTGTTTTATGAAATACAGCACACCATTATGCTGTTTTATGAAATACAGCACAGCTTTGTGCTGTTTTATGAAATACACCACAACTTTGTGCTGTTTTATGAAATACAGCACAGCTTTATGCTGTTTTATGAAATACAGCACAGCTTTGTGCTGTTTTATGAAATACAGCACAGCTTTGTGCTGTTTTATGAAATACAGCACACCTTTGTGCTGTTTTATGAAATACAGCACAGTTTGTGCTGTTTTATGAAATACAGCACAGCTTTGTGCTGTTTTATGAAATACAGCACAGCTTTGTGCTGTTCTATGAAATACAGCACAGCTTTGTGCTGTTTTATGAAATACAGCACAGCTTTGTGCTGTTTTATGAAATACAGCACAGCTTTGTGCTATTTTATGAAATACAGCACAGCTTTGTGCTATTTTATAAAATGCAGCACAAAAACGTTAAAAATGTAGCACAATTTCACATAATTTGATTTTTTTTTGTAAAAAACTATAGTAATACTATACTCAAATTAAAGAGAAAAGAATGCTTGATTTTATGGTGTAATTTATTTAAAAAAATAATGTCGTATGAAAAAGTTATTAGCATTTAAAAAATAGGGGGAAATTTTAAAAAGTCAACAATTATGGATAATATAATAAAATACCCAAATTACCCTTGATTACTTATTTTTTCTACACTTTGATCTTAGCCCTTAATTAGATAATTAGATGGCTAAGATTACTTCTTAGCCTACTTAGGGAAAAATTATTTTTTAGGGGAACATCCCTCTATATAAATATATATATATATATATATATATATATATATGTATATATATACATATATATATATATATATATATATATCTATATTTGTATCTATATATCTATATCTATATATATATATATCTTTATCTATATATGTATATATCTATATATCTCTCTCTCTCTCTCTCTCTCTCTATATATATATATATATATATATATATATATATATATATATATATATATATATCCACACACACACTAGTGGAAATGCCCGCGCGTTGCGGCGGTATGGATGTTGCACGATTTTTTGGTGAATTCGATTTGAGTTAGTATCTACTCGATGTGTTATGATGTAAATTAAAAATCAAAACATAATTATTGGAAAAAATGAGTGAAAGAAAATAATTACGTTATTATAACAGTCTGTAAGACAATTATATTATCCCAACAAGATTAGTGAAATCATGAGTGGGATTTGTAGTCGGAAATCACTTGTTACCTAGATTTTAGGGAGATTTCATTTTATGAATGTAGGTAAGTGTTTTATGATTATCGGAGGTAGCTTTCGGTGGTGATTTGTATAGAGCGAAGAAAGTTAATGGATAAATTGTCACCACAAATTACTATCTTCATTGTTATTGAGCTGTTAACAAGCACCAAGGGAAATGGGAAGAGGGATTAGTGTTCAATGACAATGAATGAACGACATTTAAAGTAAATGACGGTTTTTTGCCACGTGTATATGCTTTCGTATTTGTATTATAAGTATCATATGATATACTTTATTGTAACGGCATAAATGGAATAAAATTGGTAATTTTTCTAAATTTAAGCATAACTTTTAATAAGGGTGTCTTAATCCATATATAGAATTATTATTCTATCCTTCTTTCACTTTTAGTATAAAGAATATAGATAAGTATTAAATTATTAAACTCACAATATGGCTCTAGAAAATTATTAGTATTACAGTTATTATAAATATGAAGATATATATAGATTATATCCTTTAAAAATTAAGTAAAATAATAATTAATTTTTAGTATTTAGTTATAAAAGTATAATTAGTAAATATAAACTTCAATTTCAATTTATAGTAGCATAAATAAAATAAAAATAATAAAGTGTATTAAATAATATGATATTGTTAAATAATGTATTAATGATGTTTATTAAATATATGAAAAAGACAAGGGCACAAATGTCAATGTTTCTTAAATTTAATGGATAAATTTACAATATTGCCCCTAGAGTGTATTAAATTCTTAATCAATTCCCTATTTCATCCCTCTTAATTGTCCTGCACTCCGTTTTTGTTGGATCATATGAGACTGATGCAACCAAAACATACTTAAAATATTTTGAAGTACAATTGAAGTGGTCTTCCGAAGACAAGTCAATGGTTTTCCGATGCGTAAGTATGAAGAACTTCAGAAGATAAAACTCTGTCTTCCGAGACTAAGTAGTTTTCCTTCCGAAATATACACACTTTGAAGATCCAAGGCAAAGTCTTCCAAAGAATAAAGTCATGAAGACTTGCAAAAGACTTGAAAGAAGTTGATTCTTTCGAAGTATAAATGGCCTCGGAAGAACTTATTCTTCCCAATCATTTAGCTTTGGCTGAACCACTATGAACCAGTGGACATAAGTATGGTCGGTCTAGCATCCACTGCCACTTCTGATATACTGTATGGCTCCCTCCCACACCCATGTAGTTGACCATACTTTAATACAATGTTCATCCTTTATCAATTAGTACAGTTGCAACCTTTAGTTGGTGACAAAAGGTAAGTCATGGATCTGTCATGACTACCTAATCTAGGATAGTAGTTTATCTTAGACGCTTTACCCTTCTAGCAATGTAGTATTTCCCTAGTTGTAAATTCCAGCTGGTTATCCAAGTATAACTGATTGTGGTAGTAGTACATATATTTTCTCATTGCAACACATGAAACAATGCTTGCATGAGTCTTGTAATACTTAGTTGAGAAGTAATATATACAAGAATCTTGAAAAATTATTCTTTTGTTTATTAACTTATTATATTATTTGTCAACTTAGTTAGAGATTCTGCTTCATCAACCAAGAGAGATTAAGTGAGTTTGTGAGATAAAGTTATGTTGTGAGACCAACACCGATCCTTCAATTGGTATCAGAGCTATTTAGGCTCTTGATTGTGAGATCTAACCATCCCAAATCACCCTTGTTTCATCACACTTACTCACTTCACTCAAATGGCTCTTAACCAGAAATTTTTTGAGTCTGAGAAGGGAACGATGACCAAGGCTCCAATTATCACTCCTGATAAATTTAGAGCATGGTGCAAATGTATTGAAGGCTTTATCAAGTATCAAGACAGCCGACTATGGAGATCAGCCACTCATGGTCCTTAAAAGCCAAAGATGGAATCCCCAGCTGGTAATAGTGCAATGATTGAGAAGGCTGTTGAATACTACTCTGATGAAAACTTCAAGAAGACGGACCTCGACTTCAAAGCTATGACTATGTTGCTTACGGCTATACCCAATCTTCATAATGGTAGGCTTTTAGCAATATGAGACTGCCAAAGATCTATTTGACAACTTGACGTTGATGTACTCTGGTTCTTCTAATTTTAAAGAGTCCAAGAAAGATGTGATGAAGCAGAAGTTTGAAAACTTTACTCACATTGTTGATTAGACCTTGAGTCAATAATACTTCAGGTATATGGACTTGATCACCTCTCTTTAGTCTATGGGAGTGGTTCTTGAGAAAAAAACATAGTAACAAAATTCATGAGTGCACTTCCTTATGAATGGACTTTTTACAGTGTCTCAATCAAGAGAACTGATAATCTCAACACTCTTACTATGACTGAACTATATGGAATCCTTGACGGATACCGTATGGAGATGGAAACTTAAAAGGCTATCAGATAAACAGAAACTCAAACCTTCCTTTCAGTAATGCTCTATATGCTGCTGAAGGTTCAAGAACACCCCAGCCCCGATTGTACCTGAACTACCCCCAGTAGCCATCATCCTCTTCAGGGCCTTATATCACATTTCCTGAGACACCCAGGTAAGGCTCCACAAAAATCATTTCCAGGATAGTTATGCTCTTTTTTAGGGAATGAGCACTCTGGAGATTTTCAATTCTATTTCAAGGATCTCTAGTGTTTTAGCCTAGATGATGTGGAGTACATGGACATTGTCCAGCAGATGGCTCTCCAAACCTATAGAGCAAAGAAGTTCTTCTAGAGAACTAGAATGCAACTCCATAGAACCCAACTAACAATAAATTTGGGTTTGACAAGTCAAAGGCCAAGTGTTACAACTGCAACAAACTTGGTCACTTTGCAAGGGAATGCAAGGCTCCTAGATCCAATCCTGGAGTAACTCAAGCCTCCAAACATCCTACTACTCCAAAAGCTGCATTCAAATCAACTGAAAAACAGAGTGTAGCTGTTGCTCAAGAAGTTGATTGGAGCTTCATGGTGTAACATGTCACTCTTGCTCAAGCTCTTATGGCGGCAACTGAAGACAGTACGGTATACACATATCTCTGTACCCAGCCTGCAGTGCTAGGGTTAAATTGTATTAGGACTACAACATGGAAATTGAATATGATTTTGAGTACTTAAACATATTAAAATCTAACTTTAAGATAGTGAAATTTGATTACAAACTTGAAGTTAAAGAATTAGAGAAAAATGTATCCTCTATAATACATGAACATTCAAATTACAGGGCTAAAATAAAAGATTTAATCTCCAAGTTGACTGAGGCTCAAGCCCGGCTAGTAATAGCTGAGGCTAAAGCAAAGAAGTATGCCATTGAAGAGCATAACTTCAACACCATCATTGCATTATCCACGCACTCAAAGGTGTATTATCAAAACAACAGTGGGTTGGGAACCAATGAAATTTCTCCACCGTACTCTTATATGTCTGTTAGAGAGCTAAGATGTGGTATTGATGAGCAAGAGCTTCAAACTACTGACCCACTACCCGATGAGCAGGAGAATGATGCAACAATGGTAACCACCGTAGGGTAGGATAAGGTAGAGAACCTTATCCATATTACAGATGATCAACCCCTAACCACCAAAGCCAGAAAGAATAAAATAGGGCAGCAAGAAAAACTGCCAAGTAGGTGGCTGAGTCAAAGTTGAAAATAAACCCAAGGCAAAAAGATGTATTCATCTCAGCTGGATTCTAATTGGTTAGAAGTTTTGATTCAGGAAAAGAGTGTAGTACCAGCATTCCTATCCAACTAAAGGATCATAAATTATAGGGGATGGCTGTTGAAGAAGAAAATAAGTGCATGAAACAACAACCCTCATGTCCCATCAAGAATAACATAGAGTGCATAATCTATGTTCTGCATAGCCACATGGCTAAAGATTGTTACTACAATCCAGCAAGCACACATTATGCAATCAATGTTAAGAAAAAGGAGTCAAGGATGGTTTCACATTTGGAACTTACCATATGGTGAAAGTGTTAGGGAATGAAATCTTGTAACTAAAGCCATGTTGCTTTCGGAAGAAACTCATTCTTCCAAAAGGATAATTGCTTCATAAAACAAGCCAAAGAACAAACAAAGGAACAAAAAGAATCCTTTGAAACCTTCCTAGAAGAAGACTGCTTTAAAACAAAAGGTGGTGACATCTTTTTCTGAGAAGAAAGAAGCCTTGGAAGTAAGTCATGCTGCTCATGCCTGGCTCATTAACACTGATCAACTATAGGATGTAAGGAAAGAACAAAAAAGTTGTTGCAGCCTAAACCTCTTATTAAGAAACTAACATGGCTTGGGTTTCTAATAGTAACAAATCATGTCGCCTTATGTGCAAGGACATCCACATGACAAAAATAGAAATATATGGATTGTGGATAGTGGATGCTCTAGGCATATGACAGTGAACAAATCTCTTCTACAATAATTTGAACATTTTGATGGAGGTCCTACTCAGTTTGGAGGTAAAGTCAGCGGATACATTTCTGATAAAGGTAGTGTATCCAATGGTAAGTTAAAAGTTGACAAAGTAAACTTTGTCAAATATCTTGAACACAAAATCTTTAGTGTTTCCAATTCTGTGATAAAAAGCAACAAATGCTTTTCATAGAACATGATGCATTATCCTTAAACCCGGGATGACAATTCCTCAGGAATTGGTGCTTCTTAGATCTCCCAGGAGAGGTGATATGTACAAGCTGGATATGAACAATGCTTCCTTACTGGGTGAAGTATCATGCTTTCTTTCAAAAGCTAATGGCGATGAGTCAACTCTTTAACCTACAAGAATGTGCCATGTTAATTTTAAAATCATGAACAAGTTGGTTAAAAATAACCTGGTATATGGTGTGCCAAAAAAGCATTTTTCTGTAAAGATACTATGTTGGCTGTTAGAAAGGGAAGTAACACAAGGAATCACACAAATCCAAAGAGGTTAACTCCATCACCACCCCATTACA
The DNA here is from genome assembly GCA_024085815.1 of Flaveria linearis. Taxonomy (NCBI): domain Eukaryota; kingdom Viridiplantae; phylum Streptophyta; class Magnoliopsida; order Asterales; family Asteraceae; genus Flaveria; species Flaveria linearis. The sequence continues at coordinate 53,459,309 of CM044008.1, forward strand.
CTTATTGCACATGGATCTATTAGGTCCCACAAGTAAAATGAGCATCGGAAGGAAATCATATTGCCGTGTGATTGTGGATGATTTTATAAGATTCTCATGGGTATTCTTTTTAAGAACTAAAGACAAAAATGCTAAAACTTTAAAATATTTTATTCTTAAAATTGAAAATCAAATTAATCACAAGGTAAAAATCATTAGAACTGATCAAGGGACTCAGTTGAATAATCAAGTTATTGACTTATTCTATAACTCAAAAGGGATTGCCAGATAATACAGTGCTCCTATAATTCCTTAACAAAATGGTGTTGCAGAGAGGAGGAACATAACACTTATTAAGGCTGCAACAACTATGTTAGCAGATACAAAGCTGCCACTAACTCTTTGGGCAGAGGCACCTAGCACTGCATGTTATATGCAGAACAAGGTTCTCATTGTTAAGCCCCATGGAAAGACCCCTTATGAGCTATGGAACAAAAGGCCACAGTTCATTGGCTTTTTGGCAGCAGGTGCACCATACTTAACACAAAAGACAATTTAGCAAAATTTTATGAAAAGTCGGATGATGATATCTTTGTTGGATATTCCTCCAACTCTATTGCTTATAGAGTATATAACATTAAAAATCAACAATTTAAAGAATCATCCAACATTGTTCTCAATGAGCACATTCCTTGTGTTAAGGGAAATGGTCCTGATCATATTTTTGAATAGGAATTGTTCCAAACTATTCTAAACCATCTTGTGAGAATGTTTCGGCTGGAATGGGAAGTCAAAGTGACTCCTATGACGATCAAAAATTTGAGTTACCTAGACCAATTCCAATTTCTCCAAGGAGTCATGACGATCAAGCTCCCACTACTAGAAGTCCTAAAAGTTTGAACATCTCAGGAACCAATGGAGCTTGAACAAGTTATCAGCCAACTGAGCCGCAAAACTCATCAGCTGATAACTCCAGCATTCAACACTAAGCTGATGAATACAATTATCTGGAGGAACATGCAACTGTTGATGCTACTTCACAGCTAAATAATATTGATGTTGTCACACATTCATTCAATTAGTCCTTATTGAATGAGTGTGAGACATCAGCTGAAAATGGTGTTCAAAATCTTGAGTAAAACTTCTCCAACTTGGATCTATCTATACAACTAGATGTAATTCTTAGGGTCAGGATACACAACACTCATCCAGTTAAGAACATCATTGGGCATGTCTGAGAAGGTGTGAAAACAAGAAGTTGGACCCACAATAGGAATGTCTTCTTGTACTCATGCTTTCTCTCTCAAATGGAACCCAAGATGGTGGAAGAAGCCCTTAAGGACAACAATTGAGTTGATGCAATGCAAGAGGAGTTGCTTCAGTTCTAGAGACAAAGGTATGGAACCTGTGTCCATTACCACCTTGCCAAGTCCTTATTGACACTAAGTGGGTGTTTAGAAATAAAAGAGACGATTGAGGTTTGATCATTAAGCACAAAGAAAGACTTGTGGTTCAAGGATACACACAGGAGGAAGGCATAGATTACATTGATGTCATTGCACCTGTTGCAAGACTTGAGGCTGTACGAATCTTCATTGCTTTTGTAGCATCCAAGAACTTTACAGTCTATCAACTTGATGTCAAATGTGCATGTATAAGGATATTGATAAAGAAGTCTATGTGTGTCAACCACCTAGATTTGAAGTCCCACAACATCTAATTATGTGTGCAAACTGATAAAGCTCAATATGGATTCTAATTGGTGGGAAGTTTTGATTCAGGAAAAGAGTGTAGTACCAGCATTCCTATCCAACTAAAGGATCATAAATTATAGGGGATGGCTGTTGAAGAAGAAAATAAGTGCATGAAACAACAACCCTCATATCCCATCAAGAATAACATAGAGTGTAGTACCAGCATTCCTATCCAACTAAAGGATCATAAATTATAGGGGATGGCTGTTGAAGAAGAAAATAAGTGCATGAAACAACAACCCTCATATCCCATCAAGAATAACATAGAGTGCATAATCTATGGTCTGCATAGCCACATGGCTAAAGATTGTTACTACAATCCAGCAAGCACACATTATGCAATCAATGTTAAGAAAAAGAAGTCAAGGATGGTTTCACATTTGGAACTTACCATATGGTGAAAGTGTTAAGGAATGGAAATCTTGTAACTAAAGCCATGTTGCTTTCGGAAGAAACTCATTCTTCTAAAAGGATAATTGCTTCATAAAACAAGCCAAAGAACAAACAAAGGAACAAAAAGAATCCTTTGAAACCTTCCTAGAAGAAGACTGCTTTAAAACAAAAGGTGGTGACATCTTCTTCCGAGAAGAAAGAAGCCTTGGAAGTAAGTCATGCTGCTCATGCCTGGCTCATCAACAATGATAAACTATAGGATGTAAGGAAAGAACAAAAAAGTTGCTGCAGCCTAAACCTCTTATTCAGAAACTAACATTGCTTGGGTTTCTAATAGTAACAAATCATGTCGCCTTATGTGCAAGGACATCCACATGACAAAAATAGAAATATATGGATTGTGGATAGTGGATGCTCTAGGCATATGACAGTGAACAAATCTCTTCTACAATAATTTGAACATTTTGATGGAGGTCCTACTCAGTTTGGAGGTAAAGTCAGCGGATACATTTCTGATAAAGGTAGTGTATCCAATGGTAAGTTAAAAGTTGACAAAGTAAACTTTCTCAAATATCTTGAACACAAAATCTTTAGTGTTTCCAATTCTGTGATAAAAAGAAACAAATGCTTTTCATAGAACATGACGCATTATCCTTAAACCCGGGATGACAATTCCTCAGGAATTGTTGCTTCTTAGATCTCGCAGGAGAGGTGATATGTACAAGCTGGATATGAACAATGCTTCCCTACTGGGTGAAGTATCATGCTTTCTTTCAAAAGCTAATGGCGATGAGTCAACTCTTTAACCTACAAGAATGTGCCATGTTAATTTTAAAATCATGAACAAATTGGTTAAAAATAACCTGGTATATGGTGTGCCTAAAAAGCATTTTTCTGTAAAGATACTATGTTGGCTGTTAGAAGGGGAAGTAACACAAGGAATCACACAAATCCAAAGAGGTTAACTCCATCACCACCCCATTACACTTATTGCACATGAATCTATTAGGTCCCACAAGTAAAATGAGCATCGGAAGGAAATCATATTGCCGTGTGATTGTGGATGATTTTATAAGATTTTTAGGGGTATTCTTTTTAAGAACTAAAGACAAAAATGCTAAAACGTTAAAATATTTTATTCTTAAAATTGAAAATCAAATTGATCACAAGGTAAAAATCATTAGAAGTGATCAAGGGGCTCAGTTGAATAATCAAGTTATTGACTTATTCTATAACTCAAAAGGGATTACCAGATAATACAGTGCTCCTATAATTCCTTAACAAAATGGTGTTGCAGAGAGGAGGAACATAACACTTATTAAGGCTGCAACAACTATGTTAGCAGATACAAAGTTGCCTCTAACTCTTTGGGCAGAGGCACCTAGCACTGCATGTTATATGCAGAACAAGGTTCTCATTGTTAAGCCCCATGGAAAGACCCCTTATGAGCTATGGAACAAAAGGCCACAATTCATTGGCTTTTTGGCAGCAGGTGCACCATACTTAACACAAAAGACAATTTAGCAAAATTTTATGAAAAGTCGGATGATGATATATTTGTTGGATATTCCTCCAACTCTATTGCTTATAGAGTATATAACATTAAAAATCAACAATTTAAAGAATCGTCCAACATTGTTCTCAATGAGCACATTCATTGTGTTAAGGGAAATGGTCCTGATCATATTTTTGAATAGGAATTGTTCCAAACTATTCTAAACCATCTTGTGAGAATGTTTCGGCTGGAATGGGAAGTCAAAGTGACTCCTATGACGATCAAAAATTTGAGTTACCTAGACCAATTCCAATTTCTCCAAGGAGTCATGACGATCAAGCTCCCACTACTAGAAGTCCTAAAAGTTTGAACATCTCAGGAACCAATGGAGCTTGAACAAGTTATCAGCCAACTGAGCCTCAAAACTCATCAGCTGATAACTCCAGCATTCAACACTAAGCTGATGAATACAATGATCTGGAGGAACATGCAACTGTTGATGCTACTTCACAGCTAAATAATATTGATGTTGTCACACATTCATTCAATTAGTCCTTATTGAATGAGTGTGAGACATCAGCTGAAAATGGTGTTCAAAATCTTGAGTAAAACTTCTCCAACTTGGATCTATCTATACAACTAGATGTAATTCTTAGGGTCAGGATACACAACACTCATCCAGTTAAGAACATCATTGGGCATGTCTGAGAAGGTGTGAAAACAAGAAGTTGGACCCACAATAGGAATGTCTTCTTGTACTCATGCTTTCTCTCTCAAATGGAACCCAAGATGGTGGAAGAAGCCCTCAAGGACAACAATTGAGTTGATGCAATGCAAGAGGAGTTGCTTCAGTTCTAGAGTCAAAGGTATGGAACCTGTGTCCATTACCACCTTGCCAAGTCCTTATTGACACTAAGTGGGTGTTCAGAAACAAAAGAGACGATTGAGGTTTGATCATTAAGCACAAAGAAAGACTTGTGGTTCAAGGATACACACAGGAGGAAGGCATAGATTACATTGATGTCATTGCACCTGTTGCAAGACTTGAGGCTGTGCGAATCTTCATTGCTTTTGTAGCATCCAAGAACTTTACAGTCTATCAACTTGATGTCACATGTGCATTTTTGTATAAGGATATTGATAGAGAAGTCTATGTGTGTCAACCACCTAGATTTGAAGTCCCACAACATCTAATTATGTGTGCAAACTGATAAAGCTCAATATGGGTTACACCAGGCACCTAAGCTGTGGTATGAGACACTGTCACAGTTACTTTTGAAGAATGGCTATACCAGAGGCACCATAGATAATACATTGTTCATAAAAGAAGTCTGGGAAGGAAATGTTGCTTGTACAAGTCCATGTTGGTGACATCATATTTGTTTCCTCAAATGACCAAATGTGCATAGATTTTGAAAGCATCATGTGAAAGAAGTTTGAGATGAGTTCCATGGGAAAGACGGATTTCTTCTTTTGGATTCAAGTGAAGTAGATAGAAGAATGGTTCTTCATAAATCAATCTAAGTATGTCAAGGATATCTTTGAAATATTTTAGATGAAAGATTGTAAACCCGCCAAGAAACCTATACACAGAATCACAATCCTTTCCCTGCATCCGAGGGGGAGGATACTGATCAGCATCAGTATAGGGCAATTATTGGATCTCTGATGTATCTCACTGCAAGCAGACCTGATATCATGTTTGCAACTTGCATCTGTGCAAGATATCAGCCTTCTCCTAAGGTGTCTCACCTAATTAATATCAAGAGAATTCTTATATACCTCAAAGGAGCTCCCTAACTGGGTCTTTGGTATCCTAGGAATAAGGATTTGAATCTCTACGGTTATACTGGCAGTGATTATGGTGGCTGGAACATTAACAATAAATACACATCAAAAGAATGTAAATTTCTTGGTGGAAGGATCATCTCTTGGCAATGCAAGAAGCAATCATGTGTCTATACATCAACTACTGAAGCTGAATACATTACTACTGCATGCTGCTACGGATTCAAAATCAGATGTTAGACTATGGTTTCAACTTCATGGAAACTCCTATCCATATATACAAAAAGAGTGCCATTTCTATCATAGAAAATCCAGTCAAGCACTCCAAGACAAAGCGCATTGATATCAGGTACCATTTCATTCAAGATATTCATGAGAAAAACTTAATAAAACTAGTAAAAGTCAATTCAAATGAACAATATGCTGACTTGTTCAGCAAAGCTTTTGATGAATAAAGATTTACGTATTTAATCACAGCTATTGGGATGATTAACATTGAGTAGTTGATCTCTTTTGAAAACCTTTTATGCGTCTTGTCTATGTTGTCTTTATACAATCTAGGCCTTGTTATAAAAGTTTTTTCTCAAAATTTCAAAGTATGGATTCTTCCGAAGAGAAATTTACCCTCGGAAGAGATCTTTATCTATCTTCTATTAGGAACATATGGATTACTAATTGATTCAACATGAAACCTAATCAAATAGTGTGGAATCCCATTTGATTGGCGATCCAATCAGTGAGAACGAAACTCGGATCAATCTAACGATAGAACAACGTTAAGAATGATTAGAAAACGATCCGGGACGAACTGTGAACTTGGACGGACGAGATAGAATTCTCTCTGGATGGCTAGGGTACGAAAGAATTCGAAGTGTTATGTTTTTCCACAAATCACGTTCTATTTTAGGTTTCAGTGTACAGTCGTACGACTGAGCCATAAGCAAGGTTCAGTCATGCGACTGAGCCATACGATTTGTTCATACGCACGATTGAACTATACAATTGGTTCAATCGTGCGACTAAGCCAATCTCGTGACTCAGTCATGCGACTGACCCAATCACCTGGTTCAGTCGTGCGACTGGTCCATAAGCATGGTCCATTAGCAGAATAACCATAAGACTAAGTCCAACACATTCCTGAATCATTGTTAACTCAGAAATGTGAATAACTACTACACACCCATATATAATATTCAGTCAATCAAGTAATTATAAATGATATCAGAATAAGACACATTCAATAGTAAATATACATTCAAACACATATCATATTACCAAAATATCCTTAGATTACACATAAGTAAGATTGAAAGACATAAGCATTTAAGTACAATGAAATAGGGACATCGTGTATCAACATCTTCCGAAGGCAAATTCCCCTGCATAAGTATGCTCTTTAGAAGAGTTTTTCGCCTTGGAAAAAAATTTGATCATAGATCAAATCCACTTTTAACGCTTACCAACTTCATTTCCCTAAAGAAGACTTTACTCTCGAAAGCAAACTTGTCTTTGAGACATGGTTTGCCTTCGGAAGTAAAAGTAAGTGGCATCGGATGATACTACTGAGAAACACAAATGTTTTCTCTCGGACGTAACTTTTCTCTCGGAAGAAAACTTTAACTGTGCAACGGAAATCTTTCGGCCCCACTCTGTAAAAAGTAAGATTTTATTGATGATTGTCGGAATATTTTAAATGGTCTACCTTACTGCCCTTGTCAAATCAAAACCTAAGCTGTCCTTTCATCTTATCGATTTAACCTTTTACCCCCATTTAAAATACTTCCTACTCTCTTTCTTTACTTATTTTACCTCTGCAATAGCCCAAAATTTCCATTATCTTCTTCTCCATTCACTCTCAAATTCCTTCAATCAAATAGTTATTTTAGAACAATAGCCTTGAGTCCCCAACACAACCAAGTCGCCATCCTTGATTCTTCAAGGGATGCTGATTTTGCACCCATCATCCAGTTTCTTTCACAATCTGCATACTTTACTACCCTTAGTGTTAACCCTATCATCTACTCAAACCATATGGATGAATTTTGGGTCAATCATTAAAGCGAAACACTCAATGATAAAAGGGTCATCAGATCAAGGATCTGCGAAGAGGAAATGGTCATCAGTGAAACCACCATGAGGGAGCATCTAGAACTACATGATGAAGAAGCCCCCATTTGAATCCCCCAAGTCTTATTTGGAGGAAACCTACATCCAAATAGGATATGTTAGATATGTGAGCAAGTCTACACTCTACAAGTTTTATTTTTCCTACAACTGGAAGTTCTTGCTACACACTATCATGCACAACCTATCCAACAAGTCAGGGGGATGGGATCAAATCTCGTATGATCTGGGCTGCCTAGTCCATGTGTTGGTAAAAGGCCTCCGCTTCAACTACTCAAGATTTATGCTGAATAATCTAAGAGGTATTCTCACCAAGGATCCAGTCTATATGTATCCTTGGTTCATTCAGCACATAATCAACTGTGAGCTTGATCAGGAAAAACTAAAATATGAAAATATTCTACTTGTCCCTCATATGAGGCCTGGCATCTTCAAAACAATAAAGAAGGTGTCCACTAATTGCGCTAGAAGGTTCACCGATCTTCTTCCGGGTATGCTTGAGCCCACGACTCCTGGTGACATCCATGCAGACCTAGCAGGTGATGAACCCCCACCAGACACCACAACTATAATGACAATCACTTCTTCCCACCCAATCAAAGTCACATACAAAAGATGCCACCAATGAACCCTTGATCAATCTACTCTAATTGAACAAGTCCCCACTGTTTAAAGCAAAAAGGTTAGAGTGAAGTCAGGCTCCCACTCAGCCAGAGGTATAACCATTCTCCTCAATTGACCTTAATATCAATGCTAAGTCTCCTCAGTCTCAACCTGATGAGACCAGAACCCAAGCCATAAGCCCCCAGGGTGAGTCTCAACACTCCCTTGAGCAGCCATAAAGGGATAGCAACATCATTGGCTCAACTACTATTGTGGAGGAGTCATTAGGTACTGACTAAGGTCCTGAGTCATTGAACATAACCTTTGTATCCTTTCTTGACCATTTAATCCGGTCTGCTGAGGATATCATGTTTCATCAGGGCCATGATGTTATCTATCTCACCACTCTCAAGATTAACTGAGCCCCAGGGAATCTCTGATATCTAGTCCACATCAGCTATACCAAACTGAGGTAACTCCAACTGACATGTTGGTGACTCACGTAGACTTATCTGCCACTACTAAGAGTGTTTCACTAGCCTCTTAGGATAGTGACAACATCAATGAGACTGAGTCTACAACAACCTTGCCAATTGATGCCTCTAATAGAGACATCAGTACGCAAGGGCATCCAGGGCGCCAAACTGGTGGTGATGATGAACATACTATGTATGTTTTCACATCTTCCAATATCAAAGACCTACTTTCTAAAGTCTTAAACCTTGACTTAAAGGTAAAGACTTTAAAGGATAGGTATGCCACTCAATAACTTGAGATTGAAAATCTGAAGGCTCGACTATCTGAGAAATAGATTGAGAAGTCTGTTAGGTATGTACCAACTTAGTTTTCTTTAAGTTCTTATTCTGGCTCATCCACTTCTCAAGATAATGCTATCAAAAAGGGGGAGAATGCACAAGAACAAAGATACGTGGAACCCAGCCTTGCCATCACAACTTCCTTTGATGCCATCTCTTCATTCCATCCGACACAGCAACATCCTGCAACCATCTTCCCTCAACCAATTCCTATTACCATTCAAATTGATCCAAGGATGCTTATCCACCCACCCCTAATGTAGTCGTTTCCTACTTTGGAGCTGAAGAGCTTCAAAGGCTGAGTGCACCACCTACCTCTGAGGAGGAAGTTGGTCAACCTAAGGTCCTAATTGAACTTGAGATTAACTTCAAACGGGAAATACAGACTGATGGCCCAGCCACCAACTTAGAAGGGACATGTAATATTGTTCCAATTACTTTTGAAGCAGAAATCCAAGCTACAAAAGGAATAATTGAACTATCTTCCTTGTCCAACGGCCTGTTCATCACAGAGGCCATTCTTGATCTAGCCTCTGAGGTAAACGGTGAGGACTTCCTTAAAATCATCCATCTCAAACACCACAAGTTCAACCCCGCTCTCCCCAACCTGAATCCTCTAAACCTGAGTCTCCAAAGGCTGAATCTTCCTCTGATCCTAAAGGAAAAAGAAAGCTCACTACTGAGGATCTTCTAGAGGAGGAAAGGTTAGAAAAGCTCAAGAAGAAAGGAAGAGTTGATACTGTGAAGCTGCTGGTTGCAACCAGCAAAGCGGAAGCAGCTGCTCAAGAAAATATCAATAATCAAAAGATAGTGGAGGTAATAGAAATGCTCATAAGCTTGGGAATAAACAATGAATAAAAGTTCTACTCCCACTTGATGAACTTGTGAAGTTAGAGAAGGCAACCTCGTTGAAAAAAGAAAAGGATGAGGTAGCAAAGTTGGCCATGGAGGAGGACAAGAGGAAAAGGAAGGATGAGGCAATAGATAGGAAGATGATGGAGAGAATAGCCTTTCTCTGTATAAGAGGCTATTCTCAGAAGGAGCTAACCCCTCATGATCATGATAAGATCTTGTTTTTTTTCATAAAGAGCAAGATCAAGTCAACAAGGAAAGGAAGAGGGCTGCTAGGTAGAAGCTGAAGGAGAAGAAGAAGGAGGAAGAGGCACAACCTACAGTTACAAAGAAGGTGCAAAATAGGGATTGGATGAAAGATTATCTTAAAGCCTATGGATCCACTGACAGTGTTGGATCATATGAGGCAGGTGCAACAAAAACTACACTTAGAAAATTTTAAGTGCAACTGAGGAAAGGCTTTTGAAGACAAAGATGCACTTCCGAAGCAAAATTAGAGACCTTCTGAAGCTTAAGGATGAAGAACTTCCAAAGGAAGAACTAAGTCTTTCGAGACTAAGTAGTTCTTCTTCCGAAGTTTAACACTTGGAAGATTCAAGACAAAAGCCTACCGAAGGAAAAGGTCATGAAGACTTGCTGAAGTCTCAGAAGAAGTTAACTCTTCTGAAGTATAAATGGTTTTGGAAGATTTTATTCTTCCGAAGCTATTTTTCCTTCAGAAGAACTAACTATGGACCAGTGGACATAAGTATGGTCTGACTGACAAGTCTGATATACCACATGGCATTTTCCCACGCCCATGTAGTTAACCATACTTTATTCCACTATCCACCTTTATCAGATAGTATAGTTACAACTTTAGTAGGTAACAAAACGTAAGTCATGGACCTGCCATGACTACCTAATCTAGGATAGTATTTTATCTTAGATACCTTATGTCTAGCAGTGTAGTATTTGTTTAGATGTAAGTTCCAACTGCTTTTCAAAGTATAACCGGCTGTAGATAGTACTATATATAGTTTCTCATTGTAACTCATTATGTATGTTTTGTAAGAGTCTTGTAAACACTGAGTTGAGAAGTAATATATACCAGTATCTTGAAAAAGCATTTCTTGTGTTCAATAACTTAGTATATTATCATCAACTTAGTTTGAGATGCTTCATCATCAAGAGTGAAACTTAGTGAGTTTGATAGAAAATATTGTGTTGAGAGACCAACACCAATCCTGCAATTGGTATCAGAGTATCCAGGCTCTTGATTGTGAGAGCTAACCATCCCAAATACCCCTTATTTCTTCATACTCACTCACTCCAGTCAAATGGCTCTCAACCAAAATTACCCTGAGACTGAGATAGAAACCATGACTAAGGCTCTTATCTGATAATTTCAGATGCTGGTGTCAATATATTAAAGGATTCATCAAGTATCATAACAACCGGATGTGGAGATCTGCCACTCATGGACCTTACAAGACAAAAGTGGCATCATCAACTGGTGATGGTACTATGATTGAAAAGGATATTGAAGACTACTCAGATGAAGACTTCAAGAAGATGGACATCAATAGCAAAGCAATGACTGTATTGTTAACTGCCATACCAAACTCCATAATTGTAGGCTTTACGCATTGCACTACAGCCAAAGAACTCTTTGATGCTTTGACAATGATGTCCTCAGGTTCCTCAGAACCCAAAGTGTCCAAGAAAGATTTACTGAAGCAGAAGTTTGAAAACTTTACTTGCATAGTTGGTGAGACCTTAAGCTAACAATACTTCAGATCATTGACTTAATTGCATCTCTTTAGTCTATAGGTGTGGCTCTTGAGAAAAGAGACATAGTTAGAAAATTCATGAGTGCACTTCCTCATGAGTGGACTTTCTATTGTTATCTATCAGGAGAACAGAAAACTTGAACACACTAACCATGACTGAACTGTATGGGATCCTTGATGGATATCATATAGAGATGAAGACTCAGAAGGGCCATCAGATGAATAGAACCTCAAACCCTCCTATCAGCAATGCCCTACATGTTGCTAAATGGTCAAGAACTCCCCAGCCCTAGATGTACCTGAACAACAATCAACAGCCATCTCAGTCCTCTAGGCCTTACATTATATTTCATGAGACACCCAGGTCTCAACAAGTTCAACAAAGTCCTTTTCAGGATAGTTGTGCTTTTGTTTTAGGAAATGAACACTAGTGATTTTTAATTTTGCTTTCATGATCTAGAGTGTTTCAGTCCAGACGAGGTTGAATACATGGACATTGTCCAACAGATTGCTCTTTTAACCTACAGAGCAAAGAAATGCTTTAAAAGAACTGGAAGGTAGTTCCCCCAGAACCCAACTAACCGCAAGTTTGAGTTTGATATATCAAAAGCCAAATGTTACAAATGTAGCCAACTTGGCCATTTTGCAAGGGAATGCAAAGCTCTAAGATCTAATCCTGGAGTTGCTGAAGCCTCTTAACATCATGCTACCCTAATGGCTGCAACCAAGCAAACTGAGCAGCAAACTACAGGTACTGCTTAGGAAGTTGACTGGAGCTTCATGATGCAAGATATAACCGCTGGTCAAGCTCTCATGGCCAGAAGCGATGATGCTAAGGTATATGAGCATCTCTGTACTCCTACTTGTTTAGCTAAGGTTAAATAATGGTTACCAACACAGTGAAGGATAAGGTAGGGAACCTAATCCACACAGCTGAGAATGAACCTCTGACCACCAAAGACAGAAAGAACAAGATCAAAGCAGCTAAGAAAACTGCTAAGAAGGTTGTTGAGTCCAAGATGAAGATAGGCCCTACACAAAAGGGTGTGTTCATTTTAGCTGGATTCCAAGTGGCTGATAACTCTGATTCAGGAAATAAGTGTAGTACCAGTACTCCTATATAGTTGAAGAATCAGAAGTTAAAGGGTAAGGTTATTGAAGAAGACAGGAAGTAAAATAAATAACAGCCTTCATGCCCCACCAAAGTTAACATTGAATGCATAATATGTGGCTTGCACATTCACATGGCCAAAGATTGTTACTACAATCCTGCAAGCACACATTATGCAAATAATGTTAAGAAAGAAGGAGCAAGGAAGGTTTCACATTTGGACCTTATCACATGCTTAAAATGTTAAAGAAAGGAAAGCTTGTTTCCGAAGCCAAGTTTCTTTCGGAAGAAACTCATTCTTTCGAATGGAAAATGTTGATACACGATGGTCCTAGTTTATTGTGCTTTAATGTTTATGTCTTTCACTTCTTATACATATGTAATTCAAGAACAATATTGTAATATGATGTATGTTTGGATGTAATGATATGTGTTTCGATGTTTATTTAACCTTGATTATGTCATATTCTAATAACATTCATTATTACATGCTATATGAATTATATATATTGGTTTGAGGTTGTTGTGCACAGTTCTGAGTCAACAATGATTCAGAAATGTGTTTGACTTAGTCTTGTGCCTATTCGTGCTGATGGACCATGCTTATGGACCAGACGGACGAATGGACCATGCTTATGGACTAGTCGCACGACAGAATCAGGTGACTGGATCAGTCGTACGACTAAGACGTAAGATTGGCTCAGTCGCATGACTGAACCATTAGTGGAGTTTAGTCGTGCGTATGAATCCATCGCATGACTCAGTCGCACGACTGAAGCATGCAAATGGCTCAGTCGTACGACTGAACACTGAAACCTATAAATACCACATAATTCGTGGAAAAATAAAACACTTCGAATATTATTATACCCTAGCCATCCAGAGCGTTGTATTTCTCCATCCAACTTCAAAGTTCGTTCCTGATCGATCTCTACTCATTCTTAACATATGTTTAATTGTTAGATTGATCAGGTTATCGTTCTCACTGATTGGATTGCCAATCAAATAGGATTCCGCACTATTTGATCTGGCTTCATGTTGAATTAGTTAGTACTCCTTACGCACACGGTCCTAACAAGTAGTATCAGAGCTTTGGCTCATGATTCTTCGTGGATTCGATTGGTGGTCTTGTTAAAATCAATGTTTTAATTCAAACGATTCTTGTTTTGACTCAAAAAGTATTTTGAAGTGTGTTTGATTCAAAAGTTTCAACCTTTTCGACTTACGACAGATTAGGGTTTGTGAACTATCATTTTTTTGGTGTCAAAGTATTCAAAGTTTCGAATTTTTCATTCACAGCAGTTTCAATCGCACGACTAACTCAATCGCTCGACTGAATTCCAATCGCATGGTTTCAACCACATGACTGGACTTAGTCGTATTGCTCATTCGCACGATTAAGCTGATCTACACGCTTGAACTCATTCACACCCCTCAATCGCACGACTGAACTAAATCGCACGATTGAACTCAGTCGCACTCTCCAATTGCACGATTGACCTCAGTCGTACTCTTCAACGGTACGATTGACTTTGTCATATACACAATTGTTGAAGTTTGAGACCATGGACGATCAGAACTCTGTGTTTACTACTGGTAAGGACTCATAGATTCAGAATCTATTGCTTCTAGAAAATGAGATTGGGAATTATAACAAGCCACTGAAGCTGTTAACTTTGGATGAATACCCGCAATAGAAACAACGTTTTGAAATTTATCTAAACGGTGTTGACCCCAACTTGTGGACAGCTATTGAGACTGGATATACTATACCAGTTGGTGCTAATGGGGTAAAGCTGACTTTGGGTGGTATGAATGAGGGACAAAAGGTTGCACATAATGCTGAGAAGAAATCTTATGCATTATTGACACAGTCAATTCCTAAGGATATCTTCCATTAGTTTTCAGAACATAAGCAATTGAAGTAATTATAGGAGGCACTGGAAAAGAGATACGATGGTAATGCAACCTTGAGGGCACTGAAGGCTAAAGCCCTCAAAAAGGAATTTGATAATTTTTTACCCATAGGAAATGAGAGCTTGGATGATATTATAGATAGGTTTTATCATCTGATGAGTGAGCTTCATACACATGGGGTTACTACATCAATGGAGGATAAAGTAGCAAGCTTTGCTGATGGTCTTCCAGATAAATGGGAATCGTTTGTGTCTAATCTGAGACAGAATGATACCTTTGCCACTTTAGACAAAAATGATTTCATCTTGAAGTTAAGGGAGGAGGAACTATGGTTGAAATACAAGTCTAAGAAAGGATTTTACACCCAAAATCCTTCACTCTATAACGTTACTCCTATGCTTTAACTGTGGTGAAAAGGGCCACTTCAAAAGAGAGTGCGCAAAACCTAAGAAGTCAGGAAATGGTAACCCTTTTTCATCGACCAACCAACAGGACAAAGAGAAGAAAGTGGCAACAACAAGTTAGGATTCGAAGTCATTGGTTGCTCAAGGAGATGAAGGACAGGACTGGTCCTTCAGATTTATGTCTGATGGAGACGCAAATGTTGCACTATTTGAAGATCTGGATGATGGGTCAGCTAGCGAAGGAGATAACATAGCTGACGATACTCATTCAGATGTTGAAGAAGCTATGGATGTCGTGGATCATTTGGTATAAGATGAATTGACTGCTACTAGCACGGAACCTCCAGTCATCGAGGAATGTAAGTTTGCATTTATGGCTGACACCTCCAGCTCTTCACAGGTAGATTCTAAAGAAGAACTCTTTGATAAACATGGTTGTGCAGAATGTAATAAATTTCATGAATGCGTAGACTTAAAATTTGCTAGGTTGTTAGGTCACAATGACAGTCTGGTAAATGATTTAAAATTATGCACTGAAGCTAATGGAGTGTTAAAACAAAATGAAATCAACTTTAAAGAAAAACTTGTTTTATTTGGAAAGCAACTTTGGGAAACCAAGGTTGTTGCCTTAAATCAAGCAAATGACATTATGTTCTATTTATCAACAATAGAGGAAACTAAGAAAGAAAAAGCTATTTTGCAAGTTGAAATTGAATCGTTAAATCAAAAACTTCACAGTCTAGCTAGTTCCTCTCATATTTTTCAGAACTTAGTCAAAGAAAGAAACAGCGGGGAAGGGCTTGGTTATAAAGTAGTGCCACCACCACATGCGATCCTTTTGAATACAAAATGTCGACCTATAAATAATAACCCTATCAAGGATCATATGGTGACGACATCTCTAGTAAGTGATCCAGATTCCACAGATAAAACTGTGCAATATGTTACTGAACAGAAGGCATCTAGTTCTAGCACTACAGATGGGGCTGTCACTGAAAATAGGTATGATGAGAATTGCAATGCTACTCTTGGGTTGGGTTCAAAAGTTGATGTCTTAAAATCTAAAAATTCAGAACCAACTCAGTCCAGAACTGCTCAACATCAAAATCTCAACGAAATAAAAGTAAAAAGTAATTAAAATGTCAAACCAATATAATTTGTCAAAGAAGGTCAGAAATCTAAGGTTGAGAAGAAAGTGACCAGCTCTAGATCCTACTCTCCCCCACACAACAGATCTCCCAGACCAGTTGAAGGGAGATCCTATTATAGTTGTGGAGAACGAGGACATATTTCTCCTAATTGTCCTTACTATCAGACACCAAGAAGAAAAATTGAACTTGTTCATGAAAATAAACCTAGATTTTCTAAAACAAAGTCAAATACCCCTCCGAAATACCAAAGGCAACACAGACAAGCTCCTGGCAAAGCTATGTTAACTGAGGTAACCCCTAGGGATCAAAGCAAACCAAAGGTTCAAACTATAAACTACTCATCTGTTTATCACAAACAGGCATTACACAAAACAGGTTTGTGATAAGAAAAATCAACAAGTGTGTCTGAGAGTGAGGACAAGATGAAGAAAAATGTGTCTTCATGTTTCGAAGGGCAGTGGGTGGAGTTTGTAATGCATGATGCCTCTGGGAACCCAAGCCAGTAAAGGCTGGGGTCCCACTCTTGAACTGATCATTTCTATTTTTGTGCAGGTTGTCCGCTACAACGCTATCACTAACACCTAGGTTATTGATAGTGGGGCATCCAGGCACATGATCGGGAATCTGTCTCTACTTTTGAATGTCAAACAAATCAAAGGGGGACATGTATCTTTTGCGGGAAATAACGGAGGTTATATCACAACTCAAGGTGAAGTGGGAAATGAGAAAGTGAAGTTTGATAAAGTCATTTAAAAGGATCACGTCTGAGGTGATCAAATGATTTCTGGTTAAAAGGATCACGTCTGAGGTGATCAATTGGTTTTCAGTTATAAGAATGATGTCTGAGATGATCCATGGTCATAATGACATCTATCAAAGATAAGTATGTGAAATAATGGGCCAAACATAGTCAAATTCACTAGAATGGCCCAATCGTACAATTGGACCACCAGTATGGGCCAATCGCACGACTGGACCATAAGTATGGGCCAATCGCACGATTGAACCATAAGTATGGGCCAATCACATGATTGGACAACAAGTATGGCTTAGTTGCATGACTGGACCATGAGGATGGCCGAGTTGCACGATTGGCATCCTCAGTATGAACCAATCATACGATTGGTTGAGTGCGTATAGGTCATTCGTACGACTGAACCTCATTCGAACGTATGAACCATGCGTATGGGTCAAGTCACATGACTGAAACTCACAACAGTATAAAAGGATGTCCGTCGGTCGTAACCCTACATGTTATTTCAAATTCTCTAAAAAATAACCGACTACCCAAGGACACCTTTTCGAATTTTTCTTGTGATTTACACTGATTTCGCATCGCTAACTGATACACATTCATCTACAGGTATAGTCAAGATGAAATAAGGATACATGAGTACATTAAATCAATCTGAAATGTCCGAAGGATATTAAAACTTAAACCGAACTGAATAACTCTTAATCGGACCTTTAAATGAGCTTAAAAGTGAAATTCAAAGATAACTGGTGATATAAAAAGTCTTGGCGCTTCTAATGACTTAAATCTTGATATGAATATGGCTGTTTTGACAAACATTTAAATTTTCAAACTCGCACAGTATGTATGGGAATGGACAGTCTGATGAACTTCAATCGCACGATTGAACCAGACGCATGATTCAATCGCACGATTGATTCAATCGGTGATTCAATCGCACGACTAGCTCAACCGCATGTCATGGCACACGACTAAACTCAGTTAGATGCTCAATCGTACGATTGAGTTCAGTCATACGGTTCAATCGTACGATTGAACCAGTATGATATGATATGTTCAAATTCAAATGTTCTTTCTTCTGAACTGGTCTAACATGTTTGTCGCTTGTGTAACTGTGAAATGGCTAACAGATGGACCATGAGTACTAAGCACAACATTTGTGCTTACCTCAACACGACATCATGGAATGGTTCAGAGTTTGTCAAGATTATAGAGTTCCTGAAACAATCCAGGAGCTACCGAGCCATCTCGACTCCCTACACACCTTATAGATCCTTGCAGCAAGCATTCTGGGAGAATGCCATTGTGGCTCGCTCAATTGAGCCTTACAGGATCTGGAGCTCCATCTATGGACAGGATATAGATATAGGCGAAGACGACTTGAGGAGGGTACTCGATCTGGGAGATGATATGGATCATCCAACCAAGCTTCGTCCCTTAACTGTTAGGGGATGTTTCTTGAGGATTAAGTACGCTGGCGACATCAATGCCGACGTGCTTAATAAGAGTAACATGTGCCCTCCCTTTAAGTACCTGGCACATGTGATACTCAAGTGCATAGAGTTCAGACGTGGTCCATTCGATGAGATGAGTGATCAGATTCAGAATGCATTTGTTGCGTTAGTGCTGAACCACCCCTTCAGTTTTCCAAGATGTTCTTCAACTACTGGAGGGAGAACATATAGGTAAAGGGGAAGGAGAGGTTCTGCATGTACCCCTGGTTTTTTACAGATGATCATAAACGAGAAATTACCCAACCTACCTAAGACCTAAGACGATAAGGTGTCATTGGAGGTGATGGATGACACTACATTAGGCAGGAAGAAGGTATATAGGGGAAATCAGACTAAGCCCCCGGTGAGAAGGTTGTTTGCTCATCTGGCCAATGGTGACTACATAGCTCCAGCCAGGAAGAAGTGGCATCATGATGAGAGTGACTCCGATGTTGAGCACGTCTTGATTCCAAAATGAAGAGGAGGATGATGATGATGACCAGGATAAGGGTCAGAGAGGTGGAGATGAGGGCTCGAGTCAATTCCGAGCTACTGTTACATCCACTGAGCAACTACCCTCACATCAGGGTGGTTCATCAGCTCCTAGTGGATCTGAGCAAGCTGCCATCCACCAGGACTTCCTGATAAGTAAGAATATCAGGAATTTTGACTTAGAAGAGAAAGAAGATGACTCTGAGGATGAGCCTCTCGTGAGACAAGTCGGTAGCAAGTGTGTAGCTACTGAGAGGGGGAAAGAGGTGGTTGGTACTCGCCAGCTAGTTCAAAGGGTGTCGACATTGAGGAGACAGATCCTTCATATACACTCGAATAACTCATCAGCCTAGGGGGAGCAAAGTTGACTAAGGGGTCAAGGAGGAAGAGGATGGCCCAACCCTATAGGATGAAGGGGAAACACCCAAAGATTATATTGATGAGCTCCTCCGCTACCACTACCACCACCACTACCACCACCACCACCAGTGCCACTACCACCATCACAGCCACTACCATCGACATACCCACCACCATATTTACACCTACATCTTCCTTACCCTTAATACCCAAAACTACACCTCCACAAACCGTCCCTATCCCCACACCCGTATACGCCACATCTACAACCACTCCAACAATCCCCCAAGCCGAAACATCCACCCCCATTCCACCTCTACAGAGCACTACTCTATCCACTGTTGGGTTAGAGGAATAGCTTACGAGCCTTAACAGGCTAGTTCTCAAGTTGTTGGCGAGTGATGTTCTTCAGGACAACCAAATGAGCCAACTGATGGAATTGAATGCGACCAGTGCAAGCAAATTGTAAAGCTGACTGAGAAGAACGAAGCTCATGAGCGGGATTTAGTTCGAGCTCACAAGGCCCTTCAAGCTCAAAATGAGCTAGTGCTGGCATCCACAAAGAAGATTGAAGATCTGGAGAAGAAGAACAAGAGGATTATGTTCAGGTTGAAAGGTAAGAGGGAGGAGACTTTAAAGATAAAACGTGATGGGAATGATGGTGATGATGATGATGATTCCAGTGATGACGAATCGGATGATGAGGGTGATGAGGAGGAGGCTGGTGAAATTGGAGAGGAGTAAAAGAAAGAAGATGATGAGGATGATGAGCCTGAAGGTGATGCGAATGCATCAGCCTCAAACCAATCTGCTAGGGAGAGGCATACTAAGAAGAATCAAGATCAGTGAACTTCTTCCTCTGCTCCTCAAGCAGATGAGCCTCAAGAGAGAGACCAGAGTAATGAGTAAGAAATTTTATGTAATTTGAAATCTTGTGTAATTGATCATTGTATTACATTAATATAAATGATGATAATTTATGTTTAATGCGTTGATGATTCATTAGTGTGTACTTTGTTGATTATTCTATCAAACATGTGAAACTCAATAGGTCGATGAATATGATGTCGCTCCCATTCAGCAAATCAGGTCTCAACTTACAATGATTGTTGATTTGCAAGGGATTGTTAGACGATCTGTCAGTTACACTACAGAAGAGGGGGAGATCATCCACGATCTATCAGATGAACAGCTCGCAGAGATGTTCAAACTGAACCCGCATGAGATAGTTAGAGATGTTCCTAAAGTGGATGTTGTTAGTGATGAGGAGCTGCAAGGAGTGGATGAGATAAAGATAGAGGATGTCATGTCAGATCACTATCCTCGGTACAATGATAGAGATAGAGATGCTATACCAGACTTGGGTGAAACCTTTGTCATTGGTGCATTTGACAAGGTTGAGGAGAAAGTCATTGAGAAAGAAGCAGCAGAGAATAAAGCTCAAGCTGGTGATGTTGATGTTGTATAAAAGAAAGCTGAATGGGCTGCATGCTTAGCTAAGATGAAAACTTAGAGAGAGCTTCCATAGCAGAATGCAGAAACCAAGTTGTTCAAAGTTAAAAGACATCAGAAAGTGTTTGGAAAGATTGTTAGCCGGGCGTATATTGAGGATTTAGATGTCTATGCTATAAAACAGGAGAAAGGGATCGAGTACTTCAGATATTCACATGATCTGAAGACTCTCCCAGGTTTGAGTTAAACAGACTAGCAAGCCTGTATCTTTTATGTGCTAACCCAAGGAAAACGTCGGGATGGTTCGGGAAGGCCTTAAAGAAGGAATAGCACACGAGATGGGTCAAATTCAAACCTCAACAACCGAGGAGGTTTCATCATAAAACTGAAGTTAACTCAATCTCTGGACGAAGGAAGGTGGTGTTGAAGGGGAGACCTCCAAGGATGTCAAAGATTCCGTTGAGGGAAATGCCATAGGATTTCACACCTTATTTTTAGTGGTGGTATTACGATTGGAGGACGGGTGAAGAAGTAATTGTGCTGAACAGAGATGGCAAGATTGAGACAATCAGGGTATTCGACCCAATGTGGCTTACAAACTTGTCAGCAGAAGATGATTATACTTTTTACACGTGGCCATTGTTCTATGTTACAAAAGACACTGTACAAGCTCTCCAGTTCCAACATGTTATCAGACTCTGCTTTGCATTCGAGATTCATGCAGGAGTCACAAAAGAGGAGAAGTACAAGAAGTTTCAAGAGCATGCGAAGAGTGTTAAACAATAGAGTAACCTAGATCCAAGGGGGATTTTGTTGATACACGATAGTCCTAGTTTATTGTGCTTTAATGTTTATGTCTTTCACTTCTTACATATATGTAATTCAAGAACAATATTGTAATATGATGTATGTTTGGATGTAATGATATGTGTTTTGATGTTTATTTAACCTTGATTATATCATATTCTTATAACATTCATTATTACATGCTATATGAACTATATATATAGGTTTGAGGTTGTTGTGCAGAGTTCTGAGTCAACAATGATTCAGAAATATGTTTGACTTAGTCTTGTGGCTATTCATGCTAATGGACCATGCTTATGGACCAGACGCACGAATGGCCATGCTTATGAACTAGTCGCATGACAAAACCAGGTGACTGGATCAATCGTACGACTAAGACATAAGATTGGCCCAGTCACATGACTAAACCATTAGTGGAGTTCAATTGTGCATATGAATCAATCGCATGACTCAGTCGCAAGACTGAACTATGCAAATGGCTCATTCGTACGACTGAACACTGAAACCTATAAATACCATATAATTCGTGGAAAAACAAAACACTTCGAATATTAATATACCCCAGCCATCCAGAGCGTTCTAGTTCGTCCATCCAACTTCAAAGTTTGTTCCTCATCGATCTCTACTCATTCTTAACGTTTGTTTAATCATTAGATTGATCAGGTTATCGTTCTCACTATTTGATCTGGTTTCACGTTGAATAGGATTCCGCACTATTTGATCTGGTTTCACGTTGAATCAGTTAGTACTCCGTACGCACACGGTCCTAACAGAAAGTAGCTTTGGAAGACAAGCCCAAGACCAAGCAAGGGAATAAAAGGAATGCTTTGAGATCTTCCAAGAAGAAGATTGCTTCAGAAGAAAAGGTGGTGATAACTTCTTCCATGAACAGAGAAGCCTCGAAAGATAGTCATGTTGCTCAAGCCTCTTCAGGATCATTTACACTCATCAACCATAGGATGGAATGGAAGATTAGACTAGATTCTGCAGCCCAAACCTCTTCTTCCCAACCCATAGTTGAACCCCCATGCATACATTTTGGTTTAATTTTGTCATCAACATTAGAAAAGCCCAATACCAATAAGGCCTGGGCTTCCAGTAATAATTAATCATCTCACCTTATGTGCAGGGACATCCACATGACAAACATGGAAATATTTGCAATGTAGATAGTGGATGCTCCAGGCTTATGACAGGGAACAGATCTCTTCTTTAACAATTTTAACATTTTGATGGTGGTCATGTTCAATTTGGAGGTGAAGTCAGAGGATACATTTTTGGTAGTGGTAATGTATCCAAAGGTAAGGTAAAAGTTGACAAAGTACATTTTGTCTAACAGCTTCAACACAATCTCTTGAGTGTATCTCAGATGTATGATCAAAAGCGTCAAATACTTTTCACAGAACATGAGTGCATTATCCTCAAACCTGGGATCCTCAGGAGTTGGTGCTTCTCAGATCTCCCAAGAAAGGGGATATGTACAAGCTGGATATGAAAAGTACTTCCCCACCGGGAGAAGTTTCATGCTTTCTTTCGAAAGAAAATGGTGATGAATCAACACTTTGGCATAAAAGAATGTGTCATGTTAATTTTAAAACCATGAATAAACAGGTTAAAAATAACATGGTACATGGAGTGGCTAAGAAGGAGTTTTTCTATAAAGATAAATGTATTGCTTGTCTTAAAGGAACACAACATAAGCCAACCCATAAATCCAACGAAGTTAATTCCATCACCACTCCATTACACTTATTGCAGATGGATCTTTTTGGTCACACAAGTATAATGAGCATTGGAAGGAAATCATTTTACCTTGTGATAGTTGATGATTTTACGAGATTCAAAAGGGTATTCTTCTTAAGAACTAAAGATAAAACTGCTGAAATTTTAAAATCTTTTATTCTTAAAATAGAAAATCAAATTGACCACAAGGTAAAAACCATCAGAAGTGATCAAGGGACTGAGTTTAAGTATCAAGTTCTTGACTCATTCTGTAACTCAAAAGGGATTACCAGACAATACAGTGCACCTGGAACTCCTCAACAGAATGGTGTTGCTAAGAGGAGGAATAGGACACTTATTAAGGTTGCATGAACTACGTTAGCTGATTCAAAGGTGCCTCTAACTTTCTGGGCAGAGGTAGTCAGCATTGCATGCTATACACATAATAGAGTTCTTGTTGTTAATCCCTGTGGAAAAACCCCTTATGAGCTATGGAACAAGAGGTCACCATTCATTGGCTTTCTAAGGTCCTTTGGCAGGAGGTGTACCATACTTAACACAAAAGAAAATTTGGCAAAATTTGCTGAAAAGTCGGATGATGCTATCTTTGTTGGATACTCTTCAAGCTCTAAAGCTTATAGAGTATACAACATTAAGAATCAACAATTTGAGGAATCATCAAACATTATTGTAAGTGACCATACTTCTTGTGTTAAAGGGAATGGCCCTGACCATATCTTTAACTTAGAATTGTTTCCCAACTATTCTAAACCATCTTATGAGAATATGTCAGTTGGAACAGAAACTCAAAATGACTTCTTTGATGATCAACTGTTTAAGTTACCCAGACCTATTCCAATTTCTCCAAGAACGCATGAAGAGCAAGCTCCCAATACTGCAAGTCCTAAAAGCTTGAATATTACAGGAAATGGTGGAGCTTCAACAAGTTGTCAGTTAGTGGAGCCTTAAAATTCATTGGTTGACAACTGAAACATTCAATACCAAGCTGATGAAGATAGTAATATGGAGGAACAAGCAACTATTAATACTGCTTCACAACAAAATAACATTGATGTTGTCATTCATTCATTCAATTAGTCCTCATTGAATGAGTGTGAGATATCAGCTGGAATTATTATTCACAATGTTGAACAAAATCTTTTAAACTTGGGTCTATCTATGCAGTTAAATGTGATTCTAAGACTTAGGATTCACAACACTCATCCATCTGAAAACATCATCGGGGATGTCTTAGAAGGTGTGAGAACTAGAAGACAAAATCATAATGGTAATGTCTATTTGTACTTATGCTTTCTCTCCCAGATGGAACCCAAGAAGGTGGAGGAAGCTCTCAAGGACAACAGTTGGGTTAAAGCAGTACAAGAGGAGTTGCTTCAATTCAAGAGACAAAAGTTATGGTACCTATGTCCATTGCCACCTGGCCAGGTCCCTACTGGCACCAAGTAGGTGTTCAGGAATAAAAGGGATGATAGAGATTTGATCATAAAGAACAAGGCCAGACTTGTAGTTCAAGGATACACATAAGAAGAAGTGATAGATTACACTGATGTCTTTCCACCTTTTGCAAGACTTGAAGCAGTGAGAATTTTCCTTGCCTTTGTAGCATCCAACAATTTCACAATCCATCAATGTGATGTGAAATGTGCATTTCTGTATGGGGATATTGACAGAGAGGTCTATGTGTTTCAGCCACCTAGTTTTGAAGACCCACAACACCCTAACTATGTGTGCAAACTGGATACAACTCTTCATGGGTTACACCAAGCACCTAGGCTGTGATATGAAACATTATCTTAACTTTTTTGAAGAACGGCTACACTAGAGGCTATTCATAAGGAAGTCTGGGAAGGATATGCTGCTTGTACAAGTCTATGTTGATGACATTATATTTGGTTCATCCAATGACCAAATATGCAAAGACTTTTAAAGCATCATGAGGGAGAAATTTGAAATGAGTTCCAAAGGCAAGATGGATTTCTTCCTAGGAATTCAGGTCAAAGAGATAAAAGAAAGGTTCTTCATCAATCAATCTAAGTATGTCAAGGATATCTTAGAATGATTTGAGATGAAAAATTATAAGCCAGCCAAGACACCTATACAAAGAAATCACAATCTTTGTCTTGATTCCGAGGAAGAGGACACTAATCAACATTAGTACAGGGCAATTATTGGATTTCTAATGTATCTCACTACAAGTAGGCCTGATATCATGTTTGCAACTTGCATCCGTGCAAGATATCAGGCTGCTCCTAAGGTGTCTCACCTAATTATTGTCAAAAGAATTCTTAGATATCTTAAAGGAGCTCCCAAACTAGGCCTTTGGTATCCTAAGAACAAGGATTTCAATCTTTATGGCTACACTGACAGTGACTATGGTGGCTGCAACATCAACAAGAAATCCACATCAGGATGATGTCAAATTTTTGGTGGAAAGATCATCTCTTGGCAATGCAAGAAGCAATCATGTTTCTCTACATCAACTACTAAAGCTGAATACATTGCTGCTTCTGGCTGCTGTGCTCAACTGCTATGGATTCAGAATCAAATGTTAGATTATGGTTTCAACTTCATGGAGACTCCTATCCATATAGACAACAAGAGTGTTATTTATATTAAAGAAAATCTAGTAAAGAATTCCAAGACAAAGCATATTGACATCAGGTATCATTTCATTCGAGATATAAATGAGAAAAACTTAATCAAACTAGTCAAAGTTGATACAAATGAACAATATAAAGATTTAAGTATTTAATTACGGCTACTAGGATGATCAACATTGGTTAGTAAATCTCTTTCGAAATTATTTTGAAAATATGTTATTGTTTATTTACAATCTAAGCCCTGTAACAAATGGTTTTCTCCAAATATTCTAAGTATAAATTCTTCCATAGAGAAATTTACCCTTGAAAGAATACTTTGCTTTTCTTCTGAAGCCAAATTCCTTTGTACAACTATTCTCTTCTAAACAGTGTTTGGCCTCGGAAGATCACTTAAACATAGATCAAGTTTCATTCCGAAGTTTACTAACTTCTTCTCTTGGAAGAACACTTTACCCTCGGAAGCAAATTTGTCTTCAAGACATAATTTGCTTCGGAAGATAAAGTGGCTTCGGAAGACAAAGTGGCTTTGGAAGACAATGAGGAAAAAGAAACTCTAATGTTCTCGCAGAAGCAATTTTACTCTCAAAACAAAACTTTACTGTGTAATGGAAATATTTGGGCCCCACTCTGTAAAAAGTAAGATTTTATGAAAGATTGTTAGAATATTTTAATGACTTATCCTTACCGCCCCTATCAAATCAAGCCGCATAGTGTCACTTCACCTTATTGGTTTGATCTTTCACCCCACATATAAAAAGATTCCGACTTTCTTTTCTACTTTCGTTACCACTGTAAAAGCCCTAGATACCCATTTCCATTATCACCTTCAAATTTCAAATTCCCTCCTTTAAACAGTACCTTAAAACAATGGCTCTAAACCCTCAAAACAACCAAGTCGCCATCCTTGACTCTTCTAAGGATGTCGACTTTGCACCAATCATCCAATTTCTGACCCATTCTGCATATCTTCCTACTCTATCTGTCAACACCACCATTTAGTCGAACCATATGGCTGACTTCTGGGCTAATGGTCAAAATGACATACTCAACAATGAAAGGGTTATCCGGTCTAGATTCTATGGATAAGAAACCATTATGAGTGAAACCACCATAGTGAACCATAAGTGAACATCTAGAACTCCACAACGTAGGAGCCCCCACTGAATTCTCCAAAACTGATTTAGAAGACACAAACACCCAATTGGGGTATGATGGAGATGTGAGCAAGTCTAAAGTTTACAAATCAACTTTTCTTACAACTAGAAGTACTTGCTCCACATCATTCTACACAGCTTGTCAAACAAATTCGGGGGTTGGGATCAAATTCCCTATGATCTGGGCTGCCTCGTTCATGGGTTGGTAAAAAGCCTAAGGTTCAACTATTCTTGATTTGTGCTGAATAATTTGAGAGGAAATCTCATCAGGAAAACATTTTACATGCATTCCCAATTTATTCAGCACAAAATCAACTGTGAGCTAGATCAGGACAAACTAGAATATCCAAATATTCTAGTAGTTCCTCACATAAGGCCGGGTATCTTCAAATGCTAAAGAAGTATCCACCAACTTCACTGGAAGATTCACTCAACTACTTCTAGGTATGCTTGATCCCATGGCTCCTGGTGACATCCTTGCTGGCCTAGTAGGGATTGAACAACTGCCTCCTGTTCAAGCCAAAAAGGCTAGAGTGGAACACAGGGCTCCCACTCAGCCAGAGGTCCAACCATCCTCTACTACTGAACTCAATATCAGTATTGAGTCTCTTTAGTCTCAACCCGATGAGCCTATTGCCTAAACCTCAAGCCCTCAGGGTGAGTCCCAACACTCCCCTGAGCAGCCACAAAGGGACATCCACATTATCAGCACAATGCCATTAGATGTTGACTAAGGTCCCTGGTCATTAGGTATAACTAATATATCCTTCACTGACCATGAACCCAAACTGATGAGGATTTTATGTTTCCTCAGTGCCATGATGTTGATCTACCACACTACTCTCCAGATCAACTGAGCCTCAGGGAACCTCTGACTTCTAGCCACATCAGTTAAGCCAAACTGAGGTGAGTCCTACAAGTGTGGAGGGGACTCATATAGACTCTTCTGCCACTACTGATAGTGTCTTATTGACCTCTAAGGACTGTAGTAACATTGCTGAGACTGAGTCTATGGCAACCTTGACAATTGACATCTCCAAAAGAGATATTAAAATTCATAACGTAAACCAGGGCGTGAAGATACCATATCTGGTGGTGAGTATGAACATACTAGATATGTTATCTCATCTCCCTATGATTCTTCTAAAGAAGATGAGGGAAGTCTAAAACTAACCATTCAGTATCTGCTTTCTAAAGTCTTAAGTCTTGATTTCAAGGTTAGGACTTTAGAAAACAGGTCTGCCACTCAACAACTTGAAATCGAGAGTCTCAAGGCCGAACTAGCTGAGACACAGGTTGAGAAGCCTGTTAGGCATGTATCAATTCAGGTGTCTTTAGGTTCTTCCTCTAGCTCATCTACTTCTCAAGATGATGCTACCAAAAAGGGGGAGAATGTACAGAGACAAACACATGAGGATCTTACCTTGGCCATCTCAACTCCATCCTCACCTATAGGAAGTTGCTAGTTGTAAGTAGCAAGGCAGTAGTAGCGGCTCAAGAGTCTGTCAACAATAAAAGAAGAGTGGAGGTGATGGATAGGCTTATCAATCTAGGATTAGGCAATGTGGAAATTCTCCCACTCCCACTTATTGAGCTTATTAAATTGGAAAAGGTAACCTTGCTACAATGGAGAAGGAGGAAGCAACATGGTTGGCCGTGGAAGAAGAGAAGAGGAGGAAGAAGGAAGAAGATAAGCATAGGAAAAGGGTGTAGAGGATAGCCTTATTATGCTAATGAGGCTATTATCTGGAAGAGCTGACTCCTCATGGAAATGAGACAATCTTGTTCCTTTTCAACAAAGAACAAGATCAAATCAACAAGGAGAGGAAGAAGGCTACCAGAGCAAAGGTGAAAGAGAAGAAAAAGAAGGAAGAGGAGGCCAGACTTGCGGCTGCCAAGAAGGTGGGAGACATAGCCTGGATGAAGGCTTATCTCAAGGCCCATGGCTTGACCGGTAGGCAAGTAGGACCCGTATCAGATAGGACCATACAACGACATGTCAGTGATATCAAAACTGTCATTTTCTTAGGAAGAAGGAAAGAGGTGCATCAAACTCAGAGTGTATAGAGGATGGTACCCAAGCCAACACCCAAAACACAACCATCAAAACCTGAGCCCACACCTCTTCCCTTTCCCATTAAAACCGAACCCACTACTAAACCCTGAACCTACACCATCAGCCCTAATCCCCTTAACATCCACTACCACTCAACAAAAACCTCTACTACTCATCCTGAAACCCAAAACAAAATCCAAAACCTTACAACTACGTAGGCAATCCTCTAAACCATCTAAAGCTCTGAACTTAGAAGAATTCATGGAGATCAAAGGAAAGCTCATCAAATGCAGAACCCTAAGCGACATCTCTTGTGAGAAAGAGTCTATAAATCTAAGATACATTGATGGCTCTTCATGTTCTCTTACAAGAGATGTATTCCTTAATTTTCCTAGATTAACATAGACCAAGGTCTTCAACTCTTGGCTACAAACTCATATTTCCTCAAAGAAGAAGAGAAGAAGTAGAGAATAAAACTGGTGACTCTACTGAATACTAGGAGAGGGGATAAACTGCCAAACAAACCCTCATTCCTAAGAAAAAGATTATCTAGTAGAGGTTTGATGACTCCTCTCATAACTTTGTTGTGAAAAGAGAGAATGGTGAAGTCAATAGACTTGACACACCATCTCTGCTACACTTAAGCAGGTTTTACATTACTGAGTTAGCAGAGAAGCCATTCTCCAACCCCTCAAACTCCAAAGAAGCCGATCATAATATAAATCATCTAGGCGGTCTTTATCTTGTTAAGTTAACAAAGAAGGCAACAATTGAAGAGAAGTCGAAGCTGAGAAAGGATAAAGAAGAAAGTGCCACTACTAAAGGAAGATCATTCCTTCAAATGATTCAAGGCACTACTTCAGAGTCTATAGTTAGATGGGAATATGACTATAATTCCTATTAGCTAACTCTCTTCAGAAGGCAAAAAGAAAGGGTACACGTCATTCACCAAAACAGAATAGATCTCCTATCCACCAATGACTTGTACAAGCTTTTCAGTACTACTTCTGGAAAGAACAAAGAAACTAACAAGTATCTTCTTTCCTTGGTGCTAAAAGTTTTAAGAAGAAGAGGAGAGTGAAGTTTTGGTAGCATCAGCTTAGGGTGAGTTTGTTGGATCATATGAGACTGGTGCAACCAAAACTACCTTAGAAGATTTTAAGTGCAACTGAGCAAAGGCTTTCGAAGACAAGGATGCACTTCCGAAGCAAAGTTAAAGATCTTTAGAAGCTTAAGGATGAAGAACTTCCATAGGAAGAACTATGTCTTCCAAGACTAAATAGTTCTCCTTCCAAAGTACAACACTTGGAAGATTCAAGACAAAAGCCTTCCGAAGAAAAAGGTCATGAAGACTTGTTGAAGTCCCGGAAGAAGTTGACCCTTCCGAAGTATAAATGGTTAAGGAAGACTTTATTCTTCCGAAGCCATTTTACCTTTGGAAAAACTAACTATGGACCAGTGGACATAAGTATGATAGGACTGATGATTCTGATATACTGTATGATGTTTTCCCACCCCCATGTAGTTGACCATACTTTATTCCACTATCCACCTTTATTAGATAGTATAGTTACAACTTTAGTAGGTAACAAAAGGTAAGTCATGGACCTGCCATGACTACCTAATCTAGGATACTATTTTATCTTAGATACCTTATGTCTAGCAATGTAGTATTTGTTTAGATGTAAGTTCCAGCTGCTTTTCAAAGTATAACCGGCTATAGATAGTAGTGTAAATAGTTTCTCAATGTAACTCATTATCTTGAAAAACCATTTCTTGTGTTCATTAACATAGTATATTATCATCAACTTAGTTTGAGATTCTTCATCATCAAGAGTGAAACTTAGTGAGTTTGAGAGAAAATATTGTTTTGAGAGACCAACACCGATCCTGCAGGCAGGCAAGTGGGTCTAATGTCTAAGAAGATCCTACAGTTACTGACATTCACTTAGGAAGAAGGCAGGAGGTAACTCAAAGATAAAGTGTTCAGAGGATGGCATCCAAATCAGCATGCAAACCATAACCCACAAAACCTATGCCACACCTTTTCCCATCAAAATTGAACCAAAACTAAACCTAACACCCCTGAATCCATACCATCAGCCTTACCTACATCCTCACCTACTGCTTCTCTACAAAAACCACCACCACCTATCCTTAAACCCAAAAACAACCTCAGACCCAATCACTACCCAAACAATCTTCTAAACCATCTAAGCCCCTGTCCTTAGAAGAGTTCAAGGTCATCAAAATGAAGCTCATTAACTACACAATTTTAAGCAACATTTCTTGTGAAGAATAGTCTATTAAACTAAAATACATTGATGGCTCTTCATTTTCCATCATAAAAGATGCATTCCTTGATCTGCTATGAGGAACACTGGACCAAGCTCTCCAACTTCTTGCAACTAACTCAGACACACTTAAAGAAGAAGGTAAGAAGTTAAGAATGAGACAGGTGACTCTGCTGGACAATAGAAAAGGGGACAAGCTGCCAACTAAGCCCCTCAATCCTAGAAGGCAAATTGTTCAGTGGAGGTTCGATGAACCTTCACATAGCTTTGCGGTGGAAAGGGAGAATGGTCAAGTAAACAGACTTGATACGCCATCTCTGCTACACTCCAGCCGATTTAACATTGCTGAGTTAGCAGAGAAACCACTCTCCAATACCTCCATGTCACACCCTGAAAATCCATGTGACACGTCGAATATTTGTTAACTAGTCATTACATTCCATTAATTCTTGTAAGAGTTAGTTATGTTAATAATGAAACCTTGGGCGTTCATTTGATTATTAAATTAATAAGTTTTTCATAGAGTTTAATCATGAGTTTTAAATATAGAATTAAAACAAATAATTAAAACAATAATGCTTATTTATAAATTTATCAAGCCAAGAATTTATAAAAATTTTATTGTTAAAGGGTAATTTAAAATTTTAAAAGAGTTATAAAATAAATTGATATGTCATTAAATTAAGTTATAGGGTTTAAGTGTTAAAATTTTTAGATTTTAAACTAAATTATTACGTTTTGGGCATAAAATAATAAAGTTTAAAATCAGGACCAAAGCTGTAAAACCTTTAAACAAAACCCCCCACCCCCTTTCTCTTTCTTTGTATTTCCGCTGGCCGGCCGACGAGCCCCCAGCACGGCGTCAACAACCCAATAAGGCCTCCAAACCCGGTTTTTTAACCCCAAACCACCCCCTAATCGATTCGCGAACCTGTTTTGAACCTGAACATGGGTTTAATTCGATCTGAACGCGTATTGATGACAATAAACACAAGAACCGAACCCCATTAAAACGAAGTCCGTTTCTGCACTTAAATCATATTATTAATGCAATTAATAAAGCGAATACATTCGTATAATCAATTGGAAATCAATGAAATGATAAGGTTTATTTGAAAAAACAATTTGCGTATCCAAATCAACTCGTAAACCCCGTGAACAAATTGATGTCGTCGGGTATCCAATTGATCAAATTAAAGCTATATAATAGTGGCAAACCATTTCCTTTGATTTTCTTACACTCACTGCACTCTCAATTCCACCAAAAACACACACACACACTCAACACAATTATACCAAGACCCAGTCACGACTTGGTTCGAACCCGTACTAGTAGTTGCTTCATCAAATCAGGAAAATCAACAGGGCTTTACAATCGATTAAGCATGCGGAATAAAGCCCTATGATTAATCCTATTAACATCAGTGATTGGATCATCAATAGGATCGATTTTGGTTCCAGGCTTCATGTGCAAATTGGGTTTTTTGATTGTTAAAGATTTTATTAATTTAAAATGAAATGTTAATAGGCATAGGCGCCTAGCACCCGCATTAATTTTTTAGTGCTTTTACCAATTTTTGTAAATTCTAGAAATATTCAAATATATATATACTAGTAAGGAACCCGCGCGATGCGGCGGAGACGACATCGACATATTTCACAATGCGATATTGACGACATTGACATATTTCACAATGCGATATTTGTTTTCGGAATGCATGCGTGGCTTCTATTGTATAGTCTATTTATGTCATGAGCATCACAAAACTCAATTAAATAACAGCACACGAATAAGAAAATGTTTTTCATAAACATAGTACGTTAAAACTAAATATCTGAGCACACGAATAAGAGAATACAAGTCATAAACATAGTACGTTAAAATTAAATATCCGCATGTCAACTACTTGGATTTGATGAGATCATTTTTTGTCATAAGTTCCCAGACCCTGCTCTTCAGCGGGATAAACTGGGTATGTTTGTTTGTCTGTTTGTTTGTTTATTTTTTGTCATAAGCCTTACACATCCCAATGACCTCATCAATATGCTTCGACCACCATTCTTCATTGGTGTCCAAACTGGAAGTTTCTTGTGTCACTTCCATTTTTACCGTAACTAATTCTTGATGCGGACTTTTTTGCATTTTCTCCTGTTTGACTGAAACATGCACTGAAAAATCAATGTTAGTAGTGTTTTATTAAGACCAGAAGGTATATAGATTAAACTATTAAACTATAGTATAGATATGTTAAATTGATACCATGCATGTCTTGAAATTCCTTCTTTGGTTCATCCATAATAGATTTCTACTTTATGTAAGAGAAAACGAACAAGTCAGTATGTTATAAAGTATATATATTTGATAAACGAAATCATGTCTTAACTTATATTTTTAATTTTGTTAGCAATTAATATAGAGTAATATGTAATTAGCATACATTCAGAATATAAAAACTTAAGGCACATAAATCTATTAACTTACTTTCATTTATATACACATGCAACTCATTCATCACGTAACACTTCCCGATAGACAACATTTGAGGTGCATACTCCGTCTCCTCTAAACTTCTTTGAAGGATGCACTAACACCTTTGTATTTTCGTGTGATATCCCTCTTGACAATGCCACATAAAGTTGTCCATGTGAAAACACAAATTCCGGTAGCTAAACGCCAACGTGCGGAATTTTTTGACCTTGAGCTTTATAAATTGTCATTGAAAAGATTAGTCAAATGGGAAATTGTTTTCTTTTTAGTTTGAAAGGGAACATGTCGTCTTCAGAAAGACATAGAGGGATTCTTGGCAAAAATATTCTTTTCCCAATATGTTGGCCAACAGCTATTTCCGCATCAATAACATTGTGTTGGAAACCTTTACATATCAATCTTGTGCCATTACATAGACCATGTGATGGATCGATATTTCACAACAATAATATGGGACATCCAATTTTTAGTCGAAGCTTATGAGGCGGCAAACCACTCACAGTTAGTGAGTTTAAGAACTCGATCGGATAAAAGTTGTTATGATCATCTTCTGCTTCGTCAAAACTATAGTAAATTTTTTCCTCCCCTTGAAATATGTCGATCATTTGATCATTAATCTCATCACCACTCTCATTTCGAGTTGATAGTATTGCTCGGGAGATTATATAATCCGAAGAATACAAATTGTTTGAAATAGATGGAAAGATGGCATTAATCAATTCTTTTATAGAGTTTTCTCGAATGATGCATGGAATTGTCATGTCATCAGGTATGCGGATAAATGTTCCTTCAATTGATTCTTTGGTTCCATCACCGACTCTGAAAAGTAAATCAGAAAACCACAGGTCATTAAGCGCTCTCATATTTATGGTCAACCGCAACTTTTTAGTCTAAGACCAAAGAGGCGACATTCTTAGGCTAGAGTCTACAATCTGTGCTCGAGTGCCACGTTTAATAACCGGCAACACCTGTCTGAAATCACCTCCCATAACCATTATCTTTCCACCAAATGGGAGACTAATGCCTACTATGTCTTGCAACGTCCGATCAACAGCCTCGATCGCCTGTCGTTTTGCCATTGATGCTTCAGCCCAAATGATTAATTTAGATGACCTAAGTAGTTCAGCAGCCCCACATTGTTTCTTGATGTTGCACATTGAATTATTATTAAGATTTATGGGAATCTTGAATCTCGAGTGAGTCGTTCTCCCCCTGGCATATTATTGGCTGCATCACCCGATGAAGCTGTTGCGAGAGCAATTAGACCACGTGAACGAACTTCAGCAAACAACGCTTTGTACAAAAAAGTTTTTCCCGTTCCACCTGGACCATCTATAAAGAACACACCTGGTAAATCATTATCCACATGCGTCATTATCACATCAAACACGACGTTTTGGTCCGATTTAAGTGAATGTTTTGCACATAAGTGTTCAGCTTCAACAACTATCGCATACTCCTCTTGCACCTCATGATGACGTACAGATTGTAAGTGAGAATCTTCTGTTATGTCCGGAAGATCGAAATCATGGAGATTTTTACCCATAGATTGTAGAAACACCCTAATTTCAGTAAGAACTATATTTTGCACTCGTTCACCACTATGACAATGTAACCTATGGTCTTCAGATAATGAGTCAAAGTGGTCATTCCATAACTTTCGAACATCTCCAGGTTTGCAAAAAATTATTAAAGTCACGAATAACCTTCTAAGAGCCTTGGGAAACTGAAATAGAGACGCTTCTGCGAGAGATTGCGATAAACTTTCATCATTCTCAATTATGCCTATCTCAAGAGCTGCTTTTCGAAACATTGTGTGCTTTACGCCATTAATTGTGCAAAGATCTTCAAAAGAAGTAGGCCCTTTAACATTTGAATAAAGTATGCGTAAATAATACCTTTCTCCTTCAGCTGGATTAGCATAAACAATATGACCTCTTTGTGGTTTTTGCAAACGATGATTCCAACGACGCGAGCCTACATTCCACGTGAAGTCTTTTGGAAAATCTTTATGCAAATATTGTCTTGTTGTTTCATCTACTCTATTTGTATCAAAAAATGAAGTTAGCATGGTTCTCTTATCTCTTTCTTTGTTAACAATTTCAGAAATTATATCATTATCTCTAAATCTAACCATTTGATGATTCAGAAGATGTAGTTGTAAGGCCAACACAGCAGGATGAATTTGAGAAAGAGAGAAAGAAAAAATGCGCCACATAGCCTCTGGGGGTGATACATATCATGCATCTTGAAATCTCTTTATCTCATTAGTCATTAATGACAACCTGTTGCTCATCTTGATCGATTTGAATAACTTGTTTATCATGTCCTTTGTAAACATATTTGAATAAATATTTCACAAATTTTATACTTGAGCAAACCTCTACATTCATGTGACAGTTGAACATCATTAAAAGCCTTGGGTTATATGGGACAACCCATCTATTATCAAGAGTTTTTCCTCGTACATCCACTTTTATTCCATTATTTCTCCTTCGATATAATGGATATGCATCGTCTCCTTGTGTTGTCTGTTCATTAAACTGCCTGGGATAGCGAAAACGACAAATTAGAGGATCACCCTGCATGTAAGGATTGTTTGTTCGTAAATGTCCGCAAGGACATGAATCATGTGCTTGACAACAAGCTCATGCAATTTGGGATATCATGATATGTCGGGAATTTCAGCACATACAATCTTATCATAATGGTCGGGATTATTGATTTTGTGTTGCGGGTACATGATAAGAAGAAAATGTGCATGTGGCAAACCACGCTTTTGAAACTCGATGACATAAACGTATGCTTTGACTTCTCGTGGAATATCTTTCTTGAAGAGTTGTTCCTTAAGATCCTCTAATTTAGCATGAAACACTCTTGAAACAAGTCCTGGACGATCTTGTATGATTTGACCAACTTTCAAATTATCACATATCTCAGGCCCCCGAGGATTACACGTCACTGTAAGGAACAAATCAGGCTTGCCGTCATCTTGAACTAAAGTCATCACATCTAGAAACTGAACGACACATGTCGCGAGGCCCTCCGATAAAAGATGCAGGCAAGACAAACCGTTGTCCCACTCTGTTTGGATTAACCTCACCAGCATTAACGCAATCCACAATACCTTGATACAGATCTGCTCTGATCTTAGCCTGGTTTTGTTCACAAAATTGTAAACGTTGCGTCTCAGTCTTTATGTAAACATCTACAGCAAACTGTTGTAGTAATCTACCACTGAACAGAAGCACGTTCTCAACAGATCGAATTTGGAATTTGTAACAGTAGTACTCTCGCATAGCTACGGTTGTTCTACAACGTCGTGTGTTTGCCTCGGAATAATTAAAAATAATACACGTTAGGGTATTATTTTTTATCATCACTTTAAAAGATACATAAATTGTTGGCACCTTCCATTTCTTCGTCGATGTTGCCATTATTGTTGTGAACTTCATTGAGTAGTACTCCTTGACGTGGTATGTGAGGATGCCAACCCGACTCACCATTAGGAAAAAATAGAGGATAGGATAATGGATCGTAACAACCAAAGTAAGGCTGGATAGTTTGACTATATTCTAACCTAAAGTACACAACAATACTTCTTTTGTACGAAGTGATATTGTCGTTACCTTCCACCCAAATTCCAGCAACCTATAAAATGTTGCATTATAAATATGTAAATCAATATGTAGTGTACGGTAGAAGATCCACACGTTGAAGTAAAAATAATATTAGTTAAACCTCGGATGTCGTTGGTCGGTTGTACACCCTTTGGTCAAGATCCACGGCAGCATTTAAAGTGACTCTATAGTTGTCTAGAGGTCCTTGTTCTGCAAGACTTCGAAATGTGTTGACATATGGGTTTGTAGAAAGAGCATGTGTTTTCATCTCAGTGATGCTTCGATCAAGATTGGGCCATTGGAGTCTATGATCTAACTCGGTATCGGGATCATAAAAATACAACTGTAAATACCTAGGTTTTCCATCCCTCGAAACTAATTGGTCGATTTTGTGATATATTCCTTTATGTGCACGAAACGTATAGACACCGGCTCTCATATTGTTTATTGTATCATCCAACGTCACACCCATTAAGGCGAAAGAAAAATTGGTGTTATAAGCACGTATGTTTTGCCTAAACATTTTTCCAACTTCATCTTACGATGTGAAAAGTTGGTACAATTCTTCGGGAATTTCTGAATTTGCTAATATTGTTTTTCCACTCATACAACAAAAGGTTGCAAATTCAAATGTGAATCGTTTGGCTCCACAATGAGGACATGGACTACGTTCCTTCAAGACACGATGATCTGTAGGTATACCATCATAAACATTATACGGATCCTCTTCTATGTCCGAAATGTTTCGAATGGATGGTTGAATTTAACACCTAAGGAATTTGTTGTAATAAGTAACAGGAGTTGTAAAAGAATGTCAAGTTTAATGAAAAAACTTTGTTAAATAAATAGAACCCTTGTGATGTTTTAGGTAAGACTTCATTGAAGACACGATGGTCTCTAGGTCTACCATTGTAAACAAAATTATACGGGTCCTCTTTAATAATCTCATCTCGGATGGATGGTTGATCAATATCGTCAGAAAATTGAGGTAATAGTGTTCGCGGTTGAATTCGAATACCTAATGAATTCCAAGTATTAAGTGATGAAAAATGAAAAGATGTCAACTTTAATAATGAAACCATTGTTCAATAAACTATAAACCTCGTGAAATTTTGAGGCATGATTTCATCATTTATAAAGGGGAGTGTTGTTGTCGGAGTACTATCATCCATTGGAGCACATCTAATTTGAATACCATTTGAATTACGTTTTCCATCGGCTTTGCGTGTATCATAGCATGCTTCATCTCGAGCCTTTCTTTTTTCAGTCGAACTACATGACACATTTTGTTATCGCATTTGTGTTATTTAACTACTATTAGTATTCGAGATTCATAATGGCGTCCTTTCAATTGTTGGATCACTTTGGGGGGCATGGCTTGCACCAATCTTTTATAGATTGTTAT
This sequence comes from Flaveria linearis, assembly GCA_024085815.1. Taxonomy (NCBI): domain Eukaryota; kingdom Viridiplantae; phylum Streptophyta; class Magnoliopsida; order Asterales; family Asteraceae; genus Flaveria; species Flaveria linearis. Next base: position 53,498,185 of record CM044008.1, read on the forward strand.
TTTCTTTGCAAGAAACATAATATCGTCTATTATACTCTTCCCTTTTTTCAACTGACGTAGAAGCACTTGAGGTAGCGGGTTCATTACAATCTTTTGATTGCCCATTCTTTTTACGTGAAGCATAATATCGCGCGTTGTACTCTTTTGTTTTTCAACTGACGTAGATGCACGCGAGGTAGAAATGTCAGTATGATCTTTTGGTTGCCCATTAGTAATTGTAAATTGATAAATACCTTGTAAATTAAATAAAAGAGACTTATCTTTGATAATCAATTTATGAAAACATCATTACAATAACAGTAGACTACATGTGTTCCGAGCAAAAACTAAAAGTGAAAAGTTAAACTAAAAGTGAAAAGTTAAACTAAAAGAGCTGGTGAAACTAAGGCCTCCACAAAAACTACACCCTTTGAACCACGAAATGAAGTAACAGGATAAAAACATTCCAAGGGCTCTACATCCATTTTAATTTCATAAAGCTTTCCCAAATTGGTCATCACAAACCAATTACCATTTGTCATAAAACGTGTTATGTCACACCATATTGAGAGCGGGATAGGAGGGATCGGAGAATATGACACGACCTTAATCCAGTGCTCCCCTTGTAGCAACCATAACTCTACTGACATCTAGCGTATGCCAGTACTAACAAACATGTGAAGTTCATTTTTTACATTAACTAAATCCTGATATAAAATTCCTGCAGAAGGAACCGGTGGAAAGCTTATCTCGTTAAGCTGCTCTGAATTAACATCAAAACAAATGACCATATTTATTCCTCCAACCCAGTACTCGCAAACAGTGAAATACAAAGTATTAGCACATAACGTAGCAGTTGACCAAGAGAATGCGGGGATAACATACTCCGGTCTTGTTACGAAAGGTATATTTCTCCAAGAGGATGATTTCCTAGAATAAATAGATGCACGAAGTACACCACACCTACGCTTTACATGCAAGACCTTGTAATCATCGCGAGCATCAATGTACAAACCAATAGCGTTAGCTTTTTGTTCATAGAATCCATAGCAACGACAATGAGGTGTTGACAAATACTTGTAAGCACCGGTTACTGGATTCCAAAGAAGCAACTCAGATGTATGATTCAAGCGAACACATAACAATCCATCCAAATGTGAACGAATCGAGACATCATGAAATGGAAATGGGACGATGGTGCTTGGCCCATAATCACCGGTTTGAAAGTCAATTGGATGAACAGAGCATATTTGGTCTCCGATTAATAGGATTCTCTGATTGGATGAATTTAATGAGCGGGAGCAATGTACCCTTGCAAAGTCTTCCGTTGATAGGAAGGCATACCATTCCTTACAAACAGACTTAAAACGATATAAAACCTTTGCTGGCAGCCTTGTTAATATCTCAAATATGATTATTTCAACCAGTAGGGCAACCATGGTGACACCTTCGTTCACAAATATTGACTAATTATCTGTATAATATAATTCTCCTATGAATTAGTATTTAGGTGAAGAAAAGTGTGGTTACATTACATGTATAGCATACTACACAATACAGTAATATAAATGAATATTATGCAAAGCAAAACATAGTTCTACTAATTAATGCTTAAAATAATATTGTCTACACACATTGTGAGGTTGATATTTTATGTGGTGATTAGTTCAAACTTTATAACTTTTTTTGATTAGGGTTGTTGGTTTCAAGCAAACTTGTTGTAATAATCAGTGTTTAAGTATAATGTCTGTGTTTATGATTTGATTACATTTGTCTTTCTTTTGTTCTTTATAATATGAATATGAGATTATGCTTTTTATAGTTAATGCATGAGATATGAATATAAGTTCTTTGTAAATTCGTTAAATTTAATTAAAATTAGAACGCAAGAAAAGCCAAAACATAAAAAATAGACGTCTAACCATAGAAGTTAATTAAAGAGTTCATTGTAAACATGTTAAAATGAACATGGAATCTAAGGACGACCAATCCTTTCAATATCACGTGCCTCGGGCATGTTTGGTTCATAGGCAATTGTTTTTAAGTCTGTAGAAATCAAAATATTTTCTGAAAACAAAATGTAAGGTCCCGTTCTCGGGACGCTTACAGTTGGATCCTCATCGCTCTTTAAACATATATTTTCGCTTATCTTTCATAAACATTGCAGCCGAAACATTTAAAAGAGACATCTCATTTCATCATGAAAGCTTTTGCAAAGTAATACATCATTAATCAATTACAAAATAGTCATAAACAGTGACTTTTAGTAGTAAGAGGATTACTTGGGTAATCCCGTTTATCCGAATCCTCTACAAATACCATTTTATTTTATAAATACATGCAACATAATACATTGCAAAAATATTGACAAAGGAATGCCATCCCAGTAGAGCTGAGTATCCGCCTCGTGCCATCCTCAGCAACCTCACCTGCCAACTGGAAACACATAAAAAGTCAGAGATGCTGAGTGAGTCCTGGTTTTATAATAAAACATACTTTTCTTTCATTAAAACCGTTTCTTTACTTTTGGCTATCACGCATCATACGTACACATAGATAATATCATTATTATCTTCTGTTCTCATTCTTTCTTTCATTCGTTCACTGTCTTTAACTATCATTCGTTCTCTGTCTTTCATTTGTTCATTGTCTATCTTTAACTATCATTCATTCTCTATCTTTCCTTTGTTCATTTTCTATCTTTAACTATCATTCGTTCTCTGTCTTTTGTTTGTTCATTGTCTATCTTTAACTATCATTCGTTCTCTATCTTTTGTTCGTTCATTATCTATCTTTAACTATCATTCGTTCTCCGTACGTCTTTAACATTCTTACTCTTTCATCTTTATCTCTTTTCTTACATCTCCCTTAAACCTTACCTTTCTATATCATGGTACTGGACCTAGGCCCATCATAGACCTTCTATAACGGTGCATCGCATCTTTTGGCCACAGTACCTAAGGTAAAGCTTAAGGGCATTATCACTATGAACAATAACTTTTTGTATCCTGGTGCTGGACCTAGGTCAATATCACAGAACTTCTATAACGGTGCATTGCACCTCCTGGCCACAGCACCTAAGGTAGAGTTTAAGTGAACCATTGCCATAAGCAACATACTTCTGCAATCGTGGTACTGGAACTAGATCTATCATAGACCTTCTTTATTGGCGCACCACACCCCCTGGTCACAGTACCTAGGATATGCAGCGATGGTTCTATACAATGGTTGATCATCGTGTTAGGATTTCACCCTCCTCGTGGCATACAACCACGATTACTGAGGTCGCAAGACAAGGATCCCATATCGAGTCTGTTGCAACCATAAGGTTGCATACCTCCTTTATTTGCTTGCAAGACTTATTACTCTCATTCATTATTAATGCATGCATTCATTCATCATGTTCCTCTTTCTTTATCTTTCACTTTACGTTACATAATATTTTTCATTCATTCATAAACAATACATGTAAAGATACGGAAGGATAAACATACATCAAAACAAGGAACACGACCTTTACAAGTCATCAGTCACCACCATCATACAAGGCTACATCATACTTACTTAACTACATCATGCATACACATGCAATACTGTCATCATCGAGCCGAACATAACTTCTAAGCCTCGACGGTCGTCTCACGTGCACCTACGGGAGCTATCACATCATTACTCACCCTCGCTCTTCTCCCGAAGGCCAGTACGTGAACTATATCTCTCCTCGTACACAACAGCCCTATTTAGGCGATTAGGCACCCTTCAGTGGCATGGCTTCCATGCGACTTAACACTATGCGATTGTACCAATGCGGATGAGCATCCATGCGGATGAACACCCAATCGTACGAATGGACTCTCTATCGTGCGAATGAACACTATGCGATTGGGCTTCTATGCGACTGAACATCTATGCGAATGGACCTATGCGACTGAACTCTCAATCGTACGACCTGTCGTGCGACTGAATCCCCAGTTGTGCGATTGAGCCTCAGTCGTGCAATTGAACCTCAGTCATCCCTCAGTCGGCTGATTGGCCCTCCAGTCGCCTAGCCCTAGCTGGGCAGCGACTGGAGTTCATCCCGAACTGCATCCGCGACATACGGCCTTCAACCCTTCTAAACTCATTCTAAGCCCAAATCAACCCTCCTAAACCTTAGGGAATCATACTATGACATCATAAAAGAACATAAAAGTCCAAAGTCGCACTCTAAACACACTACACACAATTACACCCAAATGGGTCAAACAGACACATTTCCAAAAACGGGTTTATATGTGTTCCAGCCCCAATAATCAGTTGAAAACAAGTAAATGAGGGGTCCTAGAACTCACACAAACAAGAAGAAGATGAAGAGCTTCGTTTGGAGTAGTTACTCGATGAATTTTGAGCCCGAATCATCACTTTTCTCTCTTTTTCTCTTCTTTCTCTCTTCTTTTGTTTTTGGCTGAGTTTTGCAAGTGTGGGGAGGGGGAGATGGCTGCCCTCTCCCTTAAAGCTATAGTTCAGTCTCCCGAACTCCAGGCGTATGGGCACTCCGGTCGCCCGAACACAATGCGACTGGACCTTCAGTCGCCCGAGCTCCATGCGATTGGACCCCCAGTCGCGTGAGCACTATGCGACTGGACACTCCGGTCTCATGACACTCCAAATCAAATTTTTCGGGCGTTACAAGTCCACCCCCTTATTTAGGTTTCGTCCCCAAAACCTGTTATTCCTCGAACAAACGTGGGTATTGCTGTCTCATTTCTTCTTCGGTTTCCTACATTGACTCGGATCCCTTCCTGTGCTGCCACTGTACACGCACAAGAGGAACCACTTTATTTCTCAGCCTCTTCTTATTTCGATCAATGATCGCCACTGATTGCTCCACATAATTAAGCCGTTCGTCAACCTCGATATCCTCAAGTGGAACAATCATATCCTCATCTGCCAAACACTTCCTTAGATGAGATACGTGGAATATCGGGTGAATTCCACTCAACTCATCTGGTAACTCCAATCTATAGGCCACCTCGACTACTCGAGCGATGATTCGGAAAGGGCCTATATACCTCGGGCTCAACTTGCCCCGCTTTCTGAACCGAATGATATACCCTTCCAAGGTGAGACCCTCAACATAACCCGGTCACCCACCTGGAACTCAATCGGTCTGCATCGTTTATCAGCATACGACTTCTGTTTGTCTTTGGCTGCCTTCATGTAGGCTTTGATCTTTTCAAGCTTTTCAGTCATAGCCTCAATCACTTCGATGCTCCCCAATTCCTTCTGACCAATATGACCCCAACAAGCGGGTGTCCTGCATCTCCTACCGTATAGCATATCATAGGGTGGCATGCCAATGCTGGCATGATGGCTGTTATTGTATGAGAATTCTTCTAATGGCAAGTGGTCATCCCAACTTCCCCCAAAATCAATCACACATGCCCGAAGCATGTCCTCTAATATCTGAATGGTCCTTTCCGACTGACCATCAGTTTGGGGATGATAAGTCGTGCTAATATGTAACCTCGTCCCCATCGCATCGTGCAATTTCTTCAAGAATTTGGATGTAAACCGGGTGTTGTGATCAGAAACAATTGACATCGGTACACCATGACGAGACACAATCTCCTTGATGAAAAGATCTGCCAACCTCTCGGATGAATATGTCTCGCGCATCGGTAGGAAGTCAGCACTCTTCGTCAAGCGGTCAACAATCACCCATATAGCATCATACCCTTTCAGAGTACGCGGCAGCTTCGTGATGAAATACATGGTGATGTGCTCCCACTTCCATTCCGGTATATCCAAAGGTTGGATCTTCCCATACGGCTTCTGATGCTCGGCCTTCACTTGCAGACAAGTAAGGCACTTACTCACATACTCCACCACATCACGCTTCATACCCGGCCACCAATACCCTTTCTTCATGTCTTGGTACATCTTTGTAACACCAGGATGAATAGAGTATCGAGTCTTATGAGCTTCGTCCATAATCTTCATGCGTAGATCCCAAAAACGAGGAATCCACATTCGTCCAAACGTTCTAACACCAATGTGTTTTCACCCAACTCTGCGACCAGACCTCTCATTCTTTCGGAGTTAAGATGATCTTCTTTCAGGGCCTCATCTTGGAACTCTCTGACTTGCTTCATCACATCCGAGGTCATAATCAACTGGTTCGCCTTCACCCGAATCGGCTCGGGCCTCTCCTTTCGGCTAAGGGCATCCGCCACCACATTGGCTTTGCCCGGATGGTAATGGATCTCACAATCATAATCCTTTATAAGCTCTAACCATTGCCTTTGCCTCATATTCAAATCCTTATGCTCGAAGTAGTATGTCAAGCTCTTGTGGTGGGTGAAGATGGTGCACTTCGTCCCGTAGAGATAGTGCCTCCAAATCTTTAATGCAAAGACCACAGCTGCTAGCTCCAAGTCATGAGTAGGATAGTTGACCTCATGAACTTTCAACTGTCGGGATGCGTAGGCTATAACCTTTCGCCTTTGCATCAACACACATCCCAATCCCAAGTAGCAAGCATCAGAATAAACCACCAAATCTTCACTCCCATCGAGTAAGGACAAAACAGGAGCTTGGGTCAATCTCGTTTTCAATTCTTCGAACGCCTTCTCTTGAGCTTGACCCCATACAAACTTTACATCTTTCCGGGTCAACTTGGTTAGTGGAGAAGTGATCTTTGAGAAGTCTTGAATGAATCTTCTATAATAGCCCGCCAAACCCAAGAATCAACCATAATCCCCTGCCGATTAACCACGTGACTTAAGAACTGAACTTCGCGCAACCAGAACGCGCACTTGGAGAACTTGGCGTACAGTTTCTCCCTTCTCAACGTCTCTAGCACTTCTCGAATATGATCGGCATGCTCTATCTCGCACCTCGAATAAATCAGGATATCATCGATGAACACAATTACTGATTTATTCAACATCGGCCGACGCACCCGGTTCATCAGATCCATAAAAGCAGCTGGCGCATTGGTCAAACCAAAAGACATGACAAAAAACTCGTAGTGACCGTAGCGCGTGCGAAAAGCTGTCTTAGGGATATCCTACTCTTTCACCTTTAGTTGATGGTAGCCAGATCGAAGTCTATCCGTGAAAACCAACTGGCACCCTGATGTTGATAAAACAAATCATCGATCCTCGGCAAGGGGTATCGGTTCTTCATCGTCAACTTGTTCAGCTCATGGTAGTCGATGCACATCCTCATACTACCGTCTTTCTTCTTTACAAACAGGACCGGAGCACCCTAAGGTGAGATGCTTGGTCTAATGAACCCCTTATCTAACAGCTCTTGCAACTGCTCCATCAACTCTTTCATTTCCATCGGAGCCAATCGATACGGTACTTTGGCCACAGGTTGGGCACCTGGTATCAGATCAATCTGAAACTCAATCTCTCGGTCAGGTGGCACTCCCGATAAGTCCTCGGGAAACACGTCTGGAAAGTCACACACAACCGGAACATCGGATAGTTATGGTGTTGGCGTCTCTACATCCTTTACATAACATAAATAGGCGCTACATCCACGCCTCATACACTTTCCCGCCACCGCCATTGAGATCACCTTCGGAATCGTTGTGACCCGATCCTCATAAACAGTTACCGAACTCCTGTCAGGCGCTATCAAACGAATCATCTTCTTTCGACACACATATTCGCCTCAAATTCCGCCCACCAATCCATCCCAAGCACCAAAATCAAAACCACCTAAGGTCATCGCAAATGGTCTAACCAGAAATTTGTGGCCCTGTAATTCCACATCACAACCCTCTATCACCTCGAAAATTCTGGTAGATTTACCTATCGCAGTTTCTACATCAAACGGTACGTCAACACGTCTACACTAACAGGCAGCTTAGCACGGAAAGCAGCAGAAATAAAACTCCTACTCGCACCCGAATCAAATAATACAGAGGGTAAAGTTTGGCTCACTAGAAACATACCGGACACAACATCAGGGTCCGTCCTAGCCTCGTCCTGTGTCATAGTGAATGCCCTTGCGCTCGCCCTCTGTCCTTCACCCCCTGTTTTCTTCACCCCGGAACCTTCAGCCCTAGGCTTCTTACAATCCTTAGTTACATGGCCCTCCATGCCACAGTTATGGCATCGGATCGCATGACAGTATTTGGTTGTGTGCCCCGGCTTCTCATACCTAAAGCACACATTCAACCCCAGTCTGTATTCCCCACTGTGTTCTCTCCTGCATTTACCACACTTCTTCATACCTGCACCCGACGTGACCACCCAGCGGTAATCCACCCGTGCCTTCTTATTACTCGTCGAGGCATCACCCCGACCGAACCTCTTCCCTTTCCAGTTTCGATCACCACCACTCTTTATACTGCCCTCTGCCACCCTCACAAAAGTCCTCTCATCATACAGTCTCCCCGCCAAGTCCACCGCCGACCTAAAGGTGCTCGGTTGGGCGGCAATCATATGCCTGTGAATAACAACCGGCAACCCCTGAACGTACCTCTTGATCTTTCGCGAGAGAGGCGTCACCTGATCCGGCACCAGACGTGCCATTTCGTTGAACTTTGTGGTGTACTGTTGGTCGGTCATTGCTCTTGCCTCCAGCTGCAGGAACTCTCTCTCAACTTTATCCATTTCACGGTGAGGACAAAATTCCTCAATCACCAGCTTCTTCAGGTCAGACCATCTCATCCTCCTGATGGCTCTGCTACCTTCGGCTTGGACTATATTGTCCCACCAGCACAGAGCCGAATCCACGAAAGAGTGGGTAGCGAATTTCACTTTTTGATCCTCCCGGCACTCGCTGATATCAAGAACAGCCTCCATTTCTCTCACCCATCGGTGAGCAGCAGCAGTAGTGCCATTACCGTCAAAGGTAGGGGGCTTGCACCTCATAAACGCCCCGTAATTACAACCTCGTGCCGACTCCTGCATAGGCTCCTCCGCCTCTTCCTCTTCATTATCAGAAACAATCGCTTCCGGCTCTGGTTGCTCCTGTTTTCCTGAGGACCTGTTCCTCTCCTTTCTTTCTCCTTCCCAGACAGCCTTTATCACTTCGGTCACCAAAGACGGTAAGATCTTTTGCATGACCTGATGCACCTCTTCAACCACTGCCTCTTTTACCATGGCTCTCAAATTGGCGCTCTCGTCTACACCCTCCGGATGAGGGGTCTCGGGTTCTTCAGGAACCACTTTCTCCACCCTAGGTCTTCCTTTTGTGGCCCATGGTTCAGCACCACGTCCTCCACCACCTCCACCCCGTGAAGCTTTGGATGATCTACCACCGGCCATCCTCTAACACTCACTGAAAGATTCAAACACCAACACGGTCATTCAAGGGAATAGCTCAGTTTATGTCAAGTATAGTAAGTCCGTAATTAAAGTGGCCAGTTGTGATTAGCCACTTACTTTACTCTTCGCACCCCGAGCATTACCTGTCCTGACTACATCAGTATCCAAACCTACCAGCAACACATAACCACATAACATGCGCACATAATTCCGGTTAACATTAAGAAAAATACCTGATGGCACGCAGCTACTCAGATTGGCATCCCTTTCCTTTCCCTCCCGTTCTCAGTTTAACTTAAGGTTTATTTTGGAAATTTACCCATTTCACTTAAACTTTGGCTCTGATACTAACTTGTAAGGCCCCGTTCCCGGGACGCCTACAGTTGGATCCTCATCGCTCTTTAAACATATATTTTCTCTTATCTTTCGGAAGCATTGCAGCGGAAACATTCAAAAGAGACATCTCATTTCATCATGAAAGCTTTTTCAAAGTAATACATCGTTAATCAATTACAAAATAGTCATAAACAGTGACTTTTAGTAGTAAGAGGATTCCTTAGGTAATCCCGTTTATCCGAATCCTCTACAAATACCATTTTGTTTTATAAATACATGCAACATAATACATTGTAAAAACATTGACAAAGGAATGCCATCCCAACAGAGCTAAGTATCCGCCTCATGCCATCCTCAGCAACCTCACCTGCCAACTGGAAACACATAAGAGGTCAGCGTTGCTGAGTGAGTCCTGATTTTATAATAAAACATACTTTTCTTTCATTAAAACCGTTTCTTTACTTTAGGCTATCACGCATCATACGTACACATAGATAATATCATTATTATCTTCTTTTCTCATTCTTTCTTTCATTCGTTCACTGCCTTTAACTATCATTCGTTCTCCGTCTTTCATTTGTTCATTGTCTATCTTTAACTATCATTTGTTCTCTGTCTTTCCTTTGTTCATTGTCTATCTTTAACTATCATTCGTTCTCTGTATTTTGTTTTTTCATTTTCTATCTTTAACTATCATTCGTTCTCTGTCTTTTGTTCGTTCATTATCTATCTATAACTATCATTCGTTCTCTGTACGTCTTTAACTTTCTTACTCTTTCATCTTTATCTCTTTTCAAACATCTCCCTTAAACCTTACCTTTCTGTGTCATGGTACTGGACCTAGGCCCATCATAGACCTTCTATAACGGTGCATCGCACCTTCTGGCCACAGTACCTAAGGTAAAGCTTAAGGGCACTATCACTATGAACAATACCTTTCTGTATCATGGGCTGGACCTAGGTCTATATCATAGACCTTCTATAACGGTGCATTGCACCTCCTGGCCACAGCACCTAAGGTAGAGTTTATGTGTACCATTGGCACAAGCAACATCCTTCTGTAATCGTGGTACTAGACCTAGGTCTATCGTAGACCTTCTATATCGGCGCACCGCACCCTCCTGGTCACAATACCAAGGATATGCAGCGATGGTTCTATAAAATGGTTGATCACCGTGTCAGGATTTTACCTTCCTCGTGGCACATAGCCACGATTGCTGAGGTCGCAAGACAAGGATCCCATATCGAGTCTGTTGCAACCACAAGGTTGCTCATCTCCTTTATTTGCTTGCAAGACTTATTACTCTCATTCATTATTAATGCATGCATTCATTTATCATGTTCCTCTTTCATTATCTTTCACTTTACGTTACATAATATTTTTCATTCATTCATAAACAATACACGTAAAGATATGGAAGGATAAACATACATCAAAACAAGGAACATCAACCTTTACAAGTCATCAGTCATCACTATCATACAAGGCTACATCATACTTGCTTACCTACATCATGCATACACATGCAATACTATCATCATAGAGCCCAACATAACTTCGAAGCCTTGACGGTCATCTCACGTGCACCTATGGGAGCTATCACATCATTACTCACCCTTCCTCTTCTCTCGAAGGCCAGTACGTGAACTATATCTCTCTTCGTACACAACAGCCCTATTTAGGCGATTGAGCACCCTTCAGTCACATGGCCTCCATGCGACTGAATACTATGCGACTATACCATACGGATGAGCATCCATGCGGATGAACACCCAATCGTATGAATGGACTCTCTATCGTGCGAATGAACACTATACGATTGGGGCTTCTATGCGACTAAACCCTCAGTCGTGCGACTGAATAACTATGCGAATGGACCTATGCGACTGAACTCTCAATCGTATGACCAGTCGTGCGACTGAATCCCCAGTCATGCGATTGAACCTCAGTCGTGAGATTGAACCTCAGTCTTCCCTCAATCGGCCGATTGGCCCTAGAGTCGCCTAGCCCAAGCTGGGCAGCGATTGGAGTTCATCCCGAACTGCAACCGCAACATACGGCCTTCAAACCCTTCTAAAATCATTCTAAGCCCAAATCAACCCTCCTAAATCTTAGCGAATCATACTATGACATCATACAAGCACATACAAGTCCAAAGTCGCACTCTAAACACACTACACACAATCACATCCAAATGGGTCAAACACACACATTTCCAAAAACGGGTTTATATGTGTTACAACCCCAAAATCAGTTGAAAACAAGTAAATGAGGGGTCCTAGAACTCACACAAACAAGAAGAAGATGAAGCGCTTTGTTTGGACTAGTTACTCGACGAGTTTTGAGCCCGAATCACCACTTTTCTCTCTTTTTCTCTTCTTTCTCTCTTCTTTTCTTTTTGGCTGAGTTTTGCAAGTGTGGGGAGGGGAAGATGGCTGCCCTCTCCCTTAAAGATACAGTTCAGTCGCCCGAACTCCAGGCGTATGGGCACTCCGGTCGCCCGAACACCATGCGACTGGACCTTCAGTCGCCTGAGCTCCATGCGATTGGACCCCAGTCGCGTGAGCTCCATGCGACTGGACACTCCAGTTGCATGATACTCCAAATCAAATTTTCCGGGCATTACACAAAAGAAAACATATAAGTTTAGTTAAGGCATTGAGGTTTTGAAATAGTATATTTTAAAAAATATATATATTTATAAGGTAAGGTAATACATTCCCTCTGGTAAATGAAACAATTCCTTGCGATTGCTAGATAAGTTCTAACATATTTGTCTGCTTCGAGTCATATAAAAGCATCTGTATTATGTGACTGCTGACACATGTATTTAATTTTAGAATCACAAAACAAATTGATTATTATTTTTATATACGGCGAGATTATAAAAAAATTAAATATTTTATGCAATCATTGACTTACGTCGCATCTTGAAGAACCAAAACAAAATGGTATCGACCTTTTTTTCGTTTACCCATGGCAATCCGTCCAACAACATCTACAATGATTGTAACTGGTCTTATTGAGAAAATTTAGGTATATACGATATATATCTTCTATCAAAATAGATAAATCGAGAAATTTAAAACGTACCAATTATTACTTTTGGTGTCTTCTATCATGCTTAAGAATTTGAATAGAAGGAACCAATGGATACAGACAAAACCTTTCACAAATGGACTTTCAAACGTAATAAGTTAATTGTATTCGCTGATGACAATCTTGACCTCACCACATAGCAAACTTTTCATATGTCAGATAGTCTTGATATTTCAAAATCTCAAATTGGAAACGACTAAGTACAAATACATTGGCCACCAAATCTATATTATTATAAAAGTCCATTAAATGTTCCGGGACAAACGCGACAATTTTTTGTCTCTAAAAACAAAAAGAGTGTTCATAATGTAAAATATAAAAAAATAGTTTTATATTTTGAAAAAGAGAAAAGAAAATCACTTACATTTTGATCAAGAAATATAACCAATAATTTGTTCTCAACAACGACTTCTGATATGAACTCAACCCAAACAAAGGGAATAGTATACCAACATCCATAATTTATGAGTGATGAAAAAGAGTCAATAATGGAATGAACATCCATGCTTAAATTAGACCTCCACTTTTTTATTTAGTCTATAAAAACATTGAATGATTTAATTTTAACACAAAGAAAGGTATATGTTATTTTTTGCTGAAAAAGTAATGTAATTTTTTTACACATTTGTAATTTCAAAGCATATTTCACATTTAATATTTTTGTATATATTATTTACTTTTTCATGAACTTATAAATATAAACACTTATTGAAGTATTAATTATTATTAATGAATATTTATGGGTGGTGTGTTATGTTAATTAAGATTAGGAATTATGATAATCAAGTCTAACTATGATATTTAGAAATTAGACGATTAAAATTTATACTTGGACATGTATTTGGTTGAACTTGAGCAATTACTTATCGTTATGTTTGTATGTAAATTTGAACAAGTACTTTTAAGTAAACCTTATGATAAATAATAAAACATATTGAAATATTAATTAATTAATATTTCTCGGAGATGTGTGATGTTAATGGAGATTAAGAACTGTGATAATTAAGAATAATTATGACAATTAGGAATTAGTTGTGCTTCATCAATTAGTTATCTTTAAGTTTGTATATAGATTATAACCAAGTACACTAATCAGAAACTAATTCATGAATTGATTTCTTAGAATATATCGATTATATTTTTGGGGTACCTATCAATCAAAAATCATGACTTGTAAAGCTTACCCCTAAAATGTCAACACTGCATGGATGTAGGCAATAAGCATGGTTTTCTATAAATTTTTAAAAGAACAAAAAAGGAATCTTATACCTAGTTTAAAAGAACAAAAAAGGAATCCTATACCTAGTTTTCTTAAATTTTTAAAAGAACATGGTAGAACATGCAAGTAGTAGGTGCTCTGTCAATTTAAATTATTAACGAAATACAAACAATAAAATGTAATATACTAATTACTTAACTGCACAAGCTGTTCCTAAATACAATAGCAATGACCTTCCACTGTCAATACAAATCAGAAAATAGAATTATAAATCCAATCTCATCCAATAACATTATATGGATCTAACACAATCCTAGTATTGTTCTTGATCGTTATATATTTATAAGCAATGCGATAGTTGTATAAGATACATATTTAGAACCCTAGGATTGTTCTTGATCGTTTTTGGATCTAACATAAATTTTTTTAACCCTAGAGGAGGCTTGAGGCAAACCCATGATTAAGATTTTTTTAACTTCCTAAGAGTGTGAAAAGCTTAAAACTACTACCTTAGTTACTACACCAAATAAATAATAGTGTAAAAACAACTGCAGGCAGCAGTCACAACTGATTCAATTACCAATTTTTAGAACATAATATTTAAAATATCTCCTCCCCTTGCTGGAGAATATAAATATATGATATACTTCGTTTATGATAACAACAAATACAAGTAGGTACACATTAAAAAGAAGTGTTTTATCACTAATGAGCTATTGGTTGAACAAGCTGGAGGGAAAGCCATAGATGGTGTTCAAAGGATTCTTGATATTGAACCCAAATAGGTAGAGTTATTCTCAGTTTATTAGATAAATTTTGACAAACTTTTGGTCAAATGGGTGCCAATTTGAGTATGAATCAGTTAAAATTTTGACCCCTTTCTTGTGCAGATGAAAGGGGTTTATTAGATGGTGGTTATGAATCAGTTAATATTGATAGAAGAAAATGGTTGGCGTCATCTGTGTAGGATTCGATCTGCCCAAGATACATATTAAATTGATGTGGCTAGTGTAATTTGATCCAAGTCGGGTCATACCCAATAACAGGCTAGACAAACACCTGCAATATTTATTTATTGATTTGATCAGTTAAATAAATAACAACACCAAAAACATTTAAGAAAGATGGTTTTCTAAATTAGATGCACTTAAGAAATTAATAAATAACATGGTTTATTTATTTTGAGAGATTACTTTATAATTGTTATTTAATGGTTAATTAACATTTATAAAATAAAACAATAACATGACATGTAAGGTGTTACAAATTAATTAAACTAGGTTTTAATTAATGTCATATTAGTTGAGTGTACAAAATAAAATGTAAGTGTTACAAATTTTATTTTAGGGATTAATTAAATAGATTGGATGGAAAAAGGAAAAGGCAAACCACCCATTGGTGGCAGCCAAACTCTCGGCCCTAAGGGGCTGAAAAGGAGGCCATCCAATTGATTTAAGCAAGCCTTTTACACCAACAAGTAATACACATGCAAACTCACTTCAACTCTCTCAAGTCTTGTGTGCAAAACTCTCTCCTCTCTTCTCTCTTGTTCTCAGAAATAACCAAAAAAAGGAGCTGGAATTTTTCAGCTTTTAAAGTGTTTTAAGCTGAAAATTGGTGTTGTGAAATCCTAGCATCAAAGGGTGTTTTGTTGGTAGCTTGGGGTATCATCTTCTTGAGGTCTTCTTGCTTGAAGATTCACCCATTAACTTCATCATCTACAACTCAATAATCTCGGTTTCTAACAACAAGAAAGGTTGTCTTCTAAACATCCTATGGTTGTTTTATTGTATGCATTTCGTGTATGGATCCATGGTTTGGGTTTTGATTATCAAATGAGTTTAATAATCAACTTATTAACAAGTTTTAAAACTTTATAATCTGCTGCGTTATTCATGTAAACAAGCTTATATGAACTTTGATAAACTTGTCAAATCCGTACAATGGCATCAAGAGCCACTTATACGAATGCATACATGTATAGATTGTACAATTTCAGGATTTTGTGGTGTGTAACACCATATGACTGAGATTTTAGGGCTGAAAATGGTTACCCTTTTGTTTTATTTTAAAGATTATACTTTACATGCATGTAGTAATCTTTAAAACCAAGTCACATTGATAGAATGTTTGTTTTGTTTGGACAATACCAAAACTTTCGGTTTGTCTAACCTTGGCCGAAAGTTTAAGGGTTCAAAAGGGAACCATTTTAACTTGAAAGGTTTACATATTTGGATGTATATTTAAATGTTCATAACCTAGCCAATACCTTGTGTTTGGATGTATGTTTGGATGTATTTTGTGTTGTGATATTGGTTGATTATTCAATTGGGTTGTAATATTTATTTATTTGGGTTTGTAATCTATTTATTATTTATGTTGGTTTGGAATAATAAGTAGACTAGTTGTAATTCTTTTACTAGTAAAAATGTATTAGGATATATGTTGTAAAAGAAGTTCAACAAGACTTTGGTTTTTGGTTTGGGCCATTTTAGGCCCAAATGGGCCTCATAGCCCAAGATTGGTTTTAAGCCCAATAACCAAAGCCCAAAGCATGGAAGCCCAAGGAAGCTAGGAGCTAAAGTTGGAGCCCAAAAGAAAGCCCAAATAAAGCAAAATGATGACAACACAAAATGGGCACTTGATGCATTAGGATGCGGGATCAAGTGGGAGCACACCATCTCAATGCCTTGTGTCATGCTTGTGCTTTATAATAGACCCTCTTGGCACACTTCTTTTGGCCAACAAACGTTGCCAAATCCATTGGCTATGGTTATGAACTTGTGGTTATTTTATTATGCATGTATGGTTGATTAATATTCATATTATCTTATTGTGGAATTGGATAGTTAACAACAAGAAATCAACAACTCGCATAAAAATGGTTCCTTAGAAATCAATAAGAAATAAAATTGGTTTTAATAAAGGTTATTGATTTCATAATTAAATGGGTTATTAAAAGGAACTTTGAAATAATTTTTAAACAAACTACCATGCATTTGAATGCATGCAAATGCAAGGTATGAATATTGTTTTCCAAACTAGAATTTTGTAAAACACAAATCCCTTTTAAAATAAGTCAAACACCATCCTATTATACAACACTCGAATCATTTGAAAACATGATGTGGGATAAAGGTCATCTAACCACATTAGAGGGAACTTATGAGTTTGAGGTGGGTTTGCCATATTTATGGGATAAAGGTCACCTAACCACTTATATTAGCAAATCCACACGTGTGTCTAAGTAGGACGACTTAATTTGGAAATCATGCATTAGGATCACCGAAGCATGACGTACAAAGGGTGTTGATGGGATAAACATGTCAAACAAACATAAGATGTTTAACCGATCCCATACACTAGAAATTGTAATAGGTTACAATTGTCCAACGTTGACTACCTTGTTAATTTAAATAAAGGGATAAAGGTCACCTAACCGATATTTAAATGTAACGTTGGATTCTAGATTTTGACTATTAATTGTCTATGAGACAAAAAGGGTATTAATAATAAAACACATTGATATTAAAAGTACTAAATTTTTTTTTGAACTTTGTAAAATTGTAGATGGCTAACAACAACAATGCAATCCCGACCGTCCACAACCTATCACTAAGAACCACCTTGAAAAGGAACGTCTAAGCCATGGGAACTTCATGGATTGGTACCGAAACTTGAGAATCGTTCTCAAGCAAGAAAAGAAGTCCTATGTGTTAGATGATCCTATTCCCGATCAACCTGATGAAAATGACGTAGAGGCCTTTACCGAGTGGGTCAAATACACCGAGGACACTGTGCAAGTCTCATGTCTCATGCTAGCGAGTATGATTCCTGATTTGCAAAAGGACTTTGAGAACCACAATGCCTATGACATGATCACCCAGTTGAAGGAAATGTTCCAACAACAATCAAGGGTGGAGCGCTTCGAAACGATTCGAGCACTCCATGCATGTCGGATGGACGAGACCCAATCAGTGTCATCTTACGTTCTTAAGATGAAGAGCCACATTGATCGCCTCGAAAGGCTTTACTGTAGTGTGTCCAATGAGTTGGCAACGGATTTGATCCTCAACTCCCTATCAAAGAAGTTTGATAGCTTTGTAAAAACTATAACATGAATGGATGGGACAAGAGCATTGGTGAGCTTCATTCAATGCTCAAAAAGGCCAAGGCGGGCATGGGTAGAAAGTTTCTACCGGTCTTTACGATCAGTGAAGGTGGTAGTAGGAAGAGGCACCTCCCCGACCCTACGGCAAGTGTTGCCAAATGGAAGGGGCACGTCAAAGGGAAGGGTAAGGGTAAAGCAAAAGTAGAACCGCCCAAACCGATAGAAAAGAAGCAAAAGGTTTCTCAAGATGACCCGTGTTTTGAGTGTGGTGAGGTAGGCCATTGGAAAAGCAATTGTCCGGTCTATCTCAAAGCATTGAGATTAAAGAGGGACGCGGGGCAAACCTCCGGTACAATCTTTATGATACACGTTGAGCTAAATGTTATTTCTTCTAACACATGGGTATTAGATACCGGATGTGGAACTCACATTTGCAATTTGTTGCAGGGGTTCAAAAGAAGTGAGCATTATGCAAAAGGGAAATAAGTCTCTTCATGGGCAATGGTGCAAAGGTTCATATGGAAGCCCAAGGAGACTACATTTTGAAGCTTCCAAGTGGTTTGGAAGTCATTTTAAAGAACGTATTATATGCTCCTAGTTTGACTAGGAACATTATTTCTATTTCCCGTTTAAGACAATATGATTATGATTTCAAGTTTGTTGACAATGATATTCATGTTTCTTTAAATCATATGTTTTATTTTAAGGCTATACCTTGTAATGGTATATATGAATTGGTTCATGATAACACCACATATGATAGCTCAATGTACCAAGCAACCACCAAAAGGCTCAAATCAGAATTGAGTGATTCCTATCTTTGGCATTGTTGCCTTGGTCACATAAACAAGAATCGAATACAAAAACTTCAAAAGAATGGTCTTTTGAAAACTAATGAAAATGATGCATTTGATGTATGTGAGTCTTGTTTACAAGGTAAAATGTCAAAGGCCCTTTTTAGTGGGACTAATGAAAGGGCAAAGGATTTATTAGGGATCATACATTCGGATGTATGTGGACCTTTTAAACCAACAACTAGGAATGGTGAAAGATACTTCATTACCTTTACCGATGACTATAGTCGTTATGGGTATGTGTTCTTGTTAAAACACAAACATGAATCTTTTGAAATGTTCAAAATATTCAAGAATGAAGTAGAAAATCAACTCAACAAAACGGTCAAGATTCTTCATACAGATAGAGGAGGTGAATACCTAAGTAGTGAATTTCAAGAGTATCTTAGAAGTTGTGGGATTGTCTGACAACTTACCCCACCTAGAACACCACAACATAATGGTGTGTCTGAGAGGAGGAATCAGACTCTATTGGATATGGTTCGATCTATGATGGCTAGAAGCACACTACCTCTATAATTTTGGGGTTTCGCGTTGCTCTCCGCTGCCCGTATTTTAAATATGGCCCCAACCAAGAAAGTGGAAAGGACACCTTTCGAAGTATGGCATGGAAGGGTTCCATCATTAACATATTTAAAAGTTTGGGGGTGTGATGCTTATCCTAAGCAATACACTCAAAAGAAACTGGAAGCCCGATCCATAAAGTGTATCTTCATTGGATATCCTAGAGATTGTATTGGATATTGTTTCTATGATCCGACAGAGCAGAAAGTGTTTATTGCTCGAAAGGCAGAGTTCTTGGAAACTAAGTTTCTTTCGGAAGAAACTAGTGGAAGAGGAGTGGAACCTGAAGAAGTTCAAGATTCACAAAACGATACATAATTGGTTGATACTAGCAATCAACATGAGGATGTTGAGAATGATGATATGGATGATCAAGATACACAAAACGTTCGCAAAACTGGTAGAATTAGTGTTCCTCTTGAGAGATATGGATTTTTCATGGATGGATGCTATGTGGTAGATTCGGATGAACCAACCAGATACCATGATGCAATGTCAAAACCTGATTTTGACAAATGGCAAGAAGCCATGAACGTTGAGATGCAATCCATGTATGATAACCAAGTTTGGGAATTGGTTACACCACCTCTTAAGCCCAAGATAGTTGGACGTAAGTGGGTTTTGAAGAAGAAAACTGATATGCATGGAAACTTGGATACTTATGAAGCTAGACTTGTAGCGAATGGTTTCACTCAAACTCAAGGGGTTGACTATGATGAAACTTTTTCGCCTGTGGCAATGTTAAAGTCTATTAGGATATTGTTTGCCATAGCAGCATATTATGACTATGAGATTTGGCAAATGGATGTCAAAACCGCTTTCCTTAATGGATATCTTGAGGAAGATGTCCATATGAAACAGCCTGAAGGTTTTGTCGATCCAAAACATCCTAACAAGGTATGCAAGTTAAAGAAGTCAATCTATGGATTGAAACAAGCGTCAAGAAGCTGGAATCATCGTTTTAATGATGAAGTAAAGAAATTTGGCTTCATCAAAAACGCTGATGAAGCTTGTGTATATAAGAAAGCTAGTGGGAGCACTATCACTTTCCTTGTATTATATGTCGATGACATTTTACTACTTGGAAACGACATTCCAACCTTGGAAGGCGTAAAAGCCTGGCGTGGAAGCTGTTTTTCAATTAAGGATCTTAGTGAAGCCGCCTATATTTTGGGAATAAAGATCTATAGGGATAGATCAAAGCGGTTAATAGGTTTAAACCAAAGTGCATACATTGAAAAGATCTTGAAAAGGTTCAAGATGGAGAATTCTAAGAAAGGTTTGGTACCTATTCAAAAGGGGACTATATTGAGCTCATCTCAATGCCCTAGTTCAAAGGTTGAACAAGAAAGAATGAATGGAGTCCCATATGCATCTGCTATAGGATCCATCATGTATGCAATGATATGTACTAGGCCAGACGTGTCATGTGCTCTAAGCATGACAAGTAGATATCAACAGAATCCTGGTAATAGTCATTGGATGGCTGTTAAGAGTATTTTGAAATACCTTAGAAACACTAAGGATATGTTCTTAATATATGGATCTGGTGAGGAGGAGCTCGTTGTAAAGGGTTACACGGATGCGAGTTTCCAAACTGATCGAGATGATTCTCGATCACAGTCGGGATATGTCTTCATTATAAATGGAGGAGCGGTCTCTTGGAAGAGCTGAAAGCAAGATGTAGTGGCACTATCTATAACAGAATTAGAATACATCGCCGCTTCATTGGCAGCTCAAGAAGCTGCGTGGCTTAGGAAGTTCATTGCTGATATAGGGATTGTTGCTACCATTCAAGACCCCCTAGAGATCTTTTATGACAATAAGGGTGCGATTGCTCAAATCAAGGAACCTCGTGCTCATCAAAAGACTTGGCACATTGAACGGAGATTCAACTACATAGGGGATGAAGTTGAAAAGGGAAAGATATGTATTCACAAAGTTCATACCGATCAAAACATTGCGGATCCATTCACGAAGCTCCTAGATTGGTCAAAGAATGAAGGTCATACTTGTGCCTTAGGACTTCGATATTCTAGTGATTGGTGTTGATCAAATTCTGTATTTGGATATTGGAACTTATGTTATTTATCTTAATTATATGATTATAATTTTCATTTGTTCTTCTATTTTAGCATGTTTAAATCCGTGAATAAGTAAGTTATTCTAAACGTCCGTAGTCGATCATACTTGTGGGAACAACTATGAATGTAAGACTATAATGAACTTGGATTGGTTGATATTCATAAGATATGAATATAGAGCAAGAGGTTACTACCAAGGTTCATTGATATCTATGGGATGTAGATATAGGACTGACCAACTCTCAATTGTTTCTACATGGAATCTTAGTGATTAGTCATAAGAGATATTGTGTAAAGGCGAATATCATTGTATCCTCAGACCTGAGATACATATTGGGCCTTGATATTCACCAAGTGTTGTACTTTGACTTAATACTTTGCTGTTCTGAAAGATTGGCAGTACATAAGGCTAAGTTCAGGTATGATATAAGGTGATTGTGAGAGACGTATGTAGTCAAGATGGAATTTGTTCCTCTTATTTGTTGAGACTTAGATGTCTAAAGCCTGTTAAAGTTAAATCATCAGAGAATGACAATTCTATGTCTCTGGGATTTAACATGACATCTGTAACAAAAGGATAGATGATTGATTCACCTAAATCATATTCAAGTAAGGTACTTGAAAGGGATGATGTTGTTGAATGGCACTTAGTCATATACATTAGGGGTAGCAAACCGCTGCTAGGCATCATTTGCTGCTTGCATCAATCTTCTATGAATCTTGTGCAAGTGGGAGATTGTAGGATTCAATCTGCCCAAGATACATATTAAATTGATGTGGCTAGTGTGATATGATCCAAGTCGGGTCATACCCAATAACAGGCTAGACAAACACCTGCAATATTTATTTATTGATTTGATCAGTTAAATTAATAACAACACCAAAAACATTTAGGAAAGATGGTTTTCTAAATTAGATGCACTTAAGAAATTAATAAATAACATGGGTTATTTATTTTGAGAGATTACTTAATAATTATTATTTAATCGTTAATTAACATTTATAAAATTGATGATATGATCATGCAATTAAATCATTGCCCCAAGACACATAGAATATTGATGTGGTTAGTACGTCATGATCCAAGTCGGGTCATACCCAATAACAAGTTTAGAAAACATCAATATGTATTTAATTGATGATATGATCATGCAATTAAATCATTGCACAAATTTAGAAAATGGGTTTCTATGTGAGAAAGAACAACTTATAAGGATATTTTGTTGATGGACATTATTTACAATGTTATTTAAATTTGTTAAATAACATCAAATGATAAGAGTGTGTGTGTTTAAGTTATATATTTAAAAGGTTAATTATATAACTTAAACAATACAACTAGTTACAATATGAGTGGATGTTTAAAATGGGAGGGAACCCATTTTAAAAAAGAAATTCAGCCGCCCCCTTAAGGGGTATTATTGGTCATTTTGGTCATCTTGAAACCACACTCCATTAAGACTAGACACACTCTCCATTTTTCAGCACTCTCTCTCTCATACATGTAAATATGATTCCAAGAAGAACTCCCTCTTCCTCTCTTGATGATTTCGGGTTTTTGAAAGAAAACCATAGCTGAAAATCATTTTCAGCAGCTTCTTTCTTGGAGTTTTGGTGTTCAAATCCTAGCAAAAGTTGTGTTTGCTTTACACTTTTGGGTATGCAAGCTTGAGGACATCTACTTTGGTGTTTTGGCCATTCAAGAGCAGCCTTTTCTTCATCTAAATCACGTTTTAGCAGCCCTTAAGGAAGGTGTTTCATTCACATTTTCAGCAGCCTACAAAGGTAGTTTGTTGATGTTGTTTTGGTTGTTTCCTTCTCTTGATAGCTAGTTCATACACATATGAATGATCCTTATGATTTGGGTTTGTTGAAAAAAAGTTATGAACTTTTAATTTTCACATTACAACATGATATTAATCTATTATTCCGATGTGTTTTCTTAGTTTAAATGTTAAACTAGTTTGATAAAGGTCAAACAAACCCAACATTGGCATCAAGAGCCGGATATGTGGATGAATAGCTTCATTTGTCCTTGTAAAATTGGTTTTATAGGACTTAAACAACCTAATAGGGGCTTTTTTGTGATGATATGATGATACCCCAACCTTTCAAGGTTATATCTTGCATGCTTATGATTAAACCTTGAAAGGATGACATCAAATGGTTGATTATATTATTTTGGACATAACCCTAAAGTTTTGGTTCATGTTGGCCAGAACTTTAAGGTTATAAAAAGGGGTTCATTTAGTTCTTGAAATGATGTATATGGATACATGTTTTAGTGCATAACATAGCCTTGACCATGTGTGTTTTGGATTTGGTTGATTGTGGAATTGTCATGTCGGTTGTATTCATTTAAAAGGGTTGTAATAATTTCTTTTGTTTTAGTATTTGGGTTGTAATTTATTTATTCATTTGGTTATGTAATAAATAGAATAGGTGCATTTCTTTTATTAGAAAGTTGTATTAGGATATAATTTTGTAAAAGAAGATGCACAAGAGAAGACCCAAAAGCAAGGACACAAAAGACATGGACACTTGAAGCATACGGATGCGGGTTCAAGTGGGAGTTCATGGACACTTTGATGTGTCAATTTTAAACCTTAGGAATGACCTTATGACAACACTTATGATGGCAAACAAGTGTGGTCAACTTAGTGGCTATGGTTATGCACTTGTGATTGTTTGGTTGTGCTTGTTTGAATTGTTTAATTTTGGATGATTGTTGGATATTTGGATATGCATAAAAACTAATTAACAAACAAAACTAGCTGAAAATTTATGGTTCCAAATCATTATGTGATTAATAACATGTTATTAAAAGGATTAATGATTTTAATAAATGGATTTTATTAAAAGGAAGAACCATAGGGTACCATGTTTTTGAAAGCATGCAAGTACAAGGTACATAGAGTTTTCAAAGACTAGGATTAATGGAAACTAAAATCCCTTTTGGAAAAAAGTTTAACACCATCCTTTTACACGACACTCAAATCACTTAACAACTATCTGTGGGATAAAGGTCACCTAACCACTTGTAGGGAACTTGTGTGTTTGAGGTGAGTCTAACGTACTTATGGGATAAAGGTCACCTAACCGCTTGTATGTGAAAACTCACACGTGTGTGTAAGTAGGACGACTTGAATTGGAAACCATGTGCTTAGGGTCACCGAAACATGGAGTACAATGGTGTTGATGGGAATAAACATGCCAACCAAACATAAGATGTTTAACCGATCCCATAAAGGCTAGAAGTTGCAAAAGGTTGCAGTTGTCAAATGTTGACTACCTTGTTAATTTAAATAATGGGATAAAGGTCACCTAACCATTATTTGAATGTAACGTTGGATTCTAGATTTTAATTATTAATTGTCTATGAGACATAAAAGGGTATTAATAATTAAAATGAAATTTTTCAGAAATACTAATAAGAACCTAGTAAATTTTGTAGAATGGCTGTAAACAATAATGCTACCACCCCGACCGTCCATACCCTATCACTGAGAACTATTTTAGAAAGGGATCGTCAGAACAACAACAACCTTATGGACTCAATTTTGACTTGAGAATAGTTCTCAAAATGAGTAAAGGCCTATGTCCTTGACAATCCCATGTTTCACCAACCAACGCTGTTGATGTTAAGGCCTTTTGACGATTGGCTTAGGCACATTAAGGATTCTTTGCAAGTTTCCTACCTCATGTTGGGAATATGATTCCCGAACTCCAAAATGGTTTGGAGCATCATAGGGCATATGACATGATAATCAAGTTGAAGGAAATGTTCCTTCAACAAACTTTAGTAAGATTGCTTCGAAACGGTTCAAGCACTTTATGCATGTCACATGGAAGAAACCCAATCGATATCATCTTATATATTCTTAAGATGAAAAAGCAAAATTAGTCGCCTCAAGATGCTTAACTGTCCTGTCTCAAAGTAGTTGGCCAAGGATTTAATCCTTGATTGCCCAACTAAAGGTTTGAGACATTCATAATATATTGTACTATGAACGGGTGGGACAAGAGCATCGGTGAAATTCACGCAATGCTCAAAGCAACCTAGGCAGGGATGGGTAGAGAGGTTCTACCTATTCTCTCGATCAATGAGGGAGGCTATAAGAAATGGCCAAATCCGATCCTAAAGCAATTATTGCCAAAATAAAGGAGTACATCAAAGCAAAGGTTAAAGCGAAACCTCAAAACCTAAGCTTATGAAGCCCAAGGTAAAGGAGAACGATCATGCTTTGAGTATGGAGAGATAGGACAATAAAAGGGAATTGTCCCTCCTGTCTCAAGGAGTTGAAAAATAAGAGGAATGTTGGGCAAACCTCAAATACAATTTTCATGATTCACATTGAATTAAATGTCATTTCTTCAAACACATGGGTATTGGATACCCGATGTGAGACTCATACTTGCAATTGTTGCAAAGGGGTTAAAAAGAAATGTGCGCTTCAAGGAAGGAAACTCTATTTTGAGACTTTCAAAATGGTTTGGAACTTGTTCTCAAAACATTTTGTATGCACCTAGTTTGACTAGGAACATAATTAATGTTTCCTATTAAAACAATATGGTCATGATTTAAAGTTTATAAATAATGGTATTGAGTTTTATGGATGATGTAGTTCATTTTAAGGATATGACTTTTAATGATATTCACGAATTAGTTCATGATAATTCGTCCTATAATAACTCATTATACACATTAAGCACCAAGAAACTTAAAATGGGTTGAAGTTATTATTATCTTTGACATTGTCATCTTGGTCACATAAATAAGAATTTGATTCAAACACTTCAAAAGAATGGTCTTTTGGAAACAAATGAAATTGTTTCATTTGATAAGTTTGAACCAAAAGACTTATTAAGAATGATACATTTGGATATATGTGGTCCTTTTAAGACAATGACAAAGATTGGTGAAAGATACTTCATTACTGTTACCGACGATTACAGTCGCTATTATTGTGTGCACTTGATGACACATAAGAATGAAGCATTTGAAATGTTCAAAATCTTCAATAATGAAGTAGAAAATCAACTCTACATAACGATCTAAGTTCTACATTCTGATAAAGGTGAAACTGAACCCTGTTTGGATATGGTTCAATTCATTTAGGATATGAGCTTACCACTTTATCATCTTGGGTTTTCGCACTACTCTCCACGGCTCGTATTTTGAATATGGCCCAAACCAAGAAAGTGGGTTCGACACCCTTTGAAATATGGCATGGAAAGAGTTCCATCGCTATCATATTTAAAGGTATGGGGTTGTGAAGCTTATGTTAAGCTTAACACCCAAAACAAATTGGAAAGTCTATCCACTAAGTGTATATTTGTCGGACATCCCAAAGACTATATAGGATACTACTTCTTTGATCCAACAGAGCAAAAGGAATTTATTGCTCGATGGGCAGAGTTCTTGGAAGCCAAGTTCCTTATGGAAAGAATGACGCATAGAACAGTGGAATTTGATGAGGATCAAGATCCACAAGCCGATACACGTTTGGTTGACACTAGCTATCAACAAGAGGTTGTTGATGATGATCAAGAGGTTGATCGATACACACAAAACGTTCACAGATCTGGTAGAATTAGCACTCCACCTGAAAGATATGGATTTTTCATGGATGGATGCTATGTGGTTGACTCCGATGAGCCAACTACATACCATGATGCAATGTCCAATTCGGATTGTGACAAAAGGCTGGATGCCATGAATGTAGAGATGCAATCCATGTATGACAACCAAGATTAGGAATTGGTTGACCCTCCACTTAACTCCAAACCGATTGGATGCAAGTGGGTTTTCAAAAGGAAAACAGATATGCATGGAGACTTGGATACTTACAAAGCAAGACTTGTAGCAAAAGGTTTCACTCAAACTCAAGGGGTTGACTATGATGAAACCTTCTCGCCTGTGACAATGCTAATGTCCATTAGGATATTATTTGCCATTGCTTCTCATTATGATTATGAGAATTGGAAAATGGATGTCAAAACCGCCTTACTTGATGGACATCTCGAAGAGACTGTCCATATGGTTCAACCTGAAGGTTTTGTTGATCCATGGCATCCTAATAAACTATGCAAGTTAAGAGATCAATCTATGAATTGAAACAAGCATCGAGAAGTTGGAATCAACATTTAATGAAGAGATCAAGAAAATTTGTTTCATCAAGAATGCTGACGAGGCTTGTGTGTATAAAAGGGCTAGTGGGAGTGTAATCACATTCTTAGTATTGTATGTTGATGACATACTACTATTTGGAAATGACATTCCTACCATGGTAGGTGTTAAAACCTGGCTTGGAAATTGTTTTTCCATGAAAGATCTCAGTGAAGCCGCCTATATTTTGGGAATAAAGATCTATAGGGATAGATCGAGGCGGTTGATAGGTCTAAACCAAAGTGCATACATTGATAAAATCTTGAAAAGGTTCAAGATGGAAAACTCTAAGAAAGGTATGGTACCTATTCAAAGAGGGACAATATTGAGTGCATCTCAATGTCCAAGCTCAAAGGATGAGCAGGTTTGTATGAAGGACATCCCATATGCGTCTGCTATAGGATCCATCATATATGCGATGATATGCATTAGACCGGACGTGTCATGCGTGTTAAGCATGACAAGCAGATATCGGCAGAATCCAAATAATAGCCATTGGATGGCTGTTAAAAGTATATTGAAATACCTTAGGAGGACTAAGGATATGTTTCTAATATACGGATCTGAGGAAGAGGAACTCGTTGTAAAGGGTTACACGGATGCGAGTTTCCACATGATCCTCGATCACAATCGGGTATGTCTCGATTATGGATAGGGTAGAATTGTCCACTACAAAATACGAATACATAGCCGCCTCATTAGCAGCTTTGGAAGCTGCATGAATAAAAGGTTTATCGCCGATCTAAGGGTGGTCTCTACCATTCAAGACCCCTTAGAAATCTTTTGTGATAACGAGGGTGCTATTGTTCAAATCAAGGAACCCCGTGCACATCAAAAGATTAGGCACATTGAGCGGAGATTCAACTACATAAGGGATGAAGTTGAAAAGGGAAAGATATGTATTCGCAAAGTTCACTTTGATTAAAAGATTGCGGATCCACTCACGAAGCTCCTCGAAAGGGCAAAGCATGAAAGTCATACTTGTGCCTTAGGACTTCGATATTCTAGTGATTAGAATTGATCTGTTTTAGTATTAATATTGAAAATATGGAACAATTGTAATATTTAACTTATCTATATATTTACGATATTTTGAGTTATGTTCCTTTTAGCATGTTTACATCCATGAATAATTTCGTTATTCTAAATGTCCGTAGTCGGTCATATTTGTGGGAACAAATATGAATGTAAGACTATTATGAACTTGGATTGGTGGATATTCATAAGGCATGAATATAGAGCAATTGGTTGCTGCCAAGGTTCATAGATATTCGTGGGATACGAATATTGGACTGACCAGCATCTCAAATCTTACTACATGGAATCTTTTTGATTGATCATAAGTAAATTTGAGTAAATGTGAATATCATTTGGTATCCTTTGACCTGAGATACATATTGGGTTTTGATATTCACTAAGTGTTATACCTTGGGCTAGTTCTTCACTGATATGAAACAATTGTCAGTACATAAGGCTATGTTCAGGTATGACATAAAGTGATTGTAAGAAACGTATGTAGTCAAGATGGGATTTGTTCCTCTTATTCGTTGAGAGTATGATGTCTAAGGCCTGATTAAGTTAAATCAACAAGGAATGATCATTCTGTGTCCTTGGATTTAACATGACATCTGTAACAAAAGGATAAATGATTGATTCACCTAAAACATTTCAAGTTGGATACTTGAGGGAGTAATGTTATTGAATGGCTTCTAAGTCATACGTATTAAGGGTAGTAAACCGTTGTTAGGCGGTATTTACTGCTTGCATCAATCTTCTATGAATCTTGTGCAAGTGGGAGATTGTTGGATTCCTTATGCCCAAGACACATAGAATATTGATGTGGTTAGTACGTCATGATCCAAGTCAGGTCATACCCAATAACAAGTTTAGCAAACACCAATATGTATTTAATTGATGATATGATCATGCAATTAAATCATTGCACCAATTTAGAAAACGAGTTTTCTAAATAAATTGTATGTTAGAAAGAACAACTTATAAGGATATTTTGTTCATGGACATTATTTGCAATGTTATTTAAATTTGTTAAACAACATCAAAAGATAAAAGTGTGTGTGTTTAAGTTATATATTTAAAAGGTTAATTATATAACTTAAACAATACAACTACTTACAACATGAGTGGATGTTTAAAATGGGAGGGAACCCATTTTAAACAAGAAATTCGGCCGCCCCCTTAAGGGTATTATTGGTCGTTTTGGTCATCTTGAAAACACACTCCATTATGACTAGACACACTCTCCAATTTTCAGCTCTCTCTCTCTCATACATGCAAATATGATTCCAAGAAGAACTCCCTCTTCCCTCTTGATGATTTCGGGTTTTTGAAAGAAAACCATAGCTGAAAATCGTTTTCAGCAGCTTCTTTCTTGGAGTTTTGGTGTTCAAATCCTAGCAAAAGTTATGTTTGCTTTACACTTGTGGGTATGCAAGCTTGAGGATATCTACTTTGGTGTTTTGGCCATTCAAGAGCAGCCTTTTCTTCATCTAAATCACGTTTTTAGCAGCCCTTAAGGAAGGTGTTTCATTCACATTTTCAGCAGCCTACAAAGGTAGTTTGTTGATGTTGTTTTGGTTGTTTCCTTCTCCTGATAGCTAGTTCATACACATATGAATGATCCTTATGATTTGGGTTTGTTGAAACAAAGTTATGAACTTTTAATTTTCAGATTACAACATGATATTAATCTATTATTCCGCTGCGTTTTATTTGTTTAAATGTTAAACTAGTTTGATAAAGGTCAAACAAACCGAACAATGACATGTAAGGTGTTACAAATTAATTAAACTAGGTTTTAATTAATGTCATGTTAGTTGAGTGTACAAAATAAAATGTAAGTGTTACAAATTTTATTTTGGGGATTAATTAAATAGATTGGATGGAAAAAGGAAAAGGCAAACCACCCATTGGTGGCAGCCAAAGTCTCGGCCCTAAGGGGCTGAAAAGGAGGCCATCCAATTGATTTAAGCAAGCCTTTTACACCTACAAGTAATACACATGCAAACTCACTTCAACTCTCTCAAGTCTTGTGTGCAAAAAACTCTCCTCTCTTCTCTCTTGTTCTCGGAAATAACCAGAAAAAAGGAGCTGGAATTTTTCAGCTTTTAAAGTGTTTTAAGCTGAAAATTGGTGTTGTGAAATTCTAGCGTCAAAGGGTGTTTTGTTGGTAGCTTGGGGTATCATCTTCTTGAGGTCTTCTTGCTTGAAGATTCAGCTATTAACTTCATCATCTACACCTCAATAATTTCGGTTTCTAATAACAAGAAAGGTTGTCTTCTAAACATCCTATGGTTGTTTTATTGTATGCATTTCGTGTATGGATCCATGGTTTGGGTTTTGATTATCAAATAGGTTTAATAATAAACTTATTAACAAGTTTTAAAACTTTATAATCCGCTACGTTATTCATGTAAAAAAGCTTATATGAACTTTGATAAACTTGTCAAATCCCTACAATCTGTGGGGTTATTGGCAGTGACATTGGAGAGTAATTTAGGAGGTGGAGTTGCTGTGGCATCTGAATTTGCTGACAGTAATGTTCTTTTTCCTTTTGTTTAGTGGAAATTTTGTTATTTGCATTGTTGTTTTATTAATTTTGGATTTAAATTTGTCTTTGATGGTGTATATGTTGTGTTTGAAGCAATGTGTAAGGTTGATAGTTATGCTATCTGTTGTGGTGTGGCTAGTTAACTGGTAGCAAATTCTATGGTCAAAAATGGAATTGAATGGCGCTTTCCTGTATTATGATTATGATACATCTTAATTGTCACTGTGCGGGTTCATTTGGAATATTATGAACTTATGAAGCAAACTTCTTTCAAAATATCTGTCACACTAAAGATCTTGGGAATCCATCAGATTCTAGTGTTTGGGTATAAGGAAAATGCTTCTGATTATCTGACTATTTATGGACAAATGAGGATTAGCTTCAATGGTCATGGGGGCATAAGTTTATTATTATTTTTTTATAGAAATAAAGTGTATAATTTTATTTGCAGTGCCAGCCTTAAAGGGTAAAGATTACGTAAAATCGAAGATGAAATATGCGATTATGCTGAGACAAGCTCAGGACTCCAATAATTTTTATATTTTTATCTTTTTAATTTGGCACATTTTGAACTTTTCATAAATTTAAAGACTTAAAATACGCAGGACTTGCGAGGAGGAAATGGTATAATGCCAAAGCTTGGAGACATTGTAGTGGTATGCCAATCTTTTTGTACGTCCCAGCTTATATTTTTAGGTAAATCATTTTAACATGTCAACACAAATAAAAGAAAATAAAAACTATTGGAATTAAATAGAAGTAAAATATTGCAAGAAAGTTTTGATGTAGTGAATGCATTAGGTTGATTGGGATGGCTATACAATTAGATATTATGGGCGAATATTTGAAGCAAGAAACAAGACAAAGGGTGGTTCTTTTGAGGTATATCATATTTATCATTGTAAAGACGCAATATTGTTTTTCTCAATTGTATACTTGCAAGTATTGGTTTACAACTTTGCAGGGAGATGATAAGTCCTTCTACAGATTTCGATTAGGCTCCCATGAGGTAATTTTCGTTCTACCTTTGCTTTTACTAAAGGAGCGGTCAAGGGAGTTTGGATCGTTGTTTTGAATGTGACTGTGTAATGCTAAATAATGAGAGTCATATAATCAACTATAATAAAACTAACATTAGAAGATGGTGTTTAGGCATGTTATGTTGTTTTTGAAGTTTCGATGGTTATATGTTTTGTGTTTGACAAGTTATGATTCTATAAGAATTAGCAGATATAAGGGTTAATGGAACCTAAATGTCCTCAACGTGTCACTCTGCATAGAACTCCAAAAGTACCACCCTATTGACTTGTCATGCACCCAAGCAAATCATTCTTCATCTTAAAAATGTTTAAAGTTATATTTTTTGTGATTATCCAAGGTGCAGCTTCAAAATATCCAGTTCAAGAAAATGACCTTGGCTTTCATTTAGTTATTATCTTTTGTCTTGGTTAATCTAAAGACTTTTTTGGGTATTTTGAGGGTCCATTATTGCATGCTGATAGTGTTAAAATATTAACTGAGCATCTAAAGCATCCATAACCTAAAGATACTTCTAGTAAATAACATGTTTTGATCTGCAGTATCTGCCACTTAGAAATTCCTAGGCTACCAGAATTTTTGTGAATAAAATTTAGCCAATAAGCAAGGTTAAAAATAAGAATAAAAACCAGTTTGTTTGCTGCATCAACCTTGATGGATTCAAGCACCAACTGTAAACATAATAAATTCCTATATCTTGGTGCATTGCTTGAATTATTATTAATCTTATTCTCATAGATTAAAAGGAAATGTACCTTGACGTCCTTTCCTCGCCGGGCCCTCCCTTCTAGAGCTATTATCCCAAAGATGCGGTTCGTATCTACCAGTCCACTTATGCCTGCACAAATCAACACTTTGCAATCTTTTTTCTTTTTCTTTTCTATAACAACAAACCAAAATTATTATTATTATTATTATTTCTTAAACAAATAACAAAGAAAGACAGAAGATGCTCGGGTTGCGCTTAAGAAGGCTGTGAGGTATGCATTCTCGAGATGAAATTTAACCTGGTACTTGGAAAACAAAAGTTTAGGGTTACCCAAAAATTGAAAAAAAACCATGCGTATGCATTCCACTTCCCCCCATAGAAAACATGAATTCTTTAAAGATGGAGCAAAAGATAAATCGTCAAACAAACAATGCTGCAGTCAACTTCCTATAACCTAACACAAGCAAATGCAGTTCAATTTCACATTTATAGAAATCTAACAAACAACAATGTTTCTCGCAGGCTAGAGAGCATGGTTAATGAACAAATCAAATCTGGAGAAGTACCAATTGAAATGTTTGGGTAGAGTAGGCTGCACCAACTGGTTAGTTAGGTCTAACAGTCTGGTCATATAGCTGTTAGTTGGCTCCCTTGAGAACAGCAGCATGACCATTGACTCAACCAGAGCTTGCTTTTTTGATATCTTCTCATGGTCAAGCATAGTGGGTTGCACCATAGCCATTGACACAACATCATCATGTACATTGATGCTCTTGCCATGGTAAGTTGTTTACATAATCTAATTTTTGCATCAACTGACATGAGCTGTGTGTACATGTTGATGTTTATAGTGAAGCCTTGTTTCATATTGTGATAGATAGTTGTAGTTGAATTTTTGGCGGTAAAAGGTTCCAAAGAACGTTGGAGAGTAAAAGAGTTGTATGTAGTAGTTGATGGCCTTGTTTAATCACATCTGTTTCTTTTCATATTCATATTATTTCTTTTATAAAATGGTAAGTTTTTTTTAAGAAAATCATGAGCAAGTGAACTTTATGAACATATCTTTATAGACTGATGAACATATTAATACTCTATACATACCTTTCTAACCCAAATTATGGTCCACTGAGTTTCAGCTAATGAGACATGTGTCCACTTGACCTAAATTGTTCCACTTTGGTATCTGGAAACCAATAAACAGAAAAGAAATGAAAGATATTAAACTACAGATTCATGGACAACACCCCAAATTTCACAAGCAAATCATGGACTACACCCCAAATTTGCAACATAAACAAAAACCCTAACGTACAAAAAGCTCTCTCTCGGTACGGACACCCCAAATTTACAACACCCCAAATTTGCAATACCCCAAATTTGCAACATTAAACTTCATCTTCTACTAATCACATACATGAACACTAAATTGGTAAATGAAATAGGAAGAGAAGAGCAGCACTCACCCAATTTGAAATCCTCAATCTTCGAAGTGAAGAACTATAAACCTCAGATGAATAGCACCAGATGTGAATAACTACAAATCCGGATGTTGTGACTTTATGTAGGGTTTGAGGAATTTGAATTTGAGTAGGTGATGGTGATGTTACCTTTCAGCCGAAAGCAACTCTAAAACTATGCGAAAGCAACTATGCCGAAAGAAAGTCTGATGGTACCTTGTTGAGCCGAAAGAAAGTCTGATGGTACCTTGTTGAGCCGAAAGAAAGCAAGTCTGAGTCTCTGATCTCTGAAAGCAACACTGAGTTGTTGCCAAAAGCGTGGGTGTCGAAACCCATCCGGAAGCGTGAGTCTCTGATCTTCTTCGAAAGCTTGGTCTCTGATGTACAACACTCTCTGCGAAAGAAAGCATCTCTCTTCGAAAGAAAGAAAGCGTGGTTGTCGAAACCTTGGTTGTCACACCCCCGCTGATAGCAGAAACATGGGGATGCGCGCTAGACGGGATCGTCATAACACATGGTTAACAATAGAGATGCAATATAGATATGATGACAAGCGTGCCATGACGACACCCGTACACAAATGGAGACTTGTGTCGTGTGTCTGTCACACCCCCGCTGATAGCGGAAACACGGGGATGCGAGCTAGACAGGATCGTCATAACACATGGTTAACAATAGAGATGCAATATAGATATGATGACAAGCGTGCCATGACGACACCCGTACACAAATGGAGACTTGTGTCGTGTTCAGTCAATGTTCACGACAGCATAGTCATAGCATAATATCAAATGATCACATAATCATACAGAATAATATTGTTTAGTTTCCCACAACCCGGGAACAAGTGTTCAAAAGAATGTTATTTGTTTAGTTGACTAAAACAACGTACAAAGGAATGTATGTTCAGTCGCAAAAAATATATATCCTAGGGTCTCCACTAAAAGGCAGCACTCCTAGTACTTCAATTAACTTGATCACCTGAAAAGAAATGCTCAAAACAGTCAACATAATTGTTGGTGAGCTTCGCAGGTTTTAAGTATGAAAAGATGATGAAATGAAAACAGTAGGTAGGTTTATTAAGAATTACCGCAACTACACTTATGTATAGGCGGTTTTACTAGTTATAAATAGCTACAGCCAAGCCTATTAATCGGTTCCACACGGGAATTGATTGCTGTAAAGAAAACATTTCCAAAATGTAAATCGTTTACAAAGACGTAGGAAGATCCACGAAGCGCATACATTTTGTTTACAACCAAACCAATACTTAGGTCCCGTTACCGGAATTAAGGGTTGTATTGAAAGATTTTCCATTGTTTAACATGTTTAAAATGACGTAGCAAGATCCACAAAGCGCATACGTTTTGTTTACAACCAAACCAATCCTTAGGTCCCGTTACCGGAATTAAGGGTTGTATTGAAAGATTTTCCATTGTTTAACATGTTTAAAATGACGTAGCAAGATCCACAAAGCGCATACGGTTAGTTTATATGACGTAGCAAGATCCACAAAGCGCATACGTATAGATTACAACCAAACTAATCCTTAGGTCCCATTACTGGAACTAATGGTTGTAATGAAGGGCAAAGAAGTAGCAAGATCCACAAAGCGCATACATTTAGTTTTTATGACGTAGCAAGATCCACAAAGCGTATACGTAGAGGTTACAACCAAACCAATCCTTAGGTCCCATTACTGGAACTAATGGTTGTATGAAAGGGCAATGACGTAGCAAGATCCACAAAGCGCATACGTATAGTTTACGACCAAACCAATCCTTAGGTCCCATTACTAGAATTAATGGTTGTAATGGATGCTCGGAAAAGAAGAACCACGAAGTAGACCCACAAAGAAGAACCACACCGCCGAGAGCATCCAAGGTCATTAGCATTCACAAATAACATCACACAACACATAGCATCAAGTAATAGCACATAGTAGCAACTTAGCATAGAATCACATTCCAACAATCCATGCCTTAGTTAACCAGATCATCACGTAGCCCAGTTTAAGCACATTCTTAGTATACTGGTGATGCTTATATATAGGGTTCCCCGCAGCGTTCCCACCACATCCACGATATACCTAGAATGATGCCTAAACCAGTTACTTGACATCTGATTTCCCTTAGCATCATTGTATTAACATTCAACAAGATAAGCAAGATGTGTTAACCATAAGAGTTGCAGCAGACCTTAACTAGGGAAGGTGCTTGAAAATATGTTAAGTAAGCGAGCATTCTTTTCCCCCAAGTTTGAAGATGTTTAAAAGTTATATAAGCGTAAAAAGTGCCACGAAACTCACTAAATAGGTGATAAGCACGAATGATGAAAGTTTCCCAAGTGTAGAATGCTATGAACAGTCAACACCTATTGACAGTTACTGACAAGCATTAATTATGAGCATATGATATAAGATGATGTTCAATAGGTTCGGGCAGTTTCGGTTTGGTCGTGGGTGACACTTGCACGCAACACACACAACACACAGGAAGACTTCACACACAATGACTCGATTCGCACAACAAGACCAGACGCACGACCGAACACTCCATTCGCACGAATCAACTTTCAGTCATGCGAATCAGCTTCATTCGCACGACTGAACTCCCATTCGTGCGACTAAGTACTCAGTCGTTCCACACAGCACCCAATCACATGACTCAACCTTCCATCCGCACGATTTAACCCTCCGTCGTACGAATCAGCTTCATTCGTATGACTGATTCTTCATTCGTATGACTGAATCTTCAGTCGTGCGACACACAGTCGCACACGATCATCCGAATTGACTCAATCGCACACACTCTCAATCGCATGCATTCAATCGCACGACACACACATCCGAATGGACTCAGTCGCACGACTCACCCCAATCGCACCACTCAGTCGCACGATAGACTCAGACGCATGGACTCAGTCGCACTACTAACTCAGTCGCACGGCTCAGTCGCATGGAAGACCCAGTCGCCTGAACAGTAAGTTCGTGACTGCTAAAGTGCAGAGCAGCGTCTAGCTGCTCCGAGCACGAGTTTTACTCCCCAAGAACTTCCAGAAACGCTCATCTAACATGTCTAAGTAAGAAACACACACTGAAACGCAACACACAAGCCCACACGACCTCATGTATTCGGATGAACCCGAACACCCGAAACCCTAGAAAACGCAAAACTCAAATCGAGCAAGAAACGGGTCAAACGAGGTTATCTACCTGCTAGGAGTGAGTATTCACGATGATAACCAAGATTTGACGGCGAAAACGCAACAAACATGATGAATTTTGGTGCTAGGTTGGTGTAGAAACGGGGAAGAAGAAGAACGATGAAGATGAAGAAAAATGGTGAAAATGGCTGGGAAGAGGGTATTTATACCCAGCCTAGTTTGGCATTTGTCGAGTTTAGTCCCTGCACTTAGCCCCTGAATCGCCAAACTTGTTTCGGTTGAAAACAATGCAAATACGCGCGTTGTACTAATTATAAGGATGGGTTTAATGTTGTTTATATTATATAGCATAATATAATTAGTGGTGTCAGTTGTGATATTCGTGAGCATTTTGGATGGTATGATTGCAATTATTGATAACACCACTAAAACGAAAGCTAATCAAACATGATGTCCTCACGAATAACCCATGAATATGAAAAATGAATGTTCTAAGGATAGTTAACGAGATTTCATATTAGATGACAGACCTTGAAGTGACGGATGTCACGGTATCCCCTAGTTGAGAGAATTTCATCCCGAAATTCAACTAGTGCTAGGTCCAAGAGCGTCATCCTCGAATAGATGTTGATACTTTAGTTTCATTTGATCCTCTCGTTCCCACGTGAACTCTAGTCCTCGTTTAGAGTTCCATCTTACGCAAATGATTGGTATCTTGCTGCGTCTCAAGCGTTTGACCTTTCGGTCCATGATCTCGATAGGCTCCTCGATAAAATGAAGCTTTTCGTCGATCTT
Source organism: Flaveria linearis (assembly GCA_024085815.1). NCBI lineage: Eukaryota > Viridiplantae > Streptophyta > Magnoliopsida > Asterales > Asteraceae > Flaveria > Flaveria linearis. Next base: position 53,536,602 of record CM044008.1, read on the forward strand.
GATTTCCTCAATTGGTACGAGTAAGGACTCATCTGCCAAACACTTCTTGAGGTTCGACACGTGAAAAGTATCATGTACACCACTGAGTTCTTGTGGCAACCTCAATCGGTAAGCCACCGGATCGATTCTTTCTGTAATCTCGAATGGTCCTACGTATCGAGGGGCTAACTTCCCTTTCTTTCCAAATTGTACAATCCCCTTCCAGGGAGAGACTTTGAGTAAGACGTGATCTCCAACATTGAATTTTAGAAGCTTCCGACGGTTGTCGGCATAGCTCTTTTGGCGATCTCTTGCAGCTCTTAGTCTGTCTTTGATTTGGAAGATTTTGTCAGTTGTCTCTTGGATGATCTCTGGGCCCGTAAGCTGGCTCTCACCAACTTCATCCCAACAAACTGGGGATCTACATTTCCTCCCGTACAATGCCTCAAATGGAGCGCATCCAATGCTTGTATGGTAGCTGTTGTTGTAAGAAAACTCAATCAATGGTAAATGAGTGTCCCAGCTACCACCAAAATCGATTACACAAGCTCTGAGCATGTCTTCCAATGTTTGTATAGTTCGTTCACTTTGGCCATCTGTTTGTGGGTGATAGGCGGTACTCATATCTAATCGAGTGCCCATCGCTTTTTGTAGTGTTTGCCAAAATCGTGAACTGAATCGACTGTCACGGTCGGATATGATTGACACCGGCACACCGTGCCTTGTCACGACCTCTTTAATGTACAACCTCGCCAATCTTTCCTTCTTGTAATCCTCCCGGATCGGTAAGAAATCAGCGGACTTCATCATCCGATCCACTACGACCCATATCGAGTCGTGCCCGCTACTTGTTCTAGGGAGTTTGGTAATGAAATCCATAGTTATGTTCTCCCATTTCCACTCGGGAATTTCAGGTTGCTGTGATAATCCTGATGGTTTTTGATGTTCAGCCTTAACTTTTGAGCACGTCAAGCATCGACTTACATACATAGCAATGTCTCTCTTCATGCGCCAGGATGAACAGAATATCGTGTCTTGTGCGCTTCCTCCATGATCAGGGTACGAACGTCTCCCCATTTGGGTACCCATATGCGATCCATGAAGTATTGTATGCCATCATCCTTGCAAATCATCTGTTTGTCTAAACCTCGGAATTCTTCTCCTGCAAGGTTTTCTTCTTTCAATGCTTCTCTTTGTGCAAGTTGGATCTGAGCTTTCAAGTTCGTTTGAACAGTCAATCCCAAAGCTTGAGTACGTAATGGTTTCACGCGCTCTTTACGACTTAGGGCTTCAGCCACTACATTTGCTTTCACCGGATGATACCGGATTTCACAATCGTAATCAGTAAGTAGCTCTACATAACGTCGTTGTCGCATGTTGAGTTCTTTCTGATTCAAGATGTGCTGAAGGCTTTTATGATCTGTGTAGATGATACATTTGGTTCCATACAGATAGTGCCTCCATATCTTGAGTGCAAATACGACCGCGCCCAACTCCAGATCATGAGTTGTATAATTCTTCTCATGCACCTTAAGTTGTCGCGAGGCATAGGCAATCACCTTGTCTCTATGCATTAGCACACATCCCAACCCTTGATGTGAAGCATCGCAGTACACCACAAAATCATCAGTTTCGGCTGGAAGGGACAATATCGGTACGTTGCATAACTTCTCTTTCAACGTTTGGAATGCTTGTTCTTGGGCATATCCCTAATCAAACTTCTTGTCTTTCTGAGTCAACATAGTTAACGGTTGTGCAATCTTTGAAAAATTTTCAACGAAGCGACGATAGTATCCGGCCAATCCTAAGAATTGCCGTATCTCTGAGGGTGTCTGGGGTGTAACCCATTTCTTCATTGCTTCGATTTTGCCGGGGTCTACATGAATCCCATTTTCGTTAACCACATGACCTAAAAATTTAACCTCTCGAAGCCAAAACTCGCACTTCGAAAGTTTAGCAAAAAGTTTCTCCTCTTGTAACAGACTCAGTATAACACGAAGATGTTTCTCGTGGTCTTCTTTCGATCGAGAGTAGATAAGTATATCATCAATGAATACGATCACGAACTTATCCAAGTATGGTTTACACACCCGATTCTTCAGATCCATGAATACAGCCGGTGCGTTAGTCAGTCCGAACGGCATGACTAAGAACTCATAATGACCATAACGAGTCCTAAACGCTATTTTCGGTATGTCATCCTTGAAAACCCTCAATTGATGATATCCGAAACGAAGAATAATCTTGGAGAAATAAGAAGCTCCTTGCAGCTGATCAAATAAATCATCAATTCTGGGAAGAGGATATCGATTCTTCACAGTGAGCTTGTTCTACTCGCGATAATCGATACACATGTGGAACGACCCGTCTTTCTTTTTGACAAACAAGACCGGTGCTCCCCATGGTGAATGACTTGGCTGAATGAAACCTTTCTCCAATAGTTCTTGCAGTTGGCTAGATAACTCTTGCATTTCGGATGGCGCTAACCGGTACGTTGCTTTGGCTACTAGCGTAGCTCCAGGAACCAACTCTATACGAAATTCCACCTGTCGTGGAGGAGGTAAACGCGACAAGTCATCAGGGAATACTCCCGGAAAATCTCGTACTACAGGAATATCTACCAACTTGTTGACTTCTTCCTTCTTCACCACTACATGGGCCAGAAATGCGTAACACTGCTTTCGTAGACATTGACGCGTCTTCATGCAAGAAATAAGCTTCAGTGTTCTTCCCGGTCGTTCCCCTTGAATCTTGAGTATCTCCTCGTTTGGCATGGGGATTCGTACTACTTTCTCCCGACACCCAATTTCGGCTCCGTGTTTCGATAACCAATCCATCCCCACAATCACATCGAAACTTCCCAAATCGAAAGGTATTAAGTCTATGTCGAAGGCATGGTTTTTCAACATCATGGAGCATTGTATAATAATCTCATCTGCTTGTATAACTCTACCGTTGGCCATTTCTACGGAGAAACTAGTTTCTAGTCTACTAGGGTTCAAGGCAAGCATGTGTGCAAAATCAGAAGATATGAAACTATTGTCTGCCCCAGTATCAAATAGTATGGATGCGAAGTGGTGATTGATCAAGTACGTACCCGTAACAACATTCGGGTCCTGACGGGCGTCATTTGCTCCGATGACGAACGCACGTCCTCTGGCAGCATTTCCTTGATTCCCTCGGTCCGGGTTACCAGCTATGGCCATCACTTGCTGCTGGTTATTCCCTTGTTGACCCGGTGCCCTATTCAGTCTGGGGCACATGTTCCGGTAGTGACCAAGACCTCCATACTCATAACAAGCCCTGGCATTCCTGGCGGGGTTAACCGCGTTGATGGGTGCCACCAAATTCGGAGCAGTTCTACAATCCTTCGCCAAGTGCCCCGGGCACCTACAATTCGCACACATTTGACATGGCGTTGCTGGGGGATGATGAAGAGTGCACCTATTACATTTTGGGTGCGGCCCAGTATATCCTTTCCTTTCTTGATTCACAGCCACAAAGTTTCGGGTCGTCTTGGCTTTCTTATCAAACTTTCCGACAATCGACCGGCTTGTTTCCCCAACTTCCTTCCTTTTCTCTACTCCCCTACCCAATACTCCTGTCCTTATCATCTCATCAGTTAGAGCGCCATCCTTTAGGATTATGCTCTAGATTGTAGGAGGAGCAGCCACTGTTACCATTGCCCGGATTTGAGGCACGAGTCCCCAAATATACCTTTCAATCCTCTTTGATTCTGGAGTCACCATATGTGGAACTAGTCTTGCCAACTCATGAAAACGATCGGTGTAAGCTGCGTGCCCAGCTCCAACCATAGCATGGTTCCAGAATTCCTGCTCAAGTTTCTGCATCTCGTTAAGAGGGCAGTCCTCCTCAGTAATCAGGTCTTTGAATTCATCCCAAGTCATTGGCATCGCAGATTCTCTTCCTCTTGCTTGAACCTGGGTGTTCCACCAGGTTAGTGCTCTGCCCTGCAATGAGCACGTAACATAGTTGATTCTTTGGCTGTCGAGGCATTCACTGATGTCAATAACTGCCTCCATCTTTTCAAACCATCTAGTCAGGGCAATCGCCCCACCTTTACCATCAAATTCTCAGGGTTTGCAGGCCATAAATTCTTTGTATGAACATCCCCGTCTAGTTTTATCAACCCCAGTGTCCGTACCAGTTGTTCCTTCGATCCCAGTATCATCCCATGTTCCTTGGTTATGTTCATGGTGTGTGTTATCATTATCACCGTGGAGATTATGATTCAGAAGAGTGTCGCTCACTTGAGTCACTATAGTTGGAATCAGTGCGGCTAGCTGCTGAGCAATCATAGCAGCTATGTCAGGGTTGTCAGTTCCCTGATTGTTGCCCGCTGGAGCACCATCTGTTCTTGGTCGTCTACCCCTACCTCTTCCTTGTGGGGTCTCACCTTGATTGATACTACGTGTGACTCTTTGAGGCGGCATCTTCTAATCATAGAAGGGTGTAAACATGTAAACTTTAGTAAACATGTAAACCTTAATCACTTCAAGTTATACGTATGAATCCACTTATCAAGTTCCAATAACACATGCTTCGGTCCATCAAGATCGTCAAGTAGCCCAGTTTAAGCACATTTTTAGTATACCGGGGATGCTTATATATAGGGTCCCCCGCAGCGTTCCCACCACATCCACGATATACTTCGAATGACGCCCAAACCGGTTACATGACATCCTAATTTCCCTTAGCATAATCCCAATGGATAACATAATGTATGTGTAGAGGGTATCATAAATCCTCTACATTTCTTGAATTCCATTTTTATTCTACGCATTCAACCAGTTTCTTAGTTACTGAAATGCTAAGTGTAGGAATGTTTCGCGAAAGATTGAATCAATGTCATGATTGGAAATACCATGAAGGCTCTAAGTAGGACATGACTTAAGTAATAGTAAGTATTAGTAGTGTTTGTTACCCTTAACGAGGTCTTACTAGAATTATGATCCTAGCACACCCTAGGGTATAGAATAGAAAACTTGTGATACTCATGATCGTTACCTCACGGTAAGATTTGCCAAACTTCCCGTGCACGGCGAATTACAATTACGTGTGCACCCGTAATGGTAATTTGCTTTGCATGGTCACCCTAGCTCCTCTTACCCCAAGTTCACATCATAGTATTGTCAACACTAATCAAGCATGGTTCGTGTAACGTCCTCATGTCCGTGAGCCGTTACTACACCAATATTAGTATGTAATAGCATATAAACTCCAAGCACATAAGCAAAATATGTTTAATGATAGTTGCCTATCCGTCATACTTTCAGGATTTCAGGCATATCCACGTTAAGGGTCGGATTTAGTATCCGAGATCGACGCTACGCGTGATCACCGAGGTTCCCTTCTGTTTAGGTATCTTAACCTAATGATATGATGTTGTGCGCATACAATGTAAGATTCTAGTGTAATGGTATCCCACGGAGAAAGACTAAGAGTAATAGTGTCTTCCTCGGGATGATCAGATAACGAGCACATACGCATAGTATCATGTATAGAGTCAAGTAACAAGTATGGAGGAACATACATGTAATATTAAATGCAAGCCAATCCTAGCATGCATTCTACATGAAGGTTCCTAGGTTATAGTCTAGGTCAAGTGTATTGCCTAATTCTCTATAACCAATGGCTCTGATACCAGTCTGTCACACCCCTGCTGATAGAGGAAACACGGGGATGAGAGCTAGACGGGATCGTCATAACACATGGTTAACAATAGATATGCAATATAGATATGATAACAAGCGTGCCATGAGGACACCCGTACACAAATGGAGACTTGTGTCGTGTTCAGTCAATGTTCACGACAGCATAGTCATAGCATAATATCAAATGATCACATAATCATACAGAATAACATTGTTTAGTTTCCCACAACCGCAGGAACAAGTGTTAAAAAGAATGTTATTTGTTTAGTTAAGTGAAACAATGTACAAAAGAATGTATGTTCAGTCGCAAAAATATACCTCCTAGGGTCTCCACTAAAAGACAGCACTCCTAGTACTTCAATTAACTTGATCACCTGAAAAGAAATGCTCAAAATAGTCAACATAATTGTTGGTGAGCTTCACAGGTTTAAAGTATGAAAAGATGATGAAATGAAAACAGTAGGTAGGTTTATTAAGAATTACCGCAAGTACACTTATGTATAGGCGGTTTTACTAGTTATAAATAGCTACAGCCAAGCCTATTAATCGGTTCCACATGGGAATTGATGGCTGTAAAGAAAAAATTTCCAAAATGTAAATCGTTTACTAAGACGTAGCAAGATCCACGAAGCGCATACGTTTTGTTTACAACCAAACGAATCCTTAGGTCCCGTTACCGGAATTAAGGGTTGTATTGAAATATTTTCCATTGTTTAACATGTTTAAAATGACGTAGCAAGATCCACAAAGCGCATACGTTTTGTTTACAACCAAACCAATCCTTAGGTCCCGTTACCGGAATTAAGGGTTGTATTGAAAGATTTTCCATTGTTTAACATGTTTAAAATGACGTAGCAAGATCCACAAAGCGCATACGTTTAGTTTATATGATATAGCAAGATCCACAAAGCGCATACATATAGATTACAACCAAAACAATCCTTTGGTCCCATTACTGGAACTAATGGTTGTAATGAAGGGCAAAGATGTAGCAAGATCCACAAAGCGCATACATTTAGTTTTTATGACGTAGCAAGATCCACAAAGCGCATACATATAGGTTACAACCAAACCAATCCATTGGTCCCATTACTGGAACTAATGGTTGTATGAAAGGGCAATGACGTAGCAAGATCCACAAAGCGCATACAAATAATTTACAACCAAACCAATCCTTAGGTCCCATTACTGGAACTAATGGTTGTAATGGATACTCGGCAAAGAAGAACCACGAAGTAGACCCACAAAGAAGAACCACACCGCCGAGAGCATCCAAGGTCATTAGCATTCACAAATAACATCACACAACACATAGCATCAAGTAATAGCACATAGTAGCAACTTAGCATAGAATCACATTCCAACAATCCATGCCATAGTTAATCAGATCATCATGTAGCCCAGTTTAAGCGCATTCTTAGTATACCGGTGATGCTTATATATAGGGTTCCCCACAGCGTTCCCACCACATCCACGATATACCTAGAATGATGCCTAAACTAGTTACTTGACATCTGATTTCCCTTAGCATCATTGTATTAACATTCAACAAGATAAGCAATATGTGTTAACCATAAGAGTTGCAGCAGACTTCCACCAGGGAAGGTGCTTGAAAATGTGTTAAGTAAGCGAGCATTCTTTTCCCCCAAGTTTGAAGATGTTTAAAAGTGATATAAGCGTAAAAAGGGGCCACGAAACTCATTGAATAGGTGATAAGCACGAATGATGAAAGTATCCCAAGTGTAGAATGCTATGAACAGTCAACACCTATTGACAGTTACTGACAAGCATTAATAATGAGCATATGATATAAGATGATGTTCAATAGGTTCGGGCAGTTTCGGTTCGGTTGTGGGTGACACTTGCACGCAACACAAACAACACACAGGAAGACTTCACACCCAATGACTCCATTCGTACAACAAGACCAGACGCACGACCGGACACTCAATTCGCACGAATTAACTTTCAGTCATGCGAATTAGCTTCATTCGCACGACTAAACTCACATTCGTGCGTCTAAGCACTCAGTCGTTCCACACAGCACCCAATCACACGACTCAACCTTCCATTCGCACGATTTAACCCTCAGTCGTACAAATCAGCTTCATTCCTACGACTGAGTCTTCATTTGTACGACTGAATCTTCAGTCGTGCGACACACACAGTCGCACACAATCATCCGAATTGACTCAATCGCACACACTCTCAATCGCATGCATTCAATCGCACGACACAGACATCCGAATGGACTCAGTCGCACAACTCACCCCAGTCGCACCACTCAGTCGCACGATAGACTCAGACGCATGGACTCAGTCGCACGACTCACTCAGTCGCATGGCTCAGTTGCATGGAAGACCCAGCCGTCTGAACAGTAAGTTCGCAACTGCTGAAGTGCAGAGCAGCATCCAGCTACTCCGAGCATGAGTTTTACACCCCAAGAACTTCTAGAAACGCTCATCTAACATGTCTAAGTAAGAAACACACACTGGAACGCAACACACAAGCCCACACGACCTCACGTGTTCGGATGAACCCGAACACCCGAAACCCTAGAAAACGCAGAACTCAAATCGAGCAAGAAACGTGTCAAACGAGGTTATCTACCTGCTAGGAGTGAGTATTCACGATGATAACCAAGATTTGACGGTGAAAACGCAACAAACGTGATGAATTTTGGTGCTAGGTTGGTGTAGAAATGGGGAAGAAGAAGAAGAATGATGAAGATGAAGAAAAATGGTGAAAATGGCTGGGAAGAGGGTATTTATACCCAGCCTAGTTTGGCATTTGTCGAGTTTAGTCCCTGCACTTAGCCCCCGAATCGCCAAACTTGTTTCGGTTGAAAACGACGTAAATACGCGCGTTATACTAATTATAAGGATGGGTTTAATGTTGTTTATATTTTATAACATAATATAATTAGTGGTGTCGGTTGTGATATTCGTGAGCGTTTTGGATGGTATGATTGCAATTATTGATAACACCACTAAAACGGAAAGCTAATCAAACATGATGTCCTCACGAATAACCCATGAAGATGAAAAATGAATGTTCTAATGATAGTTAACGAGATTTCACGTTAGATGACAGACCTTGAAGTGACGGATGTCACATTGGTGCCCTTGGTGCTTGGTGCTTTAAGAGGTGTAAGTTATGCTTTAAGAGATGTACATCTCTTAAAATTAAGAGATTTATGTGAAATTACCTTGGTGCCCTTCTCAAATCAATATTAAGGTAAAAGCTATATAATAGTGGCAAACCATTTCATTTGATTTTCTTACACTCTCTGCACTCTCAATTCCACCAAAAACACACACACACTCAACACAATTGTACCAAGACCCAGTCACGACTTGGTTCAAACCGTACTAGTAGTTGCTACATCAAATCAAGAAATTCAACAGGGCTTTACAATCAATTAAGCATACGGGATAAAAGCCCTATGATTAATCCTATTAACATCAGTGATTGGATCATCAATAGGATCGATTTTGGTTCTAGGCTTCATGTGCAAATTGGGGTTTTTGATTGTTAAAGATTTTATGAATTTAAAATGAAATGTTAATAGGCATAGGCGCCTAGCACCCGCCTTAATTTTTTTAGTGCTTTTACCAATTTTTGTAAATTCTAGAAATTTTCAAGTATATATATATATATAAGTAATTAGTATAAAAATTATTTTTAAGAGTTAACTAACCCCTGAAAACTCTAATAGTTTAATATTTTATATATTTATATATATATATATATATATATATATATATATATATATATATATATATATATGTATGTATGTATGCGTGCATGTACGCGCCGATGCATGCATGTATGCGCGGACGCATGCATGTATGCGCGAATGCATGTATGCACGGACGCATGCATGTATGCGCGGACGCATGCGTGTATGCACGTATGTATGTATGCGCGGACGCACGCACGAAGGTGCGGACGCGCGCCCGCTGGCGCGGACGAGCGTAGGCGAGGGCGTCTACGCGTGCGGGCGCGTACGCGTGCGGGCGCGTATGCGTGCCTGTTTGCATCCTTCGCGCGTGCGTGCCTGTTTGCATGTGTGCCTGCACGTGTGCGTGCTACGCGCCTACGTGGAGGCGCGCCTGTGTGGGGGCGCGCCTTAGTAGAGGCGCGCCTGCGTGGAGGCGCGCCTGCGGCCTGCGTGTGTGTGCGCGGGCGCGCCTGCGTGGGTGTGCGCATGGATGCGTGCGCGCGCGGCGGCGTGCGCGCGTGGATGCGTGCGCACGTGGATGCGTGCGCACGTGGATGCGTGCGCACGTGGATACGTGCGCACGTGGATGCGTGCGCGCGGGCGCTCGTGGATGTGCTCGTGCGCGCGCGTGTGCGCGTGTGCCCGCCCGTGGGCGCGTACGCCCGCGTGTGTGATGCGTGTGCCCGCGCGTGTGAGGCGTGTGCCCGCGCGTGTGACGCGTGTGACGCGTGTGCCCGCACGTGTAACGCTTGTGCCCGCACGTGTGACGCGGTACGCGTGCATGCGTGGACGCGTGCAGGCGTGGACGCGTGCAGGCGTGTACGCGTGTATGCATGTACGCGTGCATGCATCTACGCGTGCAAGCGTGTACGAGTGCATGCGTGTACGCGTGCATGCGTGTACGAGTTCATGTGTGTATGCCTTCATGCGTGTATGGATGCATGCATGTATGGATGCATGCATGTATGTATGCATGTATGTGTGTATGTATGTATGTATGTATCTATGTATGTATGTATGGATGGATGGATGGATGTATGGATGGATGTGTGTATGTATGTGTGTATGTATGTATGTATGGATGTGTGGATGTTGTGCGTGCATATATGCGTGCGTGCATGTATGCGTGCGTGCGTTTATGCGTGCGTGCATGTATGCGTGCGTGAATATATGCGTGCGTGCATGTATGCGGTCGTGCATGGATGCGTACGTGCATGGAGACGTGCGTGCATGGGTGCGTGCGTGCATGGATGTGTGCGTGCATGGATGCATGCGTGCATGGATGCCTGTGTGCATGGATGTCAGCGTGCATGGATGTCGGCGTGCATGCAGGCGTTCATGCAGGCGTGCATCCATGCGTGCGTGCATCCATGCGTGCGTGCATCCATGTGTGCATGCATGCATGCGTGCGTGCTTGCAAGGGGTGGTGCATGCAGGCGGGCGTGCATGCAGGCGGGCGTGTCTGCATGCGTGCGTGCCTACGTACCTACGTACGTGCATGCGTGCGTGCGTGCGTGCGTGCGTAAATGAGACAGAACAAGAACAACACACAAGTAGTTGGTTTTCAAGGTTGATGTATATTGCTCTCTAGTTCCTTAAAAGTGTTTCACAAAGTTCTAATAATAAGTTACCAGGAACAGAAAATACTTATACTAAAGCCTACAGCCGGCCATACATTAAAGGCCAGCTGGATACATGAACTAGACAACAAAATCAATGTAGAGTCAAAAGGCAGATTGCCTTTTGACTAGTGACTATGACATGCCATAGCTCAGATCCTAATATATTACAAAAAGGATAAAGTACATAAAGTGGAAAGTTACAGACTCAAGACCTCAATGTACAGTTTACCAAAAGCATGGACCTTTTCACCAACTCATGTAAAGTTGGTGACTTATCAAAGTTGCAGCAGAAAGTTGTTCAGCTTTAGGTAAAAGGTACATCAGATAAAGCATGTATTTAAAAAGTCTTTGGAAGAAATCTGTATTCAATAGTTGGCCTCGGAAGACTTTGTCCTTGAAGCTTCGGAAGACTTCATCTTTTGGCTTCGGAAGATTTCACACTTAGAATAATTTCTAAGGCAGTGTGAAACTTCCGAAGCATTCCACTTCAGTACACTTGTGCATGCATGCAGGAGAGACTTTTGGTATTTGGGTTGCATCAGCCTTACAAATAACCTTACAAACTCCCCCTAGGCTAATGCTACCAAGACACTTGAAGAATGTAGATATTGACAGTCCTCATTATGATGATGACCATCCCTTTCTTCATAAGATAATCAAGATCACTCAGACTCTCATAGTATCTTCTCATGTCAAAGAGATCATGCAGAGGTAGATTGAACATATCCTGCCATATGTAGACATGTTCAACACCTTGATCTCTTATGACATGCCATTTTTCTGGATTTCTGGTGTATGTCAAAGATAAGATGGGTCTTCCTGATCCCAGAGGAGCTGCTTGAATTGGAGTTGGTAGAGCATCCTCTTGTTACACATCCTCAGGATGTTCTGACTCATCCTGAAGTTTGGAGTTGGATGTTTCCTTCTTCTTTTTCTTTGACTTTGGTTTGGAAACCATCCTTTTTCCCCTCTTTGAACTTTTTAACAGAGAAGACTGGCCTGTAGCACCTGATTGATCTTCTTTGTCTTTCTCAGTTGGGTCTTCCTCTCTCACAGGTTCAGATTGAGAGGGGACAGATCCCTGCTGTGGATCAGAAGTGGAAGCTTGCTGAGGTTCAGCAGGAAATTCAGGTAGTGTTGTCTTAAGTGTTTCAACCTTAATCTCCACTTCCCAAGGGACCTGACTTGGTGGGGAGTGTAAGTCAACAAGTTCACCTCTTTGAATCTTCTGCTTGATTACCCTGATGTGCTCATCCATGGTGGATAGAGACATGGGACCAAGTCTCCTTCCAGAGAATCCGTACAGCTTCAAGAAGCTCATCATCTTCTGCCTATTAGTAGACTTCTTCAAGTTTTTATGGATGATGGCTCTTGACTTTACAGCCTTTTCCCTTAACTTCCTTTTGGTGATCTTTCTTTCTTTAGCTACATCAAGTTCAAGTTGTTTGAGGTACTCAAACACAATGTAGTCAAAGGGTAAGGGAAGAAGTGTATCAGCCTGATAGAGGCCTGTGGCACTCAGGTAGTTTATCATGTTGAGTCTATCCTTCTCTTTGTCTACCTGAGGTTCTTGTGGAGCCATATCCTCTTGTTCATGAGTTTCTTGAACTGGTGAGAGAGTAGGTACATGCTTGTGGAGTCTCTTTTGTCTTCTTTCTGCTTTGATTTTCAGAAGTAGTTCTGCATCCTCTTCCTCTTTTCTCTCTTTTGACAGTTCCATGTTAGCCAGTTCATTTAACTCATCTAAGCTGGAGATAACCACATGAAGTAGGTATTTCCACTTAGGTGAGACCTTCCCTTTCGTGAAGGTTTTACAGAGAAATCTCCTTCATAGGCCATCTGCTCAAAGCAATGATTTACAACTTCTTTTGGGAAGAACACCTCACTTTCTTCATCACCCAGCTGAAGATGAGTGTTGATGATAGCTGGAGTGATGAAGACAGTTCTCCCCTGCACTGTGGCAGACAGTGCCTTCTCCCCATCCATAATGACCTCTTGGCAGGACTTCCAAAATTCAAGCAGATGATCCTCATAGAGAGGTGGATCAATGGTAAGGGAATTGAAGTAGTTTGACAAAGCCAAGAATTGGCACACCTCTGAGAAATATGGATCTTTCTCAGAGTTTAACAGTGCAACCTGATTGTGTTGCCTGTGTAACTGCATAGAAAAATCTGGGTCATTTCATCTGTCAAGGTTGGCCATTTTAAGAAAGCTTGATGGTGAAGGAAGGATGAATGAAGGTGGTTTCAGAGAGAAATCTGGATTTTAGGTTTGGAGAGAAGATGAAGATGATAAAAAGAGGGGGGAACCGACATGGTTTATGTGTGAAAAGGATTTGAGACAAAGTTAATGAAAGAGGATAAACTATGAAATCCGGAAGGCGGTCCCACCTCTGAAAAAGTAGTTTGCTTTTTGCTCAAAAAGTGATTTTCTTGGAAATCAAAAATCTTCCGATGGTAAATTGTTTTTAGAAGTTTTAATAAAAAAGGTTCCGAAGCCAAAATGACTTTGGAAGAATTTTCAAAGAGTTTTGACTAATTTTCTTTGGAAGAGAATTTTAAACTTGGATGCTTTGTTCAACAGAACAAAGCTTCCGAGAGTTAATTTCCTTCGGAAGAAATATGGTCCTTTAAAACATATAAGTGCCTAAGAGAGTTTTATGCTCCGGAAGATATTTCAGAAATTTCTTCCGAAGTCAAATTTTACTTAGATAGTTATTTGTCTTGAAGGTATATTTTCTTCCGAAGATAAAATCATATCTTCCGAAGGATCAATATTTGTCAAAAATCTAAGAAAAACTCTTCAAAAAGTTTTTTATCCATAGAAAACATGAGCTTAAGAAGGTGTTAAATTAGACAACTTAGGACACACAGATTTGAAGAAATAAAATGAATTAGTTTTTAAGAAAAAGCTACTCAAAATTAATCATCCCAATAGCTGATATAAGATACGTAAATTTCTGTTCATCAAAGGCTCTTGTAAACAGATCAACATATTGTTCATTTGTTTTAACTTTAACTAGTTAATTAAACCCTTTTCAAAGTTATCTCTAATTAAATGATACCTGATGTTTATGTGTTTTGTCCTTGAGTGCTGCACAGGATTTTCTACGATAGAGATAGCAGTGCTGTTGTCTATGTGAATGGGAGTCTCCTTGAAGTTTAAACCATAGTCAAGCATCTGATTCTGAAGCCAAAGCACTTGAGCACAGCAGCTAGCAGCAGCAATGTATTCAGCTTCAGAAGTTGATGCAGAGACACCGGATCGTTTCTTTCATTGCCATGAGACAACCCTTCGACCAAGGAACTGACATCCCCCAGATGTAGACTTTGCAGTCATATTGCAACCACCATAGTCAATATCCGTATATGCATTTAGATTAAAGTCTGAATTCTTGCGATACCAAAGACCAAGTGTTAAGGCACCTTTGAGGTATCTTAGAATTCTCTTGATAGTGATAAGGTGAGACATCTTGGGGTTAGGTTGATATCGTGCAGTAATACATGTGGCAAACATGATATCAGGCCTGCTAGCTATAAGATACATAAAAGACCCAATCATAGCCCTATAGAGGTGTTCTTCCACACACACTCCTCCTCAAGATCAGGCCCAAAGGAGTGGTTTCTTGCTATGGGTGTCTTAGCAATCTTACAGTCAGTCATGTTGAACCTTTTGAGTATGTCCTGAACATACATTGACTTACTTCTGAAGATTCCATCTTCAACTTGCTTCACTTGAATTCCCAGAAAGAAATTGAGTTCCCCCATGGCACTCATGTAAAATTTGTCTTTCATCAGCTTCTCAAAGTCTTTGCAGAGCCTTGGATTAGTTGAACCAACAATGATGCCATCCACATACACTTGAACTAGCAGTAAGTCATTTCCCTGTCCTTTGATGAAGAGAGTTCCATCTATGGTACCCCTTCTGTATCCATGCTTGCAGAGATACTAAGATAGAGTCTCATACAACTTTCTTGGTGCTTGGTGTAGCCCATACATAACCTTATCAAGCAGCAGCTGAAGGGTGCTTGGTATGTAAGGTCCATTGACAACAGATTCCCACATTCTTGAGTCTTGACACTTGATGAATCCTTCCATTATTTGGCACCAAGTGTCAAAGTCATCAAGAGTGATCAGTGGGGACTTTGTCATGGTTCCAGTTTCCATATCAGCTTTAGAGATAGCTGCCATTTGAAGGGTTAAGTATTTTGTAAGTGTGAGGGATCTTAAGATGGTGAGATCTTATATCAAGAGCCTGAAATGCTCTGATACCAATTGCAGGACCGGGTGAAGGGTTATGCACTTTACAACACAACAACACGAAGAGGAGAGTATGGAACAACACTTAACATTTCAAATGGGGGACTGGAGAAAATCAGTTTTCAGAACTAAGAAACACAAGTGTAAATGAGACAGAATAAGAACAACACACAAGCAGTTGGTTTTCAAGGTTGATGTATATTGCTCTCTAGTTCCTTACAAGTGATTTACAAAGTTCTAATAATAAGTTACAAGGACCAGAAATACTTATACTACAACCTACAGCCAGCCATGCTTTGAAGGCCAGCTGGAGACATGATCTAGACAACAAAATCAATGTAGAGTCAAAAGGCAGATTGCCTTTTGACTAGTGACTATGACATGCCATAGCTCACATCTTAATATATTACGAAAAGGATAAAATACATAAAGTGGAAAGTTACAGAGTCAAGACCTCAATGTACAATTTACCAAAAGCATGGACCTTTTCACCAACTCTTGTAAAGTTGGTGACTTATCAGAGTTGTAGCGGAAAGTGGTTCAGCTTTAGGTAAAACGTACATCAGATAAAGCATGTATTTAAAAAGTCTTCGGAAGAAATCTGTCTTCAATAGTTGGCCTCGGAAGACTTTGTCCTTAAGGCTTTAGAAGACTTCATCTTTTGGCTTCAGAAGATATTGGTCTTGGCTTCGGAAGATTTCACACTTAGAATAATTTCTAAGGCAGTGTGAAACTTCCGAAGCATTCCACTTCAGTACACTTGTGCATGCATGCAGGAGAGACTTTGGGTGTTTGGGTTGCATTAGCCTTACAAATAACCTTACAATGGGGGTGATGGCACCTTTCAATTTGTGAAACTATGACACTATTAACATTTTGTTTGGTTGACGCTATGTTTGAACTATCTAAGAAACTATTGTTATTGATGCTAATGTTGCAGGGTGACTCGATTTTGATTGCATTATATTATGTGATGAAAAATTGATTTGTGTGCTGTGAATGATTCACCCCATGTGATTGAAGGAATCTATATATATTTTTGTTTTGTAATGTGCATTGCATCTTCATGTAATTAGTTAGCGAGACCAATAAGCATAAATTTGACATAAATGGGATACCTGAAACCAAAATATATGGGATGCTAAATGAATTTATCTATGATGCTACCAGAATGCCTACTGGACAAGGAACTCTTATTGGAAGACGAGGAGCTACTAGAGGTTGACATGCGGAAGCTAGACCGATCGGGAACCAACCACCTACTCCACCTGGAACCCTACGTGTAGGGAATAATAACTAGGAAAACGATGAAAGAATTTCCAACTTAGTGGCTCAACAAATTGCTAATGCCATCCCAACAACCAATGCCCAGATCAACGCAGATCGGGGGAATGCAACTAGAACTGATGGACCTGAGAATGATGAAGGCAACAACGAGGACACCAAAGAGATAAGAAATGGGTGCTCTTATAGACATTCATGGCCTGCAAACCGAAAGACATCTATGGCACCGAGGGTTCAATTGAGACTTAAAGATGACTGGATGAGATCGAGGTTGTACTAGACATTAGCGAGTGCAAGCTTGAGCATATGGTGAGGTTTTCTTCCCAATCACTCAAGGGACTCGCACTAGAATGGTGGAAAACCATTATACAGCCTAGAGGAAGGAACGCAGCCGGTCAGATGAATTGGACTGAATTCAGAGATTGAATAACCAACAAGTATTGTCCAATTAATCAACTAGAAAAGCTGGAGTCTAAATTTCTAAGTTTAGACATGAAAGGCCTGAATTACACGAAGTACATCAACCGTTTCCTGGCCTTGTCCCAATTGGTGCCACATCTGGTGACGCCAGAAGCCAAGGGAGTAGCCCGTTTCGTATGGGGATTACACTCTAGGGTTACTGGCATGGTCCGTTCTTCCAGGCCTACAACTCTACAAGTTATAGTGGATTTCACCAGCAGTCTGACTGATGACCTAGTTAGAGCTAGTTGGACTGAGCACGTGAAAGCCGAGGACAAGAAGAAGGCGATGGATGACAAGAGGAAGTGGTATGATGCTAGGAAGATGGTTGGCAGCAGTAGCAGCTCAAGCAAAAGATCTGGTGAAATTGTAAGGCAAAATGATCATGGTGGAAAGGCTCGGAGATTATACTTAGGCACCAGTCCTTTTTGCAACAAGTGCAAACTGCACCATCAAGGAGAGCACAACCCAATGCCCTGTTTTAGATGCAAGCGAACTGGCCATTTAATTAACGACTGGATTTACGCACCAGGGAAACAATGTTATGAGCGTGGAGATCCAGGACACATGAGGAATAAGTGTCCCAAGCTAGGAAGAGACAAAGATACTAGACCTAACAAACCCAAGGTAAGAGCATTCGTGATGGATCCGAATGGTGCTTGTAAAGAACCTAATGTGGTGAATAGTATGTTTCTCATAAACAACCATCCTGCTACTGTTCTATTTGTAACAGGAGCGACTGCTAGTTTTGTTTCCCCTACCTTTAGGCCTTTGATTTATTTGGCAACCTGCACCTTAATTGATACATTTACCATAAAATTGGCTGGCGGTAATATAACATAAACTAACGAAATCATCAAAGAATACAAAGTGGTCCTGGACAGTAGTTCATTTGGTATGGACTTAATGCCTATTAAATTAGGAGATTTTGACGTGGTGATTGGAATGGAGTGGTTAGCTAGGAATAGGGCTGAAATCATGTGTGACGAGCGTTTGCTTAAGATACCTTTAGCCAAAAGGGAGACGTTAGTAGTACATGGAGAGAGAAACCACCCAATGTGTCCCATGATATCCCACCTAAAGGCTACTAAGGGCCTCAAGAAAGGACTCACAGCATTGATAATCTACATGATGAAAGCCAAAGGGGAACAGAAGATTGAAGACATATCTATGGTGTCTGATTACTTGGAAGTATTCCCTGAAGACTTACCAGGACTCCTTCCGACCCGACAAGTTGAATTCTAGGTAGATTTAGTACCTGGTGCCGTGCCGATGGCCAAAGCACCTTATCAACTCACTCCGCTCGAGATGAAGGAGCTGATGCTACAAATCCAAGAGTTACTTGATAAGGGGTTTATACGACCAAGTGTTTCACCGTAGGGTGCTCCGGTATTATTTGTTAAGAAAAAGGATGGAACGCTAAGAATGTGTATCGACTATCTGGAATTGAACAAACTTACCATAAAAAACTGATATCCTCTTCCCAGAATTGATGACTTATTTGATCAATTGCAAGGAGATAGCTATTTCTCTAAAATAGACTTTCCTTGTTGCAGGAATTTTTTTCCCTAAAATTAGAACATCCTGTTACGAGGTTCAACGGGGGATACAAGACTCAACGGTTTGTAACGTATGTTGAATAGAGTTTCTGTGTATCTTAAGAGGTAGATGCCTGATTCTGGAACAGTTGCGGGTACTTTTTCTTCATCTGATCCTCGCGTTCCCAGGTAAACTCCGGTCCACGCTTTGAGTTCCAACGGACTTTGACGATAGGGATACGACTATGTTTGAGCGTCTTGACCTCTCGGTCCATGACTTCCACTGGTTCCTCGATGAAACGTAGTTGTTTGTCAACATGTATCTCGTCTAACGGAACGACGAGAGTCTCGTCTACCAGGCATTTCCTCAAGTTGGAAACATGGAACACATCGTGTACTCCACGTAGTTCTTCGGGTAGGTTCAGCTGATAGGCCACGGGGCCAACCCTTTTGACAATCTCAAACGGTCCCATGTATCTAGGGCTTAGTTTCCCATGTTTTCCGAAACGAATGACGCCCTTCCAAGGTGACACTTTCAAAAGCACCTTGTCACCTATTTGAAATTCCAATGGTCGGCGAAGCTTATCAGCGTAACTCTTCTGTCTGTCACGTGTTGCTGCCATACGGTTACGGATCTGGACGATCTTCTCGGTCGTCTCGTGCACAAGTTCAGGGCCGGTAAGTTGATTTTCTCCAACTTCTGCCCAACAAATAGGTGATCGGCACTTACGGCTATACAGTGCCTCAAATGGAGCAGCTTTGATCGACGTGTGATAGCTATTGTTGTATGAAAACTCCACTAACGGTAAGTGAGTTTCCCAACTGCTGCCAAAATCTATCACGCAGGTACGCAACATGTCTTCTAAAGTCTGGATCGTATGCTCGCTCTGGCCATCAGTTTGAGGGTGATACGCGGTGCTCATATCCAACCGGTTCCCAATGCTCGTTGTAAAGATTGCCAGAAGTGTGAGGTGAATCGAGCGTCATAATCAGAGAAGATGGAAATTGGCACACCGTGCCGAGTGACTATTTCCCTTAGGTAGACACGAGTCAACTTTTCCATGCGGTCAGTCTCCCGGATTGCCAGAAAATGTGCGGATTACATCAAACGATCTACAATTACCCAAATGGTATCGCATCCGCTGGGAGTCCGAGGAAGTTTCGTGATAAAGTCCATAGATATCTGCTCCCACTTCCATACTGGTATTTCTGGGTATTGGAGTAAACCATACGGTCGTTGATACTCCACCTTAACCTTAGAACAGGTTAAGCATCTGCTTACATATGTGGCAATGTCGGCTATCATATTCGGCCACCAGTAAAGGACTTTGAGATCGTGATACATCTTGTCTGAACCCAGATAAATAGAATACCGTGACTTGTGAGCTTCATCCATCACTAGTTCTCGTAGGTCTCCATACAAAGGAACCCATGTTCGGTCCATGAAATAATGGATTCCGTCAGGCTTGGCTTCCAGTTGCTTCTCCATGCCTCGTAGCAATTCGGCTTTCAGGTTTTCGTCTTTTAATACCTCAAGTTGAGCATTGCGGATCTGATCGGGTAAACCGGTGTGAATGGTGAGTTGTAATGCTCTAACTCGTCTTGGCTTAGGTGTCTCCTTTTGACTTAAGGCATCTGCTACCATATTAGCCTTGCCCGGATGGTACTTGATCGCACAGTCGTAGTCGTTCAACAACTCGACCCAACGATGTTGTCTCATGTTCAGCTCCTTCTGTTCAAAGATCTGCTGGAGACTCTTATGATCGGTATAGATGGTGCACTTGGTACCGTACAAGTAGTGTCTCCATATCTTGAGTGCAAACACGAGTGCTCCAAGCTCTAGGTCGTGTGTCTTGTAGTTTTTCTCGTGAACCTTCAATTGTCGGGATGCATAGGCAATCACTTTATTGCGTTGCATTAGCACGCAACCGAGGCCTTGTATAGAAGCATCACAGTAAACTACAAAATCATCGGTTCCCTCAAGCAGGGATAGAATCGGTGCTGTGCAGAGTTTCTGCTTCAGGACCTGGAATGTAGATTCTTGTTTATCACCCCAATCGTACGTAGTGCCTTTATGAGTTAATGTAGTGAGACGTTGAGCGATCTTTGAGAACCCTTCGATGAACAGTCGATAATAGCCAGCCAACCCGAGAAACTATCGTACCTCGGTCGGAGTCTTAGGCGTAGCCCAGTTCTTGATGGCTTCTATCTTTGCCAGGTCAACGTGTATCCCATTCGCATTGACCACGTGACCCAAGAAATGGACCTCTCGTATCCAGAAGTCACACTTTGAAAATTTAGCATACAATTGTTCTCATCTCAACAGCTCCAGAATCAGTCTAAGGTGCTCCTCGTGTTCTTCCTTATTCTTTGAGTAAATAAGGATGTCATCGATGAAGACAATGACGAACTTCTCCAGATAGGGTTTGCAAACTCGGTTCATCAGGTCCATGAAAACCGCTGGCGCATTGGTCAACCCAAATGGCATAACCAAAACCTCGTAGTGGCCATACCTCGTTCTGAAAGCAGTCTTTGAAATGTCTTCTTCTCGAATCCTTAGTTGATGATAACCCGATCTTAGATCTATCTTGGAATGGAAACTCGACCCTTGTAGTTGATCGAACAGATCATCGATGCGCGGGAAAGGATAACGATTCTTAACCGTTGCTTTGTTCAATTCTCTGTAATCGATACACATACGAAAGGTTCCATCTTTCTTCTTGACAAACAGGAATGGGGCTCCCCACGGTGATGAGCTAGGCCTAATAAACCCCTTATCCAATAGTTCCTGCAATTGCGTAGACAGCACTTGTAGTTCTTTTGGAGCTAATCTGTATGGCGCTCTCGCGATAGGTACGGCTCCAGGTACCAAATCAATCTGGAACTCGACTTGGCGATGCGGTGGGAGACCGGGTAGGTCTTCATGGAAAACCTCAGGATAATCACGTACAACAAGGATATCTTCAATCTTCTTTTCCTCAGTTTCTTTTTCGGTGACCATAGCAAGGAAAGCGGTATGACCCTTACGCAAGCACTTCTGGGCTGTCATGTAGGAGATGATTCCTGAGACCGTACCACTCCTTTCGCCCTGAACTGACAAAATTTCACCACTAGGAAGTGGTACACGGACGATTTTCACACCACAGATGATCTCAGCTTGATTCTTGGACAACCAGTCCATTCCAACAACTACATCGAAACTACCAAGTGTGACAAGCAACAGACCAATATCTATCTCATGACCACTTAATCCTAGCTTGCATCCCTTAATGACGTGAGATGCCTTGATTAGTTTTCCGTCAGCTAATTCTACAGTGTAACTGGGCTCCACATCAATTAAGGTTAGATTTAAATACTTAATGAACTTGTTGGAAACAAAACTCTTGTCAGCGCCGGTATCAAGCAGTATAGATGCAAAACAACCATTCAGGGGAAACGTACCAGTAACCACATTCTGATCATCCCTTGCCTCGGCAGAACCAATCACAAAAGCACGACCTTTAGCATTGCCTCCATTGTTGCCCTTCTTTCCACCCTTCAGTTGTGGGCAATCCTTCCTGTAGTGACCCTCCTTACCACACTCATAGCAACCTCTAGTCATTCTGCCCTGGCGTTGTTGTTGGGGTTGTTGCTGAGTCATCAGTTCACCCCTACAGTCTTTAGCTGCGTGACCCATCTTTCCACACCTTTGACAACGGAGTCGATCACACAGGCCACGATGATGAAAGTTGCACCGGTTACACTTAGGATACTTGCCAGCATAGCTGCTCAATCCCTGACCATTGTTGTTGTTGTTGCTGTTCTGGTTGTTGTTGGTGAAGCTTCTTAATGAGTCAAAATTTCTGGTCTATTGTTGCTGGGTGTTATTAGAGCTTGAAGACTTTCTGTTGTTACCGTCACATTTCCTTTTATGATCAGATGAGCCAGAAGCAGCGCCACGCTTAGGCAAGTTACCCTGTGCCACTGCCTGGTCAGTGAGTTTGTGAGCTAGTCGGATAGCCTGCTGAATAGTGACAGGATCAGCAGCCATAACACTAGCTTGGATTTGAGGAGCTAGACCATCAATGTACTTCTCAATCCATTTATAGGCCGGGGTCACCATCTGAGGACATAAAACAGCCAACTCGTGTGAACAAGTCGTGTATTCCTCAATGTCAGAACCACTCATCTTTAAATTCCAAAACCCTACTTCTAGTTTCTGGACATCGCTTCTAGGGCAATACTCTTCTTTTATCAAAATCTTAAAGTCATCCCATGGCATACCATTAGCAGCACCAAGCCCTAAGGTTTGGACTTGTGAGTTCTACCACGTCAGGGCTGGTCCTTCCTGTATGCCGGAGGCCTACTTGACACGACTCCCAGCAGGACAGTTGCACATGGTGAACACTGACTCGAATTTCTCCAGCCAGCGAAGCAATGTGACACCACCCTCAGAACCGCTGAAAGAGTGAGGCTTGCAATCCATAAACATATTGAAGGTACAGACTGTTGGACCTCCTTGATTCAGATTCTGGTCGTTCTGGTCCTGATTGCGGGCCTGTTCATAGGCTACAAGCACATCAGCAACACACTCATTGATGATAGCATTCAACTCAGCTTGAGTCAGGGTGATGTTTCCTCGTCCACCCGAGCGTCCAGCTCTTCTTCCAGACATGATTTCTTCAATTCACAACACATATTAGTCACTAATCGGATAATAATTATCGAATAAACTAAATTGTATCATGCAAGTAAAAATGACGGATTTGTTTGCATATCGATAGTGAGGCTTTATGAGAATCCGAGACCTCATGCCTCCAAGTATGGAATTGAGAATTTGTACTGATCATGACCGTTATCACCCAATAGAGTTGCCAGAATTCTCATGCATGACAAATTACAATTGCGTGTGCACCCGTGATTCTAATTTGCTTTGCGTGGTCTCACATGGTTGCTCCTATTCGAGATAACATACCTTGTCCAGTACCGAGTGTTATCAATGATAGAGGTATCAAAGATATATTTGTTATACCAAGGGTCAAATAACTAAGGTTGTACAAGAGATTCAGTTAAGATAACAGCGGGGAATCAAGACAATTTGGCATTTTTCCCTTCGAAGTTCTAGGTGTTTGAATGTCTATGTCCGATTTTCTGAGAGACTTTGAATATCTTAGTTGTCCCTCGTTTACTGCTCAGACTAGTGTAGAAGAAAGGATATGTTGGGAACGGTAACAAGTGTAAAACAGTTGGAAGAGTGAGGTGTTGTTCTCTTTGTTTGTCATCGTTAGGCTTGTTGGGTGTGTTAGGAAAGAGTTTCGTATTCCAACATGGTAATGTTTGGTTCAATTCGTCGTTGCTTCCACTCCGAGAGTGAAGGATCAAGTGTAAACGTTGGTAGTGAGCGAGCGGGATTCTCCACCCCTCCGTCAGTCGGTAATGATACACGTGTCATACCGATAATGTTATGTTTGCTCACCAATGTAATGTTAGTACGCCAGAAGGTTATTTGAATAATAGTTGTAATCATGTAAAAGTGTCTGTGCAATACTAGTGTTATGTCTAAGGCTATAGTCTAGATGCAATGCAATCCTAGTTCTCTATAACCTGTGGCTCTTCTACCAATCTGTCACACCCTCAATTTCCACAAACGGGATTTTACCGTTAGGCGTGTGACATACCAGGATCTCAGACACAGTTATATCGAACGACACTATATGAATTTAAAATAAACATTTGACTTCATTCAGAAGAACATAAACAAAATTTACAATAGTGCGGAAGCGTATACATGATTCGTAAATCCATTACATGACAGTTACAAGAGCCAAGTCTAAACAAAAATGTTCAATGCAAGAAAATAAGATCGATGCATGCATGTCCTGAGTGCGTTCCTGAAGCGTGCATCATGAGCTTATGCGTTCCTGTGACCTGAGAAAACATGCTAAAATGTGTCAACATAAAGTTGGTGAGTTCACAGGTTTAATCAACAAGAAATGTGTTATAAAGCGTTTCAATGGTTTAGTATATAGAGCATATCGTTAGGTAGCTAGCCTATGTTCATGTTACTTAGCGTTTCGAACCGAAGTTGACTGTTTGCGTCCTATATGTTTGTTGTATCCCCGTCACGTCTCTCCAGACAGTGACAAATGTTTGGTCAATAATGCACCCGTTTGACCTCCAATCAAGCTAGCGCGAATAGCCCGGGCGGGGTTTGTCAGACCCAGTAGTACTACTCAGAATTAACTCGCTACACATTACTAACGGTTCGAGAGTGTTAGGACTGTTATGTGTGTTTGCACTAACGTAATAAGCGATATCAATAATACTATAACCATTTATGTAAATCTGTTTGCATGTTTTCTCCCCCAAACGGAAAGAAAGTAAAATAGGGGTCGTGAAAACTCACTACTTATGTAGTATGTATGTAGGATGAAGCCACCCAAGTGTTGTTCACAATGAACTGTCAAACACCTATTGACAGTTATGTTAAGCGTTAATGTTGTGTCTAGTGTTAATAGAAATGTTTAGTCGGGTCGGGGCGCGTTGGTTCGGTCGTGGGTGACACACACAAGCAGGCATACATGTATCAGACTTCATGTAGATCCCAAATGGGTTGTCGATATTTGTAAACGGTTAGGTTATTTTAGGTTGAAAATGTATGTGCTTGTTGATTGCGTTGACTTTAATCTTTGTGGTCAAGAAATGACACTTTATTGATGTTACCTTATCATCACACGATAGACACACCGCACACCAAAAGAACTCACTCACAATGACTCCAATCGATAACAAGACTAGACGCACAACTGGACCCTTCATCCGTATGAATGGGCCTTCAATCGTACGAATCAACTTCACTCGTACGATTGAACCCTCATTCGTGTGACTCAGTATTTAGTCGTACCACACATCACCCATTCGCACGACTCAAAGGCCATTCGCACAAGTGAGAAATCACGTTCCCAGCAGGTAGGCGACCTCATTCATCCGTTTTATTGCTCGTTTCACTGCTACAAGTATGGGGTTCGGGTGTTAGGGTTCAACCCGAATGCATGTGGTCGTGGGGGTGCGTGTGAGGTCAATCAGCGTGTGCTTTACACTTAGACATGTTAGGAAAGTGTTCCTGGAAGTCCTGATTGTGTGAAAATCGAGCACGGGACAGCCAAAGGCTGTTCAGCCCGTCCAGCAGTCCCGACCTACTGTAGTACGCGACTGGGCCAGCCATGCGACTGAACCATGCGATTGGGTCCATCGTACGACTAACTGGTGCGACTGGGTTGGATCGTGCGATTGAGTCCATACGTATGTGTGTAACGTGCGAATGAATGCATGCGATTGAGAGTCTGTGTGACTGAGTCAACCGAATGAATGTGTGCGACTGAGTAACACCCGACTGAAGGTCCAATCGTACGAACGAAGGTCCAGTCGTACGATTGGTTGTTGAGTCGGGTGAATTGGTGATGTGTGGTACGATTGAATGCTAAGTCGTACGAATGAGGGTTCAACCGTACGAATGAGATTGATTCGTACGATTGAAGGCCCATTCGTGCGAATGAAGTGTCCAGTCGTGCGCCTAGCCTTGTTATGCGATTTGAGCCATCGTTAGCGAATTCTTCTGGTGTGCGAAGTGTCTATCGTGTGATGATAAGTTAACATCAATAAAATGTCATTTCTTGACCACAAAGATTAAAGTCAACGCAAACAACAAGCACATACTTTTACGATCTAAAACAACCTAACTGTTTACAACTAACGACAACCTGTTTGGGAACTACATAAGGTCTGATACGTGTATGCCTGCTTGTGTGTGTGTGTCACCCACGACCGAGCCCATGCGACCCGACCCGACTAAACATGCCTATTAACGCTGAACACAACATTAACGCTTAACATAACTGTCAATAGGTGTTTGACAGCGCATTGTAAACAACACTTGGGAGACCTTCATCCTACATACTTATTACATCATCTGTGAGTTTCACGGCCCCTATTTTACTCTCTTTCCTTTTTGGGGGAGAAGACATGCAAAACAGACTTACATAAATGGTTGTAGTATTATTGATATCGCTTGTTACGTTAGTGCAAACACACAACATGTCCTGACACACTCGAACCGTTAGTAATGGGATTAGCGAGGTAATTTTGAGTAGTAGTACTGGGTCTGACAAACTCCGCCCGGGCTAGTCGCGCTAGCTTGATTGGAGGTCAAACGGGTGCTTGATTGACCTAACACATTTGTCACGGTCTTGCGAGACGCGACGGGATACAACAAACACATATAGGACGTAAACAGTCAGCTTCGATTCGAAACGCTAAGTAACAAGAACATAGGCTAGCTACCTAACGATATGCTCTATATACTAAACCATTGAAACGCAAACTTCTGAACGCTTACGAACACATTTATTGTTGAATAAACCTGTGAACTCACCAACTTTATGTTGACACACTTTAGCATGTTTTCTCAGGTCACAGGAATGCATAAGCTCAAGATGCACGCTAAGGAAACACACTCAGGACATGCATTCATCTATTATATTTTCAGCATTGAACATTTTGTCTAAACATGGCTATTCTAACTGTACTGTAATGGATTTACTAATTATGTACTCGCTTCCGCACTATTGTAAACTTGTTTATGTTCTTTTGAATGAAGTCAAATGTCTATTTTAAATTCATATAGTGTCGTTCGATATGACTGTGTCTAAGATCCTGGTATGTCACACGCCTAACGGTAAAACCCCGTTCGTGGAAATTGAGGGTGTGACAGATTGGTATCAGAGCCACAGGTTATAGAGAACTAGGATTGCATTGCATCTAGACTATAGCCTTAGACACAACACTAGTATTGCACAGACACTTTTACAAGGTTACCACTGTTGTGCAAACAACCTTCTGGTGTACTGACGTTACACTGCTGAGCAAACATAACATTATGGGTATGACATGTGTGTCATTACCGGCTGACAGAGGGGCGGAGAATCCCGCTCGCTCACTACCAACGTTTACATTTGATCTTTCACTCTCGGAATGGAAGCAACAAGGAATTGAACCAAACATTTCCACGATTGGAACATGAAACTCTTTCCTAACACACATGATAAGCTTAACGATGGCAAATAAAAAGAACAATACCACACTCTCTCAACTCTCTCACACTTGTCTTGATTCCCGTTGTCATCCAAACCAAATCACTTGTACAACCGTAGTACAACTTTAGTTATTCAACTCTTGGTGTAACAAATATATCTTTGATACTTCTATCATTGATAACACTCGGTACTGGACAAGGTACGCTATCTCGAATAGGGGGAACCATGTGTGACCATGCAAAGCAAATTAGAATCACGGGTGCACATGTAATTGTAATTTGTCGTGCATGAGAATGCTGGAAACTCTATTTGGTGATAACGGTTATGGTCAGTACAAATCCTCAATTTCATATTTGGAGGCATAAGGCCTCGGATCCTCATATAGCTTCACTATCGATATGCAGACAAACCCTTCATTCTTACTAGCATGATACAATTTATTATTGTCAATAATTATTATCCGGTTATTGATTAATATGTGTTGTGAATTGAAGAAATCATGTCTGGAAGAAGAGCGGGACGCACGGTGGACGAGGAAATATCACCCTGACTCAAGCCGAGCTGAATGCTATCATCAATGAGCGCGTGGCTGATGCGCTTGCAGCTTATGAGTAAGCCCGCAATCAGGACCAGAACGACCAGAATCCAAATCAAGGAGGTCCCACAGTCTGTACCTTCAAGATGTTTATGGATTGCAAGCCTCATTCTTTCAGCGGCTCTGAGGGTGCTGTCACATTGCTTCGCTGGCTAGAGAAACTCAAGTCAGTGTTTGCCATGTGCAACTGTCCTGATGGAAATCGCGTCAAGTACGCCTCCGGCACATTGGAGGGACCAGCCTTGACGTGGTGGAACTCACAAGTCCAAACTATAGGGCTTGGTGCTGCTAATGGTATGCCATGGGATGACTTCAAGGTTCTGATGAAAGAAGAGTACTGCCCCAGGAGCGATGTCCAGAAACTGGAGGCAGAATTTTGGAATTTGAAGATGGTTGGTTCTGACATTGAGGAGTACACGACTCGTTCGCACGAGTTGGCTGCATTATGTCCTCAGATGGTGACTCCGGCCTACAAACGGATCGAAAAATACATTGATGGTCTAGCCCCTCAGATCCAGGCTAGTGTGATGGCTGTTGATCCTGTCACTATTCAGCAGGCCATCCGACTGGCTCATAAACTCACCGACCAGGCAGTGGCACAGGGCACCTTGCCTAAACGTGGCGCAGCTTCTGGTTATTCTGATCACAAAAGGAAATGGGACGGCAATAACAACAACAAGTCTTCAAGCTCCAACAACACCAAGCAACAACAGACCAAAAAGTTTGACCCTTCAAGAAGCTTCAACAATCAGAACAACAACAACTATGGCCAGGGGTCGAGTAGCTACGCGGGCAAGAGTCCTAAGTGCAACCGGTGCAACTTCCACCATCATGGCCCGTGTGATCGGCTTCGTTGTTAGAGATATGGAAAGATGGGTCACGCAGCCAAAGACTGCAGGGGTGAAATAATGACTCAGCGACAACAACCTCAACAACAACGCCAGGGTGGAGTGACTAGAGTCTGTTATGAATGTGGTAAGGAGGGTCACTACAGGAAGGATTGCCCACAGCTGAAGGGTGGAAACAAGGGTAATAATGGGGGCAATGCCAAGGGTCGTGCATTCGTGATCGGTTCCGGCGAGGCAAGGGATGACCAGAATGTGGTTACTGGTATGTTTCCCCTGAATGGTTGTTTTGCTTCCATACTATTTGATACTGGAGCTGATAGGAGCTTTGTTTCCAACCAGTTCATTAAGTTCTTAGACGTAACCCTAGCTGTCATGGAACCTAGTTATGTTGTAGAATTAGCTGATGGAAAACTAATTGAGGCAACTCATATAGTTAAGGGGTGCAGACTAGGATTATATGGTCATGAGATAGATATCGATCTGATGCCTGTCACACTTGGTAGTTTCGACGTAGTGGTGGGTATGGACTGGCTATCCAAAAATCAAGCCGAAATCATCTATGGACAGAAAATCGTTCGTATACCACTTCCTAGTGGTGAAACTTTATTGGTTAAGGGCGAAAGAAGTGGCATGGTCTCTGGAGTCATCTCCTACATGAAAGCTCAGACGTGTTTGCGTAAGGGTCACACCACTTTCCTAGCCATGGTCACTGAAAAAGAAACCGAGGAAAAGAAAATTGAAGACATCCCTGTCGTACGCGATTATCTTGAGGTTTTCCCTGAAGACCTACCCGGTCTCCCACCGCATCGCCAAGTCGAGTTCCAAATCGATTTGGTACTGGGAGCTGCCCCTATCGCGAGAGCACCATACAAATTAGCTCCAAGGGAACTGCAAGAGCTGTCTACGCAATTGCAGGAACTATTGGATAAGGGTTTTATCAGACCTAGCTCATCACCGTGGGGAGCCCCAGTTCTGTTTGTCAAGAAGAAGGACGGAACTTTCCGTATGTGTATCGACTACAGGGAATTGAACAAGGAAACAGTAAAGAATCGTTATCCTCTCCCGCGCATTGATGATCTGTTTTCGATCAACTACAAGGGTCGAGTTACTATTCCAAGATAGACCTAAGATCGGGTTATCATCAACTAAGGATACGAGAAGAAGACATTTCAAAGACTGCCTTTAGAATGAGGTATGGCCACTACGAGTTCTTGGTTATGCCGTTCGGGTTGACCAATGCACCAGCGGTTTTCATGGACCTAATGAACCGAGTGTGTAAACCCTATCTTGACAAGTTCGTCATTATCTTCATCGATGACATCCTTATTTACTCAAGGAATAAGGAAGAACACGAAGCACACCTTAGACTGATTCTGGAGCTGTTGAGACGAGAACAGTTGTATGCAAAATTTTCAAAGTGCGACTTCTGGATACGAGAGGTCCATTTCTTGGGCCATGTGGTCAATGAGAATGGGATACACGTTGACCCGGCAAAGATAGCAGCTATCAAGAACTGGGCTACGCCTAAGACTCCGATCGAGGTACGGCAGTTTCTCGGGTTGGCTGGCTATTATCGACGGTTCATCAAAGGGTTCTCGAAGATTGCTCAACCTCTCACCGCATTGACTCATAAAGGCACTACGTACGATTGGGGTGATAAACAAGAATCTGCATTCCAGATTCTGAAGCAAAAACTCTGTACAGCGCCGATTCTATTCCTGCCGGAGGGAACCGATGATTTTGTAGTTTACTGTGATGCTTCTATACAAGGCCTCGGTTGTGTACTAATGCAACGCAATAAGGTGATTGCCTATGCGTCACGACAACTGAAGATACATGAGAAAAACTACACGACACACGACCTAGAGCTTTGAGCAGTGGTGTTTGCACTCAAGATATGGAGACACTACTTGTACGGTACCAAGTGCACCATTTACACCGATCACAAGAGTCTCCAGCACATCTTTGAACAGAAGGAACTAAATATGAGACAAGGTTGTTGGGTCGAGTTGTTAAACGACTATGATTGTACGATCAAGTATCATCCAGGCAAGGCCAATGTAGTAGCAGACGCCCTGAGTCGGAAGGAAACACCCAAGCCAAGACGAGTTCGAGCATTGCAACTACCATTCACACTGGTTTACCCGACCAGATCCGCAATGCTCAACTTGAGGCGTTAAAAGACAAGAACCTGAAAGTCGAGTCGCTACGAGGCATGGAGAAGCAATTGGAAACCAAGCCTGACGGAATCCGCTACTTCATGGATCGAACATGGATTCCCTCGTATGGTAACCTACAAGAACTGGTGATGGACGAAGCTCACAAATCACGGTACTCAATCCACCCAGGTTCCGACAAGATGTACCACGACCTGAGGTTCTTTACTGGTGGCCAAACATGAAAGCAGATATCGCCACCTACGTGAATAGATGTTTGACCTGTTCTAAGGTTAAGGTAGAGTATCAACGACCGTCTGGTTTACTCCAACAGCCAGAAATACCAGTATGGAAGTGGGAGCAGATATCTATGGACTTCATCACGAAACTCCCTCAGACTCCCAACGGATGCGATACCATTTGGGTGATCGTGGATCGCTTGACGAAATCCGCACACTTTCTGGCAATCCGGGAGACTGATCGTATGGAAAATTTAACTCGAATCTATCTAAGGGAAGTAGTCTCTCGGCATGGTGTACCGATTTCCATTATCTCTGATCGTGACGCTCGATTCACTTCACACTTCTGGCAGTCCTTGTAACGAGCATTGGGGACGCGGTTGGATATGAGCACCGCTTATCACCCTCAAACCGATGGCCAAAGTGAGCGTACGATCCAAACCCTAGAAGACATGTTACGTGCCTGCGTCATAGATTTCGGCAGCAGTTGGGAAACTCACTTACCGCTAGTTGAGTTTTCTTACAACAATAGCTATCACACATCGATCAAAGCTGCTCCATTTGAGGCACTGTATGGGCATAAGTGCCGATCACCTATCTGTTTGGCGGAAGTTGGAGAAAGTCAACTCACCGGCCCTGAACTAGTGTACGAGACGACTGAGAAGATCGTGCAGATCCGTAACCGTATGGTAGCAGCCCGTGACCGACAGAAAAGCTACGCTGATAAGCGTCGCCGACTGTTGGAATTCCAAATAGGTGACAAGGTGCTTTTGAAAGTGTCACCTTGGGTGTGATTCGTTTCGGGAAACGCGGGAAACTAAGCCCTAGGTACGTGGGACCGTTTGAGGTTGTCAAACGGGTTGGCCCCGTGGCCTACCGATTGAACCTACCCAAAGAACTCCGTGGAGTACACGATGTGTTCCACGTCTCCAACTTGAGGAAATGCCTTGCAGACGAGACTCTTATCGTTCCGTTAGACGAGATACATGTGGACGAACAACTACATTTCGTCGAGGAACCAGTGGAAGTCATGGATCGAGAGGTCAAAACGCTCAAACATAGTCGTATCCCTATCGTCAAAATCCGTTGGAACTCAAAGCGTGGACCCGAATTTACCTGGGAACGCGAAGATCAGATGAAGAAGAAGTACCCTCAACTGTTCCAAAATCAGGCATCTACCTCTTAGATACGCAGGTACTCTATTCAACATGCGTCACAAACCGTTGAGCCTTGTACTTCCCCGTAAACACCACGTAACATGATGTACTAATTTTCAGGTCGAAAATTCCTGCAACAAGGGGATGATGTGACACCCCGTGATTTCAGGTTAACGTTTTTCAAAACCATTGTCGTTAACATTGACCCGTACTCGCTAATACTCGAAACGTGTACAAACACCGCCACCGACATCGTTAAACAAATTATGATAAAATACTAACGCGGGTGTTTGTACAGGATTCACATAAACGAGATTATCTAAGGAATCCTCTTAATTTATATAGCACGTCCAATCACGTCGTTATCAACCGGAACGAATTCGGGAACACGTGACCTAAGTACAGGGACCAAACCTGACAATTGCCAAACTGGGGCTGGGTATAAATACCCATCCACCAGCCAAACACACCCCATTCTGCTCTCTTTCTCTCCTACGCTCTCTAAACCTCCATTTCTTCATTCTAGCACCAAATTCCACCCGATTGAGCTTGTTTTCATCGGATTAGACCACACAACAGCTGAGAAATCACGTTCCCAGCAGGTAGGCGACCTCATTCATCCGTTTTATTGCTCGTTTCACTGCTGCAAGTATGGGGTTCGGGTGTTAGGGTTCAACCCGAATGCATGTGGTCGTGGGGGTGCGTGTGAGGTCAATCAGCATGTGCTTTCCACTTAGACATGTTAGGAAAGTGTTCCTGGAAGTCCTGATTATGTGAAAATCGAGCACGGGACAGCCGAAGGCTGTTCAGCCCGTCCAGCAGTCGCGACCTGCTGCAGTACGCGACTGGGCCAGCCATGCGACTGAACCATGCGATTGGGTCCATCGTACGACTAAGTGGTGACTGGGTTGGATCGTGCGATTGAGTCCATACGTATGTGTGTAACGTGCGAATGAATGCATGCGATTGAGAGTCTGTGCGACTGAGTCAACCGAATGAATGTGTGCGACTGAGTAACACCCGACTTAAGGTCCAATCGTACGAACGAAGGTCCAGTCGTACGATTAATTGGTGGGTCGGGTGAATTGGTGATGTGTGGTACGATTGAATGCTAAGTCGTACGAATGAGGGTTCAATCGTACGAATGAGATTGATTCGTACGATTGAAGGCCCATTCGTGCGAATGAAGTGTCCAGTCGTGCGTCTAGCCTTGTTATGCGATTTGAGCCATCGTTAGCGAATTCTTCTGGGTGCGAAGTGTCTATTGTGTGATGATAAGTTAACATCAATAAAATGTCATTTCTTGACCACAAAAATTAAAGTCAACGCAATCAACAAGCACATACTTTTACGATCTAAAACAACCTAACTGTTTACAACTAACGACAACATGTTTGGGAACTACATAAGGTCTGATACGTGTATGCCTGCTTGTGTGTATGTGTCACCCACGACCGAGCCCATGCGACCCGACCCGACTAAACATGCCTATTAACGCTGAACACAACATTAGCGCTTAACATAACTGTCAATAGGTGTTTGACAGCGCATTGTAAACAACACTTGGGAGACCTTCATCCTACATACTTATTACATCATCTGTGAGTTCACGGCCCCTATTTTACTCTCTTTCCTTTTTGGGGGAGAAGACATGCAAAACAGACTTACATAAATGGTTGTAGTATTATTGATATCGCTTGTTACGTTAGTGCAAACACACAACATGTCCTGACACACTCGAACCGTTAGTAATGGGATTAGCAAGGTAATTTTGAGTAGTACTACTGGGTCTGACAAACCCCGCCCGGGCTAGTCGCGCTAGCTTGATTGGAGGTCAAACGGGTGCTTGATTGACCTAACACATTTGTCATGGTCTTGCGAGACGTGACGGGATACAACAAACACATATAGGACGTAAACAGTCAGCTTCGGTTCGAAACACTAAGTAACAAGAACATAGGCTAGCTACCTAACGATATGATCTATATACTAAACCATTGAAACGCAAACTTCTGAACGCTTACGAACACATTTATTGTTGAATAAACCTGTGAACTCACCAACTTTATGTTGACAGACTTTAGCATGTTTTCTCAGGTCACAGGAATGCATAAGCTCAAGATGCACACTAAGGAAACACACTCAGGACATGCATTCATCTATTATATTTTCAGCATTGAACATTTTGTCTAAACATGGCTATTGTAACTGTACTGTAATGGATTTACTAATTATGTACTCGCTTCCGCACTATTGTAAACTTGTTTATGTTCTTTTGAATGAAGTCAAATGTCTATTTTAAATTCGTATAGTGTCATTCGATATGACTGTGTCTGAGATCGTGGTATGTCACACACCTAACGGTAAAACCCCGTTCGTGGAAATTGAGGGTGTGACACTCGTGTTGGTTCTTCATCTAGCAATGAAATATCATCTTCAAGAAGTCATGATGATGAAGGAAGAGTTGACAAAATGTGAAGTGTTGGTGCAGTAGAGATAACAACATTCATGGATTACTTGGAATAGAGTTGACGAACAAAAAAAATCATATTTATTTTGTTTGTAAACACTTGAAATACGTTTGGAACTTATTATGTATTTGTTCGCTAACATTGGAACATGTTTTGGATTGAAACCATAATATATGTTATGATCATGTAATTTTAAGTGTTTTTCATTTCCATTTTATCTTAAATTGTAATTTATAAATGATTCAAAACCATCATTTATCTCTAACTAGAAATACATTTATTGCCACAATATTCGTGCCCACAAAAGCCTTTTTTTAAATTTATGGCAAAAACAATTGTGCCACTAAATTGGTATAGATATTTTGTAATTAATATTATGGCAAAAATAAAAGTGCCACTAAAGATCTTCCCTAGATTGGGTGGCACATAAAAAAGTGCCACTAAATGGCTTTAGTGGCACTGCTTCTAGTGGCACTTTTTTTGTGTGCCACACAAAATTATAGGGGCCACTAGTGGCACTTTTGGGTATTCTATGACACTTTTTGTGTGTCACTGTATGACAGTTTTTTTGTAGTGCGTGAAGATGAAATGAGAAGGGAATATCCACATATCTTCAAACCCACCCATTGAGAAACCTAATTTAAAACTAAATTTGGGACGAAATTTTCTAAACAGTGGGAGAATGTAACAACCGACCCTGAAGTTAACATTCTAAACCTTGACCTCCAACAATGATTGCTACTATTATTAATATCAGGAATACTATATTTACCACTACCTAATTATTTATTCATGATTATTATTATGTGTTCAATTTTTCCTAGATGATACTTTAGGTCTTGCCTTAGAACAAAATAATTTAACATTCTAAAATTATAATTAAACCTGCCAAAATGTTAGAATCAATTGAGTTTAATTAATTATGTGTATACACACATAATTCACGAATTAATTCAATATATGCACATAAAAAACATAAAGACACTTAACTATAAACTATCACCTAAAATACTGCACTACACAATAAAACTATTCTACCTAATTAATTTACAAAAAATATATAACAAAACAACCACACCCAACCTCGGCCGCCCCCTCACCACCCAATCACCCTCCCTCTTTCCCAACACTTACACCACCATTAAAACTACATGCAAGACTTCCACCTCTCACTTAACCTTCATTTTCACTCCACCTCCATACTCTCACTTCCTCTCCCTTCTCTCAGTTCCTCATCCAAAAACACACACATAACCTCACAATTCAGCCAAAACTTGAAGAACACCAAGAAAACATCATCATCCAAGCTAGAACTAAGCAAGAAAGTGCCATTTGAGGGACTTTTGTAGACCATTCTTGCAAGAACAAAGTGCTCCAGCCCTTTTTCTAAGTTCATCACTGATTTTGGCCTCCTCAAACTCTCAAACTCATGGTTCATACAAGGGGTAAGCTTTGACACACCCGAATCAAGTTGTTTCTTATGTTTTTCTTCAATAAACAACCAAAACCCTTACTTTCTCGTTTCTAGCAGAATCTCGTACCTTAGAACTTGTTCTTGAGGAGCTCTCAACATCACACGAGGTATAAGTCATGATAAGTTGGTAAATCACTAGTTAGAACGCAAGTTACCACCTAGAAAACCCTCTTTTTACATAAAATAACACCATTTATGTACATGTTTGAAAACCCACCCGAGTAAGTTGCAAAACCTGCTAAAAATAGCTTACGAACACCTTGATAATCTGATTTGAAAACTACAAAAGTGATTAGGTGATGTTTGGGTATGATTTATAGGGTTTACACAAGTGTAAATGGTGTAAATCATCAAGTAAATGCAACATATATGTGATACATGTTAGATCCGAGAATTATGATGTATTTTTAGTGGTTTTGGGTTATTTGAAATGTTCTATGTTGATAATATGGCGGGATGTGCTCTTGAAACCAGAAAAAGGTGAAAATCACTCAAAAATAGAAAAATAAAGGAAATTGCCATATTAAAAAGAATTACAGGATATAATATAAAATAATAGGCAAAATGATTGGATTTGATGATATTTGGGGTAAGCTCATGAGTAAATGGACGTTAAACGTTAAAAACGGGACCTAACTGGGTAAATTTTGACTAACATCTTAAAAATGGTACAAGATACATGAAATCCAATAATAACAAATTATTTCAGTAAGTTAGAGACATTTAGTCAAGAAATATGTGAAAACTTGAATTAAAACGTATTCGGATGTTCGGTCCCGGGTAAAAAAGCGTTTTAATGGGTAAATCATAAAAAAATGAAGGTTTTAGTCAAAAGAGCCCAAAAACATATTTTTGACAGCTTATTAAGCTCATTATAAGTCATCAAATAATATTTAAAGGTTAATTGGATGAAAATAAAGGAATTTAAAACATACTGTTAAAATCTTCGGTTTTACCGTAACCGATAACTTGTAATTTGTATTTTAAACCTCTCAAGATAAATCTGGACATAATAAGTTTAAATGAGCCTAAAAGCAATATAAAGATCCCTAAGACTTAATAAAGACCATATTTGGGTCAAGAAATGGAAATTATGCAACTTTGTGGTAAGAATTGCAATATTTGAGACTTGGGGGACCAAAGTGTAAATTCGGAAAATATAACTAAAATTCAGTAACTTTGTGGCCTGAAACTAACATGAAACTTATTTTTATGTTAATACATTTATAGGAGTCATAAGAACTTCTCATTTACATGCAAAAACCCTAACTTTCCTAAAAATGAAACTTTTAAAGCAAAACCCTAACAAATCAAAACCAGTTAAACTCATAACCTTATAACACACCTAGTTACACCCAACATGACCATAGAACACATAGCTTATTACTTGAATCTTGATGCTAGGGTTCTAGGATTGAATCATTTTCTGTACACGAAGATCCGTTGCTTGAAACCTAAGGTGAGTTCTAGTGTTCCCTTTTTGCTATTGATTTGGGATGAAACATGTTTTGTTTGAACTGAAATTACTATTGTGCTATTGTATGATACTTGTGTGTTGTGGACAGTGTCTGAACCTGCTCTTAAATGTATCATAATAATTAATTCTTGTGTGAACCGTTTGTCCTATGTGGGTAGATTTACTTGGGGAATCCCCCACACACAGTGTCGTCCGGATAGGAAAGGTACCCCACTGAGATCCTGAGGGATCGTTTGTGTCATGTAACAGGTTTTATAATATACTATGGTGAACCATCCAGCAGGTATGGTGCACTGTTTGAGGCTCAGTTATCCTTAGGGTTAACCGGTTTAAACATAACTTTAGAAGAGGCTAACCGGGAATGAGTGTAGGGCTGATTGTGACCCCACAACAGAGAAGCTTGAATTTTGAATTTAACTTATGAACTTTAAGGAGCCCTTTTGTTTTTAAACTTTAAGCACTTTGTTTGTCCCAAGCAACACTTGAATCATGAATTTGATGCAGATTTTGGATCAAACACATAAAATATGAAGAACTTGGATGAACACCAAGAACAATGAATAAAATCCTTGGTTGATCTATTTGGATTGCATAAGATGTTTACAAAGTGGAGACCCTAATCCTAGCTCATATAAGCTTGTTACCCCTAATTGCAACTTAACTATTTATAGTGAATATAATATTCACTAATGACACATTAAGCCACTAGACATAAACTTATTAGGGAAAAATTACAATTAAACTAAAAGATGACAAAAACTAGATTAAATATATTTTGTTGACACAAAATATATTTATTTCAATAAAGATCCTAGTCACAATATATCTTCAACGTCTCATGTTAGTCCTCTTAAAAGATTAATATTAGTCTTATTTTACAATTTTGCCTTAGTATAGGGACTAAAGTTGTAAATAGATAGTCTTTTTCTTTGATCATAGTATATATAGCTTAGACTAGAGTAGATTTAAGGAGTCGTATCATTTTGTACCGCTTTCTAACTCTTGTAATCGTCTTTGCTACCAATAGACACTGAATTTTATTGATATTGCTTGATTTGATTACAATTGTTTGTATTTCTTTGAATTGTTCATATAATTTGTTACAGATTGCTCTAATTGATCTCATCAATTGGTATCAGAGCTTTCGGTTGAGTGTTTTTGAAGGTTCTGTCGAAGATAAAAACTTTAAAAATCCACTGAAATCTATAATAGATTGACAATTCAAGTGAAATATTGTGAATCAGAGTTATGTTTCATCATCAGGAACATGATTTGAATCACAAATTGCAGTTTATCTCATCAAAATTGAGTAAATCAGTGAAAAAGTGTTCGAAAATGCGTTCTTGAGTTTACGAACTGAGCTTTCAGAAATTGAGTGAAAATTGTTGATAATTACAGAAATTGATGTTAGAAGATTGATTATCGGCATCATAATGAACTAATTTCAAATTTTCAGTTCAATTCACCAACAATTGAAGGATTTCGAAATTTCAGAGTTCGTTACATTCATAAGAACATGATGAAGGTGTCATATTAGGGCTGGAAAATACTGAAATTTGCCTAAGTGTTTAGGTGTTTGAGAACTGTTTAGACTTTTCTCAACTGTTCAGAGTTTTTACCCCCTAGGCGTATAACCACTGTGTGGACTTATAACCACTGTGTGGACTTTTTCACTTGTTTAGGAATACCACCACTGTGTGGACATATAACTACTGTGCAAGAGTTTCAACTGTGAAGGCGTTTCACTACTGTTTGGACTTCTAACACTTGTGTTAGAAATTTTCTAAGGCAATCCCTTAGACTTATCAGCTGTTGGGACGTTTCATACTGTTGGGACTTATCACCACTGTTCAGACTTATCATCATCAACACTTAAGAAATTTTTCAAAAATTCAAAAATCCAAAAATATTTTTTTTAATTTTTTCTTAAATTCAAAACTTAGAAAAACAACAAAAATATAAGAATGGCAAAATCTGAAGATTCTGAAAGCAGAGTTCCAAAACTTAAAAACAGAGCTGATTTTAAAAACTAGTCTCTTAGGCTGAAACATCACTTGAATTCCATAGACACTGATCTATGGAAATCAATTGAAAAGGGACCTTACATTCCTGTGCCTACTGATGGTCCAGACAAAGGATTTGTGTATGCAAAAGATACACAAGAACCATATCCAGAAGATAACCTACATGGAGTAGACTTAAAGAAGGTGAAAAATGATGTCAAAGCTTATTCTCTCATGTGTAAAGGGCTACCTTTGGAAGTACTATCCAGACTTGAAAACTATCAAACTGGATATACCAGGTACAAAGCACTGAAGGTTATCTGTGAAGGAGGGAAAGAAATTCAAGATCTGAAAAAGCAAAAACTGAAAAGGCAATTGGAACTATTTGAGCACATCTCAGGAGAAACAATAAATCA
This sequence comes from Flaveria linearis, assembly GCA_024085815.1. NCBI lineage: Eukaryota > Viridiplantae > Streptophyta > Magnoliopsida > Asterales > Asteraceae > Flaveria > Flaveria linearis. The sequence goes on from CM044008.1 coordinate 53,577,049, forward strand.
GATGATGAACAGGTTTGTGCAACTCACTACAGAAATGTCTACTCTGGGAATCAAGAATGATCTTGAAGACTTGAATACAGACTTCTAAATGCACTACCATCATCATGGAAACAGACTGTTACTTTGTTGAAACATACTGAAAAGTTTCCAATGGATCTTGATCTTCTTATTGCTAAGATTGAATCTGTTGAGATTGATGAAAGCTCTAGAAACAATGATAGACATGCATCAACATCTCAATATAAGTATGTTGCTTCTCCAGCAAATACTGTAGAAAATGCCTTTCTTGCAAAAGATAAGATCTCTCCTGAAGATGAAGGTGATTTATTTGTGGGAGAAGGATTCTTCACCAGTACACTTGCTTACTCTACTCAACCACAATCACAGTCTCCTCCTAAAGCTCAAATGTCTAAATCGTCAACTGAGATGCCATCCTCCTCAAACTTTCCTCATCCAAGCAAAGTGAAAGATGTGATTAACATTCTTTTACAAGATGAAGAGTCAAAAACTGCTTTCACAGCTTTCATGGCAAGCTTCCAAGCTTATCAAGGCAGTCATCTGACTCAAGTGGAGCTAGTTCTACAAGATATGTTTGAAATGGATCCTGATGATGTAGAAGAAATGGATCTTAATTGGCAAATGGTCATGATAGCTTACAGGACACAAAAGCACTCTTATACTAACAGAAATTACATACCCAGTGCAAACAAAACTGTTGGGTTTGATAAATCAAAATCAAGATGTTTTAACTGTAACAGCTATGGTCATTTTTCAAGAGAATGTAAAGCTCCAAGAAACCAAGGAGGAAATGGTCAAGGCAGCTCAAATGGCCAGAAATATCAGCAACAGGCTAATAAGACATTCCAAAAGCCATACCAAAGCCTACCTATGCCAGAACCCAAAGAAGAAAAGAATAGTGAGGAATCAAAGAAGGCACTAGTTGTAAACATCAAAGATGGTTATGACTGGAGTGCATATGCAGAACAGTTTACTGCTGATCTCACTGCTAATCTGGCTCTAGTTGCAGAACTTGATGATGAAGACTGGTCTGAGGATAAAGATCCTAAGAGAAATGATGATTCTGATCTAGAAGAAGAGTATGATTGGAGCGACAAATCAGATCCAAAAGATACCACTGAAGAAGTTGCTCTTATGGCTCAATCAGAACAACCAAAGGTTGTTACCTCATCTTCTGATACTGAATCTTCAAACTCCTATCCTGAAATACCAGTGGAAGTGAGAGAGAAAATGTGCACAAAAGCATGTTTTGAACAAGTTGAACACTACATAACATACTCATACAAAATATGTGACAAGCTCAAACAAGAAGAAACAAAGCAAAATAAGCTAAAATCAGATCACAAAATTGCTGATGAAAAGATCATATCTCTTCAAGCTTCATGGAACAAAACTATTAAAGAACTTGAATTTGTAAAGAAACAACTTGAAGAGATGAACAAAACACTTGAACAAGAAAAACTGGCACATGCAGCAACTCAAATAGATTTAGCCAAAGTTAAAAGCTCAAAGAAAATTGTTGAGCAACTAGTGAATGGAAGAAATGACAAAGATAAAATAGGACTAGGATTCACACATGAACCTATGCCTGAATCAATCTCAAACACTTTACCTGAAAATTTCAACACACATGATCATTCACCTGAAAACAAAGAAAGCTTAAAGAATTTCAAGATCAAAAGAACTTTAAAAAGAAAAATGTTGAAGTTTATGAAGAAACTGACTCAGAAAAGATCAAAAATGGTCATCCAATCAAAGACAAATCTTATGAACCTCAACAAATGCAAAAGAAGCTGTTTGTACCAAAAAGTGAAACTGTTATTGAACAGAATGAACAAAAGAGTGAAAAATCAACTGATGTAAATAACAAATTGAAAGGAAAATGTGAAGTGGTTAAAACAGATAATACTTGTTCTGATGATTCAAGTTCAAATGAAATAAATAAAGATAAAAAGTTTCAAAAAGAATCTTCTCAAGATTCAATTAAAACTCAAATCAAGAAAACATCATCAAGTGTAAGAAATCAAAGAAGAAGACAAGCTGCTAGAGCTAAGAAAGCCAAATCAATCAATCAGTCACAAAACAATACTCAAATTAAACCTGTGAAGTTTGTGTCTGCAGGAACTTTTGACATGAACACAAATACAAAAATGACACCTAAACCCAAAATCAAATCTAACTCTGATCTGAAAACAAGTTCAGATCCTAAGACTTCCGCTGTGCATAAAAGATTTGAATCAAAGGAGTCAAAGAATTATGTTCAAGTTCAAAAGAAATATCCTAAAAATCAAATGACCAAATTTACACCAAAAAAACAACAGAATAATCTAGCTAACCCTAAATTCAAACAAGAATTAAATGTTGCTTCTACTTCAAGGGTTAACAAAATGTTGTTTAAACATTCTGAAAATTATTGTGATATTTGTGACATGTACAATCATGACATTTCAGAATGTTACTTTAACAAGTATTGCTACATATGTGATATGACAAATCACACAACAGCTGAGTGTTACTTTAACAAATACTGTGCTTTGTGTGATGAAAGAAATCATAATACAAATGATTGTTACTTCAGGAAGAACTCTTCAAGGAAGGAATTCAATAATCAAAGCTTTGTAAACCCACAATTTAAAAGAAATCATAATATTGGGTTTAAATTTTCTCAACAACAACCTTCCTTGGGTTTGAGATCTTTCAGAAGAAACAATTCAGATTATGATTATCAACATTTTGTCAAATCGCAGCAATATAATCAAGAAAAGTTTATTCCATGATCTGTGAAAATAAACAAAGGAACATTCTCAAATGCTTCATATAAGAATTCAAGATTTCTTGATGATGATCTTGAAAACAGATACAATGCTTTGAAATCAAAATCACAAAGAAATAATCAACATATTTTCAAACAAGGATTTGAAAATCCTAAATTTTCAAAGAAACCTGATGTCAACAAACTTCATTTCAAACAATTTACAATTGTTGACAAGTTTGGCAAGCCCAAGACCATCTCGGCTTGGGTTACTAACTCACCTTAAATGTTTTTGAATGCAGGTACGCCCACGAAGACCAATCAACTCATGGTATGTTGACAGTGGGTGTAGCCAGCATATGACAGGCAATCAAACCTTGTTTCAAGATTTTAAGTAAAAAGATGGTACTGATGTTGCTTTTGGAGGTGATGCAGGTGGAAAGATAACAGGAGAGGGAACAGTGTCCAATGGGATTATCAGTTTTGATAAAGTCAACTTTTGTTCACAGTTGAACTTTAATCTTCTAAGTGTATCCTAAATTTGTGACAAATCTTATTCTGTTCTTTTTGATGAATCTCACTGCTATGTCTTGAAACCAGGATTTCAGATTAGTAATGATTGGGTGATAGTTAAAGCTGCTCGGGATAGAGATGTATACAAACTCGATATGTCTCAAGTGGATCCTGCAACTGAAACAACTTGCCTGATTGCTAAAGCATCAAATGATGAAAGCCAGCTTTGGCATAGACGACTCGGTCATTCAAACTTCAAAAACATGAACAAGCTTGTAGCAGGAAATCATGTTATTGGACTTCCTTCCAAGAAGTTTTCAACAACTAATCATTGCTCAGCATGTCTGAAGGGAAAACAACATAGAGTGTCTTATAAGTCCAAGCTGATAAACTCAAACACCAAGCCACTCCAGATGTTACATATGGACCTTTTTGGACCAACTAATGTTAGGAGTATTGGTCGAAAATCATACTGTTTAGTCATCATAGATGATTATACAAGATTTTCATGGGTTTTCTTTCTTTATGCAAAATCTGAAACTGCAGATCTTTTAGAATTCATTAATAAAGTTGAAAATCAACTTGAACAAAAATTAAAGATAATAAGAAGTGATAATCGAACTGAATTTAAAAATGCAAACATAGATTTGTTTTATGCAGAAAAAGGGATAGTTCATCAGTTCAGTGCTCCCAGAACTCCACAACAAAATGGAGTTGCTGAAAGGAAGAACAGAACTCTGATTGAAGCTGCCCGGTCTATGTTAGCTGATGCCAAAATTCCAATCACTTTCTGGGACGAAGCGATATCAACAGCCTGTTTTGTTCAGAATAGAATCTTACTTGTTAAAGATAAAAAGAAAACTCCATATGAGTTAATGTTTGACAGGAAACCAAACATAAACTTTTTAAAATCATTTGGTTGTCCAGTTATGATTCTAAACTCAAGTGATCATTTAGGAAAATTTGAAGAAAAAGCTGATAATGGATTTTTCGTTGGATATTCATCAGTTTCCAAAGCCTATCGAGTTTATAACTCTAGGACAAACACTATTAATGAAACATTCAACGTTAAATTTCTGGAAAAGTCTTTTCCATCAGTTTCAAATGGTCCTGCATGGTTATTTGAGATAGATTCTTTGTCAAACTCATTTTAATCTAACTTGTTTAATCAATCTGATGATTTTACAGGTAAGAAGAACTCAAGAGGAGATCTTGGATCTTTTAGTGATGATTCAGATTCTGATGATTCAGATGATGCTCGCCTAGATTATCCATTCCTCTCATTTGTCAAGGATTCAACAATCCAATTCAATGACAATGTTCATGCTACTTCAGCTTCAGATTATTCAGTTTCAATAGATCAAGAAGAATCTCAACCTATTCCTAATGATGGTATAGAAATTGGACAACCAGAGTCTGGCACATCTTCCGTATCTGGAAATGCAATTGATCATAGTAATCTTGATTACTTTATCAATTCACCAACTCAAGTTCCAAATTTCACTCCACATGCTTCTTCCTTATTGCAACAGCTCTCCAATCTGAACCAAACCAATCTTGATGTTAATGTTCAAGGAACAGAGATACCGACATCTCGTATCCACAAGAACCATCCAACATCACAGATTATTGGTCCTGTGAATGAAAGAACTACTAGGAGTAAATATGAACATGCAAATGTTTGTTTATACTCTTGTTTTCTTTCTCAGATTGTTCCTAAAAATATCACCGAGGCATTACAGGACAATGGTTGGATTGAAGCAATGCAAGAAGAACTTCTTCAATTTCGTATACAAGAAGTGTGGCAGTTAGTGGAATTACCTGAAGGAGAAAATGCCATAGGCACGAAATGGTTGTTCAGAAATGAAACTGATGATCGTGGCATTGTTATCAGAAATAAAGCAAGACTTGTTGCACAAGGATACACACAGGAAGAAGGAATTGACTATGGTGAAGTATTTGCTCTAGTTGCAAGACTCGAATCCATTCGTGTTTTCCTGGCTTATGCATCATTCATGAAATTCAAGGTGTATCAAATGGATGTCAAGGTGCATTCTTGTACGGTCCAATCACTGATGATGTGTATGTGAAGCAACCTCTGGACTTTGAGGATGCAGAATTTCCACATCGTGTGTATAAGCTTAGCAAAGCTTTGTATGGCCTACATCAAGCTCCTAGAATTTGGTATGAGACATTATCTCAACACTTGATCCAACATGGATAAACTAGAGGGAAAATCGATCCAACTTTATTCATAAAGAAGGATAATGATGATCTCTTATGTGTGCAAGTGTATGTAGATGATATCATATTCTGTTCTACTAGTCCAACGTTGTGCAATGAATTTGAAGAAATCATGAAATCTCGTTTCCAAATGAGTTCTATGGGAGAAATCAATTTCTTTCTTGGATTGCAAGTTCAACAATCCGCAGATGGTATTTTCATCAATCAAGAGAAATTTGTTGATAAACTCTTGAAGAAATTCAAACTGCATGATTGTCAGTCCATAAGAACTCCAGCTGACGTAAACCACAAGATTGAGCCTGATCCTAAAGGAAAATCAGTAGATCAAACTCTATACAGATCTATGATTGGTTCTTTGATGTATCTTACTAAATCAAGACCAGACATCATGTATGCTGTATGTGTTTGTGCAAGGTATCAATCAGACCCGAAGGAATCTCACTTAATTGATGTCAAAAGAATATTCAGGTATCTCAAAGGTAAACCAGCTTTAGGGCTTTGGTATCCTTAGGAGGGTAATTTCGAGTTACATGGATACAGAGATAGTGATTATGGTGGATGTTGTCAAGACAGAAAATCTAATACGGGTGGTTATCAGTTTCTTGGACCCAGATTAGTTTCATGGCAATGCAAGAAACAAACAAATGTTTCTGTCTCAACTGCAGAAGCTGAGTACATAGCTGCATCAGCAGGATGTTCTCAAATCATTTGGTTGCAAAACCAACTGCTAGATTATGGGTTCAATTTTCTTAAAACACCCATTTACATAGATAACACTGCTGCTATGTTCATTACAGCTAATCCAGTTCAACATTCAAAAACAAAACATATCGAAATTCGATATCATTTTCTAAGAGATAATTCTAAAAAAGGTTTAATCATGTTGATTCAAATAGAAACTGAAAAAAGTTGGCAGACTTATTTACTAAAGCCTTTTACTAGGAAGGTTTGAGTATTTAGTGGAGTCAATTAGCCTTATTAACCATGTGTAAACCTGGTTACTAATTTGAAATTTGAATCTTTTCATGATAAAATACTTTCCTAAATCTGAAGGTTTTCATAAGGATATCTTTTCATAGTTATTTGCCTGATTGTTTGTGTGTGTGTGCTTTCTTTTATAGAAAAACAAAATACAAAATTAGAAAACTCACAAAATCAAATAAAAAATTATAAATCAAAAACTCCAAAATAGAGTTATTTTTATTTTTATTTTTCATTCATTTTTTTAGGAATGAATCTGTGTTTGCCTCATGTGAGAAATGATAGTACATTAGTAAGATCAGTTGCATACTTCACTCGCTAATAAAGTCTGACTTCATCAGGATCTGATGTGTAGACAATATCATGCTAGTATACTGAACAAGTAAATTCTTGTGATTACCCCACATCTCTATGCTTGTTTGTGTATTCATCTAAGTGCTTTTGAGTGTATTAGCTTATCAGATTGACTGCTTGTTAAGTTACTCCTACTCACACCTGATGATAATGTGACTAATCATGAGATCTGTTACAAGCATCATTCACTTCTCTGTTATGAGTCATCATAGACCTGAAGTGCTGAGATATTCTCTGTTGTAAGTCATTACAGACCTGGATATTCTCATTTGACGCAAAAGATGCCAATGTGCACAACCCATTCAAATGGATGGTTAGAGTTGATCAAATGGTTATCCATGATCATTCTCTATTTACTTAAGTAACATGAACTCTGTTTATGCATATTTGTTAGGTAATAAGTTGAGAATATGTGCTTTTTTGCATGTCTTGATGATGGTTGATCCTCTAAGTCTTGGTATGAGTCACATCTTGTCATTTACAATTCTACCCTACTCAATCCAAGAATTGAAAAAGTAAGTGAGCTGATAATTTGTGTCAAAAACACTCATTTTCTGTCCTTAGATCTTGTGTCTCCTTTGCTGTGATATCACTGACCTGGAACACACTTGATCAGGATTTTATCATTATCTATGACTATTCCCATATTTTTTATTTTAATGTTCTGATCTTTTCTAATATGATCTCACTGCACTCTATGATTCTATTGGAAATATTAGATTTTCATTCTGATTTCCTTTTGATTTTATGCATGTTTTCTTGTGTGCAGGCTATATAACAATGTTAAGTGTCATATTCTTATGATCTGTTAGTAATCTTCTAAGTTTTGCTAAAGAACTTAAAAGTTTAGGGGGAGTAATAAACAAGTAAGAATATTCTCAGAAAATTCAAATGATCATGTTGAATTGAAAGGATGATGCTTTAATTTCAAAGTATGTGTGTGCTTATCTATGATAAAATGATCTCATAATTTTTAGCAAGTGGAAAAGCTTCTTTGCAATGTTGAAAACAAGACAACTTTTGAAATATTTGGTTTGTTCATTTTGAAACTAAAATGAAGGGTCAAATTTTAAAAAGTTAAATTTTGAGGAAAATTTTGAGGGTCAAAATTTAAAAAGTTAAATTTTGAGGGTCAAAATGTAAAAAGTTAAATTTTGAAGGTCAAAATGTAAAAAGTTAAATTTTGAGGGTCAAAAGTGTAAATTTGAGGGAAAAGTAAAAAAATATGCAATATTGTTTAAATATTAGTATGAAATATTACTAATGTGTTTAAACAGTGTGCAGGTGAAAGATTTGAAAAACACAAGTGCAAAAACATATGAATAGTTGTTATGTGGCTGAACAATTGTTATGTGACTGAACAGTTGTTATGTTTCTGAGAAGTCGGTGTGTGGACATTTCAGCATCATTTGGCTACTGAACAGTACTCATACGACTGGACAGTTCTAATACGGCTGGGCTCATATGACTGAACAGTACTCATATGTTCAACACTTAGTGAAATTTAGAACTTAATGAGTCTGAACAGTACACATACGACTGAACAGTACTCATAAGTCTAAAAATTTTATGTCCAATACTTAGTAAAATTTAGAGTCTAAAGAGTCTGCACAGTACTGAAACGACTGAACAGTGCTCATAAGTCTAAAACCTAATGAGTCTGAACAGTACTTAAACTACTGAACAGTGCTCATAAGTCTAAAAAATAATTTTACTTAGTATAAAAACACACTTGTGAATTCATTTCACTCCCATTTCAAAAACCCGTATAAAACCCTTCTCTGACCCCTCGAACTCTCAAACAAAGCTCTTTCTTCGATTAAAATCATTCCAAGCTCAAATCACAGATTATTGACATTGTTTTTGTGATTGTGAATGTAAGTTTATGATTCACATTCATCTAATTTGTGGTTTAAACGAATGTTTTTTGATAGTCGTTTGATTCCTGTACGGTCGTTTAACCCTAAAAATTTGTCAAAATCTCAGATTTATTCATTCAAATCAAAAAAATGTGTGAAATTGATGTTTGAATCTTGTTTGTCATGTGATTTCGATCATGTTGTTATGTTAAACTTGGTTTAATCTAACATTCGATTGAAGACACTGTTCATGTTCATCGATGAACAGTAGTGTTTGAAGATGAACACGATGAAGAAGATGAACAGATTCTTATTTTTGTTTAATAAAAATAATGAAAAATAAATAGTAATTAATAAAAATCGTCATTCGAAAATTAAAAGGGTTTAATAAAATGATATAAGATAAAATAAACTAGAGTGTTAAATTTAAAATTCAAATTCATTTTAACACATCAGTTTATAATATCTTAAATCATTATAATTTCAAACTCACATTAAATCATTTGAGTCAAAATTCATGATGTCTAATATCATTGTTTTTAAACTTTTGCAGATGGCAGATTTAAAGTTTGTGCCAAAGCACAACATTGCTGCTTTGCTCGATGAGGAAGTTCAAGATGCTTTATCTTATGAAGAAATGATCAGATTTCTTCTAAGAACAAAATATGTATATGCCATGTGTTTCCAGACAGTAATCTATGATAGACTTATCAGACAGTTTTGGAACACAGCAAGAGTTGAAGCAAATGATGAAGGAAGAAAAGTTCTAAGAGGATTTGTAACAAGAGATCGTATGATTGAAGTTTCTGAAGAATCAATCAGAACTGCATTGAGACTGGGTCACAATGATCTAGAAGATCTGGCTAAGCTAACATTTAATGAATACAGAGAGACTTTCATGGCAATGGGTCATCCAGATAATTTTCCAAAGAAACAATTCTTCAGAGCTCGTGTATACAATCACTGGAAACTTCTTTGTTACATTTTCCAACATTGTATGTCAAAAAGAAGTGCTGGGTGGAATTCATTCCCAGTAGATATTGCTTCTCCTATTGTGGCCATAGCAACAAACAGAAGATTTAATATGGCCAAATAGATCCTGAATGGATTTATTTTCAATTTGGAGAAAGGAACAAGACATAAGTATCTGATGTACCCCAGGTTCCTGCAAATGATCATTAATGAAGAGCACCCAGATAACCATGTATATGGAGTAGGGGGAGACAGACTTGTGTTGGAAAACATGTCTAAGGTTACTTATAAGAAATTAACTATGTTAACTGGTGCTCACAATGTTCCTATGTTTGAATACATGAGGAATGTAGCCAATGATAATGTAGATATCAATATGAATCACTTTCATTTGATAGATGGTGAACCACTTGATCCCTCAGAGTTGATTGATGTATTTCCTCTTGAGGAAGATGATAAAGATGAGGAAGGTGATCAAGATGATGAAAATGATGATGATGATACTGATGATGAAAGTTCGTCAAGTTCAGATGATAATGATAATTATGATGGTGATGTAGCAGAAACACATCAAGATGTGAGTCATGATACTCAAATGTTTGATCAAGCAGATGAAGCTCAACATGATGATGAAAGTCCAATGAATGATGAAGGGAATGAACCTGTTCATGATGATGTACATGAAGAGGAAGAAATTCATATTGAGACTGAACAAGAAGTTGATGTAGATAATCAAATTTTTAATTATGAGTTCATTGAATCTTTCCAAATTGATCAAGATATTCCAGTTTCTACAACACAACATGTGTCTGTTCAAACTGAGGAGATCTTGGATATTGATGAACTTGAAAGATTAAAGAATGAAAATGAAGCAAAAGAAAAAGAGATTGCTGATCTTAAGTCTGAGCTTGATATGCTAAAGGAGAAAAATGTGAAATTGAAAGAAGAAAGTTTGATGAAAGATGAAAAGATTGTTGAGTATGCTAAAGATAAAGATGATGTTATAAAAAATTTTGAGGTTATGATCAAAGATTATGATTTATTGGAAGAAAAATTCAAGAATATGTCTGAAGAAAATGAAAGACTGAAGAAAGAATTGATAAAGTTAAAAGAATCAGCAAAGCCCTCTTCTCCAGAAATTGAAATTGTTGCTGAAAACATTCCAATTGATCTTGAAAAAGGATCTGAAAGGGAGAAAGGAAAGAGGAAATTAGATGAAGCTGATGTTGAATCTGTTCCCGAAACTTCTTCAAAAGTACAAAGAGTTGAAGAATCTATTGAAGAAGAATATCAAGAAAGTCAAGAGCAAATGAGTCAAGACAAAATTGGTGCTCTTGAAGATTTAGAAGAAGAATATGCTGATGACTGGTATGATGATGTTTTAGATGATGAAGACATAGAGGAAGTTCAATTTGAAACTCATTCTTCATTTGAACATGTCGTAGTGCATGATGATATTCCTCATGATTTTGAAGATAGATATAATTATCTTGTGAGGATGAAATACAACAGAGTTTTCTTAGACGGATTGACAGTTTCTCAGATTAATGATGAATACGAGAAATGTCTAGCTGGTGAGTCTTTTGCTCCCGTGGATCCAAATGAAATGAGCTTGGAGCATGGTGAGTGGGATAGAAGACAGGAAAGTATAAATGTTGAAGAAATTTCTAGCTCTGAATTGCACCATCCAGACCCAGAGGAAATGAGCATCACAGCCTTAAGGTCATGGTTGCAGGCTAGAAATTATCCATGGAAAAGACTAAAAAGACTGCATGGAGTGTCTTTGAGAAATTTAGTCAAAAGTTTCCAACAAATAGAAAAGCAATCGAACAAGATGGTGATTCTAGATACTGATAATCCTCAGTATTTAGATATTACAAAGAGAACTCGGATTTTGAAACCACAAGAAATTAAACAAATGGCTCAAAAATCAAGTCTGCATGAACAAAGAAAAGAATTGATGAAAATGTTTCCTCAAACAGAGCAACAAGTATATAAAGCCACCTTTGAGCAGAAGCATATTTTTGATAGTGCTAGATCAACAGGTGACTTGGTGAGGAATGTTCTGCAGAAAGGTCAATCAGTTACTGAACTGTTGAATGCAATGATTGCACCTGATTTCACAAACCAAGTAAAAATTATTGCATGGAAGTATGATGAGATCTTTGATGCTTTTTCTTATTAAGAGAGTTAATGCTGTATGTGATGTTTATCACTTCTACTCTAGCATAATCAAACTTCCAGTGCAAGATTTAAAAGAGCTGAACAAACTTGATTTGATAAACCCGTCTGGAGCCAAAAGAGGAAAAATGTTTGTAGATCTTTTGAGCAGAGGGTTAGCTAGAACAAGTAACTTCCTTCAAACTAGATGTGATCAAGAGGATAAGGAGTACTTTTCTGTGCTGAAGAAAAATAAGAAGATTCGAGGATTACAGTCAGAAGAAGCACATTTTATGGTGGAATTTTGTGATAAGTACTTTGAGAAGGTAACCACTCCTGGATTGAAGGTAATAGAAGGCAACCAAAAGTCCAAACCAATTCTGAGATGGTTTTACAACACATCAACTTTTGAGCTCAAACCGGTCCGAAATCTTGAAAATTGGGATGAGGACATGATTTCTCTATTTGGTATTTTGAGTTGAAATTGCTTCATCCAAGTTACATCTCATTCTTATCAATGCAGAAATTTGAGAAAGTAACTGATGAGACTGCTGAACAAGACAAGAAATACTTTATATCAATCATTAATGTGATGAATGCAGCTATGGAGAGAATTTCTTTGAGAAAAGCTCTTGCGTATGATAATATTGTGAAAAGAGAAATAAAAGATATTGAATTCATGAGAATCTCAAGAAAAGAAGTGTCGGAAGTTTATTGCAAAGAAAGCAGAGATCCTATTGAGCTATATGCAAATGTCGATATTGCATGTCTTTCAAAGGATACATTAGAAAGAATGAAGGAGATGGAAATTAAATCTAATGAGTCAAAGCCAGAACAAGCTGTTCTTGCTAGAAAATTCAAGTCAGCAATTGAAAATGCTTTAAAGGAGATAGAAATGTATAAAAAGAAGCCGATGTTCAAAGTGAAAGAAGAACCTGAAGATTTCTTTGCAGAATAAAGATGAAAGAAGTCTGAAGATAGAAGAAAGGAGATAGCAAGGATGAACAGAAGAATTGAAGAAAAAGTAGACAAAAACATGAAGTCATATGAGTTTTGAAGGCTGAAGACAAATGTAAATCTTAGGGGGAGTATTGTTAGTCCTCTTAAAAGATTAACATTAGTCTTATTTTACAATGTTGCCTTAGTATAGGGACTAAAGTTGTAAATAGATAGTCTTTTTCTTTGTTGATAGTATATATAGCTTAGACTAGAGTAGATTTAAGGAGTCGTATCATTTTGTACTGCTTTCTAACTCTTGTAATAGTCTTTGCTATCAATGAACACTGAATTTTATTTATATTGCTTGATTTGATTACAATTGTTTATATTTCTTTGAATTGTTCATATAATTTTAAAGACTGAAGACAAATGTAAATCTTAGGGGGAGTATTGTTAGTCCTCTTAAAAGATTAACATTAGTCTTATTTTACAATTTTGCCTTAGTATAGGGACTAAAGTTGTAAATAGATAGTCTTTTTCTGTTTTTGTTCATAGTATATATAGTTTAGACTAGAGTAGATTTCAGTAGTTGTATCATTTTGTACTGCTTTCTAACTCTTGTAATCGTCTTTGCTATCAATGAACACTGAATTTTATTGATATTGCTTGATTTGATTACAATTGTTTGTATTTCTTTGAATTGTTCATATAATTTGTTACAGATTGCTCTAATTGATCCTATCATCTCATCTTGGTTCTTCGTCTCGTACTCAACGTTTGACTTTTCTTGACTTTGACCGTGACGTTAACCTTTGTTGACTTTGACTGTGTTGATAATATAGACTATCTTGTACAGCTCCAACAATATTCCCCCTTAGTCTATCATTATCAACGTCTTCATAGGAATTCAGCCCCGAGGAGTCAACCATTGAAAGATCATCAAATTGAAGCTTTCTGAATCTGATGAGAAAGATTATTCATCTCATAAGCTCCCCCTATTTATATGTTTCCCCTTTTTCAGTGCATCCTTTCTGAAGATATTGGAACAAATTTCCCAATTCTCTAATCTTGAGTGCTTCAGAAGATGCATGAGGAGGATTCCTAGCTCTGTATCTTCTGGAAACTTGAAGAACAGGTTCTCTGGTATGGTTCATTGCCCAAGTCATGATCGACCATCATTTGTAGCAATATCTGCATCACAAACACATACACATTCTACACATTTCTCGTTAGATCATTTCAACATACAAATAAACCCGTGTTTATCTGCGAATGTAAACAAGCGAAACCATGTTGGTTTGTCTATGCAATTTCCCGTGAAATGCATGAAAAATATGAGATCATTCAATAGCATAACATGGAAGACTTTGAAAAATAATTTGAAATGAAAAATCTTTTTGGATTTTGGATTTTTGTTATTATTATTTTAATCATTTAACGTCAAGAACTTATTTGATCATGAGATCACATCCTCAAGATATACTTAAGCACAAAGATGTATTTAAACATCGACAAGTTAGTGAGATCACACTGATGTAGATTCTAATCATAATTTTAATTTTTTTATGCCACAACAGTTCAAGAATGATTGTCGGTATACTTTCCAATTAAACCCATGTCTTATTCTTTTCAACGAGTGACCTGCAGCTGATTTTATCATGTTTTAGGCTCAATTAGAGAAGCTTAGGTAACTTGGTTCCCACAGACATCCAGCAAAGAACTATCCTATCATCAAGGTTTATTGAGTGTAATCATTGATTTTGCTTGAGTAGTTCTGAATTGACACAAATGCATGCATATGATAGCATGATCATTTAACGAGACACTTTACTATACAGACTCTATGATGATATCACCAGGTCTATGCTCACGTATAATAGAGTAATTGATCAATTGAGTCTTACAGATGAGAGCTTCAGGTCTATACTTACGTATAAGAGAGAAGTTCATCATTTTGTGCCGATGAGAGCTCTAGGTCAGTACTATCGTACAACAGAGGAGATCATCACTCTATGTCAATGTTCACACATAGCAGAGGGGATTAGCATGCATTTTAACATACATATTATACCAATTGGGCAAAGGGATGTTAGACCCAACACAGACTAAGAACAGACTCAAGACATAAATTAGCCACTCTTAACCAAGTTTTGACGTGACTTGTAACTTTGTACAGACCGAGATGTCATGGAAATGGTCCTTGTCATCGAGTTCCAAAAATTTAGTTAACCTACAGAATCACTGTTTACTTTGTTTTCGGGTTGACCTACCAAGTATGTCATATAATAAAACTATCTTTTAAATATTTTGTAATTTTAAGTGATACAAACATCTATATCAGTTCCTATCATTTCTCACATAGTACAAGACATGCAAACATGCATTCCAAGAAGACATACTATCATTTCTCAGTCATCCCAAATCAAGTTCTCAATTTTTTATTTATTTATTTTATAACCTAAAGCAACTAATCAACTAATAAAATTTAAAATCTTTTTGTTCTTTTCTTTTATACTACTCTTCCCCTAAATTTTATTTATGTACATATTCTATATTTACTAAAAAGAAATAACCAAAGAATAGTCTTTCATTTTACTCTAACGAAGGATAAAATGAACTATAAAAAGAAATTTTGTGATTGTGTAATGAGATGTGAAAATGCAGATAAGGATCCAAAATGTTGATAAGATACCAAAACCATAACCTGTTTGTTCTGCCTCAAATTTGAATGAGGAACATTCTCTGTCAGTAAACCTGATTACTAACAGTCCTCCTGAAATGTTCCTACACTCATTAACAGATTAGTTAGAAAAGGGGACCCAAGCCATCATAGTCCTGGGTGTTCCATTTTCATCAGTGTAAGACACTTGTTTAAGTATACAACATGTTCTTGTATCCATGAGCTTTTTCTCTTCCCTTTTGATTTGCCAAATTTGTTTCATTTCAAGAATTTTCGATTTGAAAGAATTAAATTTGGAAATCATATTCTGTTTAATCCTTGAGGGAAAAGATTTTGGTTTTGATGCTTTTGTCACTTTCATCTTTGAATCATGTGAAAACGGCTTGACATGCGAAGGTTTGGAGAGAATGTTCGTCATCCAACCATTCAAAGATGTGTGCTTTTTACCTTAGAATACAGGGAAGCAACCCGAGTTGCCTTTACCGTCTGGCACATTCCTTTTAGACACTGATCCGGAGAAGCAATTCGTTTTTCCTTTACCATACGAAGCATTTCTCTTTGGGCATTTATTGAGCACGTGATCTTCCTTTCCACACTTGAAGCAAGCCTTGAATGGCTTTTATGCTTGATTGGTCCATGTGGTGCAACTTGGGGTGGAGCTTTCTTTGAGCTTGTAGCAGTTTGTTGAGAGACTTGTGGCTTCTTCTATTGAGCAATGAGAGATGGATAGCTTTGTAGCTTCTTTTGTTGTGTTTTGGATGAATGGATGGTTTGTTTTGCGGTTGGAGATGAAATCCTTATTGGTCTTGATTCAGGTTTTAGAAGCTTTTGAGATTTGACAGCTTCAGGTGACATATTGATTTCTGAATCTCCGAGACTTTCCTTTGTCTTTGATTCATCATCTAATCTTGTCCAGTATTCAATAGGCACCTCTACTTCCAGTGGATCTTGATTAACAGGATTTGAATGTGTTGCTGTTGTTGTAGCTTGATGATTAGGTGATTCCTGAACAATCTCTTCCTTCACACTCCTGACAGGCTCATAAGTAGGAATTTCACCTGCTTTAAACTTATTCAATAAGTTAGAAGAAACAACTATTATAGGTTTACAAACAATAGGAACTGAATAATCATTAGCTTGATTGTCAGCATCCGATTTACTGTATCCCATACCAGTCGGAGAATCATAATCATCTCGCACCTCTTTAAGATTAACCCCTTCTAATCCTGCATGCAAACTATTAGTATCCTTCTAAATAATCTCTTGAATCAACTCATTTACAGGATGAGGAGTGGGTGTAGGAGAATAACAGAAAGTACTAGGTGGAGGATAAACATATGCATTCTCTTCATGACCCAAATCGGTCTTGATGCTAGCGCCCCCATTGTCTTTTGCATAAATCCTCACGTTTCATTCCCGAAAGGGTCCATTGTTCTAACTTGTTTTTAAGTTTTCGTATTTCAAATTCAGCAAGTGTGACTTGTTCAGTTAAGTAGTTAACTTCACAATTCTTTTCCAAAAGGGCTCTCTTCAAATGTTCGTTTTCTTTCATAGATTCTCTCCATTTAATGAAATATTTTGATTCATTCATTTTAAGCACTTTGTTATTTCATTTCAATTCATTTTCATTTTTATTAACAACCTATTAGCCTTGTATATTCCAGTTAAATGGATTTTACAGGCACCTATGTTGAATTATTTCATAAGGAAGACCCATTACCAATTTTTCAGCTGCTAGAGCTCTGTCACATTGGCAGACTGGTGTGGTTCTTTTGTACTCTTCCACAACAACTTTTTTAGCTTCCTCAATCACTGCTTTCATCTTCATTTTTGTCTTCTTCGCTGCACAACCCTCAGCTCTTGTACCCTTATAAGCATACATAGCTTCCTCAGCGACAACCTGTTTCTCAGCATCATCCCTAGGCACCTGCCCAACTGTTTCCTTCTGAACCACAGCTTCACATACTAACCTTTCTTGAACAATAACTTTTCCAACCAGCTCCTCACCAATCTCACAATCCTTGACCTTTTGAACTTCACACGGGCTTGACCAAACATTATCAGCGGTAGCTTCTCCATGAGCTTCACAGCAGAATTGTTTGAATGGATCAAAGTTTTTAATGAATTCATCATCACTTTCAACCACTTCAGCCAACAAAGCGTGATTGATTTCTTCTTCTGATTCCTTGATTTCAGCACTCCGATCAAAGTTGATGAGTATTGTTGTTTCCTTCTTTGTATCTGCAAAATAGTCAAACCGACTTTGTGCCATTGTGAGATTATCAGATTCGAAGGATTTACACAGTTCTGCAAAAGCCATTTTTTAATGTGTTAATAATCTTGAACAATTAAACGCCCGAGAAATATTTTTCCCAAAAATTG
Organism: Flaveria linearis; assembly: GCA_024085815.1. Classification (NCBI taxonomy): domain Eukaryota; kingdom Viridiplantae; phylum Streptophyta; class Magnoliopsida; order Asterales; family Asteraceae; genus Flaveria; species Flaveria linearis. Next base: position 53,594,903 of record CM044008.1, read on the forward strand.
TATAATAATTCTCCCTCGGCAATTTTTTTTATAGATCGTTTTTCATCAAAATTTGGCCTAAAAATAAAAATAAATTTTTATAATAACCTGGCCAATAGATTGTCATTTATTTATTTATTTTATATATATATATATTTTAATGAAAATCCATCTTAAGGATTTATCCAAAAGATCCCGGCCCACTTAGAAGACAATACTTGAAGCCCAATATTCAAACCCAACTCTACTGTAATTTAAATGTATCTCTGGGCCCTTCCGAATTTGGGAGAGCTATAACTGATTTTAGATGTTGTTGGATCCAGCCTACCACAAAACACAAGTTCCAACCCAATTACAAAAGAAACCCTAAAACTTTGAATTCTTCAAGTTTAAACATGCTTTAATCACTCCCCTTGTTCATTTTAGAGAGATGAGCAGAGAAAGACAAAGAGAAAAGGAGTGACGGTCGGACCCCCTTTTTCTCCCGGGATCTCCAGCAGCCGGCGGTGACAGTCCGGCGAGTGGACCCCTTTCTTGAATTCATCGTGATCTTAAAACATCGATGCAGGTGGTGGTTTCCTTAAGAAATAGTAGTGGTGATGTGGGAAGGTGGAAAACGGCAGTTGAGGCGGTTTGAGCGCCCAAGATGAATTTTAGCTTAGGTTCGGTTCGTGGTGGTGGTTTCTCGTGAGACGTAGAGGTGGTTGTTTTCGGTTTGTGAAGGTGAGTGATGGCTATAGTGGTAGCTGGGTGTTGGTTGTTGTCGTTGCGGCGGTGGTGCGGTGGGTGAGTGGTTGTGGGTGGATTGTGATGGTGGTGTCGGGTTCGGTCTGGAGGGTTGTCGGTGGAGGTCGAAGACGACTGTGGTCGTGCGATCAGAGGGAATGGTGAAGGTGGGAAGGGGGTCGTGAGATGGGTGGTCTTGGTTGGGTGATGCAACGAGAGAGGAAGGGTTGCAGGCGGTTGGTGCGACGGCGGTTAGGTGGCCGATGGGTTAGGGTTGGCAGTGGTGGATTTGTGATGGTGAAGCTCAACGATTGTGGGTTGTTGTTGGTTGTTGTCACATCAGTGTTGGTTCTGCAGTGGTTATGTGCTGTTGTAGGTGGGCGGTGGGCCTTGATCGACAGTGGTTAAGGTTAGCGTTAGAGTGTAGGTTGTGGTGGGTGGAGTTTGGGATTTCCGGTGGTGTTGGATCTGAGATGATAAAGGTCGACACAAGTAGGTTTTTGTTGGTTGTGGTTGCAACAGTAGTGCTGGTTGTTGATGATGGTGGATATTGGTTGACATAGGCAGCAGAGGTCCCAGTCATGATTGTGGCTTGGGTTTTTGTAGATATGGTTGTGATGGGCACACTTTTAGTTTCGCTGCGTATAAAATAGATTCGCCGGAAACTTCGCGGGTAGGTTCGCCGGCAAGTTCGCCGGAACAGTAAGTTCGCCGGTAACTTCACCGGAATGCGTAAGTGCGCTTGGCAATGTGAACTTTCGTTCAAAATGTTGCAAATTCGCTGGCTAACTTCTCTGAATGAAGATTTGAAGATCTAAAGAACTCCAAGTACACACACACTGTGTGAGGGAAATTCCTTAGATTTGAATTATTCTTGTTGATTCTTGTGTAAATATTGTTGTTGAAGCTGAATTTGATGTAAACTATAACAGATCATATGTAACTTATTGTAGATCTGGTCAAAATGATGAAGAAAAAAAACTCAGATCTACTTTCTCTCTCTTAAACCTCATTTTCTGTCTCTAAAATTCTCAATAATTTCTTCAAAATCAACAACTATTCTTCACAAAAACTGATTCAAATGGCTCTGATACCACATTGGTTGTCCCAAGCAACACTTGGATGAACACCAAGAACAATGAATAAAACCCTTGGTTGATCTATTTGGATTGCATAAGATGTTTACAAAGTGGAAACCCCAATCCTAGCTCATACAAGCTTGTTAACTCTAATTGCAACTTAACTATTTATAGTGAATATAATATTCACTAATGACACAATAAGCCCCTAGACTTAAACTAATTAGGGAAAAATTACAATTAAACTAAAACATGACAAAAACTAGATTAAATATATTTTGTTGACACAAAATATATTTGATAGAATAAAGATCCTAGTCACAATATATCTTCAACGTCTCATCTCGGTTCTTCGTCTCGTATTCGACGTTTGACTTTTCTGGACTTTGACCGTGACGTTAACTTTTGTTGACTTTGACTGTGTTGATAATATAGACTATCTTGTACAACTCCAACACACTTGAATTCACCAACTTTTTTGTTGACACAAAATCTTTTTGAGCACGTTTAAGGTAATCTCTACTAGAAGTGTCTTGATTGGAGAACCTGACAGGATCTCAGCCTCTCGTTTGATCAGTCAGATTGGTTTGCAGCAGATTTAGCACGTTAATTAGCAATTATAGCAAGAACATAAAAGATATTGCAAGTAAAAGCACAAACATAGAGAGAGAAAAGAGTTCTGCGAAAAATTAATTGTTCTATTGCTCAACACGTTTCGGCAATTAAAACAGCATGGTTCATCATCCTTTTATAGGCGGCAAAAGGATGGTGATGATGTCCTTTCTCTGACATCAACCGATTATTAAAATTACAACTGACGGAACATAAAACTACTGAAGATGTCAACAGCTGACATCTTCTTACAAAAGTGTTCCAATCTTTTACAAGTACTGACAAAAGTAAACTACTGAAATCCTACAACGACTGAAGAACAAGCTCTTCAGCTGTTGTACAACTACTGAAACAAAATAAACTAAAAGGGAAAAACCATCACAACAACTAAAGAAGACTTCTTCAGCTGTTGTGACAAACTCTGAGTCTTTAACACTTGGTTCTTCAGACTTGGGCTTCAGATGATGTATCAGCTGATGACTTCAGTAGATGTCATCAGCTGTTGTCTTCAGTCTTTGTCTTCAGACTTTGTGCTTCAGTAGAAGGTCTTCAGTTCTTCAGTTCTTCAGCTTTTGATTCTTCAGTACTTATCTTCAGTACTTGAAGTCTTCAGTACTTGTATGATCAGTACTTCAGACTTCAGTACTTGTCTTCAGTACTTTAGAGTCTTCAGCTGTTGTTCTTCAGTTCTTTGATCTTCATACTTTGATCTTCAGACTTTGTCAGAACAGCTGATGGGAGTCTTCAGCAGTTGTTACAGTGGCATGTGGGACTTAGAGGTTTTCCTGATCTTGGCTCATTGGTTCTTTTGGTCCAACAAACTCCCCCCGAACCAATGCAGCCAAAACCTCTAATTATTTGTTGTCCCACTTATTGTTGGCAGAAATATTGGTCTATTTCCTTCTAGATCAGATTAGAAGTTGACCCAGATAAGCACTGGCCTGAGAGGTAGTCTCTAAGGTTTGATTGGCTGAGTATGGATGGGAGCTCTGTTTTGGGGAATTGGACACAGAGCTATTGTCCTATCCATGAGATCTACCTCCCATGTACTAGCCGGTAGGATTCCCGGGTGTAGGCCTGAAGAAATATCATCTGCTCTTCTTTGGTTAGGTCCTCAGGCTCACCTTCGAACAACCCCTCCCGACCGTATAGCTCCGAGATGTACTTGGCCAGTTTTCCATTTTTGAGCTCAACTGTTGTGACTTGCGTGTATGCAAATTCATCAGGATGTCTTCCCTCCAACAACAGGTTGAGCTCATCCCTATGGAAGTTCTCAAGCCTCTTATAGACCAACCCTTTCCTAATCACCCTATTATCTAGCATTGTTTGGGGTGATTGGTTGGCTCTATAGGCTTTCTCGAACTCCTCTACTATTTCCCAGGGTGTTATTACAAGAGCCACAGAGATCACTTCATCTACGATTCTCTTAAGTTGGCTCTTGTATCTCACAGGCATAGCCTTTTGAACTATCCTGTGAGCCACCCTAGGATCAGGCCAAGTCCTCACTCTTTCCTTTTCATATTGAAAGGTTTGTTTAAGAGTGAAGAGTCTCAGAGCCTCCTTCTTCATGTTCATGATAGAAGTAGAAGCAGCATATGATTTGTCAATGCTTTTCAGCATTGCCTCATCGTGTAATCTTTGCTGCTCCTCTTCTTCTAGTTTTACCTTCACAGTGTCTTGCTGTGAGGTGGGAGTGATGGTTTGTGGTTTGGCTTTAGGTAGAGGTATAACTGCTGAAATGGGCAGACTATCCTCCTCATCCTCCTCTTCTTCTTCTTCTTGCAGCCTCAACACCCTTCTCTTCTTCTTCAAGGGTGGATCATTGGTTGCGGGTTTTGATGGTGAAGGGATTGGTTTTGTGGGTTTTGGTTGGGTGGTTGGTGTGGGAATGTTGGCAGGCACTGTTAGCAATCTAGAGATCAGAAATGTTTTAGTCTGTTTTGCTAACAGTGTCATGTTCCCAGCACCAGCTTCGGAGAGGGCCTCAGCGACCAGTCCTTTGGTGAAATCACCAGCTGAACAGATCTTGGCGGGTATAGCCAAGATTCTGTCCCTGGTCCATGCTTTAACATCAAGGACTGGCCTGCCCAGATACTTCGAAATGAATCTACTCATAGCCTCGAGTCTCTTTTTGTCCTCTTGGCTATAAGTAGACCATCGGTGTTCGATCTCTTCATTTCCATCTTCCTGAGCTCCTGATCTAGCAATGCTGTGTCCTTGTCAAAGCCTTGCCTGAACAGCTGATTAATGGCAGAGTCCATTGATCGGCTTTGTTCAGCATCAGCCTCCTTGACAAGGGCTGCTAGATCGGAGTCAGCCAGCTTCTTTCCCTCCTCTCCCTTTTTCTTATAAGTGACACTGAAATCCTTTTGGATTCCAGCCACTTCTATATGCTCAACCTCCCTCTCTTTCCTCTTCCCTTTCTCCCTCACCCTACTACTCTCCTCAGCCCTCTCCCTCTCAACCACCACCTCTTTTTCTGCCTCTAACTCCTCTTCTCCCCTCTTCCTCTTGGCTTGCACTGATGTCTCCCCCTTTTTGGGTGCATTGGTTGGGGTTTGACTATCAGCAAGCGCCTTAGTAATGGCAACCTCCACCATGGGTTAGATATAAGTGGGAAGCCTCTCATCAATGGTTTGAATGACTATATCTTTTAGTATGGGTGTGATGAGAGGCAGGGATTTCTGGAGGATAGCATCCAGCTGCTCAGGGGGGTTCTGACCCTGAGAGCTAGTGCCAGAAGTAGGGGCTGGTGGCCGAGTTTGTCGGAGTGGCTTAGTGTTTGTGAGACCTTCAGGTGAAGGTGCCATCTGTGGGGTTATGGTGGCAGATGAACTTCTATCTTGAGTCATCTGAGCAAGCAGCTCTTTGAGTCTGCTTATCTCATCCTCTAAGATAGTGTTGTGAGCTACAACATCGAAGAAGAAGCTCAGGTCATCATCAGTAAGAACTGAATCACCTGACCTCCTGACAATGTCAGGATGTACATGCTCTGAGTGTGGCTCAGTAATAGCATGTGCCCCTTGTTCATGGTACTGGGGACTTCCAGCCTCCGGATTGGATCCATCATCGGCAGTTGCCTCTGGTGAGGTCTTATTGATGTTACCAGCTTCACCCTGCTCAGATGTTGATGCAGAGGAAGTGGCAGCCTCACTAGATTGTCCCATCTCCCTAGCCACATTGGGAGATTGGACTTGTGATTCTCTGTGCTGTGGGCTCCCACCAGCACTTGTATCCACCCCCTCTTCTGTTGGAGTCTCCCCAGTTGTAATAGGTTTCTGGGGAGAGGGTGGAGTGCTCAGATGGGTCAGCACTTTGGCTATTGCCAATGTAGGGCTTTGTGGGGCGGTCTCATCAGTAGATTGGCTCGAAGCAGTGTGCACAGGGGGAGGACTGTGCATTTCAATGGCAGTCTTCTGAAGTGAGATAGACCCCAGAAGTGTGGCTGCCCCAGAAGTGGTTGCATCAGGCTCCTATTGAGAGGAAGCCTGTGCGGTTGTGGTGGGTGGAGTCGTGGCAGCTGCTGGGAGAATCGAACCAGCAGCCACATCCTGCATTTGTGTTGTAGGGGCATCCTCAGGGGACTCATCTCCCTGAGTAGCCTTTTTGGGCTTCTTTTTGGCTTTTGGTTTAGTGGGGACTTTGGATTTGGAGGTGGAGGCTGTGGGTTCCTGTTGCGTGGGTTTTCGTAGCCGGCCGGCCTGTTTTAAGGATTGGTCAGAGTTGTGCCTGGAGTATACCTCGGCTAGAACAGCCAAGGCAGGGACCCCAGTGCCAACAAGTCCCTCAGCCTGAAGCTGGTTCTCTATTATGGCCATGATGAACCGAGGATACAAGATCCATCGCTTAGAAACTGGTTTTGTGGCCATATCCTTGATTTCCAAAAATATAATATCTGTTAAGTTTAAAGGTTGTTTTTCAAGGATAGAGAACAATACCTGTTGCCACCTTGTTGACATCTGGTCCCATGAAGAGGTTTTGGGAGCCAGACACACGTTCACCATATGAAAAATGAGGCGTTGGGGATCAGGGAAGTGTTTCTTCAACAAGGTTGCTGCGGAGTGGTCACCTTGGTAGTCGTTGGATGTGAAGGATAGATCCAGGGCGCCTTTGGGGTAGGAGGTTGGGTAGGTGGCATCCTCCAGCTTTAGGGTTTGGCGAATAGTGGCTGGAGTGATAACCACTGGGTGATTGTTGACGGAGGACCGGAGAGAGACCTCGCCATCCTGCTCTCCGGTTTGGACGGTGATGTTCGTCCAAAACTCCGTCAGGGAGTCGGTGTAGATGGTAGGGTTCAAAAGGAATGTTGTTTGGTAAGGTGAGTCGTGCATCAGATCGACGGCATGGTGAAATTTTGGCCATAATGGCGATTTGGTGAGATGAGCGACACAGTTGTGTTGAGGTTTCAGTTGCATGGTCGCCATTAATGGTGTATGGGAAGTTCAGAGGTTTTGAAAGGTTAGGTCAAGTGAGGAGTAAATGCTCTGAACGTTGGGTATTTATAGGGTAGGGCAAAGGCTGAAAGAAAACTACTGAAGGTTTTGGTGTTAGTTATCAGTTGTTGTAACGACTGATGACGTGGTCTTAACCTTCAGTGGTTGTAACATATGAGGACTTGGTGTTAGTCTTCAGTAGTTAAAACTACTGAAACCTTGGTTTTGTCCTTCAGATGTTCTAAACGGCTGAAGAGTTATTGTCAGTCTTCAGTAGTTATGAACTACTGAAGACCTAATATTCTTCTTCAGACGTTGTAACAACTGAAGACTTGGTGTTAGCCTTTAGTAGTTGTGAACTACTGATATCAGTAGTTATGAACTACTGAAGACATGGTATTGCTTCAGTTGTTGTAAACAACTGAGGACTTGGTGTTAGCCATCAGTAGTTGTGAAACTACTGAAGACATGGTTTTGCCCTTTAGTTGTTTGGGTATGAAACAGCAGCTGTTGGCATCAGCTGATGAGAAATTACTCATCAGCTGTTTCTGTCAAATCAGTTGTTTCATGCTAGCCTCTACACTTACTCATCAGCTCTTTGGCTGACTTTCAGATGTTTCATTGACCCTTCAGCTCTTGTGAATATTTATGCCTTCAGCTCTTGTGAATATTTATGCCTTCAGCTCTTGTGATTAGATGTTCACAAGTGCTGATGAAATACTCTTCAGAGCTGGTGAACAAATTTTGTCTTCAGTACTTGTGTAGGATTACACATCAGTACTTGTGAGCAAAATTTGTTCTTCAGTACTTATTTATTTGAAAATCATACATCAGTAGTTGTAATCCACCTCACTACATCAGTTGTTTTCAATAAATAATGTACATCAGTACTTTGAGTCATTTTAGTCTTCAGTAGTTGTGAAAGAGCTGAAGACTAAATTACTCATCAGTACTTATATTTGACCTTTGCTCATCAGTAGTTGTGAAGTAAGAGCATCAGCATTGGTCAAATTACTCTAGCTGCAGCATACCAAGCCTTAGTACCAAATTTTGGAATGTAGCACTATCTAAGGGCTTAGTAAAATGTCTGCAAGCTCATCAGCACTAGGCACAAACTTTGGATCAATCAGACCTTTTTCATAACAATCCCTGATAAAATGATGTCTGATCTCTATATGTTTGGTCGTAGAGTGCTGGACTAGATTTTTAACTATACAAAGAGCTGGAGCACTATCAATTAGTAATGGAGTCTTAGTCTCAGTAATGCCATAATCCAGAAGTTGGTTCTGAAGCCAGAGTATCTGAGAGGTACAACTTGCAGCAGCAATATACTCAGCTTCAGCAGTGGATGTAGCAATTGATGCTTGTTTCTTACTCTGCCAAGAAACTAAACAATTGCCTAGGAATTGGCAACCACCAGAAGTGGATTTTCTGGTGACTTTGCATCCTGCATAGTCACTATCAGAGAAATCAACTAAGTTGCAAGAATGCCCAATTGAATACCAAAGACCTAGTGATTGGGTACCTTGCAGATATCTAAAGATCCTTTTGACTGCAATCAAATGGGATTCTTTAGGTGCAGCCTGAAATCTAGCACAAGCACATGTTGAAAACATGATGTCTAGTCTAGAAGCTGTAAGGTACATCAAGGACCCGATCATACATCTGTAAAGGGTTTCATCAACCGCTTTACCTTTCTGATCTACATCTAGTTGTGTGATGCTGCTCATGGGAGTAGAACAGGGCTTATAGGTTTGTAAATCAAACTTTTTCAACAACTCTTTGGTATATTTGGACTGATGGATGAAGATTCCATCATCCTATTGTTTGATTTGCAAACCTATAAAGAACTGTAATTCCCCCATAGCACTCATTCAAATCTTAGCTTCATGAGCTTTGTAAATTCATCACACAACTTTGGATCAGAGGATGCAAAGATGATGTCATCTACATAAATTTGAACAAGGAGCTTATGTTCTCCCACAGTCTTGATGAATAAGGTTTTATCAATGGTGCCTCTAGTGAACTTATTCTCTAGAAGAAAAGTTGAGAGTGTCTCATACCAGGCTCTAGGTGCTTGCTTCAGCCCATAAAGAGCCTTATCAAGCTTGTACACCCAATCAGGATGTTTATTGTCCTCAAAGCCTGGTGGTTGACACACATAAACCTTTTCTTTTATTTTCCCATATAGGAAGGTACTTTTGACATCCATTTGATAAACTTTAAGACTGTGAAAGGCAGCATAAGCTAAGAACAGTCTGATTGCTTCCAGTCTGGCCACAGGTGCAAAGGTCTCATCATAATCGATGCCTTCCTCCTGTGCAAACCCTTGAACAACCAGTCTAGCCTTGTTCTTGACAATTTGGCCCTTCTCATCTGTTCTGTTCCTAAATACCCACTTGGTGCCTATAGCGCACTTACCTTTGGGTAATGGAACAAGCTCCCACACTTGCTGTTTCTTAAACTGAAGAAGCTCAAGCTGCATAGCTTCCACCCATCCATTGTCTCTTAAAGCAATATGATAGTTCTTTGGCTCTTGCTGACTGATGAAGAGAGCATAGAAGCAGAAGTTGGACAATTGATTCCTGGTTGAAACTCCAGCATGAATATCACCAATGATTTAAGATGTGGGGTGATTCTTGAGCTCTTGATAGACTATGATATCTGTGCAAGTGTTTGTAGACCCATCAGCAGCAACAGATGGTGATGGAGATTCCTGAAACCATGTATAGGATGGCAGCTCAAACGAAGTAGAGCAAGCAGAAATCTCATCAGCATTTGTAGTGGATGGAGCTGCTGAGGCTACAGGAGCATCAGGTTCAGTGGACTCAGGCAGGTTGTCACTAAACCTGAAGAGGTGAGTACTGACTACATGATCATCAGTACCACCAGGTGGAGATCTGTTGACAGGCTCAACAGCTGGAGGTTGATAAGGAACATATGGCAGTATGTCCAGATCAACAACTCCACAGGGTTTTGTGGAATCTTGTCCTTTGGAGATTCATTGAACTTTACATGCAGAGTTTCTTCAACCCCCTTTGTTCTACAGTTGAAGACTCTGTATGCCTTGCAAGTTGATGAATAACCAACAAAATACCCTGCATCCACCTTACTAGCAAACTTCTGGAGTGGGTTACTAGTGTTGAGAATAAAACATGGACACCCAAAGGCTCTAAAGAATGAAATCAGACGAGCCAAATGATGAAGAACTTCATAGGGAGTGTTCATCAACCTCTTATTCACTAAAGCACTATTTTGTAAATAGCAAGCTGTGTTGACAGCTTCAGCCCAAAAGGTCAGTGGTAGCCCTGAGTCAGCCAACATTGACCTTGCGGCTTCAATGGGAGTCCTGTTCTTTCTCTCCACCACTCCATTCTGCTCAGGAGTTCTAGGAATACTAAACTGCCTTCGAATTCCCTTGGACAGGTAGAAGTCATCAAGTGTGTGGTTTCTAAACTATGTTCCATTGTCACTTCTCACACACTTGACCTGTAGGGAATACTGCTTTTCTACAAGTAACACAAAGTTCATTATAGTCTTGGCTGCTTCATCCTTGGAGGGCAAAAAAAAGTCCATACAAACCTGGAATAATCATCCACAATTACCAGGCAGTATTTCTTCTTTGACATGCTCATCACTCTGACAGGACCAAAGAGATCCATGTGCAGGAGCTGCAAGCAGGCAGTGGACTTTGGTTCTTCTATTGAAGGGAATGAAACTTTGTGTTGTTTTCCTTTCAAGCAAGCAGTGCAGTCATCTTCACACTTGAACTCCTTCTGAGGCAATCCTCTTACTAAACCATGGCTTATCAGCTGATTCATGTTCTTGAAATTAACATGACCCATCCTTCTATGCCATAGTGTAGACTCTTGAGGAGAGGCCTTGGAGAATAGGCAAGGATGGCCTTTTAGATCTATCTTTTTGGAAAGATCTAAGTCATACACTCTTCCTGTCCTGTTGGCCTTCAGGAGAGTGTGTTCATCCAATACCTTGTCAATCAATCTCAGAACTTTGGATGACAGAATCCGACAGTTTTGGCTTGTGAAAAGGGCAACATGGCCTTTGTCACACATTTGACTGACACTCAAGAGATTGTACTTGAGATTCTCCACATGGTTAACATCATCAAACCTTATTTCCCCATTGGAAACAAAGCCCTTTCCGATGATGTAACCCTTTGCATCATTGCCAAAGGAAACAAATCCCTTCTTTCCTTGAGAGTAGTCATTAAGAAGGGAGCTGCTTCCTGTCATGTGCATGGATCCTCCACTGTCTACATACCAGATGCTTCTATGGCATGTTGAAGAACCCTGCAAACACAACCATGTGTTAGTTAGTCTTAGAGACCCAAACCTGTTTGGTTTTGGGTCTGTTTTCAACTGCAGGTGCAGCACTAACAGGTGTGTTATGTGTGACAGCCTGAGGTGAAGAAGATGGTGCAGAAGAAGAATCCTTTGGCTTGGACTTCCTTTTCTGTGGTTTCAACACAGGGGCATCTAAATGGTTGACTCTTCCCACTAGGTGTTGAACCATCATCACCAGCTGTGTCTGATTTTGTGATAAAGCCTTCAGCTCTTCAGACACATTGGAGTTTGCTGATGATGGACTCCTATGTTGTACCATCTTTTTCTGAGCAACCTCAGCTGTTGCCTGAGTAACCCCTACCTTCTTTTTAGATTTAGCTTTGGGCTTAGGGATTTCAGGCTTGGATGTTTCTAGTACAAACTTGGTTTCAAACTCATTCTTCATTTTATTGATGTCCTCATTGATTTTCTCCTTCTGTTTGAGTTTGGAACCCCTTTTGTACCAGCAATCATCAGTATGATGATTGAACAAGCCACATATCTCACATGGCTTCTTCTTCATCTTATGCTGATCATCAGCTGAAGAGGATGTAACTACTGAAGACTTGTTCTTCAGCTGTTTGCCATCAGTACTAGCAGTTTTCTTCCTAGTGCCTGCTTTCCTGGTATCGTCTTTAGCTGTCTTCAAACCTTTCCTACTGTTAGTTTTCTTCTCTTTAGTGCTAACAGTATTTGAGGTTTGAACTTCAGATGTTGTCACTTGCTCTCCAGTACCTTCAGTACTTCTAGTGACAACACCTGAGTTGATTAGCCTTTTGGTCATGTGGCAGTCAACATTTGAACCATCAGCTGTTGTAGCATCAGCTGATTGGTTTTGGCAGGAGTTAATGCTGACTTCTATCTCTGATGATGCTGATTTAGAAGATAGGTCACATGATGAGAAGGATTGGTTATTGCTCTCCTTATCACATTCAACTTCTGCTTTTGAAGTGAAATCTGTAGGAGGAGCAGTGTGATTATAACCAATGCCAAACTTCACATTGGAAGCTGATTGCTTGCTAAGAAGCATTTCAAAACCCTGGCATGATTGTACCCATTGATCACACTCAACTTGGGTGGTTGCAAGAGTTTCCTTGAGGTCTCTGTACTTCTCTAGAAGTACATCTTCCCTAGCTTTATCATCTTTGATTTGGCATTTAAGCTTGTAAATCTCATCATTTTTATCTTTGAGTACAGCCTCAAAATCAGCTTTTCTTTTGGAAATAGTGTGCTCAAGCTCAAGATTTTTATCTATTAAAGCTACATTTGCTTCTCTAATAGAAGCAAATGCTGCTATGCATGATTCTGAACAAAGCTTGGCTTTTGCCTCCGTGGATACCTGAGATGAGGCATTTGATGATGACCCCTCAGCAGAATCAAGGGCCATCAGAGCAAGATTTCCAAAAGGTTGGTCACCACCATGTTGACCAGCACCTTGGAGTAGTTGTTCCTGACCAGATAGCTCTTCTGGTAGACTACTCCAGTCAACAACACTTGGGGTGAAAAAGCTATGTTGTTGAGGTTGTGTGTGATGATGAGATTGGGAAGATTGAGGCTCAGGAAGAGCATGAGGTGGTTGAGCTGAGGGTGCTTGAGCTTGACTAGGCTGAGGCATGTAGTAACAGGGGTAAGGATATGGCATATGACCCTGTGGCATAAAATAAGCAGGTGGTGCCTGTGCTTGTGATGGATGGCCAGAACTGGAGGAAGGTTGCCCTCTGTGCTGTGAGCTATTGCTGGGAAAAGTCACAAAGGGTGCAGAGGAGTTAGATCCAGACGATCTACACTCTCTTGTAAAGTGTCCAAGCCTTTGGCACTTGTGACACCTCAACTTGCTCTTGTCAAAACCAACTTTTGTTTTGCCAGAGAGTCCAGGGAATTTCCTACCAGTTCTCTTGTAGAACTTTTGAGAGCGGATATTTATCATTGCCATTTGGTTCAAAATATCCATCTCTTCCAGATCATCATCTGGAATGCCCTTCAAGTCCTCCATCAGAAAACACAAATTGTCACCACAACCTCCTGAACTACTAACACCAACAAAAGCTTGTTCTGAGTTGGTAGAGAAATCAATATGCTCATCATAAGAACTTTCTGATGAAGCATATTCTGACTCCTGACTTATCAAGGTAGTATTACCTTGGACAAAGTCATCAGCGAGCTTACCAGAAGTGGACAACTTCCTCTTTTGCTCTATCTCTCTCTTAAAAGTGAGCAGCTTCCCATGAAGTTGGGTGAGAGATAGAGTTTCCAGGTGTGCACTGGAGCGTAGGACAATGGTATAAGTGTCCCATCTCTCAGGAAGTGACATGAGGAACCTGTTGTTCATCTGGCTGTTGGAGTACTCTTGTTTGACCTTCTTCAGCTCAGAGTTCAAACAAGAGAACCGCTCAAACTGCTGGGTCAGAGTCTCACCCTTTCTATATGAGAATGTCTCATATTGTTGGGCGAGGATTTCCCTATTGTTTGCTAGGACCGAATCAGTTCCTCCAATTTGTTCCTTTAGAGCAACCCATAGGTCATGAGAAGACTCATGATGCAAGAGTCCTGAATAAATCTCATTAGGAATAGCCATGGCTAAAATTCCATGGGCTCTAGCATCAATTTCGAACAGCTTTAGATCTTCGTCCGAATATTGTTCAGGTTTCTTCACAACCTGTTCATTAGATTCAGGGACGCTCACCATAGGCTTGTATGGTCCACGCACCACTGACTTCTAACAACCAGCACTGTTGACAGCCAAGTGGTGAAGCATACGTCTTTGCCATATGTTATACTCGTTCCTAACAAGCATCAGAGGCTTGGTTGAGGAACCAGTATTGTGAGGATCATTAGTTGGTGTCGTCATCTCAGGTTTTAGTCAAAAACAAGTTTAAACAAGACAAACGTAACTCAAAACCACCAGAGGACCTTAAGATTTTGGCCAGAAATAGCAGAAACTCACTCTCTATGGCTAATTCTTGCAAATTGCTAATTCGATCAAACAGAGAGATCAAAAGAGCAGTTTCAAATGATCAATAGTGAAATCGATCAATGATTAACCTGCTCTGATACCATTTGAAAGGATCTCAGCCTCTCGTTTGATCAATCAGATTGGTTTGCAGCGGATTTAGCACGTTAATTAGCAATTATAGCAAGAACATAAAAGATATTGCAAGTAAAAGCACAAACATAGAGAGAGAAAAGAGTTCTGCGAAAAATTAATTGTTCTATTGCTCAACACGTTTCGGCAATTAAAACAGCATGGTTCATCATCCTTTTATAGGCGGCAAAAGGATGGTGATGATGTCCTTTCTCTGACATCAACCGATTATTAAAATTACAACTGACGGAACATAAAACTAGTGAAGATGTCAACAGCTGACATCTTCTTACAAAAGTGTTCCTATCTTTTACATGTACTGACAAAAGTAAACTACTGAAATCCTACAACGACTGAAGAACAAGCTCTTCAGCTGTTGTATAACTACTGAAACAAAATAAACTAAAAGGGAAAAACCATCACAACAACTGAAGAAGACTTCTTCAGCTGTTGTGACAAACTCTGAGTCTTCAACACTTGATTCTTCAGACTTGGGCTTCAGATGATATATCAGCTGATGACTTCAGTAGATGTCATCAGCTGTTGTCCTCAGTCTTTGTCTTCAGACTTTGTGCTTCAGTAGAAGGTCTTCAGTTCTTCAGTTCTTCAGCTTTTGATTCTTCAGTACTTATCTTCAGTACTTGAAGTCTTCAGTACTTGTATGATCAGTACTTCAGACTTCAGTACTTGTCTTCAGTACTTTAGAGTCTTCAGCTGTTGTTCTTCAGTTCTTTGATCTTCATACTTTGATCTTCAGACTTTGTCAGAACAGCTGATGGGAGTCTTCAGCAGTTGTTACAGTGGCATGTGGGACTTAGAGGTTTTCCTGATCTTGGCTCATTGGTTCTTTTGGTCCAACAGAACCAGACTTAGACAACCTAGGATTATGACTACCCCTGGCATTACTTGATTTGAAAACACTTTCAACTATTTAAATTATGGTTGACTAAACATTTTGGATTATGTATGAATTCCTACCTTGTATGATGGGCTAGACTATTACAGCTCGGTTTGACTTTAATTATGTATTGCCATGTAATTTCTCTCCTTGTGCGCTCTTTTGATGGTTTGTTTCCGCTGCCATGTAAGTTGCTAGCCTGTGACGTCCCATCCTCCTTGGGCCCGGGGTGTGACATAATACATGTTCCTTTTTAAGGATGTGCAGAATTAAAGTTTAGGACATAGGTATTATTCTTCCCCTGAGTTTTCAAGACAACCCATTCTTCAGGAATTTGAAATCCTAGTTTTGGAATTTAACAACGACTGACAGTGAAGTGGGTTGAATATTTTTTGTCATAGATTTGTGACATGCTAAGAACATTAAACTTCAGCTGCTCGTAGTAATTCACTCTATCAAAGCTCAGTGAATCATTCGACACAGATCCTTCATCGGTAATTCTACCTCCTTGTGAATCTCCACCAAATGCTACAGTCATTCCTTGAACGTGCTTGAAGTCTTGAAGGAGGGAACGATCTCCTGTCATATGTCGGGAGCATCCACTGTCCACGTACCATAGACTGTTGGACCTGTATGGATGACCCTACAAGCAAAAAGAAACTAATTAGAATATGAAACCCAAGCCATTATGGTCTTGGGTTTCCCGGTTCTATCTAAGACTGTTACTTCTTGGTATTTTCCTCTAGGTTGAGACTTAGAGGATGATGCATTAATTGATTTGTGTAGGGTTCTTCTTGTTTTCTTCTTCTTAATTTCAACTAAAGTGTCAAAAGAGTAGTCAAATCTCTGGTCCCTATTTCTAGCTTGAAATTGGGCAAGTTTTTTATTATCAGAAATCGCTTTTGTTTTATATCTTGGAAAAACATTTAGTGATTGTTTCCTATTATTATTTGAATTTTGTTTGACACTCTTCGACTTTCTGTTGTATAGAAGTCATCATCTGAATTCTTATTTAGTTGTGGACTTCTAGATTTGACCTTGACAGTTGAAATTGGTGTGATATGCTTGTTTTGTGGAGTTCTTAAGACTTTTAGATTGAAGAAACAATTAGATGTATTGTGATTTGTCATATCACATACTAAACAATACTTAATTAAATAACAATTCTTGTTTGAATGATTGTTCATGTTACAGATTGAGCAGTATTGGTTCTAATAACAATCATCTGTATTGTAATTTGACATGTCACAGTTTTCACAGTACATCTGTTTGATCTTTGTTTTTGAGGATGAAGCATCTTGCTGGTTAATTGATTTTGACATTGACTATTGTTTTGTATTTATTGAAGAAGCAAGTTCATCCTTAATCACAATATAAGATTGTTTCACAACTCTGTTGTGCCTTTTGTTTGAAGGATGTCTTTGCTTTATTTGAGTCCTTCTCACCGTTGAATCAAAATGTTCAACATCCTTTTATTGAAAATGTAAAAACCTATTCCATGTTTTGACTTCTGAGGTGAGGTTAGTTCAATTTTTATATTGGGTGTTTGAATCTTGGTGATCTTGTTTTGAATGATGGTGATGCTAATTCTTTTCCTTTAGGTTTCAGTAAGACCTTGTCTGATTTGCTTGAATTGTTTAGAGATTTAATCTCACCATCAGACTTTCTTTCAGAAGTTTGTTTCAAGGAAACTTTAGCATTCTTAATCACTTTGAGATTTTTTGGGATAAATTTCATAAAAGGGACAATTACCTTGACTGGACTCTTTTGTTTCTTGACAATAGTATGTTTGTCTGAGCACTCTTTTATCTTAATGGGATGACCTAATTTGATTTATCCTCATCTGTTTCTATGTAGATTTTTGGTTTATTTTGAGGATTAGTTGTTTGTGAGACTAATATTTTTATTTCAGTGAATTTAGGTTCAATTGATTTAGACGAAGAGAGTGTCTCAGGCATAACAGTGTAATTGTCATTGTAAGGTGAAAGACAAGAATTGTATCCTATCCCAGTCATGTCCTTGTGTTCGTTTTGTGAATCAAGTAATTCTTGTAGCTTAGAAGAAGAGAATTGAAACTTTTCAAATTTCACTTCAGTGGCTGATTACTCAGCTTTGGTTTTGGTTAACAGTTCAGTTAATCTCTCATTCTCAGCTACTAGAGTATACTTTTCACCATACAATTTCTCAATATCTGAAATGAATGACTTGATTTTAATTTCAAAGCTTTTCATTTCATGTCTTAGCATTTCAGATTTTACTTTTTCTTCTTTTATTTTAGAAGCCAGTTTGTGATTGTGTTCTCTGTATCCTTGTAGTTCAGTGATGCATTTTTCACTATAGAGATTAGATTTTAACTCAGATGGCATGGGAGTTGGACTATCATTGATGTGAGCCATGAGTTCATGATTTTGGAATTGAGGTTTGATTTCCTCTTCATACAGGCTCCAGTCACACACTCCATCTTGCCTGATGACAAGAGCGTTTGAGGTTGATGGGCTGTTTCCATGTGCTTGGTATGTTAGTTGGTGTTTTCTTTGATGAGATGGTTGATGATGAAGCTGATGTTGAAACTAATTTTGATGACTTGATTGAGGAGCTGATGTTGATTTAGAGGGTGGTTGACTGTGTGCGCTCCTTTGGTAGTTGTTGTTGTTTCTTCGGGGTGCATTTCATTCCCTTGAGAAGCTGCCAGTCATACCACAGTTGAAACACTTCACCTTGGGTTTGTCATACCCAAGCTTTGTGTTCTCATTAAAGCTTAGTGTCTTCCCTTTCCTGAGGAATTTCTTTGCTCTCATAGCAATCATGGCCATTTGCCATCGTAAATCCATTTCTTTAACAGCATCTGGATCCATTTCTTCCAGATCTTCCTGAATTAGGTGAGCCGAAGTGAGTCTTCCTCCCAAGTATGCCTCAAAGCTTGCAACAAAGGCATTATAAGTAGCCTTTTTTTCTTCAGATTTCTGATCAACAGTCGTGCTTGTGGGTATGGAAGCGGATGGATTAGGGGATGATTGCTTATATTGTTGAGATGAAGCAATAAATCCAGTGGATCTAGATTGAGCTCTAGAGGATAGAAAATCATCCTCCTCAATAATAAAGGCATTTTCCACAGAATGAGTTTCTGATGGAAATTTGTAAACCTCAATAACTTGAGGTCCACTCAAGTTTCGCCTTCTCTCATCCAGTTCAAGAGCATCAATTTTTGCTATCATGATGTCTAAGCTTGTGCTATCTAAATCAAGTGTGTTCTTCAGCATGGTCACATTCTACTTCTAACTTTCAGGCAGACTGTGCAGTATTTTCTTGTTCATCTCTTTCTCCTTATAGGTGACCCTGATTATCTCCAGATCATTTACTAGTTGGACAAATCTATGATGTTTTTTCGAGATAGATTCTCCATCGGTGTGATGGAAGGTTTCATATTGATTAATCAGTTTATCTTTGTTAATCTTAGTAACCTCACTGCTACCTTCACACGTGATATGAGGTGCATCCCATACACCTTTTGCTGTATTGTATTTCTCTAATCTTTTGAGGACATCCATCTTAATAGGGATTCTAATGGTCTTATACTGTGCAGCTTGATCAGCATTCAATGACACTAGAATGTAAGGCCCCTTGCATATTGATATCAAATAATCCAGATCTACACCTGTAATATAATTCTTAAACCCGATCTTCCATTACTTAAACTCAGATTTGTGTTTAAGCATTGTAGGTTTAAAAGCATGACCAAGTTCAGCAAAGTTAATAGAATCCATGGTTAAGAAATTGATTTTAGAATATTTGAGTAAGGTTTAGATTGATTCTATGTCCAAGTGTTCAAAAAGTCCATGTTTTCAGTAATCAGTAAGTTGTATGAGTTCTATGAACAGTAGTGTCACACCCCGGGCCCAGAGAGGCGGGACGTCACGATTAGTAAACAACAAACAAAATGCAGCAAAAACTAAATGGTTTAATACAGTACAACTTGCAACATTTTACATCAGAATATTGGCTTAGTTTCAATTTACAAGGTGCCTAAATCTATAGTCTATAGGTGTCATGATCAATCTCTTGGTAAATGTTTCTTGATGCTTCAATAACTAAGGCTTTTAGGCTCGACTTTTGTCTTCAACACCTACCCTCACTTCTTGTTTTGGATTTAGGTATCTTCTATAGCTCAACTATTCTCCCTAGCTATACCTGAAGACATGTTCAAAAAGATTTTGTGTCAACATAAAGTTGGTGAGTTCAAGTGCTTAAAGTTTAAAAACAAATGTATTTAACAAAATTCTCATTTGATAAAACGGAAAGAATCATAGTTGCAATATCATGGAAGTATCATAATCAACCCTGCACTCAGTCCCGGTTAGCCTCTTCTAACGTTGTGTTTTACCGGTTAACCCCAGAGGGGAGAACTGAGCCCCAAACCAGTGAACCATACCTGCCCAGTGGTTCACCATAGTTTCTTAACAAAACCTGTCACATGCCACAAACGAACCCTCAGGATCTCAGTGGGGTATATCCCTGTGGCTGGAGCCACTGTGTGTGGGGGTTCCCCCAAATAGATCTATCCACATAAAACAAGCGGTTCATGAAAGAATTAATGATAATGATGTAAGTATCAGTAGGTAACCATAAATCCCACATACAATCCAAGTAAAGCACAATTAAAGTTCATAAATAATAGAGCATGTTTCATCCCAAAGTAGTAGTAAAAAGGGATCACTAGAACTCACCAGGTATCCTTAAATAACTCTGAGTTTGATAAAGAAAAGGTGATGATCACCAACATAGCAATCCTAATTAGAACATTTAGGATTCACGTTTAGAATTAACATGATGTTATTACATGTGTGCGGTTGAGCTCTTTTGTTAACTTTAAGTTGGTGATTAGTATCCTTAATGTAGCTTAGCTTCTTGTGTATTTGTTAATTGTCATGAACTAACTCGTGTACATTAGGTTGATTAATGCATTTAATCAAGAATTGAGTCTTAGCATGAAGAATGTAGAAAAATCAATTTATGTCATGGACTCTAAATCTTTATAATAACTTGCATTGACGATGTAAGTAATATATAATGTTTCAAACGATGTTCATAATGTTCACGTTTACATCATATTTGTTAACTCGGTTGACGCTAAATAATCCAGTTATTGATGATAGTTAACAATATTTTGTATAAAAATAGTGTTACAATTAATATTTATTATGAACAATCGTACAAAATTAACAAGAAGAGATTCTCCACTGTGGTTCAATACACCGACCTACAAGGTAGATCTAGCAAGGAGACAATTCCCGAAATCCCGACAGTGTTACCGTCCTCACTGAGAATCTTAAGAACGATTGAAAGGAAGAGGATATTAGCATGCATGCCTTTAATTAGTCAGGATAACCAGGATACACTATATAAATGGTTTCAGAGCAAGAAGGATTGGGTTTTTCCCAACGAGTACAGATTAATATCTAAGAATCGCACGATCATTTCTATGAAGCTAAAACTAAGAAGTTCTCTCGATTGCTAAAAATGAAGAGGTTAGGTCACACACGAAGGTATTTGCCTTCATAAGCCTCCTTTTTAAATTCTTAGCTTTCCTCGGAAATATTTTCTTCGACCTCTTCTTTCTAGGATTTCCATCTTAAGGGGTTAAGTCTTTTCTTCCATCAAGTGCTTCTTCGAGTATGCTTTCTTTTCCGGAATGGTTCTGTATATCATAATCTCAGTCTTCGAGTAGATCCATTCATCTTATCAGACGCATGTCAAGAGTTTCCCGATATAGGATGTGCCATAAACTCTTGGGAACCAACGCTAGGAGAATTTACAAGTTCAAGAAATATACGGCGAAGGCAATAGAAGAAAAGCCTAACTGTAGGCTACCTGCATTCGTCAAAGAGGGTAAGAAGTTACAAATGTGGTCAAGACTTGTTCTCTTGCATTTGGTAACACGGATGTCTTAGGACAATGCGGATGATGGCCTCCTATCCACACTTTTCAATGCGGTTGACATTACCGATTGTCGATCACCCTATTGTGCTTGGTCTAGTATTCTGATGTGTAGTTGATAATGTCGTGCCGATAATGTATCCAGGTGCATCCTTTTATTTTTCGGAAGTTTCCAGTTCATGCTTAATGTAGCTCTCCATATATTTTCTCGAATCATTGGGCGTCTAGAAGATTGCCTTGTACCGTTGCATCAACACACATCTGAAACTTTCTTATACGCGCCCAAATGAATTCCGCTTTTCTCCAAGGATGACGATGCCAGTCGTATAGCTACACGAATCAAGTTTTTATAAATCCTTCTACAACTTTCTCCTAACCCTAAGCATTGAAGCATCTCAATGGGGTTTTACTTCTCCCGGAATTTTATAGATTCAAATTATAGCAACTTGTCTCGAATTTCATGCTTATTAATAGTAACAAAATGACATACATGTCTAAGTATGTCCTGCAAAATCCTATCCATAAGCCTCATGAGTTCCGTGAAATGTGTAGGTCCTCCCACATGGGCTTGACCACAACCTTCATACTTGCCATATCTGGTTTCAACTGTTACTTGTGTAATGTCATTTTCCTTATAAACACGGCTGATAACATAAGATGTAGGTAGCGTCTTGCAATTGATTAAGCGGGTGAACATCTCTAGGGAGAGGGTATCACTTATCCTTGGTGACTTTATTTAGCTCTCAGTAGTCTATCCATAGTTGGAGCATTCTATTTTCCTTCCACAAGGAGTATTAGGTTCCCTCAAGGTGACATACCAGGTCTTATGAATTGTTTATCTGACGGCTCTCGAATCTACTTTCCTTCCACCAGCTCCTTAATAAAAGCTTCAAGTCCAGTACCCCCATATATATCTACTTCTTCTATTCTCCGACTCAATTTCCTTATGAGCAACCTCAACTGTTGTCTTAAGCTACAGAATTGCTGCAAATGTTTCCACTAATTCCTTCATAGTGCTTCCAAATTAAGGTCAACCTTCTAGATGACCTCTTCCTCGGTCCATATTCTACAAGGTAACTGTGCCCTGTAGAGGGTCTATTCATGAAGCAAGTAACTCTGTTTGGATTCCAATCCTTTATAATCATATCGATTGTTCTAACGAGATATGGGAGTAAGACTTTTTGCTCGAATTCTGACGGTACGGAGAATTCTAGGGTAAGGTATTAGAGAACCAATTTAGGAGAGGTTTGAAAAGTTAGAGAGGAATAACACCAACGCTTACGATCAGGGATGATTATGCAGACTTTCTTTGTCTACAATCTGCTGCATGTCTATCATTTCGTTGTAGTTGGATCTCAAGTGATTTAACACATGAGATTCCGTGTAGCTAATCTTTATGCTTCTTAGTACATCTTTTGGAGCAATACTATCCTTTAAGTTCGGCCATGAGTTCTTCCCATGAATTCTTCATTATTATCGACTGCATTGATTCGAACAAGTTTAGGACTTTATCAAGGTGCTCGCTAGCACAAGAAGGCTAACTACCACTCTAGTAACTTATCGTATAGTTCGAAATCGTATTCTACTTCAGATCTTCACGCTCGAATCACGAACTTATCACTCAAATAGTAGAGATCTCCGAGTAGAGATAACTTACAAGGTTTTAAAGTTTTCCGCATCGGCTATCACGCGTTTCCAAAGATGAGGGTTATGCTAGAGGGCTTAAGGTGAGTAGCACTACTCGTTAAAAGAATAAATCGAGAACAGAGGGTGAGTGGAAAAATCAGGGATCCAAAGAAGTTGTAAGTTCAGATTTTTGTCTTGAATCTTGAAGGTTAGCTTTTCTCGGCAATTAACCCTGGCACTTGGATCTTTATCTCCGGAGAATCTGGATTTTAGAAGGAGGTTGCATTTCCTATATATTCTGCCACCCAGAACATTTAACAACAGCACGGCCAGTTAAAAGCAGGGTCAAAATAGTTCAACCTAAGTTTCGTGTGAAGATTGTCATTAGGTGACTAACGGTTGAAGATGATGAAAGATTTCACAAGCGTAGTATTAAGAAAGGTGATTATCAATCACAATCAGAGCTGATATTAAGAATATTCCTATGAGTTAGGTGGTTCCATTACAATGAATAGGCAGAGAGAAGTCATATTCCTCAAAGGCTTTGAGAAAATGATCAGAGGAATTCTAGAATCTGAAAGATCCTATGAAGTGTGGACTACTAAGAAAGAAAGAAGTGACAAGTCTTCTATGTCATTGACCACAAGAGGCGTTTCTTGGAAATTTATTACTCCGGCATGTTCTCCGTTGCACAAGCCTTGTTATAGAGTCTCCCACTATGTCAGGAATAATTTGATGAATTCAATGTTGGGTAGGAAGGAATTTTTAGGCATCGTTAAAAATAGTATGGCTAAAGTACACGAACAACGAGGTGAAGTGCCATACTCAGCACGAGACCAGTTATGTTTGAGAACATCATTTAATGATCTTCAGAGTCTGATGGTCTTATCATTATAATTCCAATAGGAGAGTAGAATAAAAGAAAAGAGAAGAAGAGAAAGGAATAGTTACTGCAGCATCGTCCTTGGTAGAGTGTCAAATGGTTTTCGCCCAGCATGAAAGTTTTGAACATGAAATCATTGAATATATTCCAAATATTTGTGTTTATTCTTGTGTTTATTGGTTCTTCAAGTGTTATATATAGATATTAGTTTACATGACAGGGCCCACCAGAATTCAAGTGTACCTGTAAATTCAGCATTACGTGTGCACCCGTAATCGTCAATTTACCTTACACTATCATTCTAGTCATTTCCATCATAAGTTCCAAGTTTTGCGTAATTAGATCTTGGAGATAAAGTTCTCATTTGGTCATCATCTGCAATTAAGCCCACTTAGATTCAAATAATGCCAAACCCAAAAATTGTCTCAAAGTTAGTTTCAACAAATCAAGCAATAAATGAGCATATAGGTACATGCTATCCTATGGAGCAGAAGAAACAAAAAGGCATCATGGTTACTATCTTACCACTAAATTCCAACATGTATCATCTTACAAATGAGGCATATAAGCAAGTATCATCATTCCAACAAGTATCATTATAATAGTTGTCTCATGTAACGACACAAGTCGTATCAAGTGTGTAGCTAACAACAGTTGTTTCATATAGTGACAAAAGTCAGCTGTGCAATCAGATAAGTATATCTCCAAAATTTAAGTCCCAATATATATGCACACCTTGGGTTTCTAACATTCTTAGTACTTGATGTTCAGTGGTCCTATTAGTTAACTCCAAAAGGTTACATACCTTCCCGGTTTACTCGGGTGCACCTATCATAGGTAATACCCTAATGTATCAACGTTTGTTATAGGGTAGAGAATTATTAATGGGGTATATGTAATCTTTAAGGTATATAAGTTAAATATGGGAGTTCTTAAGGGAACCTATTCTTGCTGCAAACTTTGGATCACTAGAGCATGGAAACAACCTACTAGGCTGGTCCTATTTATGGTTACAGCTTAGGTATTGCAAAGCAAACCCACATTTCTACACCTTGGCTCAACAAAGCTCGGAAAAGTCATCTTTATAAGGTGGTCCTATGAGGTTCATATGGTAGTAGTTTAGGTCTCGCGAAGCAGACCTACTTCTCTACAACCTTTGGCTCTGATAGCAATCTGTCACACCCCGGGCCCAAAGAGGCGGGACGTCACGATTAGTAAACAACAACCAAAATGTAGCGGAAACTAAATGGTTTAATACAGTACAACTTGCAACATTTTACATCAGGATATTGGCTTAGTTTCAATTTACAAGGTGCCTTAATCTACAGTCTATAGGTGTCATGATCAATCACTTGGTAAATGTTTCTTGATGCTTCAGTAACTATGGCTTTTAGGCTCGACTTTTGTCTTCAACACCTACCCTCACTTCATGTTTCGGATTTAGGTATCTTCTATAGCTCAACTATTCTCCCTAGCTATACCTGAAGACATGCTAAAAAAGATTTTGTGTCAACATAAAGTTGGTGAGTTCAAGTGCTTAAAGTTTAAAAACAAATGTATTTAACAAAATTCTCATTTGATAAAACGAAAAGAATCATAGTTGAAATATCGTGAGAGTATCATAATCAACCCTGCACTCAGTCCCGGTTAGCCTCTTCTAAAGTTGTGTTTTACCGGTTAACCCCGGAGGGGAGAACTGAGCCCCAAACCAGTGAACCATACCTGCCCTGGTGGTTCACCATAGTTTCTTAACAAAACCTGTCACATGCCACAAACGACCCCTCAAGATCTCTGTGGGGTACCTCCCTGTGGCGGGAGCCACTGTGTGTGGGGGGGTGTCCCGAAATAGATCTATCCACATAAAACAAGCGGTTCACGAAAGAATTAATGATGATGATGTAAGTGTCAGCAGGCAACCATAAATCCCACATACAATCCAAGTAAAGCACAATTAAAGTTCATAAATAACAGAGCATGTTTCATCCCAAAGCAATAGTAAAAAGGGATCACTAGAACTCACCTGGTATCCTTAAATAACTCTGAGCTTGATAAAGAAAAGGTGATGATCACCAACATAGCAATCCTAATTAGAACATATAGGATTCACATTTAGAATTAGCACGAAGTTATTACATGCGTGCGGTTGAGCTCTTTAGTTAAATTTAAGTTGGTGATTAGCATCCTTAATGTAGCTTAGCTTCTTGTGTATTTGTTAATTGTCATGAATTAACTCGTGTACATTAGGTTGATTAATGCATTTAATCAAGAATTGAGTCTTAGCATGAAGAATGTAGAAAAATAAATTTATATCATGGACTCCAAATCTTTATAATAACTTGCATTGACGATTTAAGTAATATATAATGTTTCAAACGATGTTCATAATGTTCACGTTTACATCATATTTGTTAACTCGGTTGACGCTAAATAATCCAATTAGTGATGATAGTTAACGATATTTTGTATAAAAATAGTGCTACAATTAATATTTATTTCAATAAAAATGAGATGACCGACAATTAATAACAACAAGATGATTGATCATTATAGCGTTTTAGGTCTTTTATCTTAAATAAAACGTGTATAAGCCTGTTAACCTAAATATTCATTATATTTATATACATTTATAAGTGCATAATCGTACTATATAAATTACATCTCTAAGTCTTCTACTGATTTAATATGACACAAAATAAGCTTATTTATATCATCTATGACATGTTATAACCATTTCCCAAAATGTAATATTTCACATATGTTATCTAGGTTGATTTGTAATAAAGTATCATTGCTAATTAAATCTCGAGTCCAAACCATCCATTTAAATCAAGTAATTATAACAAGTGATGTTCGTCTTTCTTTTATAATTCACGTATTTTATAATTTATGCCTTTAATTATTTAGAGCTCAAATAACACGTATGCAAATTATAATTAAATTTCAAATGCCTTGCGCGTGCGATTTATAACTTTCACTCGGTTTACGTTCTCTAACCCACTCGTTTACGCCTTGATTTAATCGTGTTCCCGTTCCGTTGACTGCTCGTTGACCCCGTTGACCCCGTTGACCCAAGCCTTACTTTGCCATCCTAACACTTCCGTTACCATAATCGACTACGCTTCCACATTCAACATCATCGATCAACATCACTATGCCATCACTTAAACACCATCACAACCAAACTTGAATAACCACCACCAACAATCCTAATCGCAACCATCTTTACCATTATCGCTATTCACCACCACAACCAACGACCTACATCACCATTGTTGCTACTAAATCAACACCCACAACCATCATTAACTACTCCTAAACGACACTGCTACAGCCATCTTCATCGTCTACCACAGCCACTACGACCGCCATCTAACACCACAACCGACACAAGCACAACTATTAATCACCATTAACAGACCTAATCATCACAGCAACATAAACTATCGTCACCGCCACCATGGGCAGCCTTCAGGTGTCCTAAATCGACCACCACCGACGCTCGACAACCACCAAAACCACCGCCGGCGCAGCCGGGCCTTCAACCGCCACCAACAGCCCATGGTCGCCGCCTAAAGCACCCACCACGGTCGCCATCACCGCGGCTTCATCACCACAGCACCACTCACAGCCGCGACCAACAACAGCCATACAAAAACCTCCAGCCGCGACAACTAACACAACCCTTCGAACCAAACCCAGCTGCCGCCACTTTCAACCGGCTGTAACTTTCAAACCGCTGTGAGTTAGAGGACGAGGCTACCACCATTGGAAAGATCTCGTCGAGAGGAAGAAGAGCATAGGTGGCACTCGCTGCCACTCGCCGCCAGCCGCCGGCTGCGGCGGCCGGAATCTCGCCGGAACCCTAGCCGCCACACCTCCTTCTCTCTTCCATAACTTCCTCTTCATTGCGAATCAGAAGAATCCACCACCGCCATCGTGTTCTTCTTTCCGAGAGATTCAATTTGATATATGGCACTCGCCGGAGCATCGCCGGAATGGCCGCCGGTGGCCGGAAAACGGCCGGAGATGAGAGGGAGAGAGGTGGCCGCGAATCCCACTCTCTTTTTCTACCCAAATATGGTTTTTGAAACCCTAGAATGAAGAGTAAGATGCTTATATACTAGGGTTAAATGGCGGGTTCGATTACGGGTCGGTTCGTACATGTTCGATTAAATTGCACGTAACGTTAAAACTTCGCTTCTCGCTAGATTCCGTTATAGAAAATGTTATAAATATTCCGAGATTAATAATTTTATCGTATTTAGAACATGCCGAACATTAAACGATATTGTGAAATCGACACGTTTAACAGTTTTTACGCGTTTTTCTCAATTGAGCGTTAATATTATCATTTTGTTATCAAAATATATGAAATTAAGTATTAAAATGATATTTTGTGTGTTAACATCCCATGTTGGTCACGTTAAACCTTAACTGACGTATTCTCGGGTTTGACCTAATCGTAACCCGGTTCGCGTCACGGTCGCATTTCGGAACGCATTTATTCCTGACAACGTATCACTCACCAAATTTAATATGTTATGATAATGAACAGTTATTATATGAATATTTAGGGATTTACGAGGCTTGGTTGATGTATCAGATGACATTTAAATACAAGTGAAAACCGGTATTCGCGTTTCACTTGCGTATCTCCGTTGCTTATGCATGTTTGATGAAAAATCCTTTAGCAAGCATTAATTATGATATTGTTAACATTAACAATGATTTAGATTAGATGACAATCCATTATAAGAAATTCTGATGGAATTCAGACGTTAGTACACGTTAAATTGCCGGATTTTACCCGGTATGGGTTCTGAATCTGTTTTCAGTTTGGATCTTTCCATAGTTGTTTCAAATCACATAATAATTCATTGTTTCATGGTTTCTCATTCAATTAGTTCGTAAAACATGCATTTGGGCCTTAAATGGGCCTTGTTTGTATGTTCGAGCCCTTATTGGGCTTATTGGGCCTAAAAGGTTAGTTTCATTTCCCAAGTTTTCTTTTGTAAGCCCAACTTTATCAAGACCATTATTGGGTTTTATAATATTTTGAGGTTTCCAATTGGGCATATTTAAGAGGTGTTGCAAGTAGCAGTGAGTTGGATTTTCTCAAACAGCATCAATTGATTTTTGTTTCTGTTTTGTTAATTTTTATATATTTTGATGGTTTCATTCATAGATACTCTCGTCGTAGTTTGGCGACCTAAGGGGCGGACACTTTTTGTTGATCTGAGGAGTACTGATGAGTTTCAGTTGGTTCTTGTTTAATATCTGCGAAAGAAGATGAAGTTTTTCAGGTTTTTCAGCTACATACTCATTAACAACCGAGGCTTGTTAATAAGCAACTAAATCACTAGATCACTCGATTTTCAGCCAAGATATGAGCAGATCTAAGGATGAATTTGAGAGCCAAAGCTCTGATACCAATTGACTGGGTCTGAGAATGATGTTCTCTGTTGATGTGACTTCAACAAGGATCGAATATGATGATTGAGTCAATGATAATGTAGTGGAAATACTAAATCAAAGAACATTAAATGCTGTAAAGATACTTATAAATGCTTGTATATTGATTAATGAACAAACAAGTTACAATAGGTACGAGGGTTTTCAAGAACAATGAAATGGCAACCTTAGAACCTTGTAACTTGAGTACTGGATATCTTACAAAATGAAAAACTTACATATGATGGATATTGTATTCTATATATAGGCTGACATAGAGTCTGTACAAAAAGACTAAACTACCCAGAGAACTATTATAGAATAGTCAAAGCATAAAAGTCTTTATCTACATTAGTAGATGAACATCTGCATTAACTAATGTGGATGCCTTGGGCTTCATGAGCATTTCTTGTTTGATCTTCAGCATTAAGTGTTTGGTCATCAGTATTGACAAATGCGGATGAACAAACACTTGGCAGCATTTCTTCAGCGTATCCGCATTGACAAATACGGATGAACAAGTACTCTTCAGCATTTGTTCTGACTATCCACATTTGTATATGCGAAAGAATAAATACTTATCAGCATTTGTTCCTTTGTCATCCGCATATACAAATGTGGATAGCCAACATTTGTCTTCTGATCTTCACTCACATTTGTTCTTGGACTTGTGGGAATCTACCAATAGAACAACCATCACCCATCACTTGAATTGGCATTTATGATCCTTTTAGGGTCCAATATTTCTATCTTTTCTTGAAATCAAAATCAAGTTCCCACATAGTTATATCACTTTCCATTTAGTTGCAAACTTGATTTTCAGAGACATTTTCATGTTTATGTATATTTTATATAATATTTTTGGTTCCTTAACACTAACAGAATAGAGATAGAGTATGGCTAGCTCTTCGGAATTTTTTGAAATTTTTTGAGAAATTTCAACTAAAAAGATAAAAAACAAAACTGGAAAGTAAAACCTGGCCACGTCCTCAGCATCCCCACACTTGTTACGCACATTGACCCTAATGTGTAGTACAGGAAGTGGAAAAGAAATAAAGCAAAAGAAAAGCAAACTAAAAAAGGAACAAAAAGGACAAAACAACCGGAGCAGCAACTGAGGCGTTTGTGTAGATACACATGAACGCAGAAGGTGTAATCCAATCAATAACGCATGTCATATCACATGCAAACAATCTACATGACTAGATTAAACAACCAAGCATAAATAAACATAACATAAAACAAAGTACAACATACAAATGATAGTATCTGTCTAAACATCCTATCTCACCATACAACCATATCCAATAAGATTAATTACATCCATTTAAAATGCTTACAAAAGAAAGTGCAAGAGTGAGACGGGATCGTCATGCCAACTGCGGCTAGAGCTCATCGTCCTAATCATTGGGTGCCGGGACCTCTGGAGGAATGTCATGGTGATAATGCTACAGAAGGGAAACAATCAAGCTCCCCATCCTTGTCATCTGGGTGCCCTATTGCATGAGAATGGCGCGCTGTGCCAGCTGCTCCTCCAAGGTAGTCTATGCTGGAGCATCCCGTGGCTGTGCGCGAGCTCTACCGTGCTGGGGTGGTGGGATGCCGACCTGGACCACCGAAGGATCAGCTCTACCGTGTGAGCTCTACCGCGCAAGCTCTACCGCGCCAAGGTTCTAAGAACCTCCTCAGGCCCTCTATCGAAGCGCACTCCATATACTGTAGATCCCGGTATGTGAACTGCCACGCTGCGGGACCTACGGTCAACACCAACGGGGGTATCTGGTGAACACCCCCAAGCTCCATGCCAACATCGAGATGCATGGCCCAACCACTAACCGGGAACCCTTACCATGTAGAGACAACCTCTGCATAGAAAAGGCAACGATGGTGCTGAGATTGGCCGGCCGTCTCTCGAGAATGCAGCATAAGACGAACAGGTCCTGCTGAGTGACCTTCTCGATCCCCATAAATCTACCGATCAACATGGAGGAGATGTTCCTATGAATGAGTCTAATGGCAGGATCTTGAATCTAGGAAGCAATAATGCCATTGTAGAACCGACCATCACCAATGGTAAGGCAGTAAGCTAACAACTGCTGGGCTGTCAGGGCAGTGTCAGGCTGACCCCTCAAGATGCCCCTTACGCAATCACGGAATGTCGGCTCATTAACATCAGATTGGTTCTGCTAACCCATGCGCATCGCAAACTCGCCTTTGGTCATATGGTACTGACGATGGCGCAGACTGAATCCAATTACGTACTCATCCTCTAAGGAGATCATGTTCTGTTGGTACACATGTCCCTAGGTCTAGTCCAGTGAGCTTCAATGTAATAGACTTTCATCTTGTAACACATACGTAATGTTTTATCAATGAAATGAAAAACTCTTCTATGAATGTTTATTGGTTGTTAAATGTCATATCTATTAACATCATTCATTGTTACACGCATATATGAACATGTTATATAGGTTTACAGCTGTTAGACATAGTACTAAATCATTAAAGGTTCACGAATGTGTTTAACTAAGTTCTCCAATTCAGTCGCACGACTGGACCATGCGAATGGGCCAATCGCACGACTGAACCAGGTGATTGGATCAATCGCACGATTGAGTCATAAGACTGACTCAGTCGTACGAATGAATCGATCGTATGACTCAGTCGCACGACTGAGCCTGTCGCTTGGCTCAGTCGTACGAATGAAAGCTGAAACCTATAAATACCACTTAATTCGTTGAAAAACGGGACACTTCGACAATTTATAACCCTAGCCGTCCCAGTTCACAAAGAGCGTCCCTTCCAACTTCACAGAGCATTTCAGATCATTCCTACTTCATTCTTAACGTTTTCTAATCGTTAGGTTTGATCCGAATAACTTTCTCCCTGATTGGATCGCCAATCAAATAGAATTCCACGCTATTTGATTCGGTTTCACGTAGAATCAGTTAGTACTCCATCCGTACATGGTCCTAACAAGTGGTGTCAGAGCCTTGGCTGTTGATTCTTCGTGGATTCAATCTTATCTTTGAAAAAGTTAACATTTTTAAGCCAAAAGATCCGTTCTTTCTGCTCAAAATCAAGTTTTTACGTGTGCATGTTCTGAAAATTGAGTCTTTTTCGAGTTGCAGCCGTCTAGGGTGTAAAAAATTGCGTTTTTAGGTCAAAGTGTGTAAAAAATTTCGATTTCAGCAGTCTTAGTCGCACGATTAACTCAATCGCACGACTGAACACCATTCGCCAGTCCAATCATATGACTAAATTCAATCATTCGTTCAATCACATGATTGACTCAGTCGGTCTGTCTATTCGCACAACAGCCCTAATCGCCTTCCCAGTCGTACGACTAAGCTCAATCGCACGATTGTGTTTCAGTCATCCCCCAGTCGCCCTCTCTCAGTTGCATACACAGTTTGCTTTTCAAGTTTAATACTATTTCATTATGGACTCAGAGAACTTTGCATTCTCGGCAGGGAAGGACACCAGGATCCAGAACCTCTTACTGTTGGAATATGAGATCGCAAAACATAATAAACCACCTAAGCTATTGTCTCTTGATGAATTTTATCAATGGAAACAAAGGTTTGAGATTCATCTTAATGGAGTGGATACCAATCTCTGGAATGCTATTAAAACTGGCTACACTATTCCAGTTGGTGCTGATGGCATACCCCTGACTTTGAGTGGACTAAGTGATTCTCAAAAGCTTGCTTACAATGCAGAGAATAAAGCCTATGCCATGTTAACCCAGTCATTTCCCAAAGATATCTTTCATCAATATTCAGAACATAAGCAGAGCAAAAGGTTATGGGACTCTCTTGAGAAGAGATATGAAGGCAATTCAACACTAAAGTCATTGAAGGCTAAAGCGTTGAAGAAAGAGTTTGATAATTTCTCTTCTATTGGGAATGAAAGCTTAGATGATATTATAGATCGCTTCTACCATTTGATGTTTGAACTTCTCACTCATGGTGTTACAACGTCCAAAGAAGAAAAAGTGACAAGCTTGGCTAATGGACTACCAGAGAAGTGGGATTCATTCATTTCAACTCTAAGATACAACTCAGTGCTGGAGACTTTGGATATCAATGACTTCATCCTGAAACTGAGAGAAGAAGAGGTTAGACACAAGTACAAGACAAAGAAAGGAGCATACACTCAGGATCCATCTCTCTACAACGTTACTCCTATTCCTACTGCTAAATCCTCGAGTGCCCCTCTGCAGACTGCATTTGTGTCTAATGCATCATCTGCAACTGGTCAAAGCTCATCATCTGGTTGTGAGTCACATGTTTCATCCGGGGTTCAACAAAGTTCTTCAGTTGCTCAATCAACGAAGTTAGTGACAGAAAATCTGGGAAAAGTAACTGTGGAAGTGGCTAAGGAGCACATGGACCTACTTGCTGCGGTGGTTCATTCTTATGATGGTTTGGTAGCAGGGAAGATTGGAAACTGCCACCTGGCTGATGAAGACTACGAGCAGGTGGATGAAAATGAACTGGAAAGAATGGACATAATGTGCGCTCTCGCAAGTGCTGTGCGACGAGCAAAGAAGTTTGTGAAGATGACGGGCCAGAATCTAGTGGCTACCAAAGACACTACTTTTGGATTTGATAAGTCTAAACTCACCTGTTTCAACTATGGTGAAAAAGGCCACTTCAAGCGGGATTGTGTCAAACTGAAGAAGACTGGCAATGGGAACCCGTTCTCGTCCTTCAACAAACAGGATAAAGAGAAAAAGGCAGCTTCAACAAGCAGTGATTCAAAGTCAATGGTTGCTCAAGGTGATGAATGACAGGACTGGTCCTTCCGATTCCTATCTAATAGTGAAGCCAACATCGCTTCTGTTGAAGATCTGAATGAAGACTCAGCTAGTGAGGGGGAGAACTCAGTTGAGCTTGACACAGCTGATATGGATGAGACCTTAGCTGCTGTTAATCAAATTGTTGAAAATGAGCTGAATGCTGAATCTAGAGCACAATCGGAATCTCAAAATGCTTTCATGGCTGGAACGTCTACATCTACACAGGTAGAATCAAAGGACGATCTGTTTATTAAACATGCTTGTGTTGAATGTGATAAATTTAGGGAAAGCATTGATCTGAAATTTGCTAGGTTATTAGATCATAATGATAACTTAGTAAATGATTTAGAATTGTGCACTGAGGAAAATAGAGTGTTAAAACAAAACGAGAGCAACTATAAGGAGAAAATTGAAGCGTTAAAAAACAACTAAAAGAAACTGAGGTTGTTGCGTTTAACCAAGAAAATGACATTAAGTTCTATTTAAAGACTATTGAAGAAACTAAAAAGGATAAAGCTATTTTACAAGTCGAAAATGAGTCTATAAAACAAAAACTTCACAGTCTAGCTAGTTCTTCACACATTCTGAAAAACTTGGTAAAGGAACGCAACAATAGGGAAGGTTTGGGATATAAGGTTGTGCCTCCACCACATGAGATCCTTTTGAACACTAAACAACGTCCTATTAATAATAATCCAATGAAGGACCATGTGGTGACTACTCCTCTGGTCAGCGATCCGGACATGGCAGTTAAACCTGTTCCTCCGGTTGCTAATCAGACAACATCAACATCAGGCACAACTGGCAATAGGGTGGAAGAAAATGTTCAAGCATCTCTTGGGTTGAGTTCAAAATCTGCTACCACACAACCTAAGATTTCCAAAACCAGTCAAACTAAACCTATTAAGCAAGATAACAATCATCTTCAAAGACAAAACACCCATAACGTTAAACAAGTAAAATTTGTCAAGGAAGGTGAAAGTCAAAGGAGTGAAACCAAAAAGTCAGTACCTGAAGTTTACTCACTGCCCCATAAGATATCTCCTAGTCCTGTTGAAAGGACATCATGCTATACTTGTGGACAACGCGGTCATATCTCCTCAAACTGTCCACGCTATCAGACACCCAAACTCAAAATTGAACTAGACGATGAAGTTAAACTGGTTTTAAAACAGAGATCTAAAACACCTGTTAGGTCTAAAACACCTATTAGGTCTAAAACACTTGTTAGGTCTAAAACACCTTCTAGGTCATTTACCTCACCTCAACGCCACAGACAACACAGACAAGCCACTGGCAAATCTGTGCTGGCTGAGGTGAAACCTGTCTTTGAAACTAAATCTAAGGTTCAAACTGTAAATCAGTCATCGGTTTACCATAAACAATCCTTTCACAAGGATGGTTTGTGGAAAGCCAAAACACCTGAAATGTCTGAAAGCTTGGATAAGTTGAAGATTGAGGTCCCACCTACTGATAAAGGACAGTGGGTCGACTTTGTGGTGTGTGATGCCTCTGGGAAACCCAAGCCAGTCAAGGCTGGGTCCCCCTCCTTAACTAATTATTTTCTATTATGTGCAGTTTGTCCGCTATAGTGCTTCTACCAACAAATGGATAGTAGATAGCGGAGCATCCAGGCACATGACCGGAAATAAGTCTCTCCTTTACAATGTCAAAGAAATTAAAGGGGACACGTTTCTTTTGCTAGAAACAAAGGAGGTTACATTACCTCACAAGGAGAAGTAGGTAATGAAAAGATAAGGTTCGATAAAGTTAATTTCGTTCAACAATTGGAAAACAATCTGCTTTCAGTGCCTCAAATTTGTGACAAGGGCTTCAAAGTTATGTTTGACAATCGGAAGTGTTACATTCTGAAGAAAGATATGGAGATTCCAGAGGAGCAGGTATTAATGTCAGTATCTAGGTATAATGACCTGTATGTTCTTGATATGTCTAGTGCTTCTACTAGTGTGTCTACTATTCAATGCTTTTTGTCTAAAGCTACAGAGAAGGATTCCATCTCATGGCATAAGAGAATGGGACACATCAATCACAGGAAGATGAATCATCTGATTCATAACAACTTAGTTGATGGAGTTCCTGTTAAGAACTTCAAACTTCCTGATTTTTGTGTCTCATGCAAGAAGGGAAAGCAGACCAGGAAATCTCAAAAGACCAATCACATCAATTCTATAGAGATGCCCCTGGAGCTATTGCACATGGATCTATTCGGTCCCGTCAGCACGAAGAGTATCGTAGGAGACTGGTACTGCTTTGTAGTCACAGATGACTACTCATGGTTCTCCTGGGTGATGTTTCTGAAAGCAAAGTCAGAAACATTTGAGTCATTCAAGGTGCTCGTCACTACACTGGAGTCTCTCTACAAGCTGAAGGTTAGGAGGATTCGTTCGGACAATGGAACAGAGTTCAAGAATCAGTGGATGGATGCTTTCTGCAAGGAAAAGGGGATTGTTCATCAGTTCACCTCTGCATACACACCACAGATGAACGGAATTGCTGAGTGGAAGAACCGAAGCTTGATAGAGACTGCCAGGACTATGTTGGCTAATTCAAAGCTGCCAGTGCAGTGCTAGAATGAAGTTGTTGCCAACGCATGCCACACACTCAATCGTGTGTCAGTCGTCAAGAGGCATGGGAAGACTTGCTATGAGTTGCTTCAGAAAAGTAAACCTAACCTGGAGTATCTGGAGCCATTCAGAGCTCCATGTACGTTACTAAAGAAAACTCTGGAAGGCAAGTTCAGTGAAAAGGCAGATTAGGGGATCTTTCTAGGATATAACATACCAGATAAACGAGTTTACAACAACTCAACTGGTCAAGTTAAAGTATGGTGCAATGTCGACGTTCAACGATTCACCATCCCCCTGCTGGAAAAGGTCCATCGTCGTTCCTCGACTACGATGGCTTTTTCAAATCATTCAACCTTCCTCCAATAGATTCAGACGAAGAGATTGCCACTCAGATGATGCATGATATTCTAAACACACCGCATCTGGATACCAGCAATCCAACACATGCGAGTGGTTCATCGGGATCTTCACCAGCTGATCAGGACGAGAGTGATGACTCATCGGATGATGAAGAAGCAGCTGAGACAGGCATTGAGCATAATGTTGATCAAGTGGAAAGCTTACCAGCTGCTGAACATACATCAGGAAATACTGATACTGAACCTCCAGTCAAAAATCTGATACTAAAGTTGTCGTCCCTACGACAACTGTGACTAGGATCTGTACGAATCATCCACAGGAGGCCATCATTGGAGACTTACACTCCGGCGTGCAAACGAGAAATCAGTTGTCCTCTGCTGATTATACTGCAATTATGGAAAAGAGATGCGTGAATGATGGAGCATTCAAATGCTTTGTATCTCAAGTCGAACCCAAACACGTAAGCGATGTCCTGAAGGATGAGGCCTGGGTCAATGCTATGCAAGAGGAACTGCTACAGTTCAAGAAGCTTGGAGTGTGGACACTCGTTGACCGGCCCAAAGAAGTTAAGGTGATAGGCACCAAATGGGTACTACGTTGCAAGAAGGATGAACAAGGTGTCATTATCAGAAACAAGGCACGGTTGGTCGTTCAAGGCTTCAGACAAGTCAAAGGAGTAGACTACAATGAAGTCTTCGCACCAGTAGCTAGAATGGAAGCAATCCGCATCTTTCTATCCTACGCATCTTATATGAAGATCAAAGTCTATTAACTAGATGTAAAGAGTGCATTCTTGCATCGGGAAATCCGTGAAGAGGTCTACGTCAGTCAACCCGAGGGATTTGAAGATCCTTATCATCGGGACAGAGTCTACAAGTTGGACAAGGCTCTGTATGGGCTACATCAGGCTCCTCGAGCCTGGTATGAAAAGCTCTCCACCCACCTGCTGAAACACGGGTTTCACAGGGGTGTGATTGATTGCACGCTGTTTATTAAAGAAAGAGATGGAGATTTACTGATGGTGCAAATTTATATGGATGACATAATCTTCGGTTCGCGAAATGAAGATCTATGTAAAGAATTCGAATCTGTGATGAAAGCAGAATTTGAAATGAGCGCCATGGGAGAAATGAAATTCTTCCTAGGACTACAGGTGGACTAGAAACCTACCGGTATATTTCTGTATCAGACGAAGTATGTCAGAGACATTCTTAGTCGCTTCGATATGGAAAATGTCATTGCTGCCAGTACCCCACTCACCACAAATCATGATGTGGCTCCTCATGAGAATGGGGATTTGGTGGATGCCACTATATATCGCGGGATGATCGGATCTCTCATGTATCTCACTGCCTCTCGTCCAGATATCATGTATGCCATATGTCTGTGCTCCAGATATCAAGCAAAATTGAAAGTAAATCATCTGATCGGGGTGAAAAGAATCTTTCGTTATCTGAAGGGTACTCTAACACTGGGGTTGTGGTATCCTTATGACGATGACTTCAAGCTAACAGCATATAGAGATTCAGATTATGGCGGCTGCAAGATGAATTTCTAGTCTACATCAGCAGGGTGTCTGTTTTTTCGAAGGCGTTTAGTCACGTGGCAATGCAAGAAGCAGGCCTCGGTTGCCTTATCAACCTGCGAAGCTGAATACGTTGCTGCTGCAAGCTGCTGCTCTCAGATGATCTGGATCCAACAACAAAGGCGGGACTATTGTTTGCAATTCTCTAACACCCCTATCGATGTTGATAACTCTGCTGCCATAGCTGTTACTAAAAATCCGGCTCAACACCCTAAAACTAAACACATTGCCATAAAGTGTCACTTCATACATGACTGCTATGAAAAACAATTAATTGATGTGGTTAAGATAAACACGGATTTTCAACGCACTGATCTCTACACCAAACCATTTGATAAACCCAGATTTTTCTATATGTTAGAGGTCAATGGCGTGAAAAAGAAAAGTGACATTATCTTTGAAGACACAGATGCATAGTCTGACACTAGTTCAGTTTATTTTATTTTATTTCAATTTTTTTAATTTACTTGTCTTATAAAAAATCCAAAAACACAAAAAGATTTTTTGTTTTTAGAATTTTAGGGGGAGATTAGGTTATGTTAGTATTTATTTACTTGTTATATCAGTATTTATTTACTTAAAAAAAAGGGGGAAGGGCAGCTAAGCTAAAAGGCAAAAACAACAAAGATAAGACTGTGATTCTACACAAATGGAAAGTGATAGTACACAGGCGTCTAGTTACTTGGAACACCAAAAAGATTTTAAATTTCTGCAATCATAGTTTAATTTAAATCATAGAATATTGTTAGTTAGAGAACTCTATGTCTAACAAAATGGAAATAAGATAGTATGCTTGGGTGTTACTGTAATTACATGGAGAAAGTTGATCTAGGGAGGTGCTAGTTCACTATACGATGTGTCGGTAGATTCAACACAATAGACTAGTAGACATCATTGGTGAACTCAATTTAAACTAAATGGTTTAGCTGACTGTGGGTTCCCATCTTATCACTAGTTAACACAATCAGTTATTTCCAATAAGGAATGACGAGCAAATAAACGCCACTATATGTGTACGGATTGTTGGGTTTGTTAGAACATAAAATTATAGTTTAACCATTTAAACTTTCTGAAAACGCAGCGGAAGTAGAGCATTATAACCATGTTTATAAGCTGAAAAATATGTTAATTAGACGACCATATTGATGTATAAAACAAACCCAAAGAACAAAGGATCATTTATGTGAATTAGCAAGCTATGAACATATGTAAAACTACATAAAATCACAGCTACATAGAGCTGTGATACTACCTTACTGTAGCAGTGAAAAATCAACAGAAAAGGTGTTGGATGATGCTGAAAATCGACCAAGACTTCAAGATTAGAGGTCCTCAAGCTTGTATACCCCAAGCTCCTTGCAAACACACTTTCTTGTTAGGTAGAAGTGACAGGATCTCAGCCTCTAGTTTGATCAATTAGATTGTGTTCACAACGGATTTAGCATAATAATTAGCAATTAAAGCAAGAACATAAGGAATATTGCATGTAAAGTAAATTGTAGAGAGAATAATTCTGCATAAAAAGGAATAATATTCTGTTTATTTCACATGTTTCGGCGTGGAATACAATCAGGTCACTGCCCTTTTATAGGCAAATGACCTATACTGTTGTCAGATTCCACTGACATTAAACAGTTATTTAACTAACTGCTGATGAACACAACTACTGAAGATGTCACAACAGCTGACATCTTCTTACAAAATTCCTAAGTGTTCTACCTATTACAAGTACTGAAAGGGAAACAAGCTTCAACGACTGAAGAACAAACTCTTCAGTCGTTTACAACTACTGAACTATAACAGCTAAAGAACAAACTCTTTAGCTGTTGTACAAACTACTGAAAGGAAAAATATAAAACTACTGAAAGCGAAAACCATCACAACAACTGAAGAAGACTTCTTCAGCTGTTGTGACAAACTTTGAAGCTTCAGCACTTTGGTCTTCAGACTTTAATCTTCAGATGATTCATCAGCTGATGACTTCAGTAGTTGTCATCAGCTGATGTCTTCAGTCGTTGTCTTCAGACTTTGTGCATCGGCAGTTGATCTTCAGTTCTTCAGTTCTTCAGACTTTGATCTTCAGCACTTGTCTTCAGTACTTGAAGTCTTCAGTACTTGTATTTATCAGTAATTCAGACTTCAGTACTTATCTTCAGCACTTTGGGATCTTCAGCTGTTGTACTTTAGATCTTTGATCTTCAGCTGTTGATTCTTCAGACATTGTCAAACTGCTAATGAAGGTCTTCAGCAGTAGTTGTGATGTCATGTGGGACTTAGAGATTTTCCTGATCTTGGCTCATTGGTTCTTTTGGTCCAACAAACTCCCCCTGAACCAATGCAGCCAAAACCTCTAAGTTATTTATTGTCCCACTTATTGTTGGCATAAAGATTGGTCTATTTCCTTCTGGATCAGATCAGAAGTTGACCCTGATAAGCACTGGCCTGGGAGGAGGTTTCTGGTATTTGTTTGGCTAAGTATGGATGGGAGCTCTGTTTTAGGGAATTGGACACAGAGCTGTTCTCCCATCCATGAAACCTACCTCCCACGTACAAGCCTGTAGGATTCTCTAGTGTAGGCTTGAAGGAAAATCATTTGTTCTTCCTTAGTCAGGTCTTCAGCCACACCATCGAATAACCCCTCACGGCCGTACAGCTCTAAGATGAACTTGACCAGTTTTCCATTCTTGAGTTCAACTGTTGTGAGTTGCCTATATGCAAATTCATCTGGATGTCTTCCTTCCAACAACAGGTTGAGCTCATCCCTATGGAAGTTCTCAAGCCTCTTATAGACCAACCCTTTCCTAACCACCCTATTATCTACCATTGTTTGGGGTGATTGGTTGGCTCTATAGGCTCTCTCGAACTCCTATACTATTTCCCAGGGTGTTACTACAAGAGCCACAGAGATCACTTCATCTACAATCTTCTTAAATTGGCTCTTGTATCTCACAGGCATATCTTTCTTAATTATCCTGTGAGCCACCCTAGGATCAGGCCAAGTCCTCACTCTCTC
The DNA here is from genome assembly GCA_024085815.1 of Flaveria linearis. Classification (NCBI taxonomy): domain Eukaryota; kingdom Viridiplantae; phylum Streptophyta; class Magnoliopsida; order Asterales; family Asteraceae; genus Flaveria; species Flaveria linearis. The sequence goes on from CM044008.1 coordinate 53,636,299, forward strand.
CTTATCATATTGAAAAGTTTGCTTCAGAGTGAAGAGTCTCAGAGCTTCCTTCTTCATATTTATAATGGAAGTAGAAGCAGCATAGGATTTGTCAATGCTTTTCAGCATCTCCTCATCATGTAGTCTTTGCTGCTCCTCTTCCTCTAGCTTAACCCTCACAGTATCCTTCTGTGAGGTGGGAGTGATGGGTTTGGATTTGGCTTTGGGTAAAGGAATGACTATAGACAGGGGCAGTCTATCCTCCTCATCCTCCTCTTCTTCTTCTTCTTGCAGCCTCAACACCCTTCTCTTCTTCTTCAAGGGTGGATCATTCGCTGCAGGTTTTGATGGTGAAGGGGTTGGTTTTGTGGGTTGTGTTTGGGTTGTTGGTGTGGGAATGTTGGCAGGCACTGCTAGTAACCTAGAAATAAGAGCAGGTTTGGTTTGTTTTACTAGCAGGGTCCTGTTCCCAGCACCGGCTTCAGAGAGGGCCTCAGCGACCAGTCCTTTGGTGAAATCACCAGCTGAACAGATCTTGGTGGTTATAGCCAAGATTCTGTCCCTGGTCCATGCTTTGACATCAAGGACTGGCCTGCCCAAATACTTCGAAATGAATCTACTCATAGCCTCGAGTCTCTTTTTGTCCTCTTGGCTATGAGTAGACCATCGGTACTAAATCTCCTTTCTCTCCATATTTCTAATCTCCTGATCTAGCAAGGCAGTGTCCTTGTCAAAGCCTTGCCTGAACAGCTGATCAATGAGAGAGTCCATTGATCGGCTATGCTCAGCATCAGCCTCCTTGACAAGGGCTGCTAGATCAGAGTCAACACCCTCCCTCACCTTCTCTTTCTTTTGATAAGTGACACTGAAATCCTTTTGGATTCCAGTCACTTCTTTTTCAGCTCTCTCCTCCTTCTCCCTCCCCTTCCCCTTAGTCTCCTCAACCTTCTCCCTATCAATCACCTCCTTTCTTCCTACTTCTAACTCCTCCTCTCCCCTCTTCCTTTTAACTTGCACTGAGGTCTCCCCCTTTATGGGTGCATTGGTTAGGGTTTGACTCTCAGCAAGTGCTTTAGCAACAGCAACCTCTACCAGATGTTGGATATGAGTGGGAAGCCTCTCATCAATGGTTTTCATCACAATTTCTATGATTATAGGTGTGATGAGAGGCAGGGATTTCTGGAGGATAGCATCTAGCTGCTCAGGGGGGTTCTGGCCCTTAGAGCTAGTGCCAGAAGCAGGGGCAGGTGGCTGATTTTTGGGAGTGGTTGAGTGTTTTGGTGACCTTCGGGTGAAGGTGCCATCTGTGGGTCAATGGTGGCAGATGGACTTCTATCTTGAGTCATTTGAGCAAGCAGCTCTTTGAGTCTGCTTATCTCATCCTCTAAGATAGTGTTTTGAGCAACTACGTCAAAGAAGAAGCTCAGGTCATCATTAGTTTGCACTGAATCACCTGACCTCCTGACTGTGTCAGGATATACATGCTCTGAGTGTGGCTAAGTAGTAGCATGTGCCCCTTGGTCTTGGTACTGGGACTTCCAGCCTCCGGATTGGATCCATCATCGGCAGTTGCCTCTGGTGAGGTCTTATTGCTTGTACCAGCTTCTCCCTGCTCATATGCTGATGCAGGGGAAGTGGCAGCCTCACCAGAATGTCCTATCTCCCTAGCCACACTGGGAGATTGGACAAGTGATTCTCTGTGTTGGGGGCTTCCACCAGCACTTTTATCCACCCTCTCTTCGGTTGGAGTCTCCCTAGTTGTAATAGGTTTCTGGGGAGAGGGTGGATCTGCTGGTCTGAAGCCTATTAGTCAGTCGGTCTTCAACTCCCTTTGGCAATTATTAGGATAGGACTTTGTGGGGCGGCATCTGTGGGAGATGGGCTTGAAGCAGAGTGCATATGGGGAGGAGTGTGCATTTCAATGGCAGTCTCCTCAAGTGAGAAAGACCCCAGATGTGTGGGTGCCCCAGTAGTGGTTGCAGCAGGCTCCTGTTGAGAGGAAACCTGTGCGGTTGTGGTGGGTGGAGTCATGGTAGCTGCTGGGAGAATCGAACCAGCAGCCACATCCTGCCTTTGTGTTGCAGGGGCATCCTCAGGGACTCATTTCCCTGAGTAGCCTTTTTGGGCTTCTTTTTGGCTCTTGGCTTGGTGGGGACTTTGGATTTGGAGGTGGAGGCTGTGGGTTCCTGCTGCATGGGTTTTCGCAGCCGGGCAGCCTGTTTGTTGTGCCTGGAGTATACCTCGGCTAGAACAGCCATTGCAGGGACCCCAGTGCCAACAAGTCCCTCAGCTTGAAGCTGGCTGTCGATGATGGCCATTATTAACCGAGGATACAAGATCCAACGGTTAGAAATGGGTTTTGTGGCCATATCTTTGAGTTCCAAAAATATAATATCAGTAAGATTAAGGGGTTGTTTCTCAAAGATAGAAAATAATACCTGTTGCCACCGTGTTGACATCTGGTCCCATGAAGAAGTTTTGGGAGCCAGACACACATTCACCATGTGGAAGATTAGTTGTTGGGGATCTGGGAAGTGTTTCTTCAACAAGGTGGTGGCAGAAAGGTCGCCCTGATAGTCGTTGGCTGTGAAGCATAGATCGAGGGCGCCTTTGGGGTAAGAGGTTGGGTAGGTGGCATCCTCCAGCTTTAGGGTTTCTCGAATGGTAGTTGGAGTGATAACCACTGGGTGGTTGTTGACGGAAGACCGGAGAGAGACGTCGCCATCTTGCTCTCCGGTTTGGACGGTGATGTTCGTCCAGAACTCCGCCAATGAATCGGTGTATATGGTGGGGATGAGAAGGAATGCCGTTTGGTAGGGTGAATCGGCCATAAGATCGACGACATTGTGAAACTTAGGCCATAATGGCGATTTGGTGAGATGAGCGACACAGTTGTGTCGAGGTTTGAGTTGCATGACCGCCATTAATGGTGTATGGGATTTTCAGAGGTTTTTGAAAAGTTAAGTCAAGTGAGAATGAAAAGGTCTGAAGGTTGGGTATTTATAGGGTATGGCAAAGGCTGAAAGAAAACTACTGAAGGTTTTGGTGTTAGTCATCAGTTGTTGAAACTACTGATGACTTAGTTTTAATCTTCAGTGGTTGTAACATCTGAGGACTTGGTGTTAGTCTTCAGTAGATGAAACTACTGAAACCTTAGTTTTGTCCTTCAGATGTTGTCAACGACTGAAGACTTGTTGTCAGTCTTCAGTAGTTATAAACTACTAAAGACCTAGTTTTCATCTTCAGACGTTGTAACAACCGAAGACTTGGTGTTAGCCTTCAGTAGTTGTGAACTACTGACATCAGTAGTTGTTAACTACTGAAGACATGGTATTGCTTCAGTTGTAAACAACTGAGGACTTGGTGTTAGTTATCAGTAGTTGTTAAACTACTGAAGACATGGTTTTGTCCTTCAGTTGTTTGGGTATGAAACAGCAGCTGTTGGCATCAGCTGAAGAGTAAAATTACTCATCAGCTGTTTCCGTCAAATCAGTTGTTTCATGCTGACCTCCACATTTACTCATCAGCTCTTTGGCCGACTTTCAGATGTTTCATTGACCCTTCAGCTCTTGTATTTATGCCTTCAGCTCTTGTGATCAGATGTTCACAAATGCTGATGAAATACTCCAGAGCTGGTGAACAAATTTTGTCTTCAGTACTTGTGTAAGATTATACATCAGTACTTGTGAACAAAATTTGTTCTTCAGTACTTATTTGTTTGAACATAATACATCAGTAGTTGTAATCCACCTCACTACATCAGTTGTTTTCAACAAATAATGTACATCAGTACTTTGAAGCATTTTAGTCTTCAGTAGTTGTGAAAATGCTAAGACTAAATTACTCATCTGTACTTATATTTGACCTGTGCATACTAGTGCTCATCAGTACTTATAAACTGAGAACATCAGTATTGGTCAAATTATTTTAGCTGCAGCATACCAAGCCTTAGTACCAAGTTTTGAAATGTGGCCCTATCTAAAGGCTTAGTAAATATATCTGCAAGCTCATCAGCACTAGGCACAAACTTTGGATCAATCAGACCTTTTTCATAGCAATCCCTAATAAAATGATGTCTGATCTCTTTATGTTTGGTCCTAGAGTGCTGGACTAGATTTTTGACAATGCAAAGAGCTGAAGCACTATCCACTAATAATGGAGTCTTAGTCTCTGTAATGCCATAATCCAAGAGTTGGTTCTGAAGCCAGAGTATCTGAGATGTACAACTTGCAGCAGCAATGTACTCAGCTTCAGCAGTGGATGTAGCAATTGATGTTTGTTTCTTACTCTGCCAAGAAACTAAACAATTGCCTAGGAATTGGCAACCACCAGAAGTGGATTTTCTGGTGACTTTCCATCCTGCATAGTCACTATTAGAGAAAGCAACTAATTTGCAAGAATGCCCAGTTGAATACCAAAGACCTAGTGATTGGGTACCTTGCAGATATCTAAAGATCCTTTTGACTACAATCAAGTGAGATTCTTTAGGTGCAGCCTGAAATCTAGCACAGGCACATGTTGCAAACATGATGTCAGGTCTATAGGCTGTGAGGTACATCAAGGACCCAATCATACATCTATAAAGGGTTTCATTAACCGCTTTACCTTTCTGTTCTACATCTAGTTGTGTGATGCTGCTCATGGGAGTAGAACAGGGCTTGCAGGTTTGTAAATCAAACTTATTCAACAACTCTTTGGTGTATTTGGACTGATGGATGAAAATTCCATCATCCCTTTGTTTAATTTGCAAGCCTAGAAAGAACTGTAATTCCCCCATAGCACTCATTTCAAACTTTTGCTTCATGAGCATTGTAAATTCATCACACAACTTTAGATCAGAGGATGCAAAGATGATGTCATCTACATAAATTTGAACAAGGAGCTTATGTTGTCCCACAGTCTTGATGAATAAGGTTTTATCAATGGTGCCTCTAGTGAACTTATTTTGGAGAAGAAAAGTTGATAGTGTCTCATACCAAGCTCTAGGAGCTTGCTTCAGCCCATAAAGAGCCTTATCAAGCTTGTACACCCAATCAGGATGTTTGTTGTCCTCAAAGCCTGGTGGTTGACACACATAAACCTCTTATTTTATTTTCCCATATAAGAAGGCACTTTTGACATCCATTTGATAAACCTTAAGACTGTGAAAGGCAGCATAAGCTAAGAACAGTCTGATTGCTTCCAGTCTTGCCACAGGAGCAAAGGTCTCATCATAATCGATGCCTTCCTCTTGTGCAAACCCCTGAACAACCAGTCTGTCCTTGTTCTTGACAATTTGGCCCTTATCATCTGTTTTGTTCCTGAATACCCACTTGGTGCCTATTGCACACTTCCCTTGGGGTAAAGGAACAAGCTCCCACACTTGCTGTTTCTTGAACTGAAGAAGCTCAAGCTGCATAGCTTCAACCCATCCATTGTCTCTTAAAGCAACATGATAGTTCTTTGGCTCTTGCTGAATGATGAAGAGAGCATAGAAGCAGAAACTGGACAATTGACTTCTGGTTGAAACTCCAGCATTGATATCACCAATGATTTGAGATGTGGGGTGATTCTTCAGCTCTTGATAAACTATAATGTCTGTGCAAGTGTTTGTGGGACTTTCAGCAGCAATAAATGGTGATGGAGATTCTTGAAACCATGTAGGAGATGGCAGCTCAAATGAAGTAGAGCATGCAGAAATCTCATCAGCATTTGTTGTGGATGGGGCTGCTGAAGCTACAGGAGCATCAGGTTTAGTGGACTCAGGCAGGTTGTCACCAAACCTGAAGAGGTGAGTACTGTCTACATCATCATCAGTACCACCAGGTGGAGAACTGTTGACAGGCTCAACAGCTGGAGGTTGATAAGGAACATATTGCAGCATGTCCAGATCAAACAACTCCACAGGGTTTTGTGGAATCTTGTCCTTTGGAGATTCATTGAACTTAACATGCAGAGTTTCTTCAACCAGTTTCGTCCAACAGTTGAAGACTCTGTATGCCTTGCAAGTTGATGAATAACCAACAAAATACCCTGCATCCACCTTACTAGCAAATTTCTGGAGTGTGTTGCTAGTGTTGAGAATAAAACATGGACACCCAAAGGCTCTAAAGAATGAAATTAGAGGAGCCAAATGATGAAGAACTTCATAAGAAGTCTTCATCAACCTCTTATTCACTAAAGCTCTATTTTGTACATAGCAAGCTGTATTGACAGCTTCAGCCCAAAAGGTCAGTGGCAACCCTGAGTCAGCCAACATTGACCTTGTAGCTTCAATGAGAGTCCTGTTCTTTCTCTCCACCACTCCATTCTGCTCAGGAGTTCTAGGAATACTAAACTGCCTTTTAATTCCCTTGGACAGGTAGAAGTCATCAAGTGTGTGGTTTCTAAATCCTGTTCCATTGTGACTCCTCACACACTTGACCTGTAGGGAATACTGCTTTTCTACAAATAACACAAAGTTCATGATAGTCTTGGCTGCTTCATCCTTGGAGTGCAAGAAGAAAGTCCATACAAACCTGGAATAATCATCCACAATTCCCAGGCAGTATTTCTTCTTTTCCATGCTCATCACTCTGATAGGACCAAAGAGATCCATGTGCAGGAGCTGCAAGCAGGCAGTGGACTTTGGTTCTTCTATTGAAGGGAATGAAACTTTGTGTTGTTTTCCTTTTAAGCAAGCAGTGCAGTTGTCTTCACACTTGAACTCCTTCAAAGGCAATCCTCTTACTAAACCATGGCTTATTAGCTGATTCATGTTCTTGAAATTAAATTGACCCAGCCTTCTATGCCATAGTGTAGACTCTTGAGGAGAAGCCTTGGAAAATAGGCAAGGATGGCCTTTTAGATCTATCTTTTTGGAAAGATCTAAGGCATACACTCTTCCTGTCCTGTTGGCCTTCAGGAGAGTGTATTCATCCAACACCTTGTCAATCAAATTTAAAACTTTGGATGACAGAATCCGACAGTTCTGGCTTGTGAAAAGGGCAACATGGCCTTTATCACACATTTGACTGACACTCAAGAGGTTGTACTTGAGATTCTCCACATGGTTAACATCATCAAACCTTATTTCCCCATTGGAAAGAAAGCCTTTTCCGATGATGTAACCCTTTGCATCATTGCCAAAGGAGACAAATCCCTTCTTTTCTTGAGAGTAGTCATTAAGAAGATGGTGTAGAAGAGGAACCCTTTGGCTTGGACTTCCTTTTTTGTGGTTTCAACATAGGAGCATCTAAATGGTTGACTCTTCCCATTAGATGCTGAACCATCATCAACAGTTGTGTCTGACTTTGTGATAAAGCTTTCAGCTCTTCAGACACATTGGGACTTGCTGATGATGGAATCCTATGTTGCACCATCTTTTTCTGAGCAACCTCAGCTGTTGCCTAAGTAACCCCTACTTTCTTTTTAGATTTAGCTTTGGGCTTAGGGATATCAGGCATTGATGTTGCTAGTACAAACTTGGTTTCAAACTCATTTTTCATTTTATTTATTAGCTCTTTAATTTCCTCCTTTTGTTTGAGTTTGGAATCCCTTTTGTACCAACAATCATCAGTAAGATGATTGAACAAGCCACATACTTCACATGGCTTCTTCTTCATCTTATGTTGATCATCAACCAAAGAAGATGAGACTACTGAAGACTTGTTCTTCAGCTGTTTGTTATCAGTACTAGCAGTTTTCTTCCATTTAGTACCTGCTTTCCTGACCTCTTCTTTGGTTGTATTCAAACCTTTTCTACTGTCAGTTTTCTTCTCTTCACTGCTGGCAGTAGTTGAGGTTTGAACTTCAGGTGTTATCACTTGCTCTCCAGTACTTTCAGTACTTCTAGAGACAACACCTGAGTTGATCAACCTTTTGATCATGTGACAGTCAGCATTTGAACCAACAGCTGTTATAGCATCAGCTGATTGGTTTTGATAGGACCTAATGCTGACTTTTATCTCTGATGATGCTGAATCAGAAGATAGTAGGTCATATGATGAGAAGGATTGGTTATTGCTCTCTCCATCAGATTCAACTTCTTCTCTTGAAGTAAAATCTGTAGGAGGAGCAGTGTGATTATAACCAATTCCAAACTTCACATTGGAAGCTGATTGCTTCTTAAGAAGCATTTCAAAACCCTTGGATGATTGCACCCATCGATCACACTCTACTTGGGTGTTTGCAAGAGTTTCCTTGAGGTCTCTGTACTTCTCTAGAAGTACATCTTCCCTAGCTTTACTATCTTTGATTTGGCATTTAAGCTTGTAAATCTCATCATTTTTCTCGTTAACTGCAGCCTCAAAATCAGCTTTTCTTTGGAAATAGTGTGCTCTAGCTCAAGATTTTTATCTATTAAAGCTACATTTGCTTCTCTAATAGAAGCAAATGCTGCTATGCATGATTCAGAACAAAGCTTGGCCTTGGCCTCAGATGATACCTGTGATGAGGCATTTCTTTTGGAAGCTGATTGCTTCTTAAGAAGCATTTCAAAACCCTTGCATGATTGCACCCATCGATCACACTCTACTTGGGTGTTTGCAAGAGTTTCCTTGAGGTCTCTGTACTTCTCTAGAAGTACATCTTCCCTAGCTTTACCATCTTTGATTTGGCATTTAAGCTTGTAAATCGCATCATTTTTCTCATTAAGTGCAGCCTTAAAATCAGCTTTTCTTTTGGAAATAGTGTGCTCTAGCTCAAGATTTTTATCTATTAAAGCTACATTTGCTTCTCTAATAGAAACAAATGCTGCGATGCATGATTCAGAACAAAGCTTGGCCTTGGCCTTAGATGATACCTGTGATAAGGCATTGGATGATGACCCCTCAGCAGACTCAAGGGCCATCAGAGCAAGATTTCCAAAAGGACTATCACCACCATGTTGACCAGCACCTTGGAGTAGTTGTTCCTGACCAGATAGATCATCTGGTAGAATACTCCAGTCAACAACTCTTGGGGTGAAGAAGCTGTGTTGTTAAGGTTGTGTTTGATGATGAGATGGGGAAGACTGAGGCTCAGGAAGAGCCTGTGGTGGTTGAGCAGAAAGTGCTTGAGTTTGACTGGGCTGAGGCACGTAGTAGCAGGGGTATGAGTACGGCATATACCCCTGAGGCACAAAATAAGCAGGTGATGCCTGTGCTTGTGATGGATGACCAGAACTGGAGGAAGGTTGCCCTTTGTGTTGTGAGCTATTGCTTGGAAAAGTCACAAAGGGTGCAGAGGAGTTAGATCCAGATGATCTACACTCTCTAGCAAAGTGTCCAAGCCTTTGGCACTTGTGACACCTCAACTTGCTCTTGTCAAAACCAACTTTGGTTTTGCCAGAGAGACCAGGGAATTTCCTACCAGTTCTTTTGTAGAACTTTTGAGATCTGATATTGATCATTGCCATTTGGCTCAAAATATCCATCTCCTCCAGATCATCATCTGGAATGCCCTTCAAATCATCCATCAAAAAGCACCAGTTATCACTGCTGCCTCCTGAACTACTACCTACACCAACAAAAGCTTGTTCAGAGTTGGTGGAGAAATCAATATGCTCATCATAAGAAGTCTCTGATGAAGCATATTCAGACTCCTGACTTATCAAGGCAGCATTTCCTTGAACAAAGTCATCAGCGAGCTTGCCAGAGGTGGACAGCTTCCTCTTTTGCTCTATCTCTCTCTCAAATGTGAGCAGTTTCCCATGAAGTTGGGTGAGAGATAGAGTTTCCAGATTTGCACTGGAGCGTAGGACAATGGTATAAGTGTCCCATCTCTCAGGCAGTGATCTGAGGAACCTGTTGTTCATCTGGCTGTTGGAGTACTCTTGTTTGAACATCTTCAGCTCAGAAATTAAACAAGAGAACCGCTCAAACTGCTGGGTCAGAGTCTCACCCTTTCTATATGAGAATGTCTCATATTGTTGGGCGAGGATTTCCCTATTGTTTGCTAAGACCGAATCAGTTCCTCCAAATTGTTCCTTTAGAGCAACCCATAGGTCATGAGCAGTCTCATGATGCAGGAGCCCTGAGTAAATCTCATTTGGAATAGCCATGGCTAAAATTCCATGGGCTCTAGCATCAATCTCGAACAGCTTTAGATCTTCGTCCGAATATTGTTCAGGTTTCTTCAGAACCTGTTCATTAGATTCAGGGACGCTCACCATAGGCTTGTATGGTCCATGCACCACTGACTTCCAACAACCAGCACTGTTGACAGACAAGTGGTGAAGCATACGTCTTTGCCATATGTTATACTCGTTCCTCACAAGCATCGGAGGCTTGGTTGAGGAACCAGTATTGTGAGGATCGTTTGTTGGTGTAGACATCTCAGTTATTAGTCAAACTCAAGTTTAAACAAAACAAATATAGCTCAAAACCACCAGAGAACCTCAAGTTTATGGCCAGAAACAGCAGAATCTCTCTCTCTGCGGCTAATTCTTGCAAATTGCTAATTCGATCAAACTTAGAGATCAAAAGAGCAGTTTCAAATGATCAATAGTGAAATCGATCAATGATTAACCAGCTCTGATACCATTTGACAGGATCTCAGCCTCTAGTTTGATCAATTAGATTGTGTTCGCAGCGGATTTAGATAATAATTAGCAACTAAAGCAAGAACATAAGGAATATTGCATGTAAAGTAAATTGTAGAGAGAATAATTCTGCATAAAAAGGAATAATATTCTGTTTATTTCACATGTTTCGGCGTGGAATACAATCAGGTCACTGCCATTTTATAGGCAAATGACCCATACTGTTGTCAGATTCCACTGACATTAAACAGTTATTTAACTAACTACTGATGAACACAACTACTGAAGATGTCACAACAGCTGACATCTTCTTACAAAATTCCTAAGTGTTCTACCTATTACAAGTACTGAAAGGGAAACAAGCTTCAACGACTGAAGAACAAACTCTTCAGTCGTTTACAACTACTGAACTATAACAGCTGAAGAACAAACTCTTCAGCTCTTGTACAAGCTACTGAAAGAAAAATATAAAACTACTGAAAGCGAAAACCATCACAACAACTGAAAAAGATTTCTTCAGCTGTTGTGACAAACTCTGAAGCTTCAGCACTTTGGTCTTCATACTTTAATCTTCAGATGATTCATCAGCTGATGACTTCAGTAGTTGTCATCAGCTGATGTCTTCAGTCGTTGTCTTCAGACTTTGTGCATCAGCAATTGATCTTCAGTTCTTCAGTTCTTCAGACTTTGATCTTCAGCACTTGTCTTCAGTACTTGAAGTCTTCAGTACTTGTATTTATCAGTACTTCAGACTTCAGTACTTATCTTTATCACTTTGGGATCTTCAGCTGTTGTACTTCAGATCTTTGATCTTCAGCTGTTGATTCTTCAGACTTTGTCAAACTCCTGATGAAGGTCTTCGGCAGTAGTTGTGATGTCATGTGGGACTTAAAGATTTTCCTGATCTTGGCTCATTGGTTCTTTTGGTCCAACAAGAAGACACCAAGAACACCTTGAAAACTAGCTTGTTTCTTGCTGAAAACCCTATTTTCAACAGCTTGAAACCGTAAGTGAGAGAGGGAGAGAGAGCTTGCTCTTTGTGTTAGTTGCATGTCATATTTATTATAAAATGAGAGAATCATTTGACTACTTGGTAGTGGTAGACAACAACATGCATGTGTGGGTTTCTCTAGGAGAATAAGTTGGTGGATTCTTGCATGTTTGTCTCCCACATGCAAGAGACAAGAAGGGGACAGTTTCTTCAAGCAAAAAGAAGAGATTTTCCTTTTTTTTTCTTATTCTCTTAAATATTAATACACACATGTATATATCGCCTACTCTTTTAACTAGTTTATACAATTGACCAACTAATTGTATAAGTAGTATACTCTTATTATTATTTGGTGTTATACAACTAATTTAAATAACACTTCAAATAATATTATTGAACAAAATATCCTATTAAATTGTTCCATCTCATATGCAACTTATTTAGAAAACCCATTTTCTAAATTGGTGTAAATATTTAATTGCATGATCATATCATCAATTAAATATTAATTGGTGTTTGCTAAGCTTGTTATTGGGTATAACCCGACTTGGATCATAATGTACTAACCACATCAATATTCTAAGTGTCTTGGGCACATAGAATCCTACAATCTCCCACTTGCCCAAGATTCATAGAAGATTGATGCAAGCAGTAAATGACGCCTAACAACGGTTTACTACCCTTAATACGCATGACTTATGGTCATTCAATAACATCATCCCATTCGAGTACCCTACTTGAAATGATTTAGGTGAATCAATAATCTATCCTTTTGTTACAGATGTCATGTTAAATCCAAGGACACAGAATGATCATTCCTTGTCGATTTAACTTAATCAGGCCTTAGACATCTAACTCTCAACGAATAAGAGGAACAAATTCCATCTTGACTACATACGTTTCTCACAAACACCTCGTGTTATACCTGAACATACCCTTATGTACTGTCCACTATTTCAGGACAGTGAAGAATTAGCTCAAGGTATAATACTTGGTGAATATCAAAACCCAGTATGTATCTCAGGTCGAAGGATACCAAATGATATTCGCCTTTACTCAAATTTAATTATGATCAATCAATAAGATTCCATGTAGTAAAATTTGAGATGCGGGTTAGTCCAATATTTGTATCCCACAAATATCTATGAACTTTGGTAGCAACCCATTGCTCTATATTCATCCTTATGAATATCAACCAATCCAAGTTCATAATAATCTTACCCTCACACTTGTTCCCACAAGTATGGACGACTACGGACATTTAGAGTAAATAATTTACTTATGGATTAAACATGCTAAATTGGAACATTAATTGAAACATTATAACCAAATAATATTATTCAAATAATAAAGAGTTCCACATATTCAAATACTAAATTTGATCAAGTCCAATCACTAGAATATCGAAGTCCTAAGACACATGTGTGACTTTCATGCTTTGACCTATCTAGGAGCTTCGTGAATGGATCCGCAATGTTTTGATCAGTATGAACTTTGCAAATACATATCTTCCCCTTTTCAACTTCATCCCTAATGTAGTTGAATCTCCGTTCAATGTGTCGAGTCTTTTGACGAGCACGAGGTTCCTTGATTTGAGCAATAGCACCTTCATTGTCACAAAAGATTTCTAGGGGGTCTTGAATGGTAGCAATAGCACCTTCTTGAAAACTCACTTACTTCCAACTATCTTGGACTTAAGAGGTGGTGTAACCAATTCCCAAACTTGGTTATCATACATGGATTGCATCTCAACGTTCATGGCTTCTTTCCATTTGTCAAAATCAGGTTTTGACATTGCCTCTTGGTATGTGGTTGGTTCATCCGAATCTACCACATAGCATCCAGCCATGAAAAATCCATATCTCTCAGGAGGAACACTAATTCTACCAGGTTTGCGAACGTTTTGTGTATGTTGATCATCCACATGATCATTCTCAACATTCTCATGTTGATTGCTAGTATCAACCAATTGTGTATCGTCTTGTGAATCTTGAACCTCTTCAAGTTCCACTGCTCTTCCACTAGTTTCTTCCGAAAGAAACTTAGTTTCCAAGAACTCTGCCTTTCGAGAAATAAACACTTTCTGTTCTATCGGATCATAGAAATAATATCCAATACAATCTCTAGGATATCCAATGAAGATACACTTTGTGGATCGGGCTTCCAGTTTGTTTTGAGTGTATTGCTTAGGATAAGCATCACACCCCCAAACTTTTAAATATGATAATGATGGAACCCTTCCATGCCATATTTCGAAAGGTGTCCTTTCCACTTTCTTGGTTGGGGCCATATTTAAAATACGGGCCGCTGAGAGCAACGCGAAACCCCAAAATGATAGAGGTAGTGTACTTCTAGCCATCATAGATCGAACCATATCCAATAGAGTCCGATTTCTCCTCTCAGACACACCATTATGTTGTGGTGTTCCAGGTGGAGTGAGTTGTGAGACTATCCCACAACTTCTAAGATACTCTTGAAATTCACTACTTAGGTATTCACCTCCTCTATCTGTACGAAGAATCTTGACCGTTTTGTTGAGTTTATTTTCTACTTCATTCTTGAAGATTCTGAACATTTCAAAAGATTCATGTTTGTGTCTTAACAAGTACACATACCCATAACGACTATAGTCATCGGTAAAGGTAATGAAGTATCTTTCACCATTCCTAGTTATTGGTTTAAAAGGTCCACATACATCCGAATGTATGATTCCTAATAAATCCTTTGCCCTTTCATTAGTCCCACTAAAAGGGGCCTTTGTCATTTTACCTTGTAAACAAGACTCGCATACATCAAATGAATCATTTTCATTAGTTTTCAAAAGACCATTCTTTTGGAGCTTTTGCATACGATTCTTGTTTATGTGACCAAGGCGACAATGCCAAAGATAGGAATCACTCAAATCTAATTTAAGCCTTTTGCTGCTTGCTTGGTACATTGAGCTATCATATGTTGTGTTTTCATGAACCAATTCATAAATACCATTACATGTTATAGCTTTAAAATAAAACATATGATTGAAAGAAACATGAATATCATTGTTAACAAACTTGAAATCATAATCACATTGTCTTAAACGGGAAACAGAAATAATGTTCCTAGTTAAACTAGGAGCATACAAAACATTCTTTAAAATAACTTCCAAACCACTTGGAAGCTTCAAAATGTAGTCTCCTTGGGCTTCCACGTGAACCTTTGCACCATTCCCCATGAAGAGACTAATTTCCCCTTTTGCATAATGCTCACTTCTTTTGAACCCCTGCAATAAATTGCAAATATGAGTTCCACATCCGGTATCTAGTACCCATGTGTTAGAAGAAATAACATTTAGCTCAACATGTATCATAAAGATTGTACCTGAGGTTTGCCCCGCATCCTTCTTTTCTCTCAATGCTTTGAGATAGACCGGGCAATTGCGTTTCCAATGGCCTACCTCACCACACTCAAAACATGGGTCATTTGAGCAACCTTTTGCTTCTTTTCTTTTGGTTTGGGCGGTTCCACTTTTGCTTTTGCTTTTCCCTTCCCCTTGACGTACCCCTTCCCTCTTGCAACACTTGCCCTAGGGTCGGGGAGGTGCCTCTTCCTACTACCTCCTTCATTGATCGTAAGGACCGGTAGAACCTTTCTACCATGCCCGCCTCGGCCGTTTCGAGCATTGAGTGAAGCTCACCAATGCTCTTGTCCCATCCATTCATGTTATGGTTCATAACAAAGCTATCAAACTTCTTGGATAGTGAGTTGAGGATCAAATCCATTGCTAATTCATTGGACACACGACAGTTAAGCCTTTCGAGGTGATCAATGTGGCTCTTCATCTTAAGAACGTAAGATGACACCGATTGGGTCTCGTCCATTCGACATCCATGGAGTGCTCGAACCGTTTCGAAGCGCTCCACCCTTGATTGTTGTTGGAACATTTCCTTCAACTGGGTGATCATGTCATAGGCATTATGGTTTTCAAAGTCCTTTTGCAAATCGGGAATCATGCTTGCTAGCATGAGACATGCGACTTGCACAGGGTCCTCGGTGTACTTGACCCACTCGGCAAAGGCCTCATCGTCATTTTCATCAGGTTGATCAGGAATGGGATCGTCTAACACATAGGACTTCATTTCTTGCTTGAGAACGATTCTCAAGTTTCGGTACCAATCCATGAAGTTCCCATGGTTTAGACGTTCCTTTTCAAGGATTGTTCTTAGTGATAGGTTATGGACGGTCGGGTTTGTGTTGTTGTTGTTTGCGGCCATTCTACAAAATTTACCAAGTTCTTATTAGTATTTCTAAAAAAATTACTTTTTAATCATTAATACCCTTTACGTCACATAGACAATTAATAATTAAAATCTAGAATCCAACGTTACAATTAAATATCGGTTAGGTGACCTTTATCCATTTATTTAAATTTATATGGTGGTCAACTTTTGACAATTGTAACCTATTACAATTTCTAGTATATGGGATCGGTTAAACATCTTATGTTTGTTTGGCATGTTTATCCCATCAACACCCTTTGTACGTCATGCTTCGGTGATCCTAATGCATGATTTCTGTTGGGTCTGAAGTATAGTCTAATATTATCAACACAGTGAAAGTCAACAAAAGTCAACGTCACAGTCAAAGTCAACGAAAGCCAAACCCGACACGTTCGAGAAATTGAACCGAGACAAAACGTTGAAAATTTAAATGACTAGGAGTTTTATTGTAATAAATATATTTTGTGTGAACAAAATATATTTTATCTTGTTTTTAGTCATTTTTATGCTTAATATGTAATTTTGTTTTTATTAGCCTAAGTCTAGGGGTTAAGTGCAATTAATGAATATTAGTCTAGACTATAAATATGTTAATTGTCATTAGGGTTGGGTTAATGGTTGAATGACCAATAGATTGAGGGATTATTTGTAAACACATATTTTGCAATCTAATTGAAGATCAAAGGGGTTTTGACTGTGATTATCATATTTTGATCTAATTCTTCATGATTTGATTCAAGTGTGCTTATTCCTGGACCAACAATTTGGTATCAGAGCCATTTTGAATCAAATGCATTGAAGATTTGAAGAATTTGTTGCTGAATTTTAAAGGTGTTTATCAGAATTTTAGAGAGAGAAAGTGGGGGTTTAGAGAGAGAAACTAGATCTGAAATTCAAATTTCATCAAAATCATCAGATCTACAAAGTATTACAAGGAATTAGAAGATTTAAAAGTTAGAAATCAGATCAGCTCCTAAATCTATACAAGATTCAACAAATAATTTTCAGATCCGGAGATTTTCTCTCACACACACTAGTGTGTGTTCTTGGTGTCCTTGGCAGCCTTGAAGAACCTTCAAATCTTCATCCAGCGAAATTAGCACCATTCTGAACGAATGTTCAAAGTTTCTCGCGAAATTACAGCCGAAACTAGCAGTTTCGCACGTTTTCCGGCGAGACTATACTTTTCCGGCGAAACTGCAACTCCGGCGAAACTATTCCGACGAAACTGCATATTTTCCGGCGAAACTAACCTGCGAAATTAAAGATTCAAACTCAGCGAAAATAACCTGCGAAATTACTTCAAAATTCAGCAAAATTACCAAATTCTTTAATAAAAAAAACTGCAAATTTAATGATTCAAGCTGCGAAATTAAATCCAGATCTGAACCTAAGTCGCCCACAACCTCCACAACCACTACCACCACCACCGAAAGCCTCAAACTGCCACCCACAGATAAACCCGATTCCACACCACTCTCAACCCCAACCCACCTTGGTGGCTCCTTTGTCGACTACAACCCACAGCTCACCGGCAGCCGCCCATAACCACCGCAGAACCACCAGCGAAATTAACAACAACCACAACCAACAAAACCCTATTTTCCCAACCTTTACCATAACTAATCTACCACCACCGTACCCACAACCACAACTCTCACCGTCGTGGTCCACCTAAACCAAGAGCCGAGAACCACCATCACTACCGCACCGTGAATCACCACACGACCCTTGTCGTCCCTGGCCCACATTCACGACCTTCTCGCGGCTGCTGCAGCCTGATTTCGGTTCGCGGCTGCTGCAGCTTGATTTCGGAGCCGCCATCGCCATCTTCGAGATCAGGGGGTCGCGATCCATCCGGATACACACCACTCGCCACCAGAGGCTCGTCGGAGGGCTTCACGCGTTGCCACCACAGGTGGTCATCCAGCCGCTATTGGAGACTGCCACCACCACCCAACCACGAACCCTCATCATCATCGAGGCCTGAGCACACAAGCAACCACGACCGTCACTGACGCTCACTCCATTATCGTCGGTCACCTTGTAGATGCTGGACTCGAGCGTTACCACTACTATGGCCATAATTACACCTAAATAATCTCAACCATTGTCCTCAGAGGCTCGAGATCTACACGGGGATACCCTTCATTCGCCGCCACTCGCTACCGGTCACTCGCCTGGGGCCGGTCGCCGGAACCCTAGGGGGTTTCTTTCTCTCTAGGTCATATCTCTCTCTCTAAGTGTGTGTTTTGGTTGGTGTAAGAAATATTTGTATGTGTGTTGAAAGAGAGAGAGAGAGCAGTCAATTAGTTTTGAAGGAGCTTTTGAACAGATTTGAGGGAAGAGTAGGTTTCAACAAAGTTTTTGTGTTAAAAAAAATTAAAAACAAAAAAAATTAAATATAAATTTAATAATTTTTGAAAACCATTTAGTTGACAATAAAAAATATTTTTCCGGTGGAGAATATTATTCAATAATTTTTTGGGAAAAATATATTTTCTTTTGGGTGTTAAAGTATATTTAATATTTTAAATGAAAATGTCATTTTCTGACGATCTCGAATCAGACAATGCCATAATGGCACAAAGTCGGTTTGATTGTTTTGCAGGTATGAAGAATGAAAAGTTGTCTGATTTCATTGATCGATTTATATCTGTGGTAAATAATCTAAAGAAGCATGACCCCCAACTCATCAACTATGAACAAGTTCAACAGCTTCTTAAATCTCCTCCACCCGAGTGGAGTTCTCAGGTTAAAATGCTTAAAAAGGAAAGAAATTTTCTTGATTACAAGTTGATAGATGTGATCAACAAGCTGAAATCTGCTGAGCTGGATATCAATAGAAGAGAATTTCATCAAGCCGTGTTTCCATCTCAAACTAACAGAATGAATGTATCTATTATTTCTTCTGCGACAAGCATTCTTGATTACAAAACCGAGATGATTGAGAGGTTGAAGTCAATGGAAATTCATTCTGATTCAACTGATGAAATCAGAGAGACTGTAAAAGAGAATTGTGAAGCTTTGAGAGCTGGTAATGGAAGTGAACATGTTTGTGAGAGAACTGATGCTAATGAAGCTGAGAAAAATGATGATGAAAATAAAGAAACTAAGGATGAAAAGACGCTAAAGGCCAAGGAAGAGGAACATAAAAGAAACACAAGGGTCTGCAACTGCGAGAAAGCCTTAGAAGCTGAAAGAATTGTCATGGGACTTCCATATGAGACAGTTCAAGACATGTGCTCATCTGCTTGCAAAATTCGTTTGTTTGGGATCTATAAAGCAAATAGGTTATTGCTAGATAACGAAAAAGAATTAAAAACCATAAACAAAGAACTCAAGAATAATGAAATTGCTTTTTCAAAGAAATTTAATGAAGCATTGGCTGAAATTGTTCTTTTGAAAAGAAATCTTTTGGAAAGAAATTTGGAAATTAATATTTTAAGAGAAAGAGCAGTTCTAGCTCAATTTGAAACGACTCAGATTCAAACAAAGCTCGATAAATGGACTCTTTCACAGATGAAAAAGGATGAGCTTATTGCTAAACAACAAGGGGCGCGGATAAAACATGGGATTGGATATAAATCTGATGGTGAAACTGTATTTAATATAGTTCCACCCCCTTCTACTCTATGTTATTCACCAATCCCCAGACCTCATCCTTCAAATGATTTGTTTGAACACCCTACTAATAGTTTAAATGCAGGTTTAAGCTGTGTTAGTCTTCAAGAGGTTAGAGATGTGCAGGATTCTCCAGTAGGTTTGGGATTCCACAGGCAGGGGCTGATAAGAAGATTAATGACGATTCCACCTCTGATGCTCCAAAACCAATATCAGTTACTTCTCCAACCTTCTTCAACAAATTCAAAACAGGCAATATTCCTTCGTTTGTTCCTGTCAGGTTTGTCAAAGAAGGAACAGTTGTCGAATCGTCAGGCAATAAGAATCCTATAACAGATGCTGACATAATAGGAGGTGTCAATCAAGATCCATTGGAAGCTGATTTGTGTATACGAGACTGGACAAGCTCAGATGATGAATCAAACACAGAGGAGCGTGTTGGTTCCTCACAGATCAAGATATCTCCTGACATTGTCAAGTCTCAAAAGCTTCCAAAAGCTGAATCAAGACCAATACGGATCTCTTCTCCAACTGCAAAACAACCCAGTCAATCAGTGAAGATCTCATTCCCTGTTCAGCACGGGAAATGCCAAAACAAGCAAGAATCTGCTACAAGCTCAAAGCAATCCTCATCCCCACCAGCATTCCACGGGAATACAAAGAACCAAAAGCCTTTTAAGGCTTGTTTTAGATGTGGAAAAGAAGGTCACGTGCTAAAGAAGTGTCCTCAGGTTCAAAGGAAAGTTCTAGACGATAAAGACAATACGGGTTGCTTTCCTATTTCAAGAGGTAAAAAGCACACATCTTTGAATGGTTGGATGAAAAACCCTCCATCCAAACCTTTTCATGTGAAGCCGGTTTCACATGATAGAAAGATGAAAATGACCAAAGTTTCAATACCAAATTCTTTTCCTTCCAGTCTTAAACAGAAAATGATTTTCAAATTTAATTCATTCAAATCCAAGTTAATTGAACCGAAACAAATCTAGCAAATTAAAAAGAAGGATACAGCAATCCCCGATTGTTTAAACGGTTGTGTGTAGAAGCTGGTTACTTATCTTGATGAAAAAGGAACTTCCAGGACTACGATGGCCTGGGTTCCTCTTTCAAACTAATCTGTTTATGAGTGCAGGACAATTCAGGAGGACTGTTAGTAATCCGGTTTACTGACAGAGATTGTTCCTAATTCAAATTTGAGGCGGAACAAACAGGTTAAGGTCATGGTATTTTATCCACAATCTGGATTTTTATCTGCATAATCACAGTTCTCACTTCACCATCTTTGCACATTTCTTAAGAATTCATTTCTTATCTAGATATCAGTGTAGTTTGGAAGACCTTCTTTTGTAAATTTCTATTTTTGTACAGTCTTAAAAATATTAAAAAAAACATAAAAAAATATTAACAAAAATTAAAAAAAGGTTTGCAAAAATAGAAATTTAGGGGAGAGTATAGTAAATAAAAATAAAAAGAGAACTCAGGACTTGATTCGAGATGATTGAGAAATGATTGTATATCTTCTTGAAATGCTTGTTCTTGCATAACTTGCATTTTAAAATGAGAAATGATAGTAACTGATGCTGTTATCTGATTCACATCTTAATTTTATTTGAAAATAATAGAAAAACAAACAGATTCTTTAATGATATGCTTGGTAGACTCAGCCTGAAGAATAAAGTAGACAGCAACACAATGATTTCAATTAAAATATATGCTTAAGGATGTCTGGATTTACGCAATCATTTTGGCCTGCATGAAAACTGAGTCCCGACAAAAATTAGATTGAGAATTGATCTTTCACCCACCATGATGCAAATCATATAAGCTATATCTTTATCTCTTTGCCATGTTTGGTGTATTTATGTGTCTTGCGTTTGTGCTAATCTCCTCTGCTGTACGGAAGTACTGACCTGGAGTGATGATCTCTTTTGTTGTACGATAGTACTGACCTGGAGCTCTCATCGGCACATGATTAAATGGTCATCTCCTTTGTTATACGTGAGTATAGACCTGGAGCTCTCATCATTTTAATCTAAGTTGTGTCAAATCATCTAAATGATGAATTCATCACAGAATACAATATTCTGTTGATAATCACTTACACACTCATGCAAAAGCCTTCTTCTATAAAGATCATAACAAAATTCAAGAAATCCTGAGGTTGGGTAAGGGTTTTTGCCAAATGATTGTGGGGTCCTAGCATTCTAAAGTGGTTAATCGAACCTTAACGAATCATCTGATGCTTGTTGAAAAAGATAGGGCATGGGTTTAAGTGGACAAACATATCAGTAATCGTTATTGATCTGTTTGAGAATTTCAAAATCATTCAATAACTGTGATTGGATTCAGTTATCAGTATGATCTCATTGCTTGTCGATGATTAATTTCATCTTTATGCTAAAGTATATTTTGAGGATGTGATCTCATGATTGATTCAGTTCTCGGTTATAAAAAAATTAATAGATATATAAAATTAAAAAAAAATTAATTAAAATAATATATATATATATATATATATATAATAAAATATAATAAATTTTCATTTCAAAATTCTTTTAGGTCTTCCATATTATGCTGTTACAGTTTTATCATTTTCATGCATTTCACGAGAAATTGCGCACAAATGAACACGGGTTCGCTTGTTTTCATAAACAGATAAACACGGGTTTATTTGTTTTGTTGAAATGATCTAATTAGAAATGTCGAGAATGTTTTTGTGATTGTCTTGTAGATTTTGCTACAAGTGATGGCCGATCATCACATGAGCAATGAACCAGACCAGGGATCTTGTTCCTCAAATTTACAGAAGATACCGAGCTAGGAACCCTCCTCCTACATCTTCTGAACCACTTAGAGATTCAAGAAAGGGTTTCCATTATATTCAAGAGGATGCACACGACAAGGGGGAACATAGAAAAAGGGGGAACTTGTGAGATAAAGATCTTCAACAACAAAATTTGGGAAGCATCAGTCTAGGGGGAATATTGTTGGTCCTCAACATTGAGACTGAAGCTTACCAAATTAAAGATCAAGTTCAGTTGATTTATCGGTGCTGATCACAATAAAAGACGTTGATAATAGTAGACTAAGGGAGAATATTGTTGGGTCTGAAGTATAGTCTAATATTATCAACACAGTGAAAGTCAACAAAAGTCAACGTCACTGTCAAAGTCAACAAAAGTCAAACCCGACACGTTCGAGACATTGAACCGAGACAAAACGTTGAAGATTTAAATGACTAGGAGTTTTATTGTAATAAATATATTTTGTGTGAACAAAATATATTTTATCTTGTTTTTAGTCATTTTTATGCTTAATATGTAATTTTGTTTTAATTAGCCTAAGTCTAGGGGGTTAAGTGCAATTAGTGAATATTAGTCTAGACTATAAATATGTTAATTGTCATTAGGGTTGGGTTAATGGTTGAATGACCAATAGATTGAGGGATTATTTGTAAACACATATTTTGCAATCTAATTGAAGATCAAAGGGGTTTTGACTGTGATTATCATATTTTGATCTAATTCTTCATGATTTGATTCAAGTGTGCTTATTCCTGAACCAACAATTTCCCAATTAAGTTGTCCTACTTAGACACACGTGTGGATTTGCTTATATTAGTGGTTAGGTGACCTTTATCCCACAAATATGGCAAACCCACCTCAAACTCATAAGTTCCCTCTAATGTGGTTAGGTAACCTTTATCCCACATCAAGTTCTCAAATGATTCGAGTGTTGTATAAGAGGATGGTGTTTGACTTATTTTAAAAGGGCATTGAATATTTAGAGGTTTCATAATTCTAGTTTAGAAAACTCTATGTACTTGTATTTGCATGCTTTCAAATACAATGTACCTATGGTTCTTTTAATAAAACCCATTTTATTATAAAATCATTAATCCTTTTTAATAACCTCTTATTAACTTTTAATGATTAACAACCATTAATTTTCAGCTTGTTTAGTTTGTTTATGAGTTTGTAATATATGTCTAAATATCAACCAAACAATCAAACAACAAACATTCAAACAAGCATAAACATATAAACATGAGTGCATAACCATAGCTACTAAGTTGACAACACTTGTTTGCCATCACAAGTGTTGTCATAAGGTCTTTCTTAAGGGTTTGTAATGACACATTATATGTGTCCATGGACTCCCACTTGAATCCATATCCAAACACTTCAAGGTCCATGTCTTTGATGTCCATCTTTGGGTCTTGATCTTGTGCATCTTCCTTTTACAAAATTATATCCTAATACATTTTTCTAATAAAAAGAAATGCACCTAATCTATTTAATACATAACCAAATGAATAAATAATTACAACCCAAATAATAAACATAAATATTATAACCCAATTGAATGAATTAAAACAACCATTCCAATCATCCAAATGACATAAGGCCAAAGGCTAGGTTATGCACTATCATATGAACAATCATAAACATTATTCAATAAACAAAATAAACCCCATCAAATCCTAAATTTTCAGCCAACATAAACTGAAAATTTGGGTTTGTTTGTCCAAACAAACAACAACCAAACATATCAACCAATTGACATTTCTATCTTTCAAAGTTTAATCATAAGCATGAAGATATAACTTTGAAAGATTTGGGGTTTATTAAATCAACTAAAATCAGCCCCTAATTAGTTGATTAACATCCTTTAAAATGATTTTTAAAGGATAAGAACAAGCAAGCTATTCACATAACCGGCTCTTGATGCCATTGTTGGGTTTTTTAGAACATAAAATTATAGTTTAACCATTTAAACTTTCTGAAAACGCAGCGGAAGTAGAGCATTATAACCATGTTTATAAGCTGAAAATATGTTCATTAGATAACCATATTGATGTATAAAACAAACCCAAAGAACAAAGGATCATTTATGTGAATTAGCAAGCTATGAACATATGTAAAACTATATAAAATCACAGCTACATAGAGCTGTGATACTACCTTACTGTAGCAGTGAAAAATCGACAGAAAAGGTGTTGGATGATGCTGAAAATCGACCAAGACTTCAAGATTAGAGGTCCACAAGCTTGTATACCTCAAGCTCCTTGCAAACACACCTTCTTGTTAGGTAGAAGACACCAAGAACACCTTGAAAACTAGCTTGTTTCTTGCTGAAAACCCTATTTTCAGCAGCTTGAAACCGTAAGTGAGAGAGGGAGAGAGAGCTTGCTCTTTGTGTTAGTTGCATTTCATATTTACTATAAAATGAGAGAATCATTTGACTACTTGGTAGTGGTAGACAACAACATGCATGTGTGGGTTTCTCCAAGAGAATAAGTTGGTGGATTCTTGCATGTTTGTCTCCCACATGCAAGAGACAAGAAGGGACGGTTTCTTCAAGCAAAAAGAAGAGATTTTCCTTTTTTTTATTCTCTTAAATATTAATACACACATGTATATATTGCCTACTCTTTTAACTAGTTTATGCAATTTACCAACTAATTGTATAAGTAGTATACTCTCATTATTATTTGGTGTTATACAACTAATTTAAATAACACTTCAAATAATATTATTGAACAAAATATCCTAATAAATTGTTCCATCTCATATGCAACTTATTTAGAAAAACCATTTTCTAAATTGGTGTAAATATTTAATTGCATGATCATATCATCAATTAAATATTAATTGGTGTTTGCTAAGCTTGTTATTGGGTATAACCCGACTTGGATCATAACATACTAACCACATCAATATTCTAAGTGTCTTGGGCACATAGAATCCTACACGGATGACCACAAAAGGAGCAAAGCACGAGAAAAAAAATGAAAATAAACGCAATCAAGCTGATAACATATGTTGTTGGTGCGTTATGTGCAAAAGAAAATAAGAAATGCTCTAGCAAGGAGATAGGTTGTGTGCCTCTCTGCTGTGCGATGGCACTGACCTGAGGATAAGCATGTTCTAGATATTCTAGAATTCACTGTTGTTTGCCGCCTCTCTGCTGTGCGGTGGCACTGACCTGAGGTTTGGCTTCTCTTTGAAAATTCTAAGAATAGTCTCTTCTTGTCAAAATACCCGTAGACCGCTCAAAAGTCTCCTGAGGAATGTTGATTACCATATAAGAGTAGGATCCACAAATGTTGGTTGAAATAATATAACCTAATATATCTCCAATGTGTGTCAAAAGTCTGTGGATAGATTTAAGTTTACAAGCATACTGACAATCGTCGTGGATGCACCGCCTGATGTCGATAATCAACATGTGTTACGTATCAGATCAAGCATGATTCCCAGTTAGAACTTAGAAATCTCAGACGAATGAGATACTGTGATATGTAAATATGCTAGTATCCATTCAATAAATGTATAAAAGGTTCCAAATAATTGAGTTTATGTCTGTCTAATTCCATAAGAATCTGTCTTAGAAATGATGTTAATGCTAATAGGCTGATCTACCCAACCCTAAGAAAATCACAAAAACATGTTTATTTTGTTTTTAGTTTTGTCTTTTAATTTACTTGTAAAGTGTGTGAGTGTCGGACTGTGCTATGTTACTTATTGCAGTAAATGTCACCAATTGAGCTTAACGTTAATTCTAAACAAATTGTTTCTGAAAAATTTAAATGGATCATGTCTGAGATGATCAGGTGGATAAATGGATCATGTCTGAGATGATCGGGTGGATAAATGGATCATGTCTGAGATGATCGGGTGGATAAATGGATCATGTCTGAGATGATCGGTTGGATAAATGGATCATGTCTGAGAGGATTGGGTGGATAAATGAATCACGTCTGAGGTGATCAACAGGTTTTCATCTAAAAGGGATTATGTCTAAGATGATCATGTATTCATAATGTTTTATCTGTTGTTAAGTGAAACTAAGTGTCGTATGGTAAAATGGTCAAAATGTCATTAGTATGGCCCATTCGCACGACTGAACCATTAGTATGGACCAGTCGTACGAATGGAGCATACAAATGAGTTAAATCGTACGATTGGACCATGCGAATGATCCCAATCACACGATTGAAAGTGACCTACTATGTCAGACGTCCGAATGAACTTCAATTGTACGATTGGAGATGGACGATTGGGTGAATCGTACGACTAAAGTTTAGTCGTACAACTCAATCATGTGACTAGGCTCAGTCGCACGACTAAGTCATGCGACTAGGCTCAGTCATACGACTAGTAATTGCCCTAGTATAAATACTAGTTGAATCGTTCTCAGTCGCCCATTCACCCAAATCGCCCTTCTCTCTCGTACGATAAGACGAAACTCTACCAAATTTTCTAAGATTCTTATTTACCTAAGATTACTACTTTCTAACGTTGGATATCGGTTATACAGGTAATAATCAAGGTGCATCATCATTTAAACCGGAGATAAACATCAAGAATCACTCAAAATTTGACCTAACAGTAACCGAGACTTAAACAGACCAATAAACCATCTAAACTGAACTTTAAGATCAAATTAATGATAAAATATATTTAGTCGGCCTACTCTGAGTGTAATGAGCCTAATTTCAACGTTTAACGTCAAGTATTGCTCAAAACATGATTTTGAATGTACACAGAGCCGAATGAGCGACTGGACACCAGGATGAACTCCAATCGCACGACTGAGTGGAAGATTGAGTCAATTGGCTGAACGACCGATACGAATGAGGTCAGTCGGTCTAATGAACCAATCGCATGCTTAGTCATCCGATTGAACTCAGTCGCATGATTCAATCACCCGAATGTGTCCAATCGCATGAAAGTTCAACCGACTGAACTCAGTCGCATGGTTCAATCGCACGATTGAACCAGACTGAGTTATACCAGGTTAATTAGAACTGATTTGTATTGTGTGGGACCTAATGTCGATATGTCTTGTGTTACAGATTGATGGCTGACAGGTGGACCATCAACCCTAAGCACAACCTATGTGCACATTTAGATGCTACGACTCGGAATGGTGCCGAGTTTACGGGGGTCATTGCTTTTCTCCAGCGCTCCAGAATCTACAGGGCTATTTCCACACCATGCACTCCCTACAGGTCTATTCAGCAGGCCTTCTGGGAGGGTGCATCGGTTGACCGCTCACGGGAGCCCTATAGCATCAGAAGCTCCATCTTTGGTATCGATATAGAGATTACTGCTGAAGACATCAGATGAGTACTTGGTATGGGTGATGATGCAGACCACCCTACCAGACTTAGTTAGAGGGTGCTTCTTGAGGATGAAGTACGCTGGGTATATCAACACAGGTGTACTGAACAAGAGCCACCTGTGTCCCCAGTACAAGTACGTAGCACATGTTATCCTCAAGTGCATAGCTTCGAGGAGGGGTGGGTTTGATGACCTATCAGACCAGATTCAAAATGCCTACGTGGCACTGGTTCTACACCACTCCTTCAGCTTCTTGAACATGATATTCTCATACCTAATAGAGAATCTAGAGGCTAATGGTAAAGAAGGATTCTGCATGTACCCTAGATTTCTCCAAATGATCTTTGATGAGATGTTGCCAACACTGCCCAAGGAGAGCCACGACGCGGTGCAGTTGGAAATCATGGATGATACGACACTGGATCGTATGAGAGTATATAGAGGAAAGCAGGTCGAACCCCCAGTGAAAAGACTGATCGGGCATTTGGCAAATGCTGAGTACGTCGCGCCTGGGAGGCGAAAGTGGCGCCACGAGGAGAGTTACTCAGATGCTGAGCAAATTGCTCTTCCATCTGACGACTTCGATGATGATGGTGATACGGGAGGAGACTCAGGGCCTGCTACTTCAAGGGGCCCCACTACACTGTTCACTTATTCACCACCTACACAACCAGATGCCACCACTGCCAGTTTTCACTAGGATTTATGTCCTTCCGATGAGGAGGAAGAAAGTGATAAGGAGCCTCTGACGATGACTGTGGGAAGCAAGGTGATTACCACAGAGAGAGGCATGAGGGTGGTTGGTGGACGCCCAGTTGAGTCCGGGGATGCTACTGCTGATTCAGATCCCTCATATGCCCCGGACTCCCTCAGTAGCCAAGGGGGAGCCTCTGTATCTAGAGGCAAGAGGAGGAAGACTATGGCACACCCCTACGGCAAGAAGGGGAAGAGGTTGAGATTTACTCTGACATCATCCACCAGCATAGCCACTACCTCAGCCACACCATCCACCACTACCACCACCACTGCTACTACACCTCCAGCCACCACCTCTACCACCTCACACACCACTACCACACCTGCTCCACCACCAACTTCATCTATACCACCACCAATCTTCACCTCTACCACCACCACCACGACCAATCATCGAGCCTGGCCATCCTCCTTCCCCACAGGTTCATCCCTCCCTCCTATTAGAGTGGAGGAACAGCTTGCAGCACTTAACAAAATGGTGCTGAAGCTGTTAGCTGCGGATGAGGAGAAGGCAGCTAGACTTCTTTAGCTTGAGGAGCAAAATGCTCTCAAGCACATCAGATTGCCCTACTCCAGGAGCAAAATGTCCTTTCGACTCAAAAGATTGAGGAGTTGGAGTTGGCTAACAAGAACATTCTGCTGAAGCTGAAGGGGTCACAAGCTGAGCCGCTAAAGGGGTCACAAGCTGAGCCGCTGAAGATAGGGGAAGGAGAGGATGATGACGATGGTGATGATGATGAGGATGATGAGGTGATGAGGATGATGACGATAGTGGTGATGATCAAGCCAAGAAAGGGCAAGATGATGATGATGATGATGATTCTGCTCCAAATGCTGCTGATCCTGGTCTGGAACAACGTACAAAAAGAAGACAAGAACATGGATCTGCAGCAGCCCCTCCATCATCACCTACTACTGAAGCTACCGAGCAGATCCAAGGAAAAAGTATAGATTAGATGTTTTATTATTTAACTTTTGTACTTGAATCATCTTCGGCCGTTTATGTAATTAATGTAACCATTGAGTATTTAATGTTTAATTATCTTGACTATATACTAATGACTGTTATGCTTCATGTCTAAATCAAACAGATCCAGCATTTCAGCAAGATGAGTACGATGCTACTCCCCTCCAACAGATCAAGTCTCAACTCACCATGATTCTTGATCTGCAGGGGATCGTCAGAAGGTCTGTGAGTTATACTCCTGAAGAAGGGTAAATAATTCACGACCTAACTGATAAGCAGATTGCTAAGAAGTTCAGGCTGAATCCAGATGAGATCATAAAGGATGCGCCAACCTTTGATGATGCTAGTGATGACGAGCTCAACGATGTTGAAGAAATAGAGATTGAAGACATCACGGATTAGAATTATCCAGAATACACTGACCGAGAGGGAAATATGTTTCCAGATCTGGTTAACTCTCTCTGCAGTGATGCTCTAGAGAATCTCAGCAAGAAGGAGAAAGAAGCAGAAGCATCATCCAGCCAAGCCCAAGCCTCGGACGCTGAAGTTGATATCAGAAAGGCTGAATGGGCGGCTTGCTTCGCCGAGATCCGAGTCCAGCGCGAAACTGCTAAGCAAAGTTCCTACACCAAGCTCTACAAAGTAAAGAAGAACAAGAAGGTGTCAGGGAAGATTATAGCATGGGATCACTTTGAGGATCTTGGAGTTTATGCCGTGAAGAGAGAGAGGGGAATAGAGTACTTTAGATTCCCTCACGATCTGAAGACTCTCCCCGGGTTTGAGCTCAACCAGCTGGCACGACTAAAGCTTCTATATGGTAACCCTAAGAAGATGTCCGGCTGGTTTGAGGCTGCCCTGAAAAGGGAGTACAGGACTAGATGGGTGAACTTCAAACCGTAGCAGGCTACTAGGTACCTCAGGAGGTCTGAGGTGAGTCCCATCACAGGTCAACCGAAAGTAGTCCTGAAGTGGAGACCTCCGCGCACAATGTCCCGAATTCCACTGAGGGAGATGCCACAGGACTTTACCACATACTTTAAGTGGTGGTACTATGACTGGTGCTCGGGAGAGGCCGTCATCGTTTTGGATAGAGAAGGCACGGTGGACATAATAAGGGTGTTTGACCCTATGTGGCTTATCAACTTGTCAGCGTCAGATGTTTATACGCTACACAAGTGGCCATTATTTTTTGACACGCAGGATATAGTGCAAGCACTACAGTTTCAACATATCATACGTCTATGCTTCGTACTGAATATCCATGCCGGGGTTTCGAAAGTAGAACAAGTGAAGAGATTTGAAGAGTTCAAGAAGGAAGTCAAAGTTTAGATAGATCTAGGTCCAAGGGGGAGTTTGTTGGTACACATGTCCCTAGGTCTAGTCTAGTGAGCTTCAATGTAATAGACTTTCATCTTGTAACACATATGTAATGTTTTATCAATGAAATGAAAAACTCTTCTATGAATGTTTATTGGTTGTTAAATGTCATATCTATTAATATCATTTGTTGTTACACACATATATGAACATGTTATATAGGCTTACAGCTGTTAGACATAGTTCTGAATCATTAAAGGTTCACGAATGTGTTTAACTAAGTTCTCTGATTCAGTCGCACGACTGGACCATGCGAATGGGCCACTCGCACGACTGAACCAGGTGATTGGATCAATCGCACGATTGAGTCATAAGACTGACTCAGTCATACGAATGAATCAATCCTATGACTCATTCGCACGACTGAGCCAGTCGCTTGGCTCAGTCGTACGAATGAAAGCTGAAACCTATAAATACCACTTAATTCGTGGAAAACAGAACACTTCAATAATTTACAACCCTAGCCATCCTAGTTCGCATAGAGCGTCCCTTCCAACTTCACAGAGAGTTTCAGATCATTCCTACTTCATTCATAACGTTTTCTAATCGTTAGGTTTGATCCGGATAACGTTCTCCCTGATTGGATCGCCAATCAAATAGAATTCCGCACTATTTGATTCGGTTTCACGTAGAATCAGTTAGTACTCCGTCTGTACACGGTCCTAACATGTTCCACCGAACGGTGGACAAGAAATCCAATGTCCACTCCTGGTACTACACAGCAGTCGGTGTCAAGATAGCAATCCACCTGTCATGCAACAACTATCTTAAACATTTCTTAGCACCTAGGTCTCTCACTAGATCCTAGCAGATTGTCCTCGGGGTCACCAACCAATATGTAGATAAATAAGAGTAGGTGGTGTGGTACTCGGTCCTGGGAGTGAAGGATAGTAGTGCACGAACTGGACCTGGTGTGTATGGCTCGGCTCTGTCGGGGTTGTAGTTATGGGGAACAACGGTATGTCTAAACTCCTCCTCAACCTATGCAGTAGTGGGTCCGGTGTATGTCAGGGCTGGTAGTATGGCCGCAGGTGGCTCGGGCTCCTGGTGCTGAGCTACAGCTGGAGCAGGTCCACGGCCTCCCGTGACGCCACGTACCCGACGTTGTCTGCCGCCTTCTAACATTGCTGATAATAAATGCTGCCAAACAAAATAGAACATTTATCAAAACCTATAATAGGAAAAAAGATGAACCAACTTCAAAAGGAAAGAAAGGTAAAAACAGGAAACTAAGGTTTGAAATAGGAGCGTGAGATGTGTGTTTTTTATTCATATCACCCAAGAACACTAACTGTAGCTAGAGTTGTGACTAATACTCACAAGAACATTCTAATCAGTCGTTAATCATAACTAAAACATCCTAAACCAAGCTTTAAGGAGTGTAGGCAAATCTTACTTGTTTAAATTCTGACAAGCATCGGTTTAACAATGGGTTAACATTTGTTTTGCTATCTTAATATGCTAGTGACCCCTTCCCCATATCAACTTGGCCAAAATCATTAATGGGATAGGATCCAATCTACGAACTATCAAAACATAATATTAATCTAATCAGACCTTCCTGCGAACCACAGGAGATTAGCTGTGGACCGCAGGGCCCGTGCTGCACTAAAGAATTACCCAATTTTATGTGTGTTTTGGTCCCTAATACTTCTAAACATTCTTTGCATAGAGTCCAGTCGATTAGGTAGTTAACAAAGTTGTTCAAGTGTGTAATGTGACTCAATAACTCCAATTTCAAAACCTAAGGTTTGAATCCTAACCAAAATATAAGAAAAGAAACAAGCAAAGACAATGAAGAGTAAAGCAACATGATTTCTAGCATGAACCAAGAGTTTGAATGCAAATGATGGTGCTCGGATGGAAGGGGTGGATGAGGGGAGGTAGGGGTGGAGGTGGGTGGCTGAGGGTGTTGGTAGATGAAGGTGGCAGGAGAGGAAGGTGATGGGGAGTGGGGAGGTTTTTAGGTGGAAAGGGTGAAAGTAGGAAGGTCTTGACCGAGCAGAGGGGTTTGAACCCTCTTTCTTTTTCTACTCGGCTACTCTTGTAGATCGCAGGAGCATGGAATGCGGTGCGTAGGATGTTTAATAAGGTGATGTGGATTGCAGGGGAAGAAGACGTGGTTTATAGGTCTATGCAGGCTGTTATTTTTCCTATTTTGCCCCCACCGACCAAACCGTCACCCAATTCCTGAACCGGGTCACCAAAAATTATAAAAAGTTGTACTTACGTACCCGGAAGTGTATGCCATGATTCCCCTGGTTTGGATTTTTGAAACACTCGAAAAACGGTTAATAACAAAATAAAAAAGAAAATAAAAAGAAAAATACTAATGACTAAAAAGGCAAAAATAAAAGGAATAGCATCAAACCGTATAATCCGGGATGCCTCCCGGTAGCGCTAAATTTAACGAGTCCTCAGCCCGATTCTTCCCCACTCTTATTCGCTAAGTGGGTCGAGGTGTATCACCACAAGCACTCTTTCCTCATCCAAACCTCTAATGTTGTGTTTCAATCTGAGCCCATTTATCATAAATTTCTCACCATCCTTTCAAACTATCTTGATCCTACCATACGGATAAAAACTCATAACCGTGAACGATCCCGACCAACGTGATGTCAATTTCCCGGGGAACAATCTCAACCGGTGTTAAACAAAAGCACTCGATCACCCATCTAGAACTCATTGTCACCGCGAAGTGACGATCTTGTAACTCTTTCGTTCGCAATTTGTAGTAATAAGAACGTGCATATGCATGATCGCAAAGCTCCTCCAAACTGTGTAACCCAAGCATCCAGTGTCGTGCCGCCTTGGGCTCGTCTAGATTAACCATCCAAAGTGCCCAGTATGCTCGATGCTGTAATTCGACTGACAAGTGACATGCCTTCCCGTAAACCATCCTAAATGGCGTAGCGCCCGTAGAAGTCCGATATGTTGTCCTTAACGCCCAAAGCGCATCGTCTAGCTTAACTGAACACTCTTCCCTATTAGCACCTATCGTTTTCTTTATGTTTTGCTTAATCCCTTGGTTATTCACTTCCACTTGTCCACTCGTCTACGGGTGGTAGGCAATTGTCTTTCTATGGGTCACCGCATAACGTTGCCACGCCTTCTCCATCTGCGCATTGCAGAAATGCGTACCACGATTACTGATTAGTTCTTTAGGCACCCCGAACCTAGCGAACAACCTCCGTAGAAACATCATGCCTATTCTTGCATCATTAGTAGGAAGAGCATCGGCCTCAACCCACTTGGACACATAATCCACAGACACCAAAATGAACCTGTTTCCTTACAAAGCGGGGAATGGGTCCATAAAGTTGATGCCCCAAAACATCAAAAACCTCAACAACCTGATTAGGGTTCTAGGGCATCTCATGCCTGCGCGAGATGTTTTCAGTCCTTTGACATGCATCACATCATCTAATCAAGTCCTGGGCATCACGATGAATCGTTGGCCAATAGAAACCACTATCAAAGACCCTCTTGGCCGTATAGCCCACAACATTATGTCCACCAGTCGGTCCCTCACGGCAAGCTTGCAATATGCTCTCGAACTCACTTTCAGTCACGCACCTCCTAGTAACCTGATCAGCACCAACCCGATAAAGAAACGAATCATCCAAAATGTAATGCCTAACATCTGTGAAGAATTTCTTTCGCTACTGATAAGTCAGGTCTAGTGCTAATGTCCCATTGCACAGACAGTTCAAGAGATCCACGAACCATGGACACTCATCCTCGAGCACACTCACTCTCATCATTCTCTCAGTCGGGAACCTGTCATCAATCTGAACTCCCTTGTCTCTATTGTCTGCGTTCTCTAATCATGACAAGTGATCAGCTGCTACATTATCTGCCCCCTTTGTATCTCTAATCTCGATATCGAACTCCTGAAGCAGCGATATCCACCGAATAACACGCGGTTTCGCATCTTGTTTGCTGAACAGGTATCGAACTGCTGCATGATCAGTATAAACAATGGTCTTGGATAGAACCAAATATGACCAAAATTTATCGAACACAAATACCACTCCCAACAACTCCTTCTCCGTGGTAGTGTAATGCTCCTTCACGTCATTCAAAGTCCGGCTCTCGTAATAAATCGGATGGAAGTGTTTATCCTTCTGCTGTCCCAAAACCGCCCCCATAAAGAAATCATATTAAGCATCAGATTCGTCTCTTCGCACCTAGCTAACATCCTTTCCAAATTCCTAAGACATTGTTTGAAAGAACTACCAAAACAGAAAAATCATCCATAAAAATCTCCATAAAATCCTCGATCATATCATGTAATATCACGACCATGCACCTCTGAAATGTAGCTGGAGTGTTGCATAACCCAAAGAGCATACGACTATAGTCAAAAGTGCCATAGGCGCACGTGAATGTGGTTTTCTCGTTATCAGCTTGGGCGATTAGTATTTGGAAATACCCAAAGAAACCATCCAAAAATTAGTAACACTGCTGGCCTGCCAAACGCTCCAACATCCGATTGATGAAAGGCAGCTGGAAATGGTCTTTGTGTGTGACATCATTCAACTTGCGATATTCGATGCACTCGCGCCGACCAGTGACTGGCCTAGTAGGATTCAACTCATTACGCTCATTAGTATCTGTTGTCATGGCCCCCTTCTTTGGAAAAACGTGGACAGGACTCACCCACAGGGAATCAAAAATCGGATAGATCAACCCCACATCCAATAGGTTCAGTACTTCCTTCTTCACAACCTCTTGCATCTTTGGATTCAATCTACGCAGTCCCTGCATCTTCGGCTTGTAATCCTCCTCCATCAAGATCTGATGCATGCAAAAGAAGGGTTAACACCCTTTATGTCCATCAACTTCCATGCAATCGCCTGCTTGTGTGCCTTCAACACATGAAGCAACGCAATCCCCTCATCGATAGGTAGATCAAAAGTGATAATCACAGGCAAACGCCTGTCCTTGTTTAAGAATGCATACTCCAAGTGAGATGGAAGCTTCTTAAGCTCTAATAATGATGGTGGGCTCTCAACAGACAACTTGTCCTTAGGCTTAGGTCACTCAATCTCCTCAAACTCCTCGACAACTAGGGTAGGCTCTATAAAATCAGAACTCGCAACCTCCTTTACAACAACTGTTGTTATTTCTCTTTCTTGTCCTGCATCTAACACCTGCACATCAGACGTATCTCTACCACAAATATCACTCAACTCACCTACATGCGTCATGATCGTATCCACGAAATACAATGTGTCATCCTGACCTCGCGAATGCTTCATGGCTCGATTCACGTCAAAGGTCACTCGCTCGTCATCCACATTGAGGGTCAGCCTACCACTATACACATCGATCAAAGCACGCGCGGTAGCTAAGAATGGATGACCTAAAATCAAATGAACGTGATCGTCTTCATCCATATCAAGAATGACAAAATCCACCGGGAAGATGAATTTGTCGACCCTCACTAGCATATTGTCCACAATCCCATGTGAATACTTCACGGATCTGTCCACGAGCTGGATACTCATCCTAGTCGGTGCGGGCCTTCTAGGCCGAGTTTCTGATAAACAGAGTATGGCATAAGATTTATACTAGCACCTAGATCTGCAAGAGCATTTTTGACAATCATGCCTCCAATCACACAAGGAATAGTAAAACTACCGGGGTCCATCATCTTCGGAGGTAGATTTGGCTTAAAAACCATAGAACACTCCTCGCTGAGCACCACAGTATACAATGCTAAATGTTTTGTCTTATTAGATAGCATGTATTTGAGGTAGTTGGCATACTTGGGCATGTTAGAAAGTGCCTCGACGAAAAGAATATTAATGTGAATCTAACAAAGCATGATGAAAAACTTCTTGTATTGCTCATCATCCTTGCTCTTTCCAAAGAAGCTGGATATGGTGTTGGAGGCCTATAGATTTGCACTGGCTCCTTTTAGGAAGAGACCACTAGTTATGCGGTACTTGCAGGGCGCAACCTCTGTTGCACCTGGCCAGGGTCTATATCGATCTCCTCATCAACTGGTTCATCCTCAACAATAGCCGGTGTAATGGCAATTCCTGCTTGATTACTCCTACTAGTGACCGCTTTCACTAACCCCTTAGGGTTCGTGTAAGTAGAAGTCGGTAATGTACCCTCTTTCCTACTTGAAAGAATCTCAGCTATCTGACCAACATGCCGTTCCAAATTCTACAATGTTGCTTCCTGGTTTTGAATCATAGTACCCCTCTCCTAGAACTTAGCCTTAAATTCCTCGTGTCACCTCTCATCCTTCTCTAGGAACTGCGCAAGGAGTGTCTCAATGTTAGGTGTAGTCTTCTCGCCACTCGATTGTGCAAAGCTCTGATAAGGCCCCAGATTATACTATCCTCTCCAGTTCGAGGTCTGATCTCTCTTCCAGCCCTGATTATTTCCATAGAAATTCCTGCTAGGTTGATTTCCCATAAAGTCCACCTGTTCTTGGGTAACCGTGTAGTGAGCAGTGTTATGTCCACCTCTACAAATCTCACGTGCTCTATTTGTCTTCAGCTGCAAATCCTTTACAATCCTGGATAAAGCTTCCACCTATGTTGTTGAAGCTGTGCTAGAGTCCACATGCAACACTACCCTCCGTGATCCCTCAGCTGGATCCTGATAGCTCGACATCGCTAAATCC
The DNA here is from genome assembly GCA_024085815.1 of Flaveria linearis. Taxonomy (NCBI): domain Eukaryota; kingdom Viridiplantae; phylum Streptophyta; class Magnoliopsida; order Asterales; family Asteraceae; genus Flaveria; species Flaveria linearis. The sequence continues at coordinate 53,673,504 of CM044008.1, forward strand.
CCAAACAGCTCCAAACACTCCTCTGGTGTTTTAGTGTTGCACATGCTCCCTCCCGAGGCAGTGCTTAATCTTTCTCTATAGACATAATCACAACCATTGTATAGCTTCTCAGCTAGCTACCAATCCTCAATGCCATGATAAGGGAAATCATTGCAGAGCCCCTTGAACCTATCCCACGCATCGTTGAACGACCCTCCCGACTTTTGCTAGAATGAATGAATGAGACTCCTATGATGAGCAGTTTTGGAAGGAATGTAGTACATGGCATAAGACTTGTCCCTCATGCCCTCCTAGCTGGTGATAGAACCAGGTGGCAAAGACTCAAGCCAGGTGGCGGCTTTGTCCGCCAGAGAGAAGGGAAGCAAACGCGTAAGACGCGTGTCATCAGTCACACCATCGATTTTGAACATGTCACAGACATGCTGAAATCGATTAATGTGAGTCTGCGGATTCTCATGATAAAGTCTATTAAACTGAACAGAGCAAGCAATGGTGGTCATAACATGGGAAGGAATCTGGAAGTTGTTAGCTTCGATGACCGGTGGTACCGCAGGTGCTCGCACGCCTCCAGTGGATAGTTTTGCAAAGTCAGAGAGGGTCCTCCTAGGTGGTGGTTGCACCATTTCGTAAGTAACAAGAAAAGTACACTTTCATCAAAACAATTTCTTTGGGTCAGAATGTCCCTCTAACTCAGCAGATCCTATAGACCAGATCTGTTGGATATGTTGCGTAAAACTGATGAAAGAAAATGAAAAGATAAAATAAAAAAAATAAATAATTAAAATTTATCCTAAAGCATGCAATAAATAACGAAACAAATAAAAAATGAACTAAAGTCCCAAAAACTAAATATAAAAGCAACTAAGCTATAAGCAAGCAAACAAAGATGATTAGACCCCCCGACTCCAGTCATTCTCAAAGTCGCCTAAATCGTGTCCCCGATAACGACACCAAAAACTTGATATGAGAGAATATTACTTAAATTATAAAAACCAAGTTGTATTTATTAAAATGACTCACTTCTGAATTACACTCACACGACAAGTGTACCAGTCGCGTATAGTATGGAAAGTAAACCGAGTACGGATCGTGGACACGAATAAATGGTGGCCCTCCTTACTAAACTGTTGCTGAATTCTAAAAGATGATTTTTAAAGGATTTTTTTAATTAAAAATAAAACAATTAATCGAATAAACTAACAAAGCAACACAATCAAATCGCAAGATAGAACAAGTAACAAAAACACGGCATGCAATAATACTGAAAACTAAAGAAATTAGCCCTAAACAAGGAACTAAAGAAAACTACTATAAATGTAAAGAAATACCAAATATGAGGAAAGTACTCTCTAGACTCGGTATCAGGTTGACTTGTTTGAATAAATCTCAGGCTAACTGACTGTTTCACTCCAGGTTCTAACATAAACACCTAAAACACAGCAGATCTCCTCTCGGACTAACAGATACATCCTAAATGCCCTGAAAACCAATTAAAACACTGGATAGATAATTTCTCACCTCTTGGCCTCAAAATTACCTGAAACTTTACTTAATAAAATGCTGTTTCACCTCTCGTTCTCAACAACACAATATGAAAAAGGTCACCCTAAGCAACTCTAGACACACGAAGTAAGCTTGTGAATATGATTAATGACTTGAATTGACTAGAAATGCTATTGAATTTAGGCCTTGTCACTCTCACGCTGAAAGGATCTCAGCCTCTAGTTTAATCAATTAGATGGTATTCGCAGCGGATTTAGCACAAGAATTAAGCAAATTATACTAAGAACACAAGAGATATATCAAGGTAACAGTAGGTTATAGAGAAAGAGAGGAATTCTGCAAAAAGTTGTTTTCTATTAGATCACACGCTTCGGCAAGGATTACAATTAGGTCATCTTTCTTTTATAGGAAGAATGACGTCAACTGATGTCACTTGATAGTGACATCAAACCATTATATTAACAAACTACTGAAACTACCTAAACTACCGAAGATGTCAAACAGCTGACATCTCCTTACAAAATGCTAAGTGTTAAACTTATTACAACAGCTGAAAAGAAACTACTGAAAACTACAATGACTGAAGAACATACTCTTTAGTCGTTTTACAAACTACTGAAATAGAAAATAAAACTACTGATAAGAAGAAGCTAAAAGGTAAACCATCACAACAACTGAAGAATACTTCTTCAGCTGTTGTGACAAACTCTGAAGCTTCAGCACTTGTCTTCAGACTTTAACTTCAGATGTTTCATCAGCTGATGACTTCAGTAGTTGTCATCAGTTGATGTCTTCAGTCTTTGTCTTCAGTCTTTATACTTCAGCTGTTGATCTTCAGTACTTTAGTCTTCAGCTGATAGTCTTCAGTACTTGAGTCTTCAGTACTTGAGTCTTCAGTACTTGAGTCTTCAGTACTTGTGTCTTCAGCTGATGTTCTTCAGTACTTTGATCTTCAGCTATTGAGGTCTTCGGACTTTGTCAAACAGCTGATGATGCTTTCAGCAGTTCTTGTGATGTCTTGTGGGACGTAGAGGTTTTTCTGATCTGGCTCATTGGTTCTTTTGGTCCAATAAACTCTCCCTGAACCAATGCAGCCAAAACCTCTAAGCTTATTGTTGGTCCCAATTATTGTGGCAGAATGATTGGTTTATTTCCTTCTTGATCAGCTCAGAAGTTGACCTATATAAGCACTTGCCTGAGAAGAAGTCTTCATGGATCTGATTGGCATAGTATGGATGAGAACTCTGTTTTGGGGAACTGGACATAGAGTTGTTGTCCCATCCATAAGATCTACTTCCCAACTATGAGCCTGTGGGATTCTCTGGTGCATGCTTCTAAAAATACTACTTGTTCCTCCATGGTAAGATTCTCTGCCTCACCCTTAAATAATCCTTCAGGTCCATAGAGCTCTGAGATAAATTTGGTCTGTTTACCATTTTTGAGCTCCACAGTTGTTATAGCCCTATAGGTGAACTCATCAGGGTGATTGCCCTCTAAGAACAACTGGAGCTCATTTCTCCTAAGATTCTCAAACCTCTTGTAGACTAACCCCTTTTTAATCACTCTATTTTCCAACATCTTTTGGGGTGGCAGGTTAGCCTGATAGGTCTTCTTGAAATCTTCAATTATTTCCCAGGGTGATACTACAATGGCCAAAGAGATCACTTTATCTACAATCTTTTTTACCTGGCCATTGTATCTCAGTGGAATGTCTTTCTTAATAATCCTATGTGACACCCTAGGATCAGGCCAAATTCTCACTTTGTCCTTTTGGTATTGAAATGTATGCCTTAAAGTGACTAATCTTAGAGCTTGTTTCCTCATATTAACAATTGATGAGGAAGCAGCATAAGCTTTATCTACTCTTTTCAACAGCTCCTCATCATGTAGCTTGTGCTGCTGTTCTTCTTTAAGTTTAACCCTCACAGCTTCCATCTGTGAGGCAGGAGTGATGGGTAAAGGTTTGGCTTTGGTTAAAGATATGACTGTAGAGAGAGGCAGCCTATCTTGGTCCTCATCATCCTCTTCTTCTTCTTCTTCTAGCCTCAACACCCTTCTCTTCCTCTTCAAGGGTGCATCATCGGCTATGGGTTTTGATGGTGAAGGGGTTGGTTTTGTGGGTGGTGGTTTGGTTTTTGGTGTGGGAAATTAGGCAGGCTGAGCTAGCAATTTAGATGTGAGAGAGGATTTGGTTTGTTTGGTTAACTCATTCCTGTTCCCAGCACCGGCTTAACTAAGGGCTTCTATGATCAGTCCCTTAGTAAATACCTCAGATGAACAGATCTTGGTGGCTATAGCCAAGATGCTGTTCCTGGGCCATGATCTGATCTCCAGGACTGATCTCCCTAGATACTTCGAAATGAATCTTGTCATAGCCTCAAGTCTCTCTTTTTCCTATTGGCTATAACAAGACCATCGGTATTCTATCTCTTTCACCTCCAACTTCCTTATCTCTTGATCTAGCTCAGCAGTGTCAGTGTGAAAGCCTTGCCTGAACAGCTGATCAATGATGTTATCCATTGACCTGCTATGTTCAGCATCAGCCTCCTTGACAAGGACAGCTAGATCTTTCTCCTTCTCTCCCTTCTTCTTCTTGTATGTGACATGAAAGTCTTTTTGACTTTCAGTCACTTTTACCAATTCAGCACTCTCCTTTTCCTTCTCCCTCTCAGTCTCCACCACCAACTCCCTCTCATATACTACCTCATCCTCAACTTCTTTCTCTTCCACTTCCTCCTCTACTCTCTTTCTCTTAGCTTTTACTGAAGTCTCCCCCTTTTTGGTTGCATTGGTTGCAAGGGGTTGACTGTCAGAAAGCTTCTTAATCACAACAGCTTCCACCAAAGGCTGTATAGTAGACGGAAGCCTCTCATCAAGGGTTTTATCATAATATCTGTGATAATGGGTGTGATGAGAGGCAAGGAATTTTGAAAGATAGCAGCTAATTGCTCAGGGGGGTTCTGTCCCTGAGAACTAGTGCCAGAAGCAAGGGCAGGTGGCTGAGTTTGTGGGAGTGGCTGAGTGTTTGTGAGACCTTCAGGTGAAGGTGCCATCGGTGGGTGTATGGTGCTAGATGGACTTTGGTCTTGGGTCATTTTGGCGAGTAGCTCTTTGAGTCTACTCACCTCATCCTCAAGAATGGTGTTTTGAGCTACTACATCGTAGAAGAAGCTCAGGTCATCATCAGTTGTGACTGAATCACCCGACCTCCTGATTGAATCAGGATGTACATGTGCTGAGTGTGGCTCACTGATCACATGTGCCCCTTGTTCTTGGTAATAGGGACTTCCTGCCTCCGGATTGGATCCATCATCGGCAGTTGCCTCTGGTGAGGACTTAGCTATGTTACCAGCTTCATCCTGTTCATGTGCTGAAGCAGGAGAAGTGGCAGCCTCACCAGATTGTCCTATCTCCTTTGCCACACTTGGAGATGAGACATTTGGTTCTCTGTGTTGTGGGCTCCCATCAACACTTGTATCCACCCTCTCTGTGGTTGGAGTCTTCCTAGTTATGATTGGTTCCTGGGGAGAGGGTGGAGTGTTAAGATGAGTCAACACCTTTGCAATTATGAGGTGTAAGGCTTTGAGGGGCGGTTGCAGTGGGAGATGGGGTAGAAGCAGTATGCACATGGGGAGATGTGTGCTCTTCAATGGCAACCTCCTCATGTGAGAAAGGTTCCAGATGTGTGGCAGCCCCAGAAATGGTTGCATTAGACTCCAGTAGAGAGGATGCCTGTGCAGTTGTGGTTGGTGGAGTCGTGGTAATTGCTGGGAGATTCGTGCCTGTAATTACTTCCTACCTTTGTTGTGCAGGGGCATCCTCAGGGGACTCATCTCCCTGAGTAGCCTTTTTGGGTTTCTTTTGTTTGGGTTTGGTGGGGACTTTTGATTTTGAGGTGGAGGCTGTGGGTTCCAGCTGCGTGGGTTTTCGCAGCATGGCAGCCTTTTTCAACGTTTGGTCAGTGTTGTGCCTGGAGTATACCTCAGGCAATACAGCCATGGCAGAGACTCCAAGGCTAACAAGTCCCTCAGCATGTAGCTGGTTCTCTATTATGGCCATTATGAACCGTGGATATAGTATCCAACGGTTAGCAAAAGGTTTTGTGGCCATATCCTAAAGTTCCAAAAAGATTATTTCAGAAAAATTTAAGTTTTGTTTCTCAAGGATAAAGAAGAATACATGCTGCCACCTTGATGACATTTGGTCCCATGAGGAGGTCTTTGGGTTTAAGCAAACATTCACCATGTGGAATATAAGACGTTCATCATCAGGGAAATGTTTCTTGAGCAGGGTAGAGGCATTAAGGTCACCCTGATAGTCATGGTGTGCAAATGAAAGATCAATGGTGCCTTTTGGATATTCGGTTGGGAAAGTGGCATCATCCAATTTTAGGGTTTGGCGGATAATTGCGGGATTGATAACCAACTTCTGGTTGTTGACGAACAACTGGAGAGAGACCTAGGCGTCGTTCTCTCCAGTAAGGGTGACGTTCGTCCAGAACAATATAAGGGAATCGGCATATTTTGTGGGATTAAGGAGAAAAGCCGTTTGGAGTGGGGAATCGACCATGATATCAATGGATTTATCAAACTTGGTCCAAAATGGGGATTTGTTCAGGTAGGCAACATAGTTATGGTGAGGTTTAAGCTGCATGGTCGCCATTAATGGTAGGAGAGAGGTTTCAGAGTTTTTGGAACGTTAGGTTATGAGAGAATGAAAAACTCTGAAGTTAGGGTTAGGTATTTACAGTGGTTATAAAACTACTGAAAGGAAACGACTGAAGGTTTTGGTGTTAGGCATCAGTTGTTGAAACGACTGATGACATGGTTTTAACCTTCAGAGGTAATAAACATCTGAGGACTTGGTGTTAGTCATCAGTAGTTGAAACTACTGAGACCGTGGTTTTGTCCTTCAGATGTTGCAAACGACTGAAGACTTGTTGTTAGTCATCAGTAGTTATAAACTACTGAAGACATGTTTTTCATCTTCAGATGTTGTAAATAACTGAAGACTTGGTATTAGTCATCAGTAGTTGTAAACTACTGACATCAGTAGTTGTAAACTACTAAAGACATGTTTTTGGCTTCAGTTGTTGTAAACAACTGAGGACTTGGTGTTAGTCATCAGTAGCAGTAAAACTACTGAATACATGGTTTTGTCCTTCAGTTGTTTGGTATGAAACAGCAGAAGAAATCAGCTGGAGTAAAATTACTCATCAGCTGTTGTCGTCAATTCAGTTGTTTCATGCTGACCTTAACATTTACTCATCAGCTCTTTGGCTGACTTTCAGATGTTTCATTGGCCTTCAGCTCTTGCGAATATGTATTCTTCAGCTCTTGTGAACAGATGTTCAGAAGATCTGATAAAAGAAAATATTCTTCAGAGCTTGTGAACAAATATTGTCTTCAGTACTTATAAGATTACTCATCAGTACTTGTGGACAAAATTTGTTCTTCAGTACATATTTGTGAAAACTAGGTTTCAGTTGTTATAACCACATCAGTAGTTGTAACTACATCAGCTGTTTTCAACAAATACTGTACTTCAGTACTTTGAAGCATTTTAGTCTTCAGTAGTTATGAAAAATGCTGAAGACTAAATTACTCATTAGTACTTATTTTTGACTTTTGCATACTAATGCTCATCAGTACTTGTGAGCTGAGAGCATTAGTATTAGTCAAATTATTCTAGCTGCAGCATACCAAGCCTTAGTACCAGATTTTGAAATGTGGCACTATCTAAAGGCTTAGTAAATATGTCTGCAGGCTCATCAGCACTAGGCACAAACTTTGGATCAATCAGACCTTTTTCATAGCAATCCCTAATAAAATGATGTCTGATCTAAATATGTTTGGTCCTAGAGTGCTGGACTGGGTTTTCAACAATACAAAGAGCTGAAGCACTATCCATTAATAATGGAGTCTTAGTCTCTATAATGCCATAATCCAAGTGTTCATTCTGAAGCCAGAGTACCTGGGATGTACAACTTGCAGCAGCAATGTACTCAGCTTCATCAGTGGATGTAGCAATTGATGTTTGTTTCTTACTCTGCCAAGAAACTAAACAATTGCCTAGGAACTGGCAACCACCAGACGTGGATTTTCTGGTGACTTTGCATCCTACATAGTCACTATCAGAGAAAGCAACTAATTTGCAAGAATGCCCAGTAGAATACCAAAGACCTAGAGATTGGGTACCTTGAAATATCTAAAGATCCTTTTGACTGCAATCAAATAAGATTCTTTAGGTGCAGCCTAAAATCTAGCACAGGCACATGTTGCAAACATAATGTCTGGTCTAGAAGCTGTAAGGTACATGAAGGACCCAATCATACATCTGTAAAGGGTGTCATCAACCTCTTTACCTTTCTGATCAACATCCAGTTGTGTGGTGCTGCTCATGGGAGTAGAACAGGGCTTATAGTTTTGTAAATCAAACTTATTTAACAACTCTTTTGTATATTTGGACTGATGAATAAAGGTTCCATCAGCCCTTTGTTTAATTTGCAACCCTAGAAAGAACTGTAATTCTCCTATAGCACTCATTTCAAACTTTTGCTTCATTAGCTTAGTGAATTCATCACACAACTGTGGATCAGAGGATGCAAAAATTATATCATCAACATAAATTTGAACAAGTAGCTTATGCTATGCCACATGCTTAATGAATAAAGTTTTATCAATGGAGCCTCTAGTGAAATTATTCTGTAGAAGAAAATTAGATAATGTTTCAGACCAGGCTCTAGGAGCTTGTTTCAACCCATAAAGAGCCTTATCAAGCTTATACACCCAATCAGGATGTTTATTATCCTCAAAGCCTGGTGGTTGACACACATAAACTTCTTCTTTTATTTTACCATATAAAAAGGCACTTTTGACATCCATTTGAAAAACTTTAAGATTATGAAACGTAGTATAAGCTAAGAACAATCTAATTGCCTCCAGTCTAGCTACAGGGGCAAAGGTTTCATCATAATCGATGCCTTCCTCTTGTGCAAACCCCTGTACAACCAGCCTGGCCTTGTTCTTGACAATTTGGCCCTTTTCATCTGTTTTATTCCTAAACACCTATTTAGTGCCTATTGCACACTTACCTTGGGGTAATGGAACAGGCTCCCAAACTTGCTGTTTTCTGAACTGAAGAAGCTCAAGCTGCATTGCTTCAACCCATCCATTGTCTCTTAGTGCAACATGATAATTCTTTGGCTCTTGCTGACTGATGAAGAGAGCACAGAAGCAGAAATTGGACAATTAACTCCTGGTTGAAACTACAGCATTGATAACACCAATGATTTGAGACATTGGATGATTCTTCAGCTCTTGATAGACAATAAGATTAGTGCAAGTGTTTGTAGGACCTTCAGCAGCAACAGATGGTGATGTAGATTCTTGAAACCAAGTAGGAGATGGTAACTCAAAGGAAGTAGAGGATTCAGAAATCTCATCAGCATTTGTTGTGGATGGGGCTACTGAAGCTACAAGAGCATCATGTTTAGTTGACTCAGGAAGGTGGTCACTAAACCTGAAATGGTGAGTACTGACTACATCATCAGTACCACCAGGTGGAGAACTGTTGACAGGAGCAACAGCTGGAGGTTGATAAGGAACATATTGCAGTATGTCTAGATCAAATAACTCCACAGGGTTCTCTAGAATCTTGTCCTTTGGAGATTCATTAAACTTCATATGCAAAGTCTCTTCAACCATCTTTGTTCTGCAGATGAAAATTCTGTATGCCTTGCATGTTGATGAATAACCAACAAAATACCCTGCATCCACCTTTGATGCAAACTTCTGGAGTGGATTGCTTGTGTTGAGAATAAAACAAGGACACCCAAAGGCTCTAAAGAAGGAAATCAAAGGGGCCAAATGATGAAGTACTTCGTAAGGAGTCTTCATTAACCTCTGATTCACTAATACTCTATTCTGCACATAGCAAACTGTGTTGACAGCTTTAGCCCAAAAGGTCAGGGGCAATCCTGAGTCAGCCAGCATTGACCTTGTAGCTTCAATGAGGGTCCTGTTCTTTCTTTCCACCACTCCATTTTGTTCAGGAGTTCTTGGAATGCTGAACTGCCTTTTGATTCCCTTTGACAGATAGAAGTCATCAAGTGTGTGATTTCCAAATTTTGTGCCATTGTCACTCCTCACACACTTGACTGGAAGCGAATACTGCTTCTCCACATATAACACAAGTTCATTATAGCTTTTGCAGCTTCATCTTTGGAGTGCAAGAAGAAAGTCCATACAAATCTGGAGTAATCATCCACAATTACCAGACAGTATTTCTTCTTTGCCATGCTCATCACTCTAACAGGACCAAAAAGATCCATGTGCAAAAGTTGCAAGCAGGCATTGGACTTTGGTTCTTCTATTGGAGGCAATGAGACTTTGTGTTGTTTTCCCTTGAAACAAGCAGTGCAGTTGTCTTCACATTTGAACTCCTTCAAAGGCAACCCTCTTACTAAACCATGGTGTATCAGCTGATTCATGTTTTTGAAATTCACATGACCCAGCCTTCTATGCCATAGAGTAGATTCTTGAGGAGAAGCCTTGGAGAATAGGCAAGGATGGCCTTTTAGATCAATTTTCTTTGAAAGATCTAAGGCATATACTCTTCCTGTCCTGTTAGCCTTCAGGAGAGTATATTCATCCAACACCTTGTAAATCAAACTCAGAACTTTGGATGATAGAATCCGATAGTTCTGGCTGGTGAAAAGGGCAACATGGCCTTTATCACACATTTGACTGACACTCAAGAGATTGTACTTGAGATTCTCCACATGGTTAACATCATCAAACCTTATTTCCCCATTGGAAACAAAGCCTTTGCCGATGATGTAACCTTTTGCATCATTGCCAAAGGAAACAAACCCCTTCTTTCCTTGAGAGTAGTCATTAAGAAGTGAGCTGCTTCCTGTCATATGCATGGATCCTCCACTGTCTACATACCAGATGCTTCTTTGGCATGTTAAAGAACCCTGCATTCATCACAACAAGTTAGTTAGTTTTTGAGACCCAAACCTTTTTGGTTTTGGGTCTGTTCTCATCAACAGATGTGACACTAACTTGTTTGTTATGTGTGAGAGCCTGAGGTGAAGGAGATGGTGTAGAAAAGAAATACTTTGGCTTGGATTTCCTTTTCTGTGGTTTTAGCACAGGAGCATCTAATTCGTTGACTCTTCCCATTAGATGTTGAACCATCATAACATGCTATGTCTGTTTTTGTGATAAAGCCTTTAGCTCATCAGACACATTAGTGCTTGCTTATGATGGATTACTGTGTTGCACCATCTTCTTTTGAGCAACCTCAGCTGTGCCTGATTAACCCCATCCTTCCTTTTGGATTTCTTCTTGGACTTAGGGGTTTCAGGTTTTGATGTTGCTGGTACAAACTTGGTCTCAAACTCAGTTTTCATTACATTCATTTTCTTTTTTATTTTCTCCTTTTGTTTGAGTTTAGAGCCCTTTTGGTACCAGCAATCAGCAGTAAGATGATTGAACAAGACACATATTTCACATGGCTTCTTCTTCATCTTTAGTTGATCATCAACTGAAGAAGATGAAACTACTGAAGACTTGTTCTTCAGCAATTTGCTATCAGTACTTACAGTTTTCTTCCTCGTAGTACTTGCTTTCCTGATATCTCTTTCAGTAGTCTTTAAACCCTTTCTACTTACAGTTTACTTCCCTTCAGTACTGGCAGTAGTTGGGGTTTGAATTTCAGGTGTTATCACTTGCTCTCCAGTACTTTCAGTACTTTTAGAGACAACACCTGAGTTGATCAAATTTTTGATCATATGACAGTCAGCATTTGAACCATCAGTTGTTGTAGCATCAGCTGATTGGTTTTGTGAGGAATTAATGCTGACTTCAACCTCTGATGATGCTATATCAGATAGTAGGTCACATGATGAGAAGGATTGGTTATTGCTTTCTCCATCAGATTCTACTTCTGCTCTTGAAGTAAAATCTGTTGGAGGAGTAGTGTGATTATAACCAATGCCAAACTTGACATTGGAAGCTGATTGCTTACTCAGAAGCATTTCAAAACCCTTGCAGGATTGCACCCAGTGATCACACTCTACCTGGGTAGCTGCAAGTATTTCCTTGAGGTCTCCGTACTTCTCTAGAAGTAACTCTTCCCTAGCCTTATCATCTTTGATTTGGCATTTAAGTTTATAAATCTCATCATTTTTATCATTAAGCACAGACTCAAGTTCAGCTTTTCTTTTGGAAATGGTTTGCTCTAGCTCAAGATTTTTATCAATTAAAGCTACATTTGCTTCTCTAATAGATGCAAATGCAGCTATGCAGGATTCAGAACATAGCTTGGCTTTGGCCTCAGAAGATACCTGTGATGAAGCATTAGAGGATGACCCATCAGTAGACTCCAGGGCTATGAGAGCAAGGTTCCCAAAAGGATGATCACCACCATGTTGACCAGCACCAGGAAACAGTTTTTCATGACCAGATAAATAATCTGGTAAACTGCTCCAGTCAACAACTCCTAGGGTGAAGAAGCTGTGTTGTTGAGGTTGGGTTTGAAGATGAGATTGAGAAGGTTGAGGCTCAGGGAGAGCATGTGGTTGCTGAGCAGTGGGTGCTTGAACTTGACTTGACTGAGGCATGTAGTAGCAGGGGTATGGGTATGGCATATGACCCTGAGGCATAAAGTATGCAGGTGATGCCTGAGCTGGTGATGGATGACCAAAACTGGTGGTATGTTGCCCTTTGTGCTGTGAGCTATTGCTTGGAAAAGTCACAAAGGGTGCAGAGGAGTTAGATCCAGATGATCTATACTCTCTAGCAAAGTGTCCAAGCTTGTTGCACTTGTGACACCTCAACTTGCTCTTGTCAAAACCAACTTTGGTTTTGCTAGAGAGACCAGGAAATTTCCTGCCAGTTCTCTTGTAGAACTTTTGAGATCTGATATTTATCATTGCCATTTGACTCAAAATATCCATCTCTTCCAGAACATCATCTGGAATTCCCTTCAATTCCTCCATCAGAAAGCATAGGTTATCACTGCTACCTCCTAAACTACCATCAACACCAACAAAAGCATGTTCAGAATTGGCAGAGAAATCAATATGCTTGTCATAGGCACTCTCTGATGTAACATATTCTGACTCTTGACCTGTCAGTGCAGCATTGCCTGATACAAAGTCATCAGTGAGCTTACCAGATGATGACAACTTCCTTTTCTGTTCTATCTCTCTTTCAAATGTAAGCAGTTTCCCATAAAGTTGGGTGAGAGATAGAGTGCTTAGATTTGCACTAGAGCGTAGGACAATAGTGTATGTGTCTCATCTCTCAGGCAGTGATCTGAGGAATCAGTTGTTCATCTGGGTGTTTGAATACTCTTGTTTAACCATTTTTAGTTCAGAGATCAAACAAGAGAATCGCTCAAACTGTTAAGTCAGAGTCTGACCCTTCCTATGAGAGAATTCTCATATTGTTGGGCGAGGATTTCCCTAGTGTTTGCTAAGACCTCATCAGTTCCTTTGAATTGTTCCTTCAGAGCAACCTAGAGATCATGAGCAGTTTCATGATGCATCAGCCCTGAATAGATTTCATTAGGCAATGCCATGGCCAGAATTCCATGGGCTTTAGCATCAATCTCGAATAGCTTAAGATCTTTGTCCGAATATTGATCAGGTTTCTTTGGAACCCTGTCATTTGATTCAGGAACGCTCACCATAGGCTTGTATGGTCCATGTACCACTGACTTCCAACAACCAGCACTGTTGATAGACAAGTGATGGAGCATATGACGTTGCCATATGTTATACTCACTCCTCACAAGCATCGAGGCTTTGTTGAGGAGCTAGTATTATGTGGATCATTAGTTGGTGTCGCCATCTCAGACTTCAAGCAAATTCAAGGTAAACAAAACATTTCTAGCTCAAAACCACGAGAACCTCAAGTTTAATTGCCAGAAGCAGCAGGAACTCAATCTGTATAACCGATTCTTGCAAATTTGCTAATTCGATCAAACGTAGATAGCAAAAGAGCAGTTTCAATGATCAATTGTTAAATCGATCAATGATTAACCAGCTCTGATGCCATTTGAAAGGATCTCAGCCTCTAGTTTGATCAATTAGGTTATATTCGCAGCGGATTTAGCACAAGAATTAAGCAAATTGTACTAAGAACACAAGAGATATATCAATGTAACAGTAGGTTATAGAGAAAGAGAGGAATTCTGCAAAAAGGTGTTTTCTATTAGATCACACGCTTCAGCAAAGATTACAATTAGGTCATCTTCCTTTTATAGGAAGAATGACGTCAGCTGATGTCACTTGATAGTGACATCAAACCGTTATTTTAACAAACTATTGAAACTACCTAAACTACTGAAGATGTCAAACAGCTGACATCTCCTTACAAAATTCTAAGTGTTAAACTTATTACAACAACTGAAAAGAAACTACTGAAAACTACAATGACTGAAGAACAAACTCTTCAGTCGTTTTACAAACTACTAAAATAGAAAATAAAACTACTGATAAGAAAAAGCTGAAAGGTAAACCATCACAACAACTGAAGAATACTTCTTCAGCTGTTGTGACAAACTCTGAAGCTTCAGTACTTGTCTTCGGACTTTAACTTCAGATGTTTCATTAGCTAATGACTTCAGTAGTTGTCATCAGCTGATGTCTTCAGTCTTTGTCTTCAGTCTTTGTACTTCAGCTATTGATCTTTAGTACTTTAGTCTTCAGCTGATAGTCTACAGTACTTGAGTCTTCAGTACTTGTGTCTTCAGTACTTGAGTCTTCAGTACTTGAGTCTTCAGTACTTGAGTCTTCAGTTTTGTGTCTTCAGCTGATGTTCTTCAGTACTTTGATCTTCAGCTGTTGAGGTCTTCAGACTTTGTCAAACAGCTGATGATGCTTTCAGCATTTGTTGTGATGTCTTGTGGGACTTAGAGGTTTTTCTGATCTGGCTCATTGGTTCTTTTGGTCCAACACGCGCACTCGTTACCCTAACTGTTAACTCCTAAGATCAATCAATTATATATCTCCTCTCAAACTAAAGACAAACTAACCTATGAAATCTGATTAAAATCATAAAAACTTCTAGTTAATTAACATGTAAGTAAATCAACCAAAAACATAAAATAAGCATAAATATGAATCAAATCAGTTATAACATAACTTATGAAACATCATTCACCATAAATCACAAATATTTATACATAAGAATGTGTCAAACTAGTCAAACGACCTGAAAAACAAGTCAAACAAAGTCAACCATCACCTAATCTAGGTAGGTTAAAGAAAATAATCCACTAAACATGTTAAAACCAAATTCACATTTGAAAATCATGTTCATACAGTGAACACTAAGAAACAAAGATAACCGAATGATTAGACGCGTGTAAAATTGAAAGCAATTTTTTTCTTCAATCCAATGCTCCTTAGCTTAAGAACTGCTCCAAAACGCCGCTGGAACTTGAGAATAATCATCCCTCCAATTTGTTTCCCTCATCACCTCAACTTCAACTTATAAACGCGTGAAAATAATCTGTCCGTGACCTCCTACGGAACGCAGGAGATAGAGCTGTGGTTCGCAACACTCCTAGGGTTTCCGCTCACATTTAACATTTCCTACGGACCACGAGACAAGGAGCTGCAGTCCTTAGGATTTCAGCAACCAGCAACTTTCTCCAATCATTTTTTATTATCACCATTTTAGCACCCAAATCCACGTTATCTACTCGTTTCCTTCACGTAAGCTCTTGAAGACATGTAAAAGTAACTGAAATCAATGAAAAGGAAATGAAAAAAAAAACTATAACTTAAAATAAAATACTAGGAAAAATGAGTTGTGTTTTCAACACATCGTGGACCTAGTTGAGCACGTCTGGCAGGCCTCTCTGCTAACTTGCCCTTGAGCGTGGTAATCTCAAGTTCCTGATTAAGGACCTACCTATGGAAGTTAGCCATCTGAGATTCCAGGTGGCTAACCTTAGAAACCAAATAGGTACAGGCTTTTGTCAATTATGTCACCTTTAGTTGCATACTCCCCTTAGTTTCATCAGAAGAATCATTGGGGATGCAAGTACATGACCAAAGTCATTTCCCTTACCATCAAATATTATTTCCTAGTCTCTGGGTTTCCCCTGCTCAATGACAGTTTCATAAGAAGTACGAAGGTGTTGGGTTGTTATGGTTGAGGCCTTAGAGATGTAATCACTTGTAGAAGTAAGAGCCTCTTCCATATGCACCTCCTGAGCATATGCAGAAAGGTCTACCTCAGTCAGGGGTAAACGATGTGGGCTCGATATAGGAGTAGTAGGAGATCTCATCTCACCTTTAATAGGGGTGGAGAAGAGAGACCTGTGGTACTCACTGAGTTCCATATCCTTATCAGCATATAATTGAAGGTAAAGGATTGGTTGTACAATGGTTGGGGATGGTAATTGTCCCCTAAAGGTTGTTCATTTGTGTTGATCCATGTGTCCCTAGATTTTGAGCTGAATGTAATATCTTTGTAATGTCTTGATAATATGTAATTGAATGTTGATTAATGAAATACATTTGGTTGTTTATGTTATAATGTTTATATATTTCATTAATGGGTTGTGTGGTGATTAATTATATAGATTTGTGGTTGTTTGAATTGGTATGCATAATGTTGTAATGATTAACACATTCAAACTTAACATGATGAAGTTATCATGCGCATGGGCCATGCCAATGGACCATACGCATGAATAACTTCATGCGAATGGCTCAGTCGCATGACTGAACCATGAGACTGGATCAGTCGTAAGATTGAAGCATGAGATTGAACCAGTCGTACGACTGAAGGCTCAGTCGTGCGTATGGATCAACCGCATAGCTCAATCGCACGACTGAACCATGCGAATGGTTCAGTCGCACGAATGAGAAACCCTTACCTATAAATACCACCTAATTCGTGGAAAAATGGAACACTTTGAATACTTGCAACCCTAGCCGACCCAGATCGTCCTGTTCGTCAATTCCAACTTCATAGAACGTCTGAGATCATTCCTAGTCCATTCTTAACGTTTTCTAATCGTTAGGATTGATCTTGATTACGTTCTCCCTGATTGGATCACCAATCAAATAGGATTCCGCACTATTTGATCTGGTGTAACAAAGAATCAGTTAGTACTCCGTACGTACACGGTCCTAACAAGTGGTATCAGAGCCTTGGCTCTTGATTCTTCGTTTAATTCAATCAAGTTTTTGTTAAAGTCCACGTTTTTCGTGAAAAGATCCAATCTTTCTGCTCAAAACCGAGTCTTTACGTGTGCATGTTCTGCAAAATCAGTGTTTTTCGACTTACAGTCGTCTAGGGTGTCAAAAAAACACGTTTTAGGTCAAAAGTGTGAAAAATTTCGATCTCTGCAGTCTCAGTCGCACGATTAGCTCAATCGTACGACTGAAGTCCAGTCACCCATTCATTCGATCGATTGAGTCAGTCGTTTCGTCCAATCGCCCGATTGAGTCAATCGCCCAGTTCAGTCGCCCAGTGGTGTCGTTCGGTCTGTTCAGTCGCCTAAGTCTCTAAGTCGTCTGTTCAATCGTACGTTTGAGTCCAATCGCATACAGCTAGTGTCGGTCGCATCCCAGTCGCACTCCCCAATCGCATTAGTAGTTTAATTCACAAGTTAAAGTAATAACATAATGGACTCAGTAAAGTTTGCAATGTCAGCTGGAAAGGACTCAAGGATACAGAACTTACCTTTACTGGAAAATGAGATAGGGAACCATAACAAGCCACCTAAGCTATTGACTATAGATGAATTTCCACAATGGAGACAACGTTTTGAGATTCATCTTAATGGAGTGGACACGAACTTATGGAACTCTATTGAGGCTGGTTATAACATGCCCGTGGGAGCTGATGGTGTTCCTTTGACTTTAACTGGACTCACTGATACACAGAAGGTTGCCTACAATGACGAAAAGAAGGCATATGCTATTTGACCTAGTCCATTCCCAAGGCCATTTTTCACCAATACTCAGAGCACAAGCAAAGTAAAAAGTTGATGGAAGCTCTTGAGAAGAGGTATGATAGGAATCTACTCTAAAGTCCCTAAAGGGTAAAGCGTTAAAGAAGGAGTTTGACAACTTCTCTACAATTGGGAATGAAAGCTTGGATGAAATTATCGATTGCTTCTATCACTTGATGAGTGAACTTCACACTCATGGAGTAAAGACGTCAATGGAAGACAAAGTTTCAAGCTTGGCAGATGGTCTACCTGAAAAGTGGGATTCATTCATTTCCACTCTGCGATACAACTCAGTTTTAGAGACCTTGGATATAAATGACTTTATTCTAAAACTGAGAGAGGAAGAAGTGCGTCACAAGTACAGGACGAAAAAAGGAGCGTATACACAAGACCCATCACTCTACAATGTAACTCCTACTTCCACTCCTGCTACAAAGTCTTCTGGAGCACCTCTGCAAATAGCCTTTGTGTCCAATGCATCGTCATCTACTGATCAAGGCTCATCATCTGCAAATGAGTCTCATGGTACATCTAGGGTTCTATAAAGTCCAATTGTTACTCAATCTGCTAAGTTGATGACAGAAAATTTGGGAAAAGTAACAGTGGAGGTTGCTAAAGAGCACATGGATCTACTTGCTGCAGTTGTGCACTCTTATGATGGTCTGGTGGCGGGTAAGATTGGAAATTGCCACCTTGCTGATGAAGACTATGAGGAAGTAGATGAAAACGAGCATCAAAGGATGGATATCATGTGGGCTCTTGCAAGTGCTGTCCGGAGAGCCAAGAAGTTTGTGAAGAAAACAGGGCAGAATCTCATGGCTACTAAAGATACGACCTTTGGTTTTGACAAGTCTAAAGTCACGTGCTTCAACTGTGGAGAAAAGGGTCACTTCAAAAGAGAATGCTTGAAGCCTAAGAAGACTGGGAACGGGAATCCAGTCTCCTCGTTCAATAGGCAAGATAAAGACAAGAAGCCATCATCCACAGGGAATGATTCTAAAGCTATGGTAGCACAAGGAGATGAAGGACAGGACTGGTCCTTTCGGTTCTTATTTGATGGTGAAGCGAACATAGCTTCTGTGGAAGACTTGAACGAAGACTCAGCGAGTGAGGGGGAGAGCTCAGCTGATGTTGATCCTGCTGACTTGGAAGAGACGTTTGATGCAGTGGATGAAATTGTCAAGAATGAGTTGAATTCAGAAACTGAAGCTCAACCTGCGTCTCAGAATGCTTTCATGGCTGGAACGTCCACAGCTGCACAGGTACAATCTAAGGATGAATTATTCACTAAACATGCTTGTGTTGATTGTGATAAATTTAGAGAAAGCATTGACTTAAAATTTGCTAGGTTATTAGAACACAATGATAACTTAGTAAATGACTTGAAACTGTGCTCAGAGGCTAATCGAGTGTTAAAACAGAATGAGAGCAGTTATAAGGAAAAGATAGATGCTTTAAAGAAGCAATTAAAGGAGACTGAAGTTGTTGCGTTTAACCAAGAAAATGACATTAAATTCTACTTAAAGACCATTGAAGAGACTAAAAGGGACAAAGCTGTTTTACAAGTAGAAAATGAGTCTTTGAAACAAAAACTACATAGTTTAGCGAGTTCCTCGCACATTTTGAAAAACTTGGTTAAAGAACGCAACAATGGGGAGGGTTTGGGTTACAAGGTTGTTCCACCACCACATGAGATCCTGTTGAACACTAAACAACGTCCAATAAATAATAATCCAATTAAGGATCATGTGGTGACAACTCCTTTGGTTAGTGATCCAGACACAGCAGTTAAACCTGCTTCTCCGGATGATGATCAGAAAACCTCAGCATTGAGCAATGTCACTGCTGAGAAACGGGTGGAAGAGAATGTCCAAACATCTCTTGGGTTGGATTCAAAGTCTAATGACACACAATCCAAGATGTCTAAAACCAATCAAGTTAAATCAGTTAAAAGAGATAATATTCAGCCTCAAAGACAAATAAACCAAAATGTTAAACAAGTTAAGTTTGTCAAAGAAGGTGAATGTTCAAAGACTGAGACCAAAAACCGATTCCTGAGGTCTACTCCCCACCCCACAAGAGAACTCCTAGTCCATTTGAAAGGAGATCCTGATACTCTTGTGGAAAACGAGGTCACATCTCTTCAAGTTGTCCTCGTTATCAGACACCTCGGGTTAAGATTGACTTAGATCACGATGTCAATCAGATACCAAAACAGAGATCTAAGACTCTAGTTAGGTCCAACACACCTGCTAGGTGTTATACCTCACCTCCACACCACAGACAACATAGACATGTCACAGGCAAGTATGTGATGCCTGAGGTGAAACCGGTTTTGGAACCTAAACCAAAGATACAAACAGTAAATCAATCTAGTGTCTACCACAAACAATCTTTTCATAAAGACAGTATGTGGAAGGCAAAATCATCTGATGTGTCTGATAGAAATGACAAGTTGAAGGTTGATGTCCCACCAACTGACAAAGGACAGTGGGTTGAGTTCATCATGTGTGATGCCTCTGGGAAACCCAAGCCAGTTAAGGCTTGGGTCCCCCTCCTTAACTAATTGTTTTCAATTATGTGCAGGTTGTCCGCTATAGTGCTTCTACGAATACATCGATTGTGGATAGCGGAGCTTCCAGGCACATGACAGGAAACAAGTCTCTCCTTTTAAATGTCAAACAAATTAAAGGGGGCATGTTTCCTTTGCTGGTAACAAAGGAGGTTACATTACTGCTCAAGGAGAAGTAGGTAATGAGAAGGTAAGATTTGACAATGTAAATTTTGTTCAACAACTGGAAAACAATCTGCTGTCAGTGTCTCAGATATGTGACAAGGGCATCAAAGTTATGTTTGACAATCGCAAATGTTACATACTGAAGAAGGAGATGGAGATTCCAGAGGAGCAGGTTCTGATGTCCGCATCCAGGTACAATGATTTATATGTCTTGGATATGTCTAATGCTTCTACCTCTGAGTCTACAGTTCAATGTTTCCTATCAAAAGCAACAGAGAAGGAATCCATCTCATGGCACAGAAGGATGGGACACATCAATCACAGGAAGATGAATCATCTGATTCACAACAACCTCGTTGAAGGAGTTACTGTCAAGAACTTCAAACTTCCTGATTTTTGTGTCTCATGCAAGAAGGGAAAGCAGACCAGGAAATCTCATAAGACCAAGCAAGTTAATTCTATAGAGATGCCCCTAGAGTTGCTACACATGGATCTCTTTGGTCCAGTTAGCACAAAGAGTATCGCAGGAGACTGGTACTGCTTTGTAGTCAAAGATGACTACTCAACATTCACCTGGGTGATGTTTCTGAAAGCTAAATCAGAAACATTTGAATCATTCAAGGTGCTCGTCACGACACTGGAGTCACTCTACAACCTGAAGGTAAGGAAGAATCATTCTGATAATGGCACAGAGTTCAAGAATCAGTGGATGGATGCTTTCTGCAAGGAAAAGGGGATTGTTCATCAGTTCATTTAGCATACACGCCACATATGAATGGAGTTGCAGAACGAAAGAATCGGAGCTTGATCGAGACTGCGCGAACCATGTTAGCTGATTCTAAGCTTCCAGTCCAGTTCTGGAATGAGGCGGTTGCCAATGCTTGCTACACACTTAACCGTGTGTTAGTAGTCAAAAGGCATGGCAAGACTTGCTATGAGTTGCTTCAGAAGCGCAAGCCTAACTTGGAGTATCTGGAACCTTTTGGAGCTCCTTGTACACTTTTGAAGAAGACTCAGGATGGCAAGTTCAGTGAGAAAGCCGATCAAGGAATATTCTTAGGATACAGCATACCAGACAAACGAGTTTCCAATAACTTGACAGGTCAGGTAGAAGTGTGGTGCAACGTAGATGTTCAGAGATACACCACCCCCCTGCTGGAAAAGGTCCATCATCATTCTTCGATTATGATGGCTTTTTCAACTCCTTTAATCTTCCACAGTTTGATTCAGATGATGAGGTGGCTACCAGATGATGTACGATGTCCTCAACACACCGAATCTGGATTCAAGCAACATCACACCTGCAAACGGTGCCTCAAGTTCTTCGACTCCTGCACAAGACGAGAGTGATGACTCATCAGGTGATGAAGAAGCAGCTGAATCAGATCTTGATCACAATGTTAATAAACAAAGTGGGTCATCAGCTGCTGAACCAGCATTGGGAAATCCGGATACTGAACCTGTAGGCACCAATCTTGACTCTTAGGTTGTGGTTCCTTCCACACAGTGACTAGGATCAGTGTGAATCATCCTCCCACGTCTATCATTGGGGATATTCAATCCGGTGTGCAGACGTGAAATCAGCTGTACTCTGCTGATTATGCTGCAGTCATGGAGAAGGGTTATGTCAATGACAGGGCTTTCTCATGTTTTGTTTCACAAATCGAGCCTAAATACGTCAGTGACGCCCTGAAAGATGAGGCCTGGGTCAATGCTATGCAAGAAGAGCTACTCCAGTTCAAGAAACATGGAGTCTAGACCCTTGTTGACAGGCCAAATGGAGTTAAAGTGATTGGTACCAAATGGGTACTAAAGTGTAAGAAGGATGACCAAGGTGTTGTTATCAGAAACAAGGCACGCTTGGTTGTTCAGGGATTTAGACAAGTCGAGGGGATCGACTACAATGAAGTGTTTGCACCAGTGGCAAGAATGGAAGCAATTCGGATCTTCCTTGCCTATGCATCATTTATGAAGATCAAAGTCTATCAGTTGGATGTGAAGAGTGCATTCCTTCATGGGGAAATCCGTGAAGAGGTCTATGTCAGTCAACCCGAAGGATTTGAGGATCCGTATCATCGGGACAGAGTCTACAAGCTAGATAAGGCTCTGTATGGGCTACATCAAGCTCGAGCTCTCCACCCATCTGTTGAAACACAGTTTTCGCAGGGGTGTGATTGACTGTACATTGTTCATCAAAGAAAAGGATGGTGATTTGCTTATGGTGCAGATCTACATGGATGACATCATCTTTAGGTCTAGGAATGAAGCATTGTGCAAAGAGTTCGAATCTGTGATGAAGGCAGAGTTCGAAATGAGTGCCATGGGAGAAATGAAGTTCATCCTAGGATTGCAGGTGGATCAAACACCAACCGGTATTTTCCTACATCAGACCAAGTATGTCGGCGATTTCTGAGTCGGTTTGATATGGAGAATGTTTCTACTGCTGTTACCCCTCTCGCCACAAATCATGATGTGGCTCCTGATGAGAATGGGGATTTGATGGATGCCACTATGTATCGTGGGATGATCGGATCTCTTATGTACCTCACTGCCTCGCGTCCAGATATTATGTATGCCACATGTCTATGTTCTAGATATCAAGCGAAGCCAAAAGTGAATCACCTGATTGGGGTGAAAAGGATTTTATCTGAAGGGTACTCCAACACTGGGGTTGTGGTATCCTCATGATGATGACTTTGAGCTTACTGCATATAGCGATTCAGACTATGGTGGTTGCAAGATGAACTTCAAGTCTACATCAGCAGGGTGTCAGTTCTTTGAAAGGCGATTAGTCACGTGGCAATGCAAGAAGCAGACCTCGGTTACTTTATCAACCTGTGAAGCTGAATATGTTGCTGCTGCAAGTTGCTGCTCTCAGATCATCTGGCTCCAACAGCAAATGCGCGACTACGGTTTGCAATTTTCTAACACCCCTATTTATGTTGATAATTCTGCTGCCATAGCTGTTACTAAAAATCCTGTTCAACATCCAAAAACAAAACACATAGGCATTAAATATCATTTCATACGCGATTGCTATGAAAAACAATTGATTGATGTGATTGAAATTAACACGGATTTTCAGCGCGCTGACCTCTACACCAAACCATTTGATAAACTAGATTTTTCTATCTTCTAGAGGTCAACGACGTTAAAAAGAAAAGTTATGTGATTGCGGAAGAAGCGCATACATAGTCCGACTCGTGTTTATTTTTTATTTTTCTGTTAATTTTATTTTATTTTTTTTGGTATATAAAATCCAAAAACACAAAAAGATTTTCTGTTTTAGTATTTTAGGGAGAGATTTATTTCAGTATTCATTTAATTCATTTACTTAAAAAAAACAAAAAAAGGGGAAGGTGAGTAAAGCTGAAAAGACATAGACAACTAAAATGGAAATGTGACTCGATAAATTTGGAAAGTGATAGTACACAGGCATCGAGTTACTCGGAACTTCAAAATGGTTTTCAGTTCAAAAATGTTAATTAAGTCCAACAAAATGGGAAAATGATAGTACGTTTGACTGGTATTGTAATCACTCGGAGAAAGTAGATCTAGGGTTGTGCAAATACACCATACGATGTGTCAGTAGATTCAACACAATAGATCATTAGGCAGCATCAGTGAACTGGCTTAAACTAAACTAATTCAACAAGTTGTGGGTTTTCATGGTATCCCTGGTCTGCACAATCAATCAATTTCCAATAAGGGGTGAGGAGCAAGCAACTGCCACAAATGTGAGCAAAGACCTGAAAAACAGAGCAAAAGATGACAAAAGTCATTAAAAATAATGTATATCCAAACATACTGCTCTAAGAAGAAAAATAGGTATTGCGCCTCTCTGTTGTGCGATGGAACTGACCTGAGGCTTAGCATAACCTATTCGTTCTAAGAATTCACTGTTGTTTGCGCCTCTCTGCTGTGCGATGGCACTGACCTGAGGCTTAGCATCTCCTTGAAAATTCTTAGGACCAATTCTTCTAAGTCCCAAGACCGCTCAAAAATCACCTGAGGAAGATTGATTACCATATACCTGTGAAACGCACAATACTTGTTGACCTAATTCATCTAATTAATCAGTGATGTGTATCAAAAGTCTGTGTATGGATTTAAGTGGACAAATATACTGACAATCGTCGTGACTGCAAAGCCTGATGTTCAAAATCAATAAGTATTGCATATTAGTTCAAACATGATTCCCAGTTAGTTCTTAGAAGTCTTAGATAAGCACAGTGGTATTTTATCATGCTAAGTGTAATAAGCACTCAATGTTCCAAGTGATGGTGCATATGCCTGTCTGATTCCAAAAGAGTCTGTTCCGGATAAAATGTAAATGATAATAAGCTACACAAACTTGCCCCAACAAAAACCACAAAAACATGTTTATTCTCGTAGTTTTAAGATTTTTCAATTTTTTAGAATAATGTGTCAATGTCGGACTGTGTGTATTGTTATCTTCTAAACGTCACCAAATGTGCTTAACATTTACTTAAACAAATTGTTTCTTAAAGCTTAAAAGGATCACGTCTGAGGTGATCGGGTGGATAAATGGATCACGTCTGAGGTGATCGGGTGGATAAATGGATCACATCTGAGGTGATCAGTGAATGTGCTGTTTTTAAAAGTGATCATGTCTGAGATGATCAAAAGATTATAATGTCTTATCAATTGGTTAAGAAAACTAAGGGTCGGTCCATAACTTGACAAAAATGACACAAGTATAGCCCAATCGCACAACTGAATCTGATCTGACCCAGTCGTACGAATGGGGTATACGATTGAACACAATCGTAAGATTGAGACTTGCAAATGAGCTCAATCGGCCGATTGAATGTGACCGAATAGGCCAAACATGTGAATGGAGGTAAACCATGCGATTGGAACGAGTCGAATGAGTGAATCGTACGACTCAACTTCAGTCGCACGACTAAGTCATACGACTAGTCTCAATCGTACGACTGGAGGTTGAGTCTGCCGACTGAACTGAGTCTGTCTATAAATAGAGCCCTCAGTCGATCGCAGACCTCATTCACCCTAAATCTCCAATTCATATCGTTACTCTGCCGAATTTTTGTTTGACCTTTAATCTTTGTGATATCCGATTTCTGACCATTTGGATTTGTTACACAAGGAATACGCGACACAAGGATGAATCAAACATCAAAATTGCCCTAAATGTTGAACCGTAACAAATCTAACAATAAAATACTTTAAACACTTAAAAAGTTACAATCAATGATTTAGGTAGTTTAAATACATGATTGCGAGTTCAATGAACCTAAGCTTGATGTCTAATTCATAAACTGATCAATCTGAACTGAAATGGTACCGTTCTGTTTTCAATGCGACTGGTCACCCAGGATGAACTTCAATCACATGATTGAACGGGACGACTCATGCAATCGTATGAATGAAGATTACGAATGGATTGACTGTGTCATATGACTGGACTCCAGAACAAACTTCAATCGCACGATTGTAGGGACGATTCATTCAATCGGCTGGATGAATCATGTGAATGAGTTCATTCGGTCGACTGACTCAATCGCAGGTTCAGTCTCCCAATTAGACTCAATCGCATGACACATCATCCCACTGAAATTCAGTCGCATTACTGTTCAACCGATTGAAGTCCAGTCGCACATATGACCATCCGACTGAACCCAGTCGCACAGTGCAATCGCACGATTGAACTAAACTGTTTTCTGATTTAGTCAAACTCTGTTTTACATGTTTCTAACGTGTGTTTGCTATTGACTACAGGAATATGGCTAATAGGTGGACCATAAATCCAAAGCACAACATTTGTGCTCATTTGGATTCCACCTCGAAGAACGGTGGTGATTTTTCTGGTATTATTGACTTCTTGAGAAGATCTCGGATTTTCAGAGCTATATCTAGACCGTGTACTCCCTATCAGTCGTTACATCAGTCGTTTTGGGAGGGAGCTACAGTTGACCGATCAGTGGTGCCCCACTGCATTCGAAGTACTATCTTCGGTAGGGAGATTGGGATTACGGCCGCTGATATCAGGAGGGTATTGGGCTTCGGTGATGATGAGACTCACCCACTCAAGCTCCACCCTCTTACAGTTCGTGGATGCTTTCTGAGGATCGGGTACTGTGGAGACATAAACTCAGGTGTGCTGAACAAGAGCAACCTGAGCCCCCAGTACAAGTACTTAGCGCATGTCATTCTGAAGTGCATCGCGTCCAGGAGGGGTGGTTTTGATGACTTGTCGGACCAAATTCAGAATGCCTACGTTGCATTGGTCCTCAACCACCCATTCAGCTTCTCCAACATGATTTTCATGTATCTGATAGAGAACCTTCAGGCCAAGGGGAAGGAAGGGTTCTGCATGTACCCCAGATTTTTACAGCTCATATTTGATGAGAAACTGCCCGACCTTCCCAAAGACAAGAGTGATGCTGTGCCCCTGGAGATTATGGATGACACCACCCTGGGTCGGATGAAGGTGTACAGAGGCATGCAAGTAAAGCCTGTGCTGAAGAGGTTGATTGGGCATCTGGCCCGGGCTGATTACGTTGCCCCAGGGAGACGCAAGTTGCGTCATGATGATAGTGGATCGGATACTGAAGTGATAGCTATATCATCAGATGATTCTGATGATGATGACAGCCACGATGGCAATGATAGGCTAGTTACATCTGAGGGCCCCTCTACACATACAACCCAGCCATCCCCTCATACTGACACTACAGCTGCTGGGTTTGTACCTCACTTCAATCCACCTGATGATGAAGAGGAAGAGAGTGAGGAAGAGGGTTTGACCCAAAGGCATGGCAGCAAGGTGGTTGCCACGGAGAAGGGTCTGAGGGTTGTTGGAGGACAGACGGGCACATCAGGGGTAACACAAACAGAGTCTGATCCAGCCTATTCCCTTGATAAGCCCAGTACACGAGATGGAGCCCCGATATCTACTGGGAAGAGGAGGAAATCATGGCTAGACCGCATGGTAGGAGGGGAAAGCGACTTAGATTCACCACCTCCGTCTCTACCCTAGCCACCACATCCATCACATCCATCACATCCCAAAACACCCCAAACCACCACCACTACTAAACCTCCACCTCATACTCACATATCTACTACCACCACCACTGTACCCCCTACTATAGCCTTCCCATCTTCTCCCATCTACACCACAGCTCCCACAACAACCACCACTCACCAAACCCAACCCTCATCTGCACCCTCGAGCTCAGTTATACCACCTGTATCTGTGGTTGAGCAACTTGCTGCACTGAACAGCATGGTGCTCCAGTTGCTAGCCTCTGACAAGGTTAAGACGGCTCAGATTCTACAGCTGCAAGAGAAAAGCTCTACACAAATAGCTGAGATTGAGAGACTGAGGGAGTTGACATCTTCACAAGCCCAGTTGATCACTACACAGACTGATCAGATCACAGGCTTGCTTCAACACGAGGCTGAGACTGATGAGAAGATGGAGAAGCTGGAGGCGGCTCACAAGACTCTATTGCTAAAGCTGAAAAGCACTCAGAGTGAGCCCCTCAAGATCGGGGAAGGTTATGATGATAATGATGATGATGAGGACGATGATGATGAGGATGACGACAATGATGATGATGATAGTGATGATAGTGATGATGGTGACGAGAAGAAGGATGATGAGGACGGTGAAGGAGGAGAGACAGCAGGAGATCATAGCGATGATGCAGCAGACGAGAGGCGTTCTAAACATCATCAAGATCAAGGACCCTCTCCGTCTGCTCCAACTGAAGAAACTCCGGAGATTCAAGATAAAGTACTGTTTAGTTATTCATGTTTATGTATTTAACATACTTTTGTATTTCAAATTATGTAACATTTATGTAATGAATGTTTATATCTTTTGTTAATGATTGTGCTTGATTATTTACTAACAGCTATTGTGTTTCATGTTTTAAATCAAGCAGATCCAAACTTCCAACGCGATGAATACGATGCCGAACCCCTACAGCAGGTCAAGAGTCAGTTAACAATGATTCTTGATCTGCAGGGTATCGTGAGAAGATCGGTTGAGTATACCCCTGAGGAGGGTGAGATTATTCATAGCTTCCCAAAGGAGCAGTTGGCTGAGATATTCAAGCTTAACGCCGATGAGATTGTGAAAGATGCTCCTGAAGTCCAAGTTGACAGTGATGAAGAGCTACACGATATAGATGAGATTGAGATCGAGGACATCACTGATCAGCATTACCCAGAGTATACAGACACTGAAGGTCACGCCATTCCAAATTTGGATGACAACCTAGTAAGTGAGACATTTGACACTCTGGAAATGATGGAAGCAGAGAATGGCAAACAAGAGGATACAGCCCGAGCTACTGAAGAAGAAGTCAAAGAAAGAAAAGCTGAGTGGGCTACTTGTTTTGTAGAGCTTCGTGCCCAGAGAGATGCTCCAAGTCTGATGCCTACACCAAACTCTATAGAGTGAAGAAACATCAGAAGGTGTCTGGCAAGATCATATCTTGGGCGTATTTTGAGGACCTTAACGCATATGCAGTTAAGAGGGAGAAAGGTATCGAGTACTTTAGATTCCCACACGATCTAAAGACTCTACCTGGTTTTGAGCTCAACCAACTGGCAAAGCTGAAGTTGCTGTATGCTGATCCGAGGAAGATGTCAGGTTGGTTTGAGGCTGCTTTAAAGAGAGAGTACCACACCCGGTGGGTAAACTTCAGACCTCAGCAAGGTACGAGATATATTCGTAAATCTGAAGTGGATCCACGGACCGGGAGGCCTAAGATTGTGTTGAAGTGGTGTCCTCCGCGCACCATGTCGAAGATCCCTCTAAGGGAAATGCCGCAGGACATCACTCCACAGCTCAAGTGGTGGTACTACGATTGGCGAACGGCTGAAGCAGTCATAGTGTTGAACAGAGATGGACAGATGGATGTCATCCGGGTATTTGACCCAATGTGGCTTACTAACTTGTCAGCTAATGATGTTTATACACTCTACAAGGGGCCACTGTTCTATGACTCGCAGGATATCGTACAATCTCTCCAGTATCAGAACGTCATACGCATCTGCTTTGTATTTGAAATACATGCAGGTGTAACCAAGGAGGAGAAATTCAAGAAGTACGAAGAGGTTATGGGTAAAGCAAGACATTAGAGGAATCTAGGTCCAAGGGGAGTTTGTTGATCCATGTGTCCCTAGATTCTGAGCTGAATGTAATATCTTTGTAATGTCTTGATAATATGTAATTGAATGTTGATTAATGAAATACATTTGGTTGTTTATGTTACAATGTTTATATATTTCATTAATGGGTTGTGTGGTGATTAATTATATAGATTTGTGGTTGTTTGAATTGGTATGCATAATGTTGTAATGATTAACACATTCAAACTTAACATGATGAAGTTATCATGCGCATGGGCCATGCCAATGGACCATACGCATGAATAACTTCATGCGAATGGCTCAGTAACATGACTGAACCATGAGACTGGATCAGTCGTAAGACTGAAGCATGAGATTGAACCAGACGTACGACTGAAGGCTCAGTCGTGCGTATGGATCCACCGCATAGCTCAATCGCACGATTGAACCATGTGAATGGTTCAGTCGCACGAATGAGAAACCCTTACCTATAAATACCACCTAATTCGTGGAAAAATGGAACACTTCGAATACTTGCAACCATAGCCGACCCAGATCGTCCTGTTCGTCAATTCCAACTTCATAGAACGTCTGAGATCATTCCTAGTCCATTCTTAACATTTTCTAATCGTTAGGATTGATCTTGATTACGTTCTCCCTGATTGGATGACCAATCAAATAGGATTCCACACTATTTGATCTGGTATAACGAAGAATCAGTTAGTACTCCGTACGTACACGGTCCTAACAATATGAGTTTTAAGACTCATAATAAAAGCTTAGATCCTGGGTTATAAGCTTATCAGGGTGAACATGAGGAACCTCATCACTAATCATTGAAGATATGAGAGTGGTTTGCTCCTTAGGGGAGGTTGGAGCTCTTGGTTCCACTTCCTCCTACATGTATGAGTGTATAGGAGCCTACTCAATCCGAATAGACTAATCAGGGGTTCATGTGGATTTTCTCTGGTAGGTGATAGTTATTTGTAGTTATGGTGGGTGGTGAAGATGAAAAAGGTATGGGTTCAACATTGGCTGATGCTGCCAAGTTGTCATGTTGAGAAGGGAGCTCCAACATTTTTGGGACAAGGGTTGTTTCTACCCTAAAAAACCAATAGAGGTTTTTATTATTATTTTGAAGATATCAGGCTTGATCAGTCCCAATTTATGAATATTACCTATTCCCCTCAATTATGAGCCCCGTTCACATGTGACAACGTGATGGACATATCTAGTGAATATGTTATACTCTAAAGAATCCAAGTTAGCAAGTAAGTTCATAAATATAAAATTTGACTACTTGAACTTGTTCTCCTGGACCATTCCATTGAGTGTATGGCATAGGTCTACTAGAACTTGGTCCCATCCTCCTTGTTTGTTTGACAAAGACTGTATTATAGCATGAAGGAGTTATTTCCATTGAAAAGAGATCTTACCTTTTTTGAATGTCCTCATAGCATAGACTCCTTCATAGCCCATCAGCCGAAATGAGTTACCGACAATGTATTTTGGAAAGGACAGTTCACCTTCTTCATCATCCAGAATCAGATGATTACTGATGGGTGCTGGTGTGATGAAAACGGTCTTCCCCTACATTGATGCAGATAGTGCCTTCTCACCATCCAAGATAACCTCTTGGTAGGTCCTTTAGAATCCCAATAGTTGTTCTTTGTAGAGTGGAGAATCTATGGTGAGAGCGGTTTGGTAGGATGAGGGTGAAAAATAGTTGCAAATCTCTGAGAAACAAATTTCTTTATCAGATGACAACAGAACATCCTGCTTGTTTTGCGTATGTAAGTTCATGGCAAAGGCCGGCTAGTTTTGAGATTTAGGGTTGGCCATTTTCTAAAGCTTTTTGAGAGAAAGAATGGAAGAACAACAAGGATTTTTTGGGTGATTTAGGATTAGAAGTTTTCAAATAAAGATGAAGAAGAAAGAGAGGGAACCGTTATAAAGGCTATTTATACGCGTGGATATGAGTCAAAGTTATTGCAAAAGGATAAAATTCGAAATCGTGATGTCGGACCCACCTATGAAAAAGTGCCCAAAAGGTAGTTATCTTGGAAGTTGAAAATCTTCTGAAGGAAGTTTGCATTCGGAAGTTTTAAATAAAAGCTTATGAAGGAAAATTGACCTCGGAAGATATTCCTTAGTTTTGGAAGAACTTTTTGGTAGAAAATATATGTAGAGTAATTTTGCTTCCAGAAAAATTTGGTTTTGGAGGATATTAAACTTCCGCAACTTTTATTCAAGAAAGAAGAAAGCTTCTGAGACTTAATTGTTCTTAGAAAAAAAATTGTCCCTCAAAACATATAAGTACTTTGAAGCAGATTTAAGCTTCGAAACATATTTTAGAATTTATTTTGAAGCTAAACCCATTATAAATTTGTTATTAGTTTTGAAGTCATAATTTTTTTTCTGAAGTCAATTTTAATATCTTTCGAAAGAAAATCTGTCCATAACTCTTAAAACATTAAGGAATATTTACTTTGAAAATTTCTTCCAAGATAAAAAGGGTTTATGCGAGTGATAAAGTAGACAATTTTAAAGGCACACATGTTTGAAAAATAATTTTGAAATTAATTTAAGAAAATCTACTCAATGTTAATCATACCAATAGCTTACGCAAGATATTCAAATCTCTTTTCATCAAAAGCTTTGATGAACAGACCAACATATTGTTCATTTGTGTTAACTTTAACTAGTTTTATCAATCCTTTTTCAAAATTATCTCTGATAAAATAATACTTAATGTTGATATGCTTTGTCTTTAAGTGCTGGATAAGATTCTCTGTATAGTGATACCACTAGTGTTGTCTATGTGGATGGGAGTCTCTTTGAAGTTGACTCCGTTGTCCAGCATCTGATCTAAATCCAAAGCACTTGAGCACAGCAGCTTGCAGCAGCAATGTATTCACCTTCAGCATTTGATGTAGATACATAGGATTGTTTCTTGTATTGCCATGAGACTATCCTTTCACCAAGGAATTGACATCGACCTGTTATAGACTTTGCAGCCATTTTATAGTCACCATCCTCACTATTTGTACAAGTATACAAATCAAAGTAAGAATTATTTTGATACCAAAGTCCCAGCTTGGGAGCTCCTTTGAGGTATCTAAGAATTCTCTTGACTAGAATTAAGCGAGACATCTTGGGTTGGATTGATATCTTACACATATGCATGTAGCAAACATGATATCAGGCCTGGAGTGTGTTAGGTACATAAGAGACCCAATCATAGCTCTCTAAAGATGTTCATCAACACAATCCCCCTTGTGATCAGGTCCTAGGGAGTGGTTTTTTGCTATGGGAGTCTTAGCAACCTTGCATTCGGTCAAATGAAATCTGGTTAGTATGTCATGCACATACATTAACTAGTTCATGAAGATGCCATTGTCAACCTGCTTCACTTGAATTACTAGAAAGAAATTTAGTTCCCCCATGGCACTCATTTCAAACTTGTTCTTGATCAGCCTTTCACACTCTTTGTAGAGTTTTCCATTAGTTGACCTAAAGATTATGTCATTAGCATAAACTTGAACCAACATCAAGTCATTTCCTATTCTCTTGATTAAGAGTGTGCTATCAGTAGTATCTCTTTTGTAATCATGTTGAACTAGGTAATCTGATAGTGTCATATACCACTTCCTTAGAGCTTGATGCAACCCATAAAGAGCATTATCAAGCCTGTAGACATAATCAGGATGATCTAGGTCTGTAAAGCCAGCTGGTTGCTTGATATAAACTTGTTCGTCTATGACCCCATATAAAAATGCACATTTGACATCTAGTTGGTTGACCTTGAAATCCTTGGATGCAGCAAAAGCAAGAAATATCATTACAGCTTCAAGTCTTTCAACATGAGCAAAAACATTGGTGTTGTTAATCCCTTCTTTTTATGTATACCCTTAGACTACTAGTCTTGCCTTGTTCTTGATGACAAGCCCTCTATCATCTTTATTGTTTCTAAAAACTCACTTGGTATATATTGGCATATTCCTAGGTGGAAGAGGACGTAGGTTCATCTTTCAACGCCTTATCAACTCTTGCATTGCTTCAATCCAGGTTTCAGCTTTCAACGCCTCATCAATACTGTTTGGTTAATCTACGACAAGCAACAAGAATGCAGACAAACATTTTTATCATGGGTTTGTCCTCTTGTTCTCACCCCAGTCTTAATATCTCCAATGATCTTTGCGGTGGAATGGGACTTGTGGACTCTCAGTTGAGAAATTACAAAAAGTTGATTTGACATATCTAAATTAGTCAAATTTAGATCTGGTGATTGAGTATCACCCACCACATTAGCACACTTATCAAGTGTAACTTGATCCAGGGAATGTGTGACATCATTGATGGTGTCTTCAGTGGAGTGGTTGCCAGCATCATGAAATTCTTGATCACTTTCACTATCTCCATCTCCTCCTACATTTTAAATCCCTTCAATTGAGTTTGGTGCCTTATTGCTAGAATTCGTTGGCACCTCAAATGTGTCAGCTGAAGAGTTTGTCATAGTTGTGCTGACAAGATTTCCACTTGTAGGGCTTATTACCACTGGAGCTGATGGAAATTTAACATTTGGTCCTTTCAGCTTAAATATTTGATTAGGATCTCATTCATATGTATTACCTGTTGTTCCTGAAACTTGTTCACAAGATTTGTTAAACAGTTGGTAACTAAATCAAGATCAAATAGCCAATCAGGACCTGAATCTTTCACACTGGGAGTGTGTTCATTAAAGGTCACATGGTTGACTCCTCAACTACTCTAGTTTTGAGATTGTATACTCTATAAGCTTTAGCTTGGGAAAAGTAAATAATGAAATCTCCGTCATCTGCTTTCTAAGTAAATTTAGCTATATGATCTTTCGTATTCAAGATGGTGCATGGACATCCAAATGATCTGAGCAAACCAATGAAAGGTCTCCTTTTGTTCCATAGTTCATAAGGAGTCTTACCATGAGCTTTGACTACTAAAACTTTGTTCTGCACATAGCAGGTAGTGTTGACTGCCTTTGCCTAGATGGTGATAGGTAGTTTAGAGTCAGATAGCATAGTTCTTGTAGCCTCAATAATTGTCTTATTTGTCCTTTCAGCAACACCATTTTATTGAGGAGTTCAAGGAGAAATCTATTGTCTTGAAATACCTTTTTCTTCATAAAATGAATCAACGGTTTTGTTCTTGAATTTAGTTCCTTGAATCTTGTGATCTAGACCTTGTGATCGCTTTGATTTTCAATTTTTAGAATGAAGGATCTCAAGATTTTAGGGGTCTCATCCTTACTTCTAAGAAAGAAGACCCAAGTATATCTTGTGAAGTCATGTGTTATCACAAGACAATATGAAGTACCTCCTAAACTCATTATACTGGTGGGGCCAAAGAGATCCATACGTAATAAGTGTACAAGAGTAGTGATGGAGTTCATTTCCTTTGCCTTATGAGACACTTTGTGTTGCTTTCCCTCCAAACATGCAACATAATGGTCATCACTTGTAAAGTCATTGTTGGCATTCTAGCTACCTAATAATATTTAATTAATTTATTCATGATTTTAAAGTTTACATAGCACATTCTTTTATGCCAAAGGAAAGACTCATCATTATTGACTTTAGATAGACAACAAGGAACTTCTCCTGATAGGGGAGGATTCCTACAAATCCACATTGTACATGTTCCCTTTCCTGGGGACTCTGAGCAAGATATGTTCTTGAGGAATGATCACCCCGCACGTGAAAACAATGCACTCAAGCTCAGTGAAGAGCATGTTATGTCTTTGGTCACAAAATTAAGATACACTTAAGAGATTGTACCCAAGCTATTTGACAAAGTTCTGAGCTTACCATTTATGACCCTACCCATTCCAGTAATGTAACCAACTGGCTCTCCATAAATTTTCACAAAGTTCTAAAGCAAAGAGCCATTACCTGTTATATGCATTGAACAACCACCAACAATGATCCATACATTTCTCTTGATCTTCAACTATTCCTACACATGAAAAAGAGACGATTAGGTACATCTAGAAACCAAAGTCTTGCTGGTCTTGGGCTTATCAAGATGAACTGAAGATAGTTCAACAATTATTGATCCTATAAGTAAGCTCTAACGATCCTTGGTTGTTGTTGATGAAGAAACTTCAGTCACATAGCCTTCGTTCATCTTCCACACCATCTTTGGAAGATTAGACTTGGCCTTTAAAACTTTAGAAGTTTTGATGACTTTGAAATTTTTGGAGACTGAACCTTCGGAAGCTTTTGCATCCAATGCAGCAGACTTCAGTGCTTCGTAAGCATTTCGTTCTTCCGAGACCAAACTTGCTTCCTTCCACCTATCTTCTTCTTGTTCACTTTCGAGCTTCTAAGGGAAAGTTATTTTCCTTCTGAAGCTATTTTCTTCTTCCACTCATAAGTCTTCTTCTGGTTCATGTTGATGGTACTCGCAGGATTATAGATGCATTCCTTAGCATAATGAGATTTACCACTATACATGATGCATTCAACAGGCATACTTCTAAGGGTCTTCCTATGAGGAAAAGGTTGATCTTGATATCTTTCTAGTTCCTTCTTCACCTTCTTGGATGATACAACAGGCTTCTAAGGGTGAAGCTTGCTCTTGGAGTTAGATGGTTCTGGCCGTGTAGATGTGGTGCATATTTGATTAACCTTCTTTCCTTGACCAGGATGGTTTGAACTTGAACTAGGACTCCTGGTACTAGAGTCCTTAGTTATGTCTTTAATGTTCACTACCTCAAACCCACTAGATATAAAGACTTATTATTGCTTGGGGTTAAAGGTGGACTTGATCTCTTGGACTTTCTTTGATTTTCTTATAGCAGCCATGATCAAATTCTTTGTAGCTAACTTGGCCATCCTTAGTTCCTTCTTCTCTCTAGGAGTACAATGACATTTCTTAGGATGAACCTCGTCACTCACTTCTTGTTCATCCTTCATTATATCCCTTTTATCTTCATCCTCTTCTTGGATATGATCAATGAGGGGCATCTTGTCTTTACTAGTCCTTACCTATTTTAATAACAAATCTTTGCATGCAAGGATGAAGATATGATGTTCTTGAAGGTTTCCTATTCAAGAACACACTTTCTTACCTGGCTTTACTGATCACAAGCTCAACTTGGCATTCAGTTAACTTCGTAACAAGATCTTTGATCAGAGTCATTAATTTGTGCGTTCATGTTTTAGAGTACAAATTGTTTTATCTTGATCTTATATTTTAAGTTTATAGTCATTATCTGCTATTTTAAAATCATTTTTTATATATTCAAGGACTCAAGATCGGATCTCACTTCCAAGTTATAGAACCTATACATGTTGACTTTAGCAATGCATTCAGGAGTACAAACATGTTCCAATACCTTGCTAATCATGGAAGCCATCAGTGCTTGATTTGGAGAGACATCCTCTACCTAAAAGCTCCAGTCGAAGCACCCCTCTTCAACAACAAGAACAACTTTTTCCTTTGGTTGGCTTGGCTTCTCAGTTCTGGGAGCTGCATCTGTGTAGTTTGGCCTGGATTGTGTTTGGCCACCATTTGTCCTTGGTGCCTTACACTCCTTTGGATACAGATGTAACACCTCACTTACTTATATCCAGTCCAACCTTTCCACTGGTTACATTTCTTGGTAAATTTCATCCTATTCTCTTATAGAAATTATTGGCTCAATGAGTGAGAAGAGGCATCTTCTTGACTATCTCCATATACTCCAGATCATCTAGAAGGATGCAGTCCAAGTTTTCAAGAGTGAATAGAAAGTTGCCATAACTTTTATCTGAAGACACAAAGGCTTGAGATAAGCATGGTTTTTTGAATGGGTTTCGTTGAGTGTAGCTCTTCCCCGGTGTCTCCGGGAAGGTGATAGCCCTTTTGAGAGTTGTTAGGGTAGCAGATGAGATGATGTTATGGTTCTCTACTATCCATTTCAACCACATGAATTGTTGAACTTTGTTGATTGTTGGAAGAGCTGCTAGATGGATTTTGCATGTTGATCTCCATCTGTTAACCACTAAAGATACCATACAGCTTCGTGAAAGTAAGTGTAGAAAGGTTTTCAGTTCTCTAAATAGCCATACATAGTGTGTCCATTCTTTAGGAAAAGAGAACATGAGCTTCCTCACAATGTCCCTATTCTCAAGTTTAACTCCAACATCCATCGGATTATCTACAATCTCAACATACCTAAAGTAATGTTGAGTCATAGTTTCACCTGTTTTGAAGGCAGAGTCAGGTATAGCAGTTTAAAGAACAATCATGGCCTTCTGATCTACATCAATCCTCTTCCAATCTTCCTTAGAGTCGTAAGCCACGTCCTTTGGCATCGTCCCACCTCTAGAAGTTGCTAAAGTAGTGCTTGGGATGTGAGGTCCCGAGACAACAGATCTCCACATCCTATTGCCTTATGACTTGATGAAGCCTTCCATCCTCATACACCAAGTATCAAAGTTATCAAGAGTGATCCGTGGAGATTTAGTCATGATGTCGATTTCCATGTCAGCCTTAGCAAGAGCTGCCATTTAAGCAAGTAAGTGTTTTCTGAAACTAAATAGATTTAAGATGGTATGATCTTACAATCAAGAGCCTAAAAAGCTCTGATACCAATTGTAGGACCAGATATGGTTATGTAACAGTTTCATAAGGTGGAGAGTATAACATTTAACTGATCAGATAGGGAACCGGGTAAATAAAACAAACAACCAAAGTATGAACACAAGAACAAACAAGTATCGGTTTTCAAGGATGATGTATATTGCTCTCAAGTGTTTTATAATTGTTACAAGGCTTAGTAATAAGGGTTGGTGACATGTACATCCTACAGCAGACCATACTTTGAAGGCCAGCTAGAACACTGATCTAGATGACAAGATCAATGTAAAGTCAAAAGGTAGACTACCTGTTGACTAGCAACTATGACATGCCATACCTCACATCCTAAATCTATTAGAAAAAGTATAAAATAGAAGAGTGGAAAGTTAGAGAGTCAAAGACCATAATCTACAGTTGACAAAAGTATGGAGATAATCACCAACTTGCATAAGTTAGTGACTCTACAGAGATAGCGGTGAAAAGTGATTAAACTATTGTCAAAAGTAAGTCAGAGAAAGCATATCTTCTCCGTATTCGGAGGAAAGTAATCTTCAGGCTTCAGAAGACTTTGTATTGAAGCTTCGGAAGACTTCACTTTTGGTTTTTGAAGAAATTGATTTTTGGCTTCGGAAGATTTGAGATTTAGTGAATTTCTTTGTGCATTGTCAAATCTTTTGATGTAACATCCTTGTACTTCTGAATCCATGCTGAGAGATCTTTAGTTAGCATTAGCCTCTAAGATAACTCTTACAAACCGTTTCTACCCAAAAACATGAGTGTACAAAACTACAAGACTCAGATTAAAGATCATGTTACCAAGTTAACTAAATGCTAGGCTGAGCTTGTGATCTGTAAAGCTATGATAGAAAATGTGTTCTTGAAGAGGAAACCTTCAAAAACATTATATCTTCATCCCTGCATGAAAAACTTTGTTATTAGAATAGGCAGGGACTTGGATCAAATGAAATAGCTCCTCCACACATATTACTATCAGTTAGAAAACCATGGTGTAGAACTTGTAATGATGAGCTACCTTCCATTGATCCTATCCAAGAGGATGATGAAGATGAAGAGGATATAGTGAAGGATGAACTAGAAGTGAGTAGAGGTTCATTTTAAGAAGGGTCACATATTCCTTGATAGAAGAAGAAACCAGGGATGTCTAAGTCTAGAAGAAAAAACTTGACTAGATCTATAAAAAGAAGATCCAAGAAAGTGTAGGAGATTAAGCCTACCTTAAACTCAAGGCAAAAACAAGTTTTTATCTCTGCTTGGTTTGAGGTGAGGAAGTCTAAAGATTTAACAAAGTACACTAGTACCAGGGGTCGTAGTTCATGTCGAAGCCATCCTAGTCAAGAGATGAAGGTTGAACCAATCTGCACCACTACTGCACAAGCTAGACCATCCAACTCCAAAGGCAAGCTTCACCCTCAGAAGCATGCTGCATCATCCAAGAAGATGAAGAAGGAGCTGGAAAAGGATCAAAACAAACTTTTTCCTCAGGAGAAGACCCTCAGAAGGAAGCCTATAGAATGCATTCTGTGTGGTGGTATAACTTATTATGCTAAGGATTG
The DNA here is from genome assembly GCA_024085815.1 of Flaveria linearis. Lineage (NCBI taxonomy): Eukaryota > Viridiplantae > Streptophyta > Magnoliopsida > Asterales > Asteraceae > Flaveria > Flaveria linearis. Next base: position 53,713,041 of record CM044008.1, read on the forward strand.
CATCTACATTCCTAAGAGAGCCATCCACATGAACAAGAAGAAGAGGTAAGGATCACACTTAGAGGCTGATGCAACCAAAGAACAACTCAAAGAACTCTGAGCATGCACATGTGAAGTACTGGCAAAATACTTTAAAAGATTTGATATAACTCAGTGAATTATGCTAAGTTTCAAATCTTTTGAACCCAAAAGACTAAATCTTTCAAATCCAAAGATGAAGTGTTCCGAAACTTCAAAGACAAAGTTTTTCGAAGCCAAGGACTGATTTTTTCAAAAGATGGAGAAACATGCTTTTTCTAAATCACCTTTTGACAAAAGCTGAACAAATTTTCGCTGCCACTTTTGAAGACATACCAACTTATATGAGTTTGTAAAAAGTCCATACTTTTGTGAAACTGTATATCAAGGTCTTTTATGTTCATTATTTCATACTAACCAGTTCCCTATTTGATATGCTAAGTGTCCTAAGTCTCTCCTACTTGTGAAACTATTTTATTGATCCTTCATCGGTCTTGCAATTGGTATTAGAGCATTTCAGGATCTTGACTGTAAGATCTCACCATCTTAGATCTCTTCAGTTTCACAAAACACTTATCAACTCAAATAATAGCTATCTTAAAGGCTTACATGGAAACTAGTACCATGACCAAGTCTCCATTGATCACTCCTGATGATTTTGACACTTGGTGCTAACGTACGGAATGGTCCATCAAGTCTCAAGACAGCAAGATGCGGAGATCTGCAATTGAAGGACCTCACATCCCAAGCACCACTTCAGCCACTATTAAAGGTGGGTTTATACCAAAGGAAATAGCTGAGTATTTTAAAAAAGATTGGAAGAAAATATATGTAGATCAGAAAGCCATGACTACTCTCCAAACTACTCTTCCAAACTCTATTTATATAGGCTTCAGAAGTGCGAAACTGCTAAGCAACTCTTAGATGCACTAAAGCTCTTGTACAAGGGGTCTGTGGAAGTAAAAGAAAACAAGAAAGACCTCATGAAGCAGCAATTTGAGAACTTCACCTACAAGACATGTGAAACTATGACTCAACAATACTGCAGGTATGTTGAGAATAGGGACATTGTGAGGATGTTCATGTTCTCTCTTCCCAGACAATGAACTCACTACTGTCTGGCCATTAGGAGAACTTAAAACCTCATTACTCTTACTCTAACAGAGTTGTATGGTATCCTTAGTGGCTACCAGATGGAGATGAACGCGAGATCATCCATCAAGTAGTTCTTCCAACAATCAGTAGAGTTCAACCCTTTATGTGGTTGAAAGGGATAGTAAAGAACCACATCATCAACTTATCTGCTGCCCTGAGAATTCAAAAATGGTCCTTTAATCACCTTCCCTTAGACACCAAGGGAGTGCTACATCCATGTAAGCTCATTCTAAAAGACAAGCTCTACTCAAGCTGTTGTGTCTATTGATGAAAGGTATGGAAACTTTCTCTTCACTCTTGAAGACTGGGATTGCATCCATCCAGATGATCTAGAGTATATGGAGATAGTCCAGTAAATGGCTCTTCTCACTCACAGGGCTAAGAAGTTCTAGAAGAGGACAGGAAGAAAGTTTCCCAGTAATGTATCCAGAAGAATGTTTGGACCGGGTAAAAGCAAGGTGAAGTGTTACAACTGTAACCAAATGGGAAACTTTGCTAGAGAGTGCAAGGCTCCAATGATAAATTGTGGTCGAGCACAAACCAGACCTAACTACCCTAAAGGGTGCTCCCAGACCTGAGAAGCCTATCAACTAAAACAACATACTGCTATTAATATTGAAGTGGGAGGCTTTGACAGAAGATTTCAGGTAGAAGATGTTCTCCAGACCAAGCACTGATGGCTGACCATGAAGAAGCCAAAGTATTTGAACATATTTGTACTCCTAAATGCATTACTAAGGTAAATATGTAAAGGTCCTATAACTTAAAAGTAAGATCTGATCTTTTGTCCTTAAATATTTTAAAAGCCAGCTATAAAAGAGCAGAAAATGATTAATAACTTCAAAATAGAATATTTAGAGAAAACAATTTCAACTCTTAAATATGAGCATAGAAATTACAGGTTTCAAGTAAAAGATTTCATTAAGTTAACTGAATACCAGGCTGAGCTTGTGATCAACAAAGCAAAGGAAGAAAAATGTGTTCTTGTAGAGGAAACCATCAAGATCATCATATCTTCATCCATGCATACAAAGATTTTTTATCAAAACAGGAAAGGATTGGGTTGAAGTGAGATAGCTCCTCCACACATAATGTTATATTGAAGACCATCAAGGTGTGAAACTTTTTAAGACAGCCTGCCTCTCATAGACCCTATTCAAGAAGAGGGTGAAAATGAAGAGGAGATAGTGGAGGATGGATCTGAAGTGAGTGAAGGGAATTGTCCTATGAAGGGTCACTATTCTCCTGTGGAGAAGAAAGAACCAAAGATGACCAAGTCTGCAGGGAAGAACTTGATCAGGCCAGCTAAAGGAAAATCAAAGAAAGCCTAAGAGATCAAGATCATTTTCAACTCCAAGGAAAAACAAGTATTCATCTCCGCTAGATTTTAAGTGGTGAAGACCGAAGACTCAACAATGGACTCTAGTACCAGGAGTCCTAGTTCATGTCCAAATCATCTTGGTAAAGAGAGGAACACTGATAAACTAATCACCATGCTTCACAGCCTTTTCACAGAAGATGAAGACTCTGAGAAGTGTGTTGCATCATCTTTGAATATGAAGATGGATATCAAAAGTGATCAAGCTTCGCCTTCACTCAGAAGAAGAAGACACTCAGAAGAAAATCAACAGACTGCATCATGTGTGGTAGTGCTTCTCTTTTGGCCAATGTTTGCATTTATAATCACAAAAGCACTATCCACCTGACTAAGAAAACTTGTGAGACGAAAAAGAAGAAGATAGCTACGGTAGGAAAATCTCTTCCTTCCGAAAGCTCCAAAGTGAAGAAGAAGATAACTGAAAACTTACCATCGGAAGCAAAATTGGTCTCGGAAGAAAGGAATGATTCCGAAGTACTAAACTCTGCTATAGTGGATGCAAAATCTTCTGACGGTCCAGTCTCCAAAACTTTCTAAGTCATCAAAGCATCCAAAGTAACGAAGGTCATGTCAGTCTTCCGAAGATGGTGTGGAAGATGAAGGAAGGCCATGTCACTAAAAGTTCTTCATCAACAACATCAAATGATCCTTAGAGCTTGCATATACGATCAATTACTATTGCATTATCTTCAGTTCATTTGACAAGCCCAACACCAATAAGGCTTCTGTTTCCAAATGTAAATAACCATCTATTTCTGTGTAGGAACAACTAAAGAATAAAGGAAATGTATGAATCATTGATAGTAGTTGTTTTAGGCACATGACAGGAAATGGCTCTTTGCTTTAAAACTTTGAGAAAATTGAAGGAGGACTAGTTTCTTTTGGGAGTGATTCAGGTGGTTACATCACTGGAAGGGGTAGAGTCAAAAATGGTAAGCTCAACATTGAAAAGATAAACTTTGTTAACGAGCTTGGGTACAATCCTCTAAGTGTATCCCAATTTTATAATTAGACATAAGATACTCCATACGGAGCATGAGTGCATTGTTCTCAAGCGCGAGGTGGTCATTTCTGAAGAGCATATCCCTCTCTGATCCCCATGAAAGGGAACATGTACAAAATGAACTTGCAGGAAACATAACCTTCGGGAGAAGGTTCTTGCTTTCTATCCAAAGCTAATAGTGATGAGTCTTTCCTCGGGCATAAAAGAATGTGCCATGTAAACTTTCAAAACATGTATAAATTAATTAAGAATGATTTGGTAAATGGAATGTGAAAGAAAGAGTTTACAAGTGATGACCATTGTGTTGCATGCCTTAAAGGGAAGCAACACAAAGTGTCTCACAAGCCAAAGGAAAGAAACTCAATCACTACTCCCCTACACTTATTACATATGGATCTCTTTGGCCCCACTAATGTAATGACTCTAGGAAGGAACACTTATTGTTTCGTGATCACAAATGATTTCATAAGATACACTTAGGTCTTCTTCCTTAGAACTAAGGATGATAACCTTAAGATCTTGAAGAACTTCCTTCTGAAAATTGAGAATCAATGTGATCACAAGGTCAAAATCATATGATGTGATTGAGGAAATATGTGACAACCGACCTCTATGTCATAACTCTAACCTTTATCAACCTGCATCATTGCCCATTCAATTAACATTAATGATAATATCATTGCCAATATTTTTATTAGCATTTTTATTATTGATGTTTTTAGTACCATTTTTATTATTTCATGTGCCTTTTGTGATGATTTAGCTAAGTTCAAGCTTTAACTTGGGGAAAGTTAGTGTTCCGGGAAAGTCAATTAGTCAGTCACCCATGCAGTTAAATCTTAATTGAAACAATAAAAAATATGTGTATACACACATAAATTCACGATTAAGAACACCATACGCATGCATGATCATGCACAATACATATCAACTAACTAAAATATACCACCTAATATACTACACTACACTATAAAATAATACTACACAATAAAATTTACCATTAAAATTAAATCAAAAACCCTCCCACTAGACTCCAAGTTCGGCCGCCCCCTCTCCACCTATCCCCTCTCTTCTACACCACCACCTCTTCCACCCACTACCATTACATGCATTCCAATATCACATCACACACTCCTCTCATCTCTCCCTCTCCCTCTCAGTTTCTCTTAGAAGAAAACACACACAAACACTTTGATTTCTCTCCATTTCCAGCCTTGTGTTTTGAAGAACAACACTACATCTATCGACCAAGCTTCAAACGATCAAGAAAGTGCTATTTCGTGAGCTCTGGATGCTTGGTCCTTGTGGATTGGACTCCTCCAACAGTGTTTGAGGATTTCCAGATCATTGTGTCCTTCCACACTCCCCAAATCGTGAACTACACTAAGTGTAAGCATCAACACACCCGAAACAAGTCATAACTTGTGTCTTCTTCACTTTTATCTTAAAAACCTTACCTTTCTTTGTTGCAGCAGAGACTTGTTGCCATCATCTTGTTCGTGAGGAGCATTTAACTTCCCTAAAGGTACCTCACACGTTATGTTCGTCGTTCTAAAGTTGAAACCCAATTTCCACCATGAAAACCCTCTTTTCTGGGTGTTTTGCACCATCTAACTTGCATATCTTGTAACCCTTTAAAGCAAAGGTTGTAACCTGCTCAAAAATAGCTTTCTAACCTTATAATAACCTGTTTTTAAAGTTACAAAAGGGTATATACCATGTTATGTTGGTAAACATGTGGTTAGAACACAAGTTACACCTTAGAAAACCCTTTTTTTTACCTAAAATAACACCATTTATGCACTTGTTTGAAAACCCTCCCAACCAAGGATCATAACCTGCTTAAGAACGACTTTGGAACACCTTAATAATCTGATTTTAAAGTTACATAAGGTTTTAGTGATGTTTAAACATGCGTTATAACACTTTACACATGTGTAATGGGCAAAAATTTTGTAATCACCATGTTTCAACTTGTTCTTGTTAGGACCGTGTACGGATAGAGTACTAATTGATTCAACGTGAAACCAGATCAAATAGTGCCGAATCCTATTTGATTGGCGATCCAATGAGGGAGAACGTTAATCCGATCAAAACCAAGGATGAGAATACGTTAAGAATTGATTAGAATCGATCAGAAATGTTCTATGAAGTTTGAAGGGACTCTCTAGACGAACAGGAATGGCTAGGGTTGATAATTCTAGAAGTGTTTTTTTCCCACGAATTAAGTGGTATTTATAGGTTACAGCTCTCATTCGTACGACTGAGCCATGCGTATGGCTCAGTTGTGCGACTGAGTCGTACGACTGATTCATTTGTACGACTGAGTAAGTCTTATGACTCAATAATGCGATTGACTCAATCACCTGGTTCAGTCGTGCGACTAGCCCATTCGCATGGTCCAGTCGTGCGACTGAATCGTTAGACTTAGTTAAACATATTCCTGAACCTTTAATGATACAGAACTATGTCTAACAACTGTAAACCTATATAACATGTTAATATAAGTGTGTAACAATAAATCATATTAATAGTTATAACATTCAACAACCAATAAACATTCAAAGAAGAGTATTCATTTCATATAGAAAACATTACATAAGTGTTACAAAATGAAAGTCAAATACATTTGAGCTCACTAGAACTAGAACTAGGGACATGTGTACCAACAAACTCCCCCTTGGACCTAGTTCTATCTAATCTTTGACTTCCTTTTTAAACTCTTCAAACCTCTTAGCTCGTTCTTCTTTAGGTACTCCAACATGGATATTAAGTGTAAAACATAAGCGGATGACATGTTAGAGCTGAAGTACTTGCACTATATCCTGCGTATCAAAAAATAATAGCCACTTCTACAATGTATAGACATCAGAAGCAGACAAGTTTTTTAGCCACATAGGGGCAAATACCCTTATCGTATCTACCTTCCCTTCCCTATCCAAAACTATGACGGCCTCACCAGTGCGCCAGTCATAATACCACTATTCGAAATGGGGTCTGAAATCTTGTGGCATCTCCCTCAGTGGAATATGCGACATTGTGCGCGGGGGGTGCCATTCAGGACAATCTTTAGTCTTCTAGTGATAGGGGCATCTCCCTCAGTGGAATATGCGACATTGTGCGCGGGGGGTGCCATTCAGGACAATCTTTAGTCTTCTAGTGATAGGGTTTACCTCAGATCTTCTGATGTACCTCGTAGCCCGTTGAGGTTTGAAGTTCACCCATCTGGTAAGATACTCACGTTTCAGCGCAGCTTCAAACCAATCTGACATTTTCTTCGTGTCAGCATACATCAGCTTCAGTCTTGCCAGCTGGTTGAGCTCAAAACCAGGGAGAGTCTTTAGATCGTGTGGGAATCTAAAGTACTCGATTCCCCTCTCCCTCTTTACTGTGTAAACATTGAGATCCTCCAAATACGCCCAGGATTTGATCTTCCCTGACACCTTTAGATGCTTCTTGACCTTGTAGATCTTGGTGTAGGTACTTGGCTTAGCTGCCGTGCGCTGGGCTCTGATCTCGGAGAAACAAGCCGCCCATTCAGCTTTTTTTGATATCTACATTGGCGTCCAAGGCTGGGGCTTGGCTTGTAGAGGCTTCTGCTTCCTTTTCCTTCTGACTCAGCTTCTCCAAAGTATCACTATTGAGAGTAATACCCAGAACGGGAAACAAATTTCCCTCTCGGTCAGTATACTCTGGATAATGCTGAGCCTTGACGTCCTCGATCTCAATCTCGTCTATATCCTTCAACTCCTTGTCACTATCCACATCAAAGGTAGGAGCATCCTTCACTATCTTATCTGGATTCAACTGGAACATTCCAGCAAGTTGCTCATCAGTGAGGTCAGGAATTATTTCTCCTTCTTCAGGATTTTAACTCACGGACCTCCTGACGATCCATTGCAGATCAAGTATCATGATTGGTCGAGAATTGATCTGCTGTAAGGGAGCAACATCGTACTCATCTTGCTGAAATGCTGGATCTGCTTGATTTAAACATGTAACACAACAATAGTTAGTATGTAATCAAGATAATCAAACATTGAAAAATAAATATATACATTAATTTCATAAAATTAGTTGATGATTTCAAGTACAAAAGCTGAACAAAATAAAACATCTAATCTTTATTTTTTTCCTTGAATCCTCTCTGCGTCTTCAACTGACGGTGAGGTAGGCGGGGCAGACGATGAGGCTCCTTGGTCTTGTTTCTTCTTTGTCCTTTGCTCTTGACCAGGAGCAGAGGCAGATGCAGTTGCATCTCCTTCATCGTCATCATCATCATCCTCCTTACCTCTTGCCTCACCGTTACCCTCATCATCATCATCATCACTGTCATCCTCTTCATCACCATCCTCATCATCATCACCATCGTCATCTCCTTCCTCGATCTTCAGAGGCTCATCTTGTGATCCTTTAAGCTTGAGCATGATCTTCTTCTTAGCAGCCTCCAACTCCTCCAATCTCTTCATCGATTCGTCTTTGTGCTCATGGACTTGGGCGATCTGCTCAGCCTGCTGAGAAATCTGCTGAGCTTGAGAAGCATTTAGCTCCTCCAGCTGACGTAGCTTAGCAGATTTCTCCTCATCGGCTGCTAACAGCTTCAGCACCATCCTGTTGAGTACTGCAAGCTGTTCCTCCACTCCAATAGGAGGGAGGGATGATCCGGTAGGGAATGTGGAAGGGCCAGCTTGGTGGCTGGCGGTGGTAGTGATGGCTAAGGTGAATATGGGTGGTGGAGTGTGAATGGGTGGAGTGGTATGATGGGTGGCTGTTGTAGGTGGTTAAGTGGTGGTAGGTGGTGTAGTGGTAGAGGTGGTGGTGCAGGTAGTGATCAACGTGATCCTCCGTCTCTTTGGCTTCAGCCCATGTGGCTGAGCCATCCTCTTCCTCTGAGTCCCCCTGGACCCAGAGGCTTCCCCTTGCTTGCTGGGCTGGTCTAGGGTGTATGATGGATCTGTAGTAGTCTCCCCAGACCTGCTCGGACGTCCACCAACCGTCCTGATCCCCCTCTCAGTGGCAACCACCCGGCTGCCCACTGTCCTGGTTAGTGGCTCCTCATCAGACTCTTCCTCCTCATCAGGGTGGAAATCCTGATGGAAACCAGCTGTCTGTAGATCATTGTGTGGAGATGGTGGAGATGTAACATGAGCAGTAGTGGTCTGGGTGTGAGATGGACCTGTATCTCCACCATCACCACTATCATCATCATATGTGTCATCATCAGGAACCACTATCGGCTTAGTATCCGAATAACTATCGTCGTGGCGCCACTTCCTCTTCGTTGGCGCCATGTAGTCCTCAGGGGATAGATGCCCAATAATCTCCTCACCGGGGGCTTCACCTGCTTCCCCGGTATACCCTCATCCGTCCCAGAGTAGTGTCATCCATGGCCTCCAGGACCACAACATCCTCTTTCTCCTTCGACAACGAGGGGAGCTTCTGATCTATGATCATCTGTATAAACCATGGATACATACAGAAGCTTTCCTTCTTTTTCTCCTCGATGTTCTCCACCAGATAGGTGAAGATCATCCTAGAGAAGCTGAATGGATGATTCAGCACCAGTGCAACGTATGTGTTCTGCATCTGGTCTGAAAGCTCATCGAATCCACCCTTCCTTGATGCGAGGCATCGCAGAAGTACATGGGCTAAGTATTTGAACTAGGGGCACAAGTTACTCTTGTTGAGCATACTTGCGTTAATGTCCCTAGAATACTTAGCCCTCATAAAGCAGCCTCGAACAGTGAGGGGATGTAATTGGGTAGGGATGTAATCGGGTGGGGCTGTCGGAATCATCCCCTAACTCCAGTACTATCCTGATATCCTCCTCCGTAATCTGGATGGCCTCCCTGGATATAGAACTCCTGATAGAATGGGGCTCGGTGGACCTATCTACAGTAGCGCCTTCCCAAAACGCCTGCTGTATGGATCTGTAAGGTGTGCATGGCATAGAGATCGCTCGGAAAATCCTCGAGCGTCGTAAGAATGTGATGATGCCAGCAAACTCCGTAGCGTTGCGGGAAGAAAGATCGAGATGAGCACATATGTGGTACTTAGTGCTCATTGGCCACCGACTAGCCATTTGGGACCCAAAGTAAATAAACATTAGCACTTGTTAAAGAGTACCAAACTTGTTTCATGAACTTGAAAATTTTTTTTAGTCGTGCGACTGAGCTGGCCGATTGAATCTAGTCATGCGATTGAGCTCATACGTACGACTGAGTCATACGACTGGACTTAGTCGTATGTACGCACATGCGTTTACCTCAGTCGTGCGCTTGAGCTCACACGCATGGTTCAGTCGTGCGACTGAGCCATTCGCCTCGCTCAGTCTTGCGATTGAAGTTCATCAGTGTGTCCAATCGCATGTCCAACAGTTTGTTTATTCAAATTTGATTTTTAAGCAATACTTGATGTTAAACTTTGAGGATTGGCTCATTTGGTTCGCATATGACCGACTAAAACCCTAATAACTTTCATTTGTTCAAAAATCTTAGTTTTAGTGGTTTATTTGTCATCTTTGGTTCGGTTTACATTAGGTCATTTTTACAATCCTTTTGACGTTGTAGTAACCGATTAAACGTTCACATATTGTCCCTCAGTACTTACAGAGTCGTAACAAACAGTTAGAGAATGTCAAAAACAGGTCTAAGAAGATCAAACGAAATTTCGGCAGTATGTGTGTGTATGGTGCGTCCGAGGGGCGATTTGAGTGAATGAGACGAATGAGACCGACTCCCCCTCTATTTATACTAGGGCAACCTTCAGTCGTACAACTGAACTTAGTCGCACGATGGATTCGTACGACTGAACTTCAGTCGTACGACTCGCCCATTCGGTCATCTCCAATCATACGATTGAGGTTCATTCATGCGACTGTCATAGTCGGTCACCTTCAGTCGTGCGAATGGGTTCATTCATATGGTCCAATCGTGTGACTGGTCCATATTCATGGTCCAGTCGTGCGAATGGGTCATACTTGTGAAGTTTTACCTTTTTGACCCTTGAACACTTAGCCCCTTATAACAGTAGATAAAACATTTTGAGCATTTGATCATCTTAAACATGACCACTTTAAGATTAAAAACCTTTTGATCACCTTAGACGTGATCCATTTATCCACCTGATCATCTCAGACATGATCCATTTATCCACCTGATCATCTCAGACATGATCCATTTACATTTTTTAGAAAAAATTTATTTAAGATTAACGTTAAGTTCATTTTGTGACATTCACAGAGATGAATAACATAGCGAAGTCCGACACTGACACACTTTACAAATAACTTGAAAGACTAAACTAAGTAGCAAAATAACCATGTTTTTTATGATTTTGTCAGGGTAGGGTAAAGTGGCCTATTAGCATTAACATCATTTCTAAGACAGATTCAAATGAAATCATATAGGCATAAACACAGTTACTTGGAACTTTTATATATATATTGAAATGGAAACTAACATATTTACATATCACAGTTTCTTATTCATCTGAGACTACTAAGTTCTAACTAGGAATCATGCTGGATCTGATATGGCTCATTCGTACGACAGACCCATGCGTATGGCTCAGTCGTGCGACTGAGTCGTACGATTGATTCATTCGTACGACTGAGTCAGTCTTGTGACTCAATCGTGTGATTGATTCAATCACCTGGTTCAGTTGTGCGACTGGCACATTCGCATGGTCCAGTCATGCGACTGAATCATGAGACGTAGTTAAACATATTCCTGAACGTTTAATGATACAGAACTATGTCTAACAAGTGTAAACCTATATAACATATTAATATAAGCGTGTAGCAATAAATCATATTAATAGATATAACATTCAAAAACCAATAAACATTCAATGAAGAGTTTTCATTTCATATATCAAACATTACATACGTGTTACAAAATGAAAGTCAAATACATTTGAGCTCACTAGAACTAGAACTAGGGACATCCGTACCAACAAACTCCCCCTTGGACCTGGTTCTATCTAATCTCTGACTTCCTTTTTAAACTCTTCAAATCTCTTAGCTCGTTCTTCTTTAGATACTCCAGCATGGATATTAAGTGCAAAGCATAAACGTATGACATGTTGGAACTGAAATGCTTGCACTATATCCTACGTATCAAAAATAATGGCCACTTATACAAGATGTAAACATCAGACACAGACAAGTTTGTTAGCCACATAGAGTTAAATGCCCTTATCGTCTCTACATTCCGTTCCCTATCCAAAACTATGACGGCCACTCCAGTGCGCTAGTCATAATACCACCATTTGAAATGGGGTGCAAAATCTTGTGGCATCTCCCTCAATGGAATCCATGACATTGTACGCGGAGGGTGCCATTTCAGGACAGTCTTTGGTCTTCCAGTGATAGGGTTTACCTCAGATCTTCTGATGTACCTCATAGCCTGTTGAGGTTTGAAGTTCACCCATCTGGTAAGATACACATGTTTCAGCGCAGCCTCAAACCAGCCTGACATTTTCTTCGTGTCAGCATACAGCAGCTTCAGTCGTGCCAGCTGGTTGAGCTCAAAACCAGGGAGAGTCTTTAAATCGTGTGGGAATCTAAAGTACTCGATTCCCCTCTCCCTCTTTTCGGTGTAAACGTTGAGATCCTCAAAATACGCCCAGGGTATGATCTTTCCTGACTCCTTCAGATGCTTCTTGACCTTGCACATCTTGGTGTAGGTACTTGGCTTAGCTGCAGAGCGCTGGGCTCAGATCACTGCGAAACAAGCCGCCTATTCAGCCTTTCTGATATCTACATCAGCGTCCGAGGCTGGGGCTTGGCTTGTAGATACTTCAGCTTCCTTTTCCTTCTTACTCAGCTTCTCCAAAGTATCACTGCCGATAGTATTAACCAGATCGGGAAACACATTTCCCTCTCAGTCAGTATACTCTGGATAATGCTGAGCCGTGACATCCTCTATCTCAATCTCATCTATATCGTTCATCTCCTCGTCACTCTCCACATCGAAGGTAGGAGCATCCTTTTCAATCTCATCCGTATTCAACCGGAACATCTCAGCAAGTTGCTAATCAGTAAGGTTGTGAATTATTTCTCCTTCTGCAGGAGTATAACTCACAGACCTCCTAACAATCCATTGCAAATTAAGTATCACAATTAATTGAGACTTGATTTGCTATAAGGGAGCAACATCATCCTTGCCTTGCTAAGATGATTCATCTGCTTGATTTAAACATGTAACTACTACAACTATTAGTAATTCGTCAAGACAATTAAATTTTAAATATATTTAAACATTAAGTACATGAGTTTAATACATGTTTCAAGCACAAAAGCTTTCGAACACATAAACATCTAAGCATTACTTTTGTCCTGAATCATGAGCTTGTCAGTATGTGGGGCAGAAGATGATGCTCCTTGGTCTTGCTTTCTCTTTGTTCTTCTTTTTCTCTTAAGCATCAGGAGCTCCAAATGTATTACCGCCAAATTTTTCACCAAAATCGGGGATAACATTTTCCTGTTGGTTAGTGTACTGTGGATACTCTTATGCTGTGATATCCTCTATATCCATCTCATCAACGCCCTGCATCTCTTCGTCACTCATGATATCCTCTATATTGCAAGTCACTATCGAAAATATAAAGTGTGGTAGAGTCGACCAGCTCGGATCAGCAACATTATCAAGTTGTCATTGCTGTGGATGATTCTTGAAATATGTCAGAGAATAATTTTGGGGATGTTGCTATTGAAGCTTTAGTGACAGTTTGTCATGCAATGTCTCAATTGGAAGTTAGGAATTTGGCAGTTTGATTGGGTAGGCACCATCCTCACCCAGATCCAAGTCTCTCCTGAGGTCGTCTTCCCCGATCTAAATCTCTTGTCTGAAGATAGAATGCCGGATACGGTAGGGCTCAATAGAACGGTCGACAGTGGCATTCTCCCTGAATGTTTGCTGAAACGACCGCATGGTGTGCATGGAGTGGAAATAGCCTTGAAGATCCTCGATCTACACAGGAAGGCTATAATTCTGGTGAACTCAGAAGAGTTCCGGGACGTGGTATCCAGATGAGAACAGATGTTGTGCTTGGTCCACGTGGTCCATCTTACAACCATATTACTGCAACACACACAAGACACACATTAGTTCCATTCATAAGAGATAAACAATTTGACTTGGAATAGATTCAAACAAAGTGGTTCAATCGTGCCATTGAACCACACGACTGGGTTCAGTCGTACGATTGAGCCTGCGACTAAGTTCAGTCATGTGCACAGTCATGCGGTTGAGTCAGTCGTGCGACTGAATCACTGATTTGTTCAATCGTGTGATTGAAGCAGGTGACTGGCCCAATCGTGCGATTGAAGTTCATCAGTCTGTCCATTCGCATAAACCCCTGTGCGACACCATAAACTCGAATCTTGTCATCAAGGTACTCGAAATAGCACTTAATGTCATTCGAATCAACTTTTGTGTCCATTAAAGTGATCTATTTTGGGGTTATTATTCCCGTTTTTTTGTTTTATCAATTTCCACCCATTTAGGGTCGATTAAACCGTTCAGTTATCCCGATTTAGATCGCAAGGTACCTGTAGATGAACGAAGTGTGGTTAGAAGCAGAATCGATGAGTAATCACAAAGATTGGAAATTTTAGAGCAATCTGGAGAGAATCGGGCAGAGTAACTGTGCTTCGTGCGAGTTTGGAGCGATTTGAGTGAATGAGAACAACTGAGACCGACTCCCCCTCTATTTATACTAGGGTAACCTTCAGTCGTGTGACTGAATCTAGTCGCATGATTGATTCGTGAGACTGAGCTTCAGTCGTACGACTTGCCCATTTGGTCATCTCCAATCGTACGATTGAGGTTCATTCGTACGACTGTCACAGTCGGTCACCTTCAATCGTGATATTGGGCTCATTCGTATGGTCCATTCGTACGACTGATCCATACTCATGGTCTAGTCGTGTGAATGGGTTCATTCGTATGATCCAATCGTACGACTGGTACATATTCATGGTCCAGTCGTGCAAATGGGTGATACTTGTGAAATTTTGCCTTTTTGACCCTTTGACCCTTAGCCCCTTGTAACAATAGATAAAACATTCTGATCATTTGATCATCTCAGACATGACCATTTTAAGAGTTAAAAGCCTTTTGATCACCTCAGACGTGATCCATTTATCCACCTGATCACCTCAGACGTGATCCATTTATCCATCTGATCACCTCAGACGTGATCCATTTATCCACCTGATCATCTCAGACATGATCCATTTATCCACCTGATCATCTCAGACATGATCCTTTTCTCCACCAGATCACCTCAGACGTGATCCTTTTACCTTTTCAGAAACAATTTATTTAAGATTAACATTAAGTTCATTTTGTGACATTCACAGAGATGAATAACATAGCGCAGTCCGACACTGACACACTTTATAAATAACTTGAAAGACTAAACTAAGTAACAAAATAAACATGTTTTTGTGATTTTGTTAGGGTAGGGTAGAGTAGCCTCTTAGCATTAACATCGTTTCTAAGATAGATTTATATGGAATCAGACAGCCATACACTCAATTACTTGGAACTTATATATATATATATATATATATATATATATATATATATATATATATATATATATATATATATATATATATGGAACATATTTACATATCATATTTTCTCATTCATCTGAGACTACTAAGTTCTAACTGGGAATCATGCTTGATCTGATATGTACACATATTGATTCTGAACATCAGGCGGTGCAGCCACGACGATTGTTAGTATACTTGTCCACTTAAATCCATACACAGAATTTTGACACATATTGGTGATGTATTAGGTTATATTATTTCAACCAACATTTATGGATCCCAAGTTTATATTGTAATCAACATTCCTCAGGAGACTTTTGAGCGGTCTACGGGTATTTTGACCAGAAGAGACTATTCATAGAGCTTTCAAAGAGAAGCCAAGTCTCAGGTCAGTGCCATCGCACAGCAGAGAGGCAGAAAACAACAATGAATTCTAGAATATCTAGCTTATGCTTATCCTCAGGTCAGTGCCATCGCACAGCAGAGAGGCACACAACCTATCTTCTTGTTAGAGCACCTTTAAAATTTTCTTTTGCACAACGCACCAACAACATAGGTTATCGACTTGATTGCGTTTATTTTCATTTTTCGTGCTTTGCTCTTTTTGTGGTCATCCGCACACTTTTAGCGGCGTTTATTTGCTCGTCACTCCTTATTGGAAATAACTGATTGTGTTAACCAGTGATAAGATGGTAACCCACAGTAAGTTGAACAGATTAGTTTGAATTGTGTTCACCAATGACGTCTACTAGTCTATTGTGTTGAATCTACCAACACATCGTATAATGAACTAACACCTCCCTAGATCGACTTTCTCCGTGTAATTACAGTTACAAACAAGCGTACTATCATTTTCCTAATTTGTTAGACTTAGAATTCTCTGACTAACAACTTTCTATGATTTAATTAAACTAAAATTGCAAAAATTGAAAATCTTTTTGGTGTTCCAAGTAACTTGATGCCTGTGTATTATCACTTTCCATAGCATTGAATCACATTCTTATCGCTGTTGTTTTTGCCTTTTTAGCTTATCTTCCCTCCCCCTTTTTTTTAAGTAAATAAATACTGATCTCCCCCTAAAATTCTAAACAAAAAATCTTTTTGTGTTTATGGATTTTTATAAGACAAGGAAATTAAAACAAATAAAAATAAAAGAAAATTAAAAGCTAAACACGTGTCGGACTAAGCGTCCGTGTCTTCAGAAATAATGTCACTTTTCTTTTTCACGCCGTTGACCTCTAACAGATAGAAAAATCTAGGTTTATCAAACGGCTTGGTGTAGAGGTTGGCGCATTGAAAATCCGTGTTAATTTTAATCACATCAGTTAATTGTTTTTCATAGCAATCGTGTATGAAATGATACTTTATGCCGATGTGTTTTGTTTTAGGGTACTGAACATGATTTTTAGTTACAGCTATGACAGCAGAGTTATCAACATATATAGGGGTGTTAGAAAATTGCAAACCGTAGTCCCACATTTGCTGTTGGATCCAGATGATCTGAGAGCAGTAACTTGCAGCAGCAACGTATTCAGCTTCACAGGTTGATAAGGCAACCGAGGTGTGCTTCTTGAATTGCCAGGTGACTAAACGCCTTCCAAAGAACTGACACCTTGCTGATGTTGACTTGAAGTTCATCTTGCAGCCGCAGTAGTTTGAATCACTATACGCAGTTAGCTCAAAGTCATCATCATGAGGATACCACAACCCTAGTGTTGGAGTACCCTTCAGAAAACAAAAAATCCTTTTCACCCCGATCAGATGATTTACTTTCAGCATACATGATATCTGGACGCGAGGCAGTGAGATACATAAGAGATCCGATCATCCCACGATACATAGTGGTTTCCCATTCTCATCAGGTGCCACATCATGATTTGTGGCGAGTGGGGTACTGGAAACAATGACATTTTTCATATCAAATCGACTAAGAATGTCTCCGACATACTTAGTCTGATGCAGGAAAATATCGGTAGGTGTTTGATCCACCTGTAATCCCAGTAAGAACTTCATCTCTCCCATGACACTCATTTCAAATTCTGCCTTCATCACAGATTTGAATTCTTTACATAGATCTTCATTCGTGAACCAAAGATAATGTCATCCACATAAATTTGCACCATCAGTAAATCACCGTCTCTCTCTTTGATGAACAACGTACAGTCAATCACACCCCTGTGAAACCGTGTTTCAGCAGGTGGGTGGAGAGCTTCTCATACCAAGCTCGAGGAGCCTGATGTAGCCCATACAGAGCCTTGTCCAACTTGTAGACCCTGTCCCGATGATAAGGATCTTCGAATCCCTCGGGTTGACTGACGTAGACTTCTTCACGGATTTCCCCATGAAGGAATGCACTCTTTATATCTAGTTGTTAGACTTTGATCTTCATATAAGATGCATAGGCTAGGAAGATACAGATTGCTTCCATTCTAGCCACGGGTGCAAACACTTCATTATAGTCGACTCCTTCGACTTGTTTGAAGCCTTGAACAACCTAACATGCCTTGTTTCTGGTACAACACCTTGGTCATCCTTCTTGCAGTGTAGCACCCATTTGGTACCAATCACTTTTACTCCTTTGGGCCGGTCAACGAGTGTCCACACTCCAAGCTTCTTGAACTGTAACAGCTCTTCTTGCATAGCATTGACCCAGGCCTCATCCTTCAGGGTATCGCTTACGTGTTTGGGCTCGACTTGAGAAACAAAGCACTTGAAAGCCCCGTCATTCACATAGCCCTTTTCCTTAATTGCAGCTTAATCAACAGAATATAACTGATTTCTTGTCTGCACGCCGGAGTGAAGATCCCCAATGATAGCCTCCAGCGGATGATTCACACTGATCCTAGTCACAGGTGTCGTAGGAATGACAACTTCAGTATCTAGATTTGTAACCGTAGGTTCAGTATCCGGATTTGCTAATGCATGTTCAGCATCTGTTGAGCTTCCATCTTGCTTAACATTATGCTCATTGTTGGTCTCAACTGCTTCTTCATCGTCTGATGAATCATCACTCTCGTCCTGAGCAGCTGCTGAAGATCCCGAAGCACCACTAGCAGGTGTCACATTGCTGGTATCCAGATTCGGTGTATTTTGGACATCGTACATGTTGGACCCTGAAAGGATCATACATGCCAATTCAAGAGGTGGATGGTTGTTCTGCTGGAAATCTCCCCAAGTCCAAGAAGAAATGCGGATCAAGAAAATACAAGTGTCGGCTATCCGCATTTGTTAATGCGGATGCACAAGAACAAATGCTGACAAGTATTTGTTCATCCGCATTAACTAATGCGGATGTTCAGTAACAAATGCGCTCAGTGTTTGTTCATCCGCATTTGTCAATGCTGATGACCAAACACCAATGCGGAAGAATAGAAGACCAATGCTGATGAAGACTAAGAACAAATGCGTATGAAGACAAACTATTCTGTACAGTTAGGGTAGTTTAGTCATTTTGTACAAGCTGTAAGTCAGCCTATAAATAGATCAGAAACCTCGTATGTGAGGACACTTGAGATTTTAGACTTTGTACCTGAAAACTCCTGACACCTCTTATTGTGTGTTTGATCCGAGGTTGTCTTGCATTGTTACTGTAGCTTGCTAAACCCTAGCATTTACTTTGTAACAGTTCAGATAATCAATACAAGTGCATTTATGAGTATTTCAAGTGTTTAATGTTCATTGATTGTTTGATTCCGCCTCTCAATCATTGACTCAATCAACATATTCGATCCTTGTTGATTCACATCAACAGAGAATATCATTCTCAAACCCAGTCAATTGGTATCAGAGCTTTGGCTCTCGGTTATTACCCAGATCTGCTCAGATCTGTGTTTAACCCGATTGATCTGTTGCTTGAGTTGCTGCTTAGAGATTTCGAACATCTCTTCTCAGTATTCTAACCAAATACTCTCAGATCTACTCAACTGCTACTGTTCATCCGAAGTTGTTCTTCGAACGAAAACAGTTTCAGGTTGCACTATCATTAAAACAAGAACATCTAAAGTCAAGACTCAGAATAGTCTCACTGAAATATACACATTCTCAGCAGATCCGTTGTTACAGTACTAAGTTTGGACTACTTGGACGAATCAAACATAAAATCAGTTAAAACCAGATCTAAGCAAGTTAAAACAAAAAGTTAACCATGGACTCACATAACTATTCTGAACTTGGGCATGCTTCTAAACCACCCATGCTCAAGCATAAATCTGAATATAAACAATGGAAAATCAGATTCATGAATTATGTTACAGGTGTTGATCCTGATTATTGGATCTCTATTTGCAAAGGCCCACACATCCCTGTTACATTATCTGCAGATCAAGCTGCTTTATACAAGACTGCAAGAATCCCTATTGAAGACCTTACTCTTGATGACGATGATTACAAGAAGATCAAGATTGACCTCAAAGCTTACTCCATACTCACTCAAGCACTCAAAATGGATGTGCTCAAGAGATTGGAAAAGTATGGCACTGCAAAAGCAGTATGGGATGCCCTGAAAATCATGTGTGAAGGAAGCAGTGAAGTGGCTGAAATCAACAAAGACAAGCTTGTGAATCAGTATGAGACATTCCATCACTCAAAAGGGGAGTCTATCTCTAAACAGTTGCATAGATTTGTGCAATTGGTGAATGATCTAGAGATTATGGGAGTCACCTACAAGTCAAAGGAGTTAAACAAGAAGATGTTACATAGCCTTCCAGAAACATGGAAACAAAATGTAACCATGCTAAAGAACACTCTTGATCTAGAGAGCACAACTCTAGATATTATGATTGCCAAGATTGAAGCTTTGGAACTAGATGAGAGAAGCAGAAACCTTGGAGGACCCAAAGTTGTGGAAGCTTACAAGTTTCCAACTGATTCTCACTCTGTTGAGAATGCCTTCATCACTGAAGAAGATGACTTTCTCTCATCAAGGGATCAATCTAAACCCACTGGATTCATAGCAGCTCAACCTCCAAGCAGGCCATCAACCTCATCCCCACCTGCTTCAACACCAACCCCTGATGATCCAAAATCTGAAGAACAAAAGCAACCTACAATGCTTTTGTTGCAAGCTTTGAAGCCTATTTGGGAGGAAGACTCACATCTGCACATCTGATACAAGAAGACTTAGAAGAAATGGATCCAGATGATGTAGAGGAAATGGATTTGCAATGGCAAATGGCAATGATAGCTATGAGAGCTAAGAAATTTTTCAGAAAAGGTAAAAAGCTTCACCTGAATGAAAACACCAAGCTTGGATACGATAAATCAAAAGTGAAGTGTTTTAACTGTGGTATGACTGGCCATTTCTCAAGAGAATGTACTGCTCCTAGAAGAAACCACAATGCTCAAAGGGTTCCACAAAACCAGTCATCATCACAGCCATCTGCAAGCTTTCACTCCAACAGTTATAACCAACAATATCATCATCAGCAACAATCACAACAGACTCAACCTCAATTGACCAATCAAGCTTATGGAAGCAATCAGCCATCAGCTAATGCTCTTGTTATCAGGCAGGATGGAGTATGTGACTGGAGCATGTATGCAGAGGAAGTGAAGCCTCAATTTCAAAATCATGCACTCATGGCTCACATCAATGATGGACCTTCTCCCATGCCCACTGCGGTAAAAACTAACCTTTGTAGTGATAAATGCATTCATGAAGTACAAGGTTATAGAGAGCACAATCATAAACTAGCTGATAAAATAAAAGAAGAAAAGGTTAAATCTGAGATGCTTAAGAGAGAAATTAAAGGCTTTGAAATTAAAATTAAGTCTCTCATCTCAGACATTGAGAAATTGCATGGTGAAAAGTACTCTCTTGCAGCTGAGAATGAGCAACTGACTGAAAAGTTAGCTCAATCTAAAACTGAACTCAATCTTACTGAGTTGAAACTAGAAAAGTTTCAACAGTCATCAGTTAAGCTGCAAGAAATGCTTGACTCACAAAAGGATCCCAAAGACATGTCAGGTATTGGATACAACTCGTGTCCACCACCATACAATGATAACTATACTGTCATGCCTGAATCTGTTTCACTCCAACAAGAAAATGAGCCTAACACTATTGAATCTAAAACAATGGTAAATCAAGTCACCAATCCTCAAAACAGACCCAATGCTTACATTGAAACAAATGAGGATAAAATCAAGTTAGGACATCCCATTAAAATTAAGGAGTGCTCAGACAAGACAGTAAGTGTGAATAGAACAACTAGCCCCACCAAGGCTGTTGTTCCTTTTGTGAAATTCATCCCTGCAGTTTCAAGGGAAAAGAATATAACAACTAATAAGGTGAATCTAACTGCTAAAGCAGATCTGACAGTGAGACAAACTCTCCAAAAAATTCAAGCAAGTCAGAAAACGATTCACCTTCCATTAAAAGAAAAGTTGTTCGAGTCACAAAAACTAGAATTCACTCAGACCCACAAACTTCAAAATCAAAGCAAGGGGTTGGCTTTGATATTTTTAACAAAGAGCATGTTAATCAACTTGAAAAAGAATGTAGACAACAATTGAGAAAGCGAGGTCAGCCTAAGAAAAGAAGAGTCAGTAGTGTTGTGAAACAATCTACCAACAAGGCTGATCAGGCATTCTCATCAAAACCTCGGAATGAATCAAATTCAAAATCTGTCAAAGCTACTAAATCCTCAACACCGGGATCAGTGGCTAGAAACAAGCACATGCGTTGTGATGTGTGTGATAGGTCTAATCACAGAACAGACAAATGCTTTTATAATCAATACTGTTCCATCTGTGACATGAACAATCACACCACCAAGAACTGTTATTTCAACAAATACTGTTCTGTCTGCAATATGACAAATCACAACACGTCTGACTGTTTCTTCAATCAAAAGGGAAAGAGGATACCCCAAAACAAGCCTATCTCACCAATCATGTTTGATAAACATAAAATCAATGATCATTCTTATCACAGAGTTTCCAAATCTGATGATAACATGAAAAATCTGAAAATGTCAAACAGAAGTCAAAGATATAGAAATCAAGTGGTCAGACAAACTAATGATTTTCTCAATCCAAGAAACAAGTTTGATAATAAAAAACGAATCCAGTTTCTGAAAAGAAACAGGGATCAAAGGTTTGAATACTCATCTGATTCCTCAGTTGATATAACAAACCAATCAAGTTTCAGAAATACATCAAGCATGATCCCACCACCAAAGCCCCAGTTTAGAGGAAAATACCAACATGTTACTATCATGGATAGAAACGGTAAGCCCAAGACCATCATGGCTTGGGTTTCACATTCTAACTAGTTCTTTCTGTGCTTGTAGGGTCATTCACACAGGTCCAACAGTATATGGTATGTGGACAGTGGATGTTCCCGACACATGACTGGAGACCGTTCCCTCCTTCATGATTTTAAGCACATTCAAGGAACGACAGTGGCATTTGGAGGAGATTCACAAGGAGGTAGAATTACAGGTGAAGGATCTGTGACAAATGGAATGCTGAGCTTTGACAGAGTGAATTACTGCGAACAACTAAACTTCAATCTTCTCAGCGTGTCTCAGATCTGTGACAAGAAATATTCCACTCACTTCACAGACACTCATTGCTACATTCTGAGACCAGGATTTCTTATTCCTGAAGAATGGGTTGTCTTGAAAACACCCAGAAAGAATAACACTTATGTCATAAACCTCAACTCAACTTCACCAAAAGAAGAAACATGTCTTCTGTCAAAAGCATCTTTTGATGAATCACAACTTTGGCACAGACGACTGGGACATACAAATTTCAAAAACATGAACAGACTGGTTAAAGGAAATCATGTTTTTGGTTTACCTCAAAAGGAATTTCATTTCATTGACCACTGTTCTGCATGTCTCAAAGGAAAACAACACAAGTCGTCTCACAAACTAAAGTTGGTGAACACCAACAATACTCCATTGAAACTACTTCATATGGATCTCTTTGGCCCAACTCATGTTATGAGTATGGGAAAGAAACAATATTGTTTGGTGATCATAGATGACTTTTCTAGATTCACATGGGTCTTCTTCTTACTTCATAAAAATGAAACGTTCCAATTAATAAAGGATTTAATCATAAAAATTGAAAATCAACTTGATCTTAAAGTCAAAACAATCAGGAGTGATAATGGGACAGAATTTAAAAATGAAGATATGAGTTCATTTTGTGCAATCAAAGGCATAGCTCATCAATTTAGTGCAGCTAGAACTCCTCAACAAAATGGGGTAGCTGAAAGAAGGAACAGAACACTAATTGAAGCAGCACGCACCATGCTAGCAGATGCTAAACTGCCAATCACCTTCTGGGCGGAAGCAGTTAACACATCTTGCTTTGTACAAAATAGAACCTTACTTGTCAAAGAAAGTAACAAGACTCCATATGAACTCATTTTTCAAAGAAAACCATTTATTGGATTTTTCAAGTCATTTGGTTGTCCAGTCTCAATACTAAACACCCGGGATCATTTGGGAAAGTTCTCATCTAAGTCTGATGAAGGATTCTTTGTAGGATACTCATCTGTATCAAAGGCTTACAGAGTGTTTAATCCCAGATTAAACATTATTGATGAATCAACGAATGTTCAATTCAAAGAACATTCATTTCCCAGAGCAGCAAATGGTCCTGATTGGTTATTTGATATTGACTCATTCACTAAGTCTTTTGACCAATTTCACATGTCTGATGCAGGAAATCCACAACCAGCTGTACATTCATCATTATCAGAAAGAAGGAGTGATTTTCCAATGATTCCTCCAACTTCTTCTGAGCAACTAAATGAAGAAGTTCCTTTACAAGCTGATCCTATCAGACACTCTGTTCAACATCAAAGTGATTCAATTGAGAATGGTCCAAGTACAACACCCTCTCCATCAGAGATGCCATCTATTGAAACAACTACTCAAGAAGAAGTTACCACCCAAACTCGTGTCATCCCTCCTGTTGATACTGAAAGAACTTCAACTGATGGAAGTAATCAACCCACTGATGATACTGAAGCAAGAACTGCAACACAATTTGATTTCTTCCACAACTCCCCAACAGTACAAGAAGAAGTTGCCTCGCACCAAGATGAACTGAATGTCTCCAATCTTGATGTAACCATTGCTGGTGACTCAATTCCAACCACAAGAATACACAAGAATCATCCTGTTGACGACATCATTGGTGAACTAAATGAAAGGGTGACTAGGAGCAAATCAAGCATTGCCAACATTTGCTTGTTCTCATGCTTTCTATGTCAAACAGTACCCAAAAATATCAAAGAGGCTCTTCAAGACAACAGTTGGATTGAAGCAATGCAGGAAGAATTGCTGCAATTCAAGAAACAAGAAGTATGGCAACTGGTAGATCTTCCCGAAGGACAATATCCTATCGGTACCAGATGGTTGTACAGAAACAAAACTGATGACAGGGGAATTGTCATTAGAAATAAAGCTAGACTAGTAGCTCAGGGGTACACACAAGAAGAAGTAATCGATTATGATGAAGTTTTTGCCCCTATAGCCAGACTAGAAGCCATTAGAATCTTTCTGGCATATTCTGCATCCATGAAATTCACTGTTTATCAAATGGATGTGAAGTGTGCTTTCTTGTATGGAAAGATTTCTGAAGAGGTCTATGTGAGTCAACCTCCTGGCTTTGAAGATCCAGAATATCCACACAGGGTATACAAACTAGACAAAGCCCTGTACGGTCTTCACCAAGCTCCAAGGAAATGGTATGAGACTCTTTCATCATTCCTTCTTAATAATGGATATGAGAGAGGAAAAATTGATCAGACTCTCTTCAGAAAAAGAAAAGGAAAGGATATGCTGCTGGTTCAGATATATGTGGATGATATCATCTTTGGCTCAACAAACCAGACTCTGTGCAAAGACTTTGAAGATCTCATGCATTCAAAATTCCAAATGAGTGCTATGGGAGAACTCAATTTCTTTCTTGGAGTACAAGTCCAACAGACAGCTGACGGAATCTTCATCAATCAATCAAAATATGTGGAAACAATGTTGAAGAAATTCAAGTTTGCTGACTGTCAGTCCATCAGAACTCCTGTGGATACCAAAGTGAAGATTGGACCAGATCCTGAAGGCAAATCAGTGGATCAGACTCACTATCGTTCTATGATAGGTTCATTAATGTATCTAACAGCCAGTAGGCCTGACATTATGTTTGGTGTTTGTGTGTGTGCCAGATATCAAGCAGATCCCAAGGAATCTCATGTAAATGCAGTCAAGAGGATATTCAGATATCTCAAGGGCAAGCCTGCTCTTGGATTATGGTATCCAAAGGAAGGAGATTTCAATCTCTATGCATATACTGACAGTGATTATGGGGATGCAACTTCAACAGAAAATCCACTTCTGGCGGGTGTCAATTTCTTGGTCCCAGACTGGTATCCTGGCAGTGCAAAAAGCAAACCAATGTATCTGTCTCAACAGCAGAAGCTGAGTATATAGCAGCATCTGCATGCTGTTCTCAAGTTCTCTGGATTCAAAACCAGATGCTTGACTATGGTTTTAACTTTCTGCACACTCCAATTCATATTGACAACACAGCAGCCATGTTCATAACAAATAATCCAGTACAACACTCAAAAACTAAACACATTGAAATTAGATATCACTTTTTGAGAGATTGTGCTGAAAAAGGCTTAATCAAATTGATGCAAGTTCACACTGATCATCAATTAGCTGATTTATTTACTAAGGCATTTGATCCAACCAGATTTGAATTCCTAGTCCAATCTATTGGCATGATTAATCTTGAGTAAAATGAAAATCAACAAAAACATTCAACATTTCAAAAAATCAGATCAGGAAGTATACTATTTAACCTATGGGAAATGATATAATTACAGTCACTATATCATTCACTATGCTCATTTAGAAAACTCAAATGACTGACTTGACTTATTTGATATGTTGGTAGGCTCAACTTGAAAAAGAAACTACATGCAGTGATGAATTAAAGCCTGTCTTCAACTGTGATGCTGTCATCTCATAGTATGTGTAAGGCATGACTTATCTAAATGCGTGTGTGTGTAGCAACCTAAACACCCCAAGTAATGATGACTTATGAATCTCCTTTACTCACATCAGTTCCTCCTTTGTTTTGCTGAGCAAAGACCTGGAGTGACAAGCACATAGTGTTGATGTTACGATCCTAAAAGATTCCAAAGTGGAACACATCCAGTGTGGATGAATTTAAAACAAAAAAAATTCCAAAGAGAATGAAAGAAAAGAATCCTTAGAGATCACCTTCCAAAGTGAAGTTAAAAGAATCCCAATGTGGATCAAATTCATAAAAGGATCAAATAAAAGAATCCCAATGAGGATCAAGTAAATGAGATGTCATAACTTAAGTAACTTGGTCATGTAAGCTGTTGAAAGTTCTACCATGCATTACATGCAGACAGTTGACCTTGCCATATTATTGAGTGTGAGGTACATGTTGAATACCTAATCAACTCAAAACATGATAAAATCACTGGCATCTAACTATTAATCAAGCATGAGTTTAAGAGGACAAACATACCTGCAATCAATAGGTTCATGTAATGTTTGGTTTATAAAAAAAAATTTGCTTGCATATGTGAAAGGTATGATTGTTATGATCCCAAAGAAAGGTATAAATCAACTTCTTGTACTGATTACAACACAAAAATCAAAAAAATATAATTTTGTGCTCCCTTCAAAATTTTTCAAATCCTTAAAAGTTTCTATCTATTCTGGATACAAACTTTAAGGGGGAGAAATTTTCAAAATTTTGATCTTTCTGTACAAATGTTTCCTTTCTCATCAGAAAATACAAAATGTGCACAATGTCTGTGTTGGTGTAGAGGTTATATCATAATATCTCAACTGATGCAACAGATACATCCTCATGAACAAGTAAAGGAACAGTCAACAATGGGAAACTTGGTTCACAAATGATGAACAAGTAAATCCAAGCAAAAATTGACATCAGTCAAACTTCATAAGAAACAAGCAATAACAAATATCCACAATGTCAAAGACATCACTTCATAAAGCATCAGAGAAAATTCATCCAAAACCATTCAGAGCAAAAACATTAAGTTCAAAACTTAATGCGGGTAAGTGCATTGGTTAATGCGGGTGAAGGTAACCCATGCATTCAACCAATGCAGGTAAAGGTTTTGTGGTTCAAGTACAAACTAATGCGGACAAATCTTTTGTTCATCCGCATTTGTTTTTCCTCAGCCGCATTTCCTTTGAATGGCTAAGAAAAACACAAACTTGATTGAACTCTAGAATTTGTTCTGCCGCATTTGCAACAGTGCGCAAATGCGGATAGACATCTAGAATTTGCAAGTACACAAATGCGGGTAGACCTTTCTCTTCCGCATTTGCAACAGTACACAAATGCGGGTAGAATTTTCTCTTCCGCATTTGCAACAGTGCACAAATGCGGAGAGACATTTTCTCAACCGCATTTGTCACAGTGGTGATCTAAAACTTAGCAAATTCTCAGAATCTTATTAAATGGTCTATATAAATCAAAATCAAAGGATCATTTAATACTTTTCAAATTCTGAGAGACTTAAAGTGAGACGAGTGCCACCCAAACACTGTTCATCTTCTTCAAATACGGTTCATCTTCACCATCGACATTCCGATTCTTAATCAAAAGCTCTAAGTTTGCTTCTTCAAAATCAACTCCTCTTTGATTCACGACTCAAGTAGTATCAAAGTATCAAAGAAAGGTGAAAATTTGAATTGCGTGTAACCCTAACTGTCGAACTGTTACATCAAATCGAACTTAGTAACCTAGGTTATGAATCAGTTGTAAAAATAATCAAAATGCTCTTAAACCCTTGATAATTTCGACAAATGCTCACTGATTATTTAAGAAAACCTCAAGAAATTCAGTGTTTTTCTTGACAATTACGTCTGTGCGTGGAGTGTAAATGTCGAAATCCAAATGGTGAAGTAAAGAGATAATGTCAAAGAACAAAATGTGTTGTAAAATCAAGAAATGGTGAACTCATTGAGACTAATTATGCACACACTTCTGATGATTCAAAATTACTCAGAATCTTTGCACATGAAACAACAATTTTGACCAATAAAAGTCAAACAGTGATGAACAAGTTCTTAGGTGTTATGCATTGTTCTAATTCATATGCCTTGACTGCAGGACATAATGGCTAATCTCACATGGGGCAAACTCCATAATGTCAGCGGATTTCTAGACCCTGATGTAGCAGAAGCAGATGACTTAAGAGATATGATTAGATTTCTTCTAACCACTAGAGTTGCATATGCCATGACTGTCAGACCCATCATTTATGAGACTCTCATCAGGTCTTTTTGGGGAACAGCCCAAGTTCTTGAAGTTAATGGTGTGAGGACTCTAACTGGAAGAATAACTGATGATCACACTCTAGTTGTTACTGAGCAAACAGTGAGACAGTGTCTGCAGTTTGGAGATGATGCAAACACTCCTCTAGAGCTTGAAGATGACGAGATCATGAATTTCTTTGCAAACATTGGTTATGAGGGAGGATATGAAGGAAAGCAGATAGTAAAGGGATTGGTAGATCTGCAATGGAGGTTCTTAATTCACATGTTTCAACACTGCTTATCCAAGAGGAAAACTGGATGGAATGACATCCCAGTGACCACATCATCTGCCATATGTGCCTTATGCACCAACCAGCCATTCAACATGTCAGCCTACATATTCAATGGACTGGTATCCAACATCCAAGAAGGCAGAAGACACATGTTTTTGATGTACCCAAGATTCATTCAATGCTTCATCAATGAAGCATTTCCAGATATTGTGCCTACAGGACCAGTGATGGACATTCCTCACTATAATGCAAAGTCCTACAAGTATATCAAGAAGAGAGATCCTAGGAACTTCTACAGTGGAGCTTTCTTTCCTCTGCTGCCTTGGATGCAACAGCAGATAAATCAAGAAGAAGAACATGTTCAAGAGGCTCCTGCTAATGAGCCTATTCATGAAGAAGCGCAAGCTGCTCAATTTCAACAACATGTTGATGAGCATGCTGCTACCACTGAAGAGAGACCAGGATCAGTGTCACCACAAGGTGATGTAGGTGGTGATCTTCACACTGATCCTTATGTTCATGAAGCCGATATAGCCTCATCATCTATTCAACGTCCAATACCATCACCTCCCAGATCACAAATTCCTTCTCCTCAAACACAACACATAATATCTCCCCACATGTCTCCAGTTCACTCACCAATCACTCAACCCATCCATTCTCCCACTCACTATACACCTATCCCATCTCCACCTACGGCTGCTCCTTCAGAAAGTTATGCTGAATCAGGAGTAAACAAGCCTGATGAGAAGGATGAAATGATTTCTGCTCTACTTCAGAAAATTGCCAAGTTGGAGAAAATGCATAGTAGGAGATCAAATGTCCTACAAGATAGATTGTTGGAGCTGGATGAGAAGGAAAAGGAATTAAAAGAAGTGAAAGATTCGTATGAAAAGGAAAGAAAAGTAAAAGATGAAGAGATCAAAGTGTTGAAAGTAGCTCTTCATAGTTCAAGAGAAGAAATTAGTGGTCATGTGGACACCTTGAACATCCAAACTATTGCCATGATGGATCAAGAAGAGATAATAGAAGAACAGTCCAGTATCATCCTTGACCTTGAAAAAGAAGTAGAAGCTCTCAATAAAAGAGTCTCAGAGTTGGAAATGCTTGTGAGGTTAAAGCAAGAAGCTGAAAAAGATAAGGAAGATGAAGGAGATAAAAGCCATGACAAGAGGAAAAGAGATGATGACAAGAATGACAGTGACAAAGAGTCATCCAAAGACGGTGATGATGACTCACCTCCACACAAAAGGATGGAAATCTCCAAGGGTGAAAAGAAAGGAGAACCAAGTGGATCAAAGCACACATCATCTAGCATGGAGATGATCGTGTACACAAGTCATCCTGAAGAAGTTCACACTGAAGAAAAAGAGTTCAGTGACATGATGGAAGACTTAGATATGTTCTCTGCTGAAGAATATATCATTGATGATGAATTCTGGGACTTCATTGTGAATCAAAGTGCAGATGCTGAACCTTTTGTTGTCATACCTCAATCTCCAGTGCCAATTGATAAGGAGTTGAGTATGCAATTGGTTCCTGCTGTGTCACTATCTGATGAACAAAAAGAAATGATCAGAAATTTATGTGAAGAGCAGACACAAGAAGAAGAAAAGGCTGCTGCAGCAACTCACATTCCTGAAAGGGAACAATGTGAAGAAACTCCACCAGAAACTGACATGAATGAACCCTCTTCTGGCCCAAGCATGCAAACCTATGCCAGAAGAAGGAGCTATCTTGCTGCAAAGGCCAAAGGAAAGAGGCCTATGGTGGAAGAAGAACCAGCCAAAAGGAAACAAAAAGATGACCCAAGGAGTCTAGCTGCTATTGCTGGATTCTTGGATGAACATGAACAAGCTGAAGCCTTGTTAAAGAAGAAGGCAGAAGTGATTGACTTAGAAGAAGGTGAAATTCCAGGTGGATACATGGTTGATAAGCCAGTGATCAGTAAAATCCCTGTGAATGAAGAACCTTATGTTTCTGAAAAGACTGAAAAGGCCAACTCTGATAAGTTGATGAAGAAGGCCTTATTTTTGATTGATCATGGGTATGACCCTGATGAAGTATTTGGGATGACATATGAAGGAATGCTAGCAGAAGAAGAAAAGTTAACCAAGCTGCTAGATCCAACCTTTGAAACTGAGTATGAAAAAGCTCAATCTCCCAAAGCTTCTGAGGTCAAGGCAACAAAAACAAAACATGCTACTCCTCCTCGACCTATGTACCCTGATCCCTACAGCATGTCAGATAAGGAGATGAAGGATTATCTGTCTGCTCAAGGATTCACTAAAAGAAAATTGGGGAACATGAAAACCAATTCCCTAAGGGCTGCTGTCCTTAGGATGATTCTTGAAAAGAAAGACAGGTTGAAGAAGATGGAGGAGGAGATCACAAGAACCGAGCCCAGAACTAGAGTTTCAGCTCAAGAAATGAGCCTCACTCAGGGAGATCATGATTCCCTGGCACCCATTCTACACAGATACCCTGAATGGTTTGCTGAGCCTTCACAACTAGAACTACATGAAGGACTCACAACTGCAGAAATGATAAAGGGTGTGTCTACTCCCAAAGGAAAAACTGATCAGAAAATCATTGCTTGGAAGTATGACAGTGACTGGAATATGTTTATGGTGAAGAGAGTATCTGGATTAGTCCAATTCTTCACAGAGTACTCTGCTCTGGTGAACTCTCTGGAGATCCATGATCTGAAGGAACTTGCTAATCTGAGACTGATCAACCATGCAGCAATGTTCAGGGGATATGAATTTGAGGATATTCTAAGGATGTTCAAGAGAACTGACAACTTCAAGTCCTTAAAGGCAATTTGCATGAGAAAAGATAAATCATTTGTCAATCCCCTTGACAAGAAACAAAGAAAACCAGCAGAGGAAGTGGTATTTCCTGAGCTTAGAGTGAAACCCACTGAATCATTGAAAAGAAAAGTGGTTGCTGGTACTCACACTTCTATACCAATCTCAAATGTGTTTTATGATGAGAAGACTTATGAGATGGTGATTGAAAGGAAGTGGGGAGGAAAGGAAGGATCAGAAATCAGATTGTTCAGTGGATATGAGGTCAGACTGCTTGATGAGTCATACATCCAATACATATTCACAAGGCACTTCAGGGAGATCAGCAACAAGTTGGGTGAAGCTGATATGCTCTTCTTTTTAAAGTGCATTAAACTCCTGAAGTTGGCCTATGATCGAGTACTAAGAAAGAGAGATCAGAGAATGAGGAAGAAGACTCCCTTGCAGTTTGGGAACATTGTTAAGCTTGAAGTAGACGTGGATGGGTATCTTCTAATTCACAGAGATGGTCTGTCAACCGTAGCCATCTGGGAGCCCATCTCACTGAGGAAGATGCCTATTGAGGCATTGCACAATATGAGACATATGAAGATCCATGTTCTGAACAAGGAAAAACTAAGTGAAGCACAAGACTTCTCCAACATGATCAAGTCTCTTGTGGATCCCTCATACACTAATCCTCCTGCTGCACAAGACCCAGCAGAATCTTCACAACCTCATCCACCCTTAAACCCTTGAAGTACATAGGCTGTATAATCCTTAGGGGGAGTATTGTTGGACCCTGAAAGGATCATACATGCCAATTCAAGAGGTGGATGGTTGTTCTGCTGGAAATCTCCCCAAGTCCAAGAAGAAATGCGGATCAAGAAAATACAAGTGTCGGCTATCCGCATTTGTTAATGCGGATGCACAAGAACAAATGCTGACAAGTATTTGTTCATCCGCATTAACTAATGCGGATGTTCAGTAACAAATGCGCTCAGTGTTTGTTCATCCGCATTTGTCAATGCTGATGACCAAACACCAATGCGGAAGAATAGAAGACCAATGCTGATGAAGACTAAGAACAAATGCGTATGAAGACAAACTATTCTGTACAGTTAGGGTAGTTTAGTCATTTTGTACAAGCTGTAAGTCAGCCTATAAATAGATCAGAAACCTCGTATGTGAGGACACTTGAGATTTTAGACTTTGTACCTGAAAACTCCTGACACCTCTTATTGTGTGTTTGATCCGAGGTTGTCTTGCATTGTTACTGTAGCTTGCTAAACCCTAGCATTTACTTTGTAACAGTTCAGATAATCAATACAAGTGCATTTATGAGTATTTCAAGTGTTTAATGTTCATTGATTGTTTGATTCCGCCTCTCAATCATTGACTCAATCAACATATTCGATCCTTGTTGATTCACATCAACAGAGAATATCATTCTCAAACCCAGTCAGTACATCATCTGAGCAGCAATCTCTTCATCTGAATCTATCTGAGGAAGGTTGAATGATTTGAAAAAGCCATCGTAGTCGAAGAAAGACGACGGACCTTTTCCAGAGGGGGGATGGTTATCGTTGCACATTGACATTGCACCATACTTCTACCTGACCTGTTGAGTTGTTATAAACTCGTTTGTCTGGTATGATATATCCAAGAAAGATCCCCTGATCTGTTTTCTCACTGAACTTGCCCTACGGAGTTTTCTTCAGTAACGTGCATGGAGCTCCGAATGGTTCCAGATACTCCAGGTTCGGTTTGCGCTTCTGAAGCAACTCATAGCAAGTCTTCCCATGCCGCTTAACTACTAACACACGATTAAGTGTGTAGCACGCATTGCCAACAGCTTCATTCCAGAACTGTACAGGCAGTTTTGAATCTACCAACATCGTCCTTGCAGTCTCGATCAAGCTCCTATTCTTTTGTTCAACAACTCCATTCATCTGTGGTGTGTATGCAGAGGTGAACTGATGAAAAATTCCCTTTTCCTTGCAGAAAGCATCCATCCACTGATTTCTTGAACTCAGTTCCATTGTCTGAACGTACTTTCCTCACTTTCAGATTGTAGAGTGACTCCAGTGTTGTGACGAGCACCTTAAACGACTCAAAGGTTTCTAACTTAGCTTTCAGAAACATCACCCAGGAGAAACGTGAGTAGTCATCCGTGACTACAAAGCAGTACCAGTCTCTAGCGATACTCTTTGTGCCGATAGGACCGAATAGATCCATATGCAGTAGCTGCATCGGCATCTCGATAGAGTTCACCGTGCTTGGTCTTGCGAGACTTCCTTGTCTGCTTTCCCTTCTTGCACGAGACACAAAAATCTGGAAGTTTGAAGATCTTTACAGTAACTCCCTCAACTAGGTCGTTATGAATCAGCTGATTCATCTTCCTATGATTTTTGTGTCCCATTCTCCTGTGCCATGAGATGGTCTCCTTCTCTATTGCTTTTGATAAAAAGCATTGAACAGTCGACTCAGTAGTAGAAGCATTTGACATGTTCAAGACGTACAGATCGTTGTACCTTGATGCTGACATTAAGACCTGCTCCACAGGAATCTCTATCTCCTTCTTCAGAATGTAACACTTCCTATTGTCAAACATTACTTTGAAGCCCTTGTCACATATCTGAGAAACTGAAAGCAAATTGTTTACCAATTATTGAACATAATTCACTTTATCAAACTTTACCTGTCCATTACCTACTTCTCCTTGTGCGGTAATGTATCCTCCTTTGTTTCCAGTGAAAGAAACATGTCCCCCTTTAATTTGTTTGAAGTTGGAAAGGAGAGACTGATTTCCCGTCATGTGCCTGGGTGCTCCGCTATCTACTATCCATGTGTTGGTAGAAGCACTATAGCGGACAACCTGCACATAATAGAAAATAATTAGTTAAGGAGGGGGACCCAAGCCTTGACTGGCTTGGGTTTCCCAGAGGCATCACACATCACAAACTCAACCCACCCCTGACCTTTAGTAGTTGGAGAGACCTCATCCTTCTGTTTATCAACACTATTAGACACATCAGACGTTTTTGCTTTTTACAGACCATCCTTGTGTAAGGATTGTTTGTGGTAAACCGATGACTGATTTACAGTTTGAACTTTAGGTCTGTTTTCAAAAACAGGTTTAACCTCAGGCATCACAGACTCGCCAGTGACTTGTCTGTGGTGTTGTGGAGGGGTAAAAGACCTAGCAAGTGTTTTAGACCTAATAGGAGTTTTAGACCTAACAGGAGTTTTAGATCTCTATTTTGAAGAAAACTGTTTAACATCTTGATCTAGTTCAACTTTAATCCTAGGTGTCTATTAGCGAGGACAGTTTGAAGAGATGTGAGCTCTTTGTCCCCAAGTATAGCCTGATCTCTTGTGAGCTCTTTGTCCCCAAGTATAGCCTGATCTCAACAGGACTAGGAGATCTCTTGTGGGGTGGGGAGCACACTTCAGGTATGGGCTTTTTGGTCTCAACCTTTTGATTTTCACCTTATTTGACAAATTTTACTTGTTTAACATTTTTATTGCTTTGTCTTTTAAGATGATTGTGATCTTGCTTAACTGGTTTAGACTGAGTGGTTTTTGAAGTCTTAGGTTGTGTGATAGCAGATTTTGAAGCCAAACCAAGAGATTCTTGAACATTCTCTTCCACCCTGTTCTCAATGATAGTTTTATCCGTTGTGCCTGAAGTTGATGTCTTCTGATCAGCAACTGGAGGAGAAGGTTTAACTGCAGTGTCCAAATCACTGACCAGAGGAGTAGTCACCACATGGTCCTTGATGGGATTATTATTAACAGGTCTCTGTTTGGTGTTCAGGAGGATCTCATGTGGTGGAGGCACAACTTTGTAACCCAGCCCTTCCTTGATGTTTCTTTCTTTAACCATGTTTTTCAAGATGTGAGAGGAACTTGCTAAACTATGTAGTTTTTGATTTAAGGATTCATTTTCAACTTGTAAAATAGCTTTGTCCTTTTAATTTTCCTCAATTGTTTTTGAGTAAAACTTTATGTCATTTTCTTGGTTGAAAGCAACAACTTCAGTCTCTTTTAATTGTTTTCTCAACAAATCAATTTTCTCCTTAAAACTGCTTTCATTTTGATTTAATACACGATTAGCTTCAGTGCACGATTTTAAGTCATTTACTAAGTTATCATTTTGTTCTAATAACCTAGCAAATTTCAGATCAATGCTTTCCCTAAACTTATCACATTCAACACATGCATGTTTATCAAGGAGATCATCTTTCGATATCACTTGTGCAGATGTTAAGGTGCCAGCCATGAAAGCAGCCTGGGGTTCCTGGTGTGCTACAGATTCAGCATTTAGTTCATCCTCCACTAGTTGATCCATAGCAGCCAAAGTCTTATCCATATCAGCAGTATCAAGCTCAATTGAGTTCTCCCCCTCACTCGCTGAGTCTTCATTCAGATCATCAAACGATGCAATGTTAGCCTCACTATCAGATAAGAAACGGAAGGACCAATCTTGTCCTTCATCACCCTGTGTTACCATTTCTTTGGAGTCATGGCTGGTTGATGTTGACTTTGGAGTCTTGTCTTTATCCTGCCTGTTAAATGATGAGAGTGGGTAGCCATTTCCTATCTTCTCGGGTTTGACACACTCCCGCTTGAAATGGCCTTTTTCACCGCAGTTGAAACAGGTGACTTTTGAGTTGTCGAATATGAACGTTGTATCTTTAGTAGCCACCAGATTCTGTCCCATCTTTTTAACGAACTTCTAGGGTCTACGCACAGCACTGGAGAGAGCCCACATGATATCCATCTGTTCAAACTCTGTTTCATCAACCTGTTCATAATCTTCGTCGGCCAAGTGGCAGTTACCGATCTTTCCTGCAACTAACCCATCATAAGAATGTACCACAGCTGCAAGTTGATCCATATGCTCCTTAGCA
The DNA here is from genome assembly GCA_024085815.1 of Flaveria linearis. Classification (NCBI taxonomy): domain Eukaryota; kingdom Viridiplantae; phylum Streptophyta; class Magnoliopsida; order Asterales; family Asteraceae; genus Flaveria; species Flaveria linearis. The sequence goes on from CM044008.1 coordinate 53,749,460, forward strand.
ACTTCAACAGTTACGTTGCTCAAATTCTCTGTATTTAACTTCGTCGATTGAATTTCTGGAGCATTGAATTGAACATTTGATGATCCACCTGATTCACAGCTTGAGGATGTACTTGGGATGCTTGTAGATGTGTTAGACATGAAAGCAGTCTGCAAAGGTGCACTCGAAGATGTTGTAGTAGGAGTCACATTGTAGAGAGAAGGATTTTGAGTGTAGTTACCCTTCTTGGACTTGTACTTATTTCGAACCTCTTCTTCCCTCAACTTCAGAATAAAGTCGTTTATGTCCAAAGTCTCCAACACAGCATTATGTCTCAAAGTGGAAACAAATGAATCCCACTTATCAGGTAACCCATTAGCCAAACATGCCACCTTGCCTTCCATGGACGTTTTAACCCCATGAGTGTGCAGTTCACTCATCAAGTGATAGAAGCGGTTGATCACATCATCCAAACTTTCATTCCCAATAGACGAGAAGTTATCAAATTCTTTCTTCAACGCTTTCGCCTTCAATGACTTAAGTGTTGCATTACCTTCATATCGCTTCTCAAGAGCCTCCCATAACTTTTTGCACTGCTTGTGTTCTGAGAACTGATGGAAGATGTCTTTAGGAATGGACTGTGTCAACAATGCGTAGGCCTTCTTCTCAGCATTGTACGCAGTCTTTTGTGCCTCAGTCAAGCCACTGAGAGTCAGTGGAACACCATCAGCTCCGACGGGCAAAGTGTAGCCAGTCTCAATAATGTTCCATAGGTTTGTGTCTACTCCATTCAGATGAATCCTAAACTGTTGCTTCCGTTGAGGATAATCGTCAAGAGACAGATGCTTTGGTGGTTTGTTATGATTCCTGATCTCATTCTCCAAGAGCTATAGATTCTGGATCCTGGAGTCCTTCCCTGCTGAGAGTGCAAAGTGTAAGAGCCGGGAACACCATGTTTGATGAAATCAATTAGATATGAACACTCAAAGGGTAGGAGATGTATAATCATTGAGTAAACAAAGGGAAATTTATTGTAGAAACAAGAGAAACTAGAAGAAAGAAGGAATTGCATTAATCTAAATACAACCTCTATGGATGACATCTCCATGGAGGCTGCACACACATCAAGCTCACCAAATGATTACATTGTGAAAGTCACCAATGAGACGGGGGCTATCCTATCTATTTATAGTACATGACCCAAAACCCTAGGATGATGATAGCAAAACTAAATATTACATTATAAATAAAATGAAATAATAAAGTAGTTCCTATTTCTATAACTTGGGCCTTGAGTCTTCTTATTTGGTGAACTTGATCCCGGTGGGCGTTTGCAAGGAAATCTGTATCTTCTTCTCCCCCTCAGAAGATGCTTTTGCATTTCTTTTATGATCAAATTAGAATATATTTCATCTTTCCAAATCCTTGTCCCTTTGGTAAAAACACAACCCAACAAACTCCCCCTATTTGGTAAGATGAAATCAAATCCATGAAGATGCAATAGCATATGATGGAATCATGGAGATCATGTTCCTTTCACTTGCAACACTCTCTGTAGTAGGTTCTTGTTTTACAGATTATCTTCAAAGCAAGCATCAAACTACTCCAAGACTTTAATCAAACGTTTCACACTTCTATGTAACTCCCCCTAAGATGTAGCATCCACTTTCTTTTGATTCTTACCCTAGGAACCAAAAGAGTTTATTATTCCCAAACCCAAGGAATGTAAGAGCATAGGGTGTTTTTTCATTGTAAAGGGTAACCCAACCTCTACAATGAATGACATCTTCAAATAGTGATCAAAGGTTGAGCAAATCCAAGGAACAATCTTTGAAGAGATCCCACCAACCCACTCAAAATCATAGAAAATGAACTAGATTGAGAAACCATTGATTTTGAGTGTTACCACCGGTTGTTTTATGAAGGCATAGTCTCCTCCTCAATTGGTTCTTTTTGTGCGCCCACTAGAACCAAATTGACTCATGCCTTTATTCATTGTTTTCCCGTTGTTTCTGCTACTAGCTGTTAGAGGTAGATTGACAAGCACCTGCTGAAGGATGCAAAACAGATGAGAGTAACCACCCCTTTTACTGCTCTTGGCTTTCTTCTGGTCTAACTCAGCATAGCATAATATACAAGCAAAATCATCCCAAACTATATATAATAGGACCATGTACTCTGCAAGAAAGATACCCAATAATAAGAGAATACCAATTTCAACTTTAGATAAAAATCAAGCTCTGGCTTCTGCTAAAGTACTAATCACTGTTGAGATAATTTGAAACCTTTTCTGATGATATTTCAAAGCATCAGATCTAGGTATCTGCTAATTTGACACGGTTTGTCAGTGTCTGCTGATGATCAGAAACACAACTGCTGATGGGATCAATTTGTGAAACTACTCATGAATAACATATCCCAACTACTGATGTGAAAACATTCAACTACTGATGTTTGAAAGTCTCAAGAACTAATGAACAATTTTTACAACTACTGAGTAACAAATGTTCCTATGTACTGAAGAACAAGTGTTCACAAGTACTGAAGAACAAATGTTTTCAAGTACTGAAGAACAAAAGTTCACAAGTACTGAAGAACAAATGTTCACAAGTACTGAAGAACAAATTTTCACAAGTATTGAAGAACAAATGTTCACAAGTACTGAAGAACAAATGTCTCCATAACTACTGATGAGAACGATTTGCAACTACTGAAGATCAAAGTTCCCAACTACTGATGAATAAAAATCTCAACTCCTGATGAGAAAAATTCTTTGGGCATTTCATCAAACAGTTGGTGTGCAGACTTTGAGCAACAAATTTGTATATGAAACTTGAAAATTCAAGTTGCCCAAACGCACAATCAGCAAGAAAAAGAAGGTGTAGAACCAGATTTGCACCACCATATTCAGTTCATTAGTACAAGAAACCCATCATCTTTTGAACTATAAAATTTACCTGGGTTCATCTTGTGTTGTCTGAGCTCATACTGAATATCCAACAATTAATTCATAAGCACCACAGACCCATGAACAATTCACCAAAATTTGTAACTAAGTTTTGATAAGAAGGGGAGTATCAAAACTCACTAAATTTCTTCACAGGCAAAAGCCCCACAGTAGCAGCAAAATGTATCTCCAAATTGATTTAACAAATAGGAAAAGAGCATAGGAGAATCCTCGATTGTGAGATCGATCAGTTTAGAGCCTAGCTCTGATACTAATTGTAAGAGCCAGGAACACCATGTTTGATGAAATCAATTAGATATGAACACTCAAAGAGTAAGAGATGTATAATCATTGAGTAAACAAAGGGAAATTTATTGTAAAAACAAGAGAAACTAGAAGAAAGAAGGAATTGCATTAATCAAAATACAACCTCTATGGATGACATCTCCATGGAGGCTGCACACACATCAATCTCACGAAATGATTACATTGTGAAAGTTACCAATGATACGGGGGCTATCCTATCTATTTATAGTACATGACCCAAAACCCTAGGATGATGATAGCAAAACTAAATATTACATCATAAATAAAATGAAATAATAAAGTAATTCGTATTTCTATATTGGGCCTTGAGTCTTCTCATTTGGTGAACTTGATCCCGGTGGGCGTTTGCAAGGAAATCTTTATCTTCTGCTCCCCCTCAGAAGATGCTTTGCATTTCTTTTATGATCAAATTAGAATATATTTCATCTTTCCAAATCCTTGTCGTTTTGGTAAAAACACAACCCAACAAAAAGTTCTGTGTGTCCATGTGAATTAGTCTTAAAAATTGAAAACCAACTGTGTATGCGACTGGGGATGCGATTAGGGAACGACTGAGACTCAACTGGGCGATTGAGCTTAGTCGTGCGACTGAGTAGACGACTAGGACATTTGTGCGAGTGAACAAACCGACAGGACCAATCGTGCGATTGAACAAGCGACTGGGCCAATCGTGCGATTGAGCTGAGCGAATGGAGTTCAGTCGTCCGATTGAGTTAATCGTGTGACTGAGACAGCTGACTTCGAAATTTTTCATGCTTTTCACGCAATTCGATCCAAAAACACAATTTTGAAAACCCTAGTAGGCTGAGACTCAAAAAAGACTAACTTTTGAACACATGCACTCATAAAAACTACATTTTTAACCACAAGAACGGATCTTTTGATTAAAAAACGTTGAGTTTTGCAAAATCTTGATTGAAACCACGAAGAATCAAGAGCCAAAGCTCTATTATCACTTGTTAGGACCATGTACAGATGGAGTACTAACCGATTCAACGTGAAACCAGATCAAATAGTGCGGAATCCTATTTGATTGGTGATCCAATCAGCGAGAACGTTAATCCGATCAAAACCAACGATTAGAATACGTTAAGATTTGATTAGAATCAATCAGAAACGTCCCATGAAGTTGGAAGGGACTCTTTGGACGAACAGGAACGGCTAGGGTTGATAATTCTTGAAGTGTTTTTTTCCACGAATTAAGTGGTATTTATAGGTTACAGCTCTCATTCGTACGACTAAGCCATGCGTATGGCTCAGTCGTGCGACTGAGTCATACAATTGATTCATTCGTACGACTGAGTCAGTCTTATGACTCAATCGTGCGATTGAATCAATCACCTGGTTCATTCGTGCGACTGGCCCATTCGCATGGTCCAGTCGTGCGACTGAATCATGAGACTTAGTTAAACATATTCCAGAACCTTTAATGATACAGAACTATGTCTAACAATTGTAAACCTATATAACATGTTAATATAAGCGTGTAACAATAAATCATATTAATAGATATAATATTCAACAACCAATAAACATTCAAAGAAGAGTTTTCATTTCTTATAGCAAACATTACATAAGTGTTACAAAATGAAAGTCAATTACATTTGAGCTCACTAGAACTAGAATTAGGGACATGTGTACCAACAGTTCTTAGGCTATATAATAAAACCGTGACTTGGAACTATTATTTCAGTAGGTTTTGGTGTTATTAGATATACAAAGTGATGTTGATGACTGAAAATAATAAGAGTATGGACTTATAGGAATTTTGAGCTTATTTTAGGACCCGAAAGGTGGTAAAATGACTAAAAAATAAGAAAACTTAGGCTTTAACCATTTTAAAAATAATTACAGGTTCTAAAAGGGTTAACAATGAGTTTTAGGTCAGATTTGTTGATTAAATAGTCAAAGGACAATTTAATAGGAAATTTTAACTACAAACGCGTATTAACCGGGTGACGTTTTGATGAAAATCTTAGAAATAGTGGTATAAAACCAAAATCCATGGAAATTATGTTATTTCAGTAAGTTAAGTGCTATAAGACTAAGGTTTTGAAAAGTTGGTCAAACAAGTGTTAAACGGTCAATTTCGGGCAAAACGCGTTTAAACTGGTTAAACTTAAAAACGAGTCTTTCAACTAAACGAGGCTTAAAATATATTCTCAACAGATTTGAAACTTATCAAAAAGTGCTTAAAATGATATTTAAAGGCATAAGACTCAAAATATAGTAAATAAATACTTAACGGTTAAAAACCTTCGGTTTACCGTAACCGGTAACGTAAAACGTAAAAGTTCTAAACCCGAACATAAATTTTGAAAAATTGGGAGTTGACATATTTAAAATGAGTTACTTAACTCCAAAAATCTATTATTTTTCCATAAAAGTCAATAAATGGAAAGAAGCAAACTTTAGGGTAGAAAATGTAAATTTTGAAACTTGGAGGACTAAATAAACCCCTATAAACTGACCCCCTTGAACTAAAAACCATTTGGTGAACTTAAACTAACTTTTATAAATGATCCAACATAGTAAAACTTGTATTTTTCCTTAAGAAGCCCGAACTTACTATAAAAGGAAACTTTTTATACAAGCCTTAGCAAATCAAACTTTAGTTGGATATTTAACCTCAGGGCACACCTAGTGCACCATCCATAACCTTAGAATCAATGGCTTATCACTTAAATCTTGATGATAGGGTGCTAGACTGGAAACTTTTCCCGGTACACAAAGAATCCATTGCTTGAACCTTAAGGTGAGTTTAGTGATCCCTATTTTGACTACTGTTTTTGGGATGAAGCATGCTCTATTTTAACTGAACTATATCTGTGCTTTACATGTTGTTGTATGTTGTGGAAATATTGATACCTGCTGATACTTGCATCAAGATCATTAATTCTTGTGTGAATCGCGTATTTTATATGGGTAGATCTACTTCGGGAATCCCCCACACACAGTTCCTTCCATGATGAACGGGAACGTTACCACACTGAGATCCTGTGGGGTTGTTTATGGCATATAACAGGTTTTTATAAGATACTACAGTGAACCATCTGGCATGTATGGTACACTAGATTAAGGCCCAGTTCTTCCTTCGGGATTAACCGGTATTACTTAACTTTTGAAGAGGCCAGTTGGGACTGAGTGCAGGGTTGATTGTGATTTCCACAACAATAAAACTATGATTCTTTTAAATTAATTGTGGATTTATTGAATCCTTTTGTTTTTAAACTTTAAGCACTTGAACTCACCAACTTTTTAGTTGACACAAATTTTCTTTTAAGCAAGTTTTAGGTAATCCGTGATCGGAGTCTAGCTGTTGTAGAAGACGTTGACCCATGGCATATGCTTGTTATGTTTTTAAAACATTTGAAACAATTTACATTTGCTATTGATGAACACAATTTGTACTGATGAATTACGTACTTGTATTGGGGGCTAGACCTACTTCTTGTCCGGTTTTTTTTAAACATTAATGCCATGTGATGTTCTTTCCTTTTGTGCTCCTATGATGGTTTGTTTCCGTTGCCATATGTTGTTGCTAGTTTTTGACGTCCCACCCTCCCTGGGCCTGGGGTGTGACAGATTGGTATCAGAGCCAAAGGTTGTAGAGAAGTCGGGAATGCCATAGTAGACAATAGGCTACAACCCAAATGCCTTAGGACTGTCTTTGTGGTAAAGTGTTAGGATGATCGGGTTGGGTAAATTAATCATTACACTTGATTAACGTAATCATGAATTTACCGAACGCGTCATTTCCAGCATGGACCTTTAGGTAATGATTGGACCTTCTCTGTTTGAAACTTATGATTTCTGAAATTTCTTTGAAGTGGCTAAAGGTTTTCCTAGGATAAACTACCTTGCCTGTTATTATTTGAAGAAGCTAATGATTTCTTATACTATTGCTTATTGATACTTCTGGTGATGGATACTATTGGAATATCTGATACTATAGCCGTCACTACTACTATAAGTACTGTTAGTATTACAATCATGAGCTATGAGAAACCAAATCACTCATTATATTTCTTGTAGGACACCAAGACTATGGCTGACAAAGGAAAGGCACCAACATACCCAACTGACGGTATTGCACCAACTGGGAGCCTTAGAAAGGCAACGCCACGAAAGGAGTATGAGGAATACCTAAGGATATGCGAACGTCTAGGCTGGATATCAATTACATTTGACGACACTGAGTAGTCAGAAGACTCTTCCTCGACATCCCCTTCCAGGAGCTGCACGCGCTCCCACTCACCACATGTCGCAGCTCCTACCCACTCACCTATCCCACCCATCGGGGATAGAGGTGCACATGTTATCACCTACCCACGCAAGAGTGCGAGGCCAGTGGAAGGGGGTAAAGTGTATAAAGTACAAAAGTCTAATATTTTATGTTATAAATGGGTATGGCCGCCCATTTTGGTTACTTCAACCTCATTCTCGGCTGAAAAAGAAGAAAAAAGAAGAAGAACTCTCGGTTCTAGAGAGAGGAAGGAAGAAGAAGCTGTAAAAGGTGAGATTTCTTGAGTATATGTTCGGTTTTAGCCGAATTCATGAGTGGTTGACCGAATTCTTGATGTTTTAGAATTCGTTTTCGAGAACTTGAAGTTGAATTTGCTAGTGGAAGTGTTTAGCTCGAAGATCTGCTTCAAGGTGAGTTTCTAGAACCCCTCGTTTACTGATTTTCAATGTTTTCGGGGCTATTATGCATACTAAGTAAACATTTTGGAAGTAACCGTGGTTCTACAGCCTTATGTTCGAAAATGATGTATGTATGCATGTTTTAGAGTATGACTATGGGCTAGTGTAGATGTTTAGCATGTTTAGGTGCCCCTGGTATGTCAGATCTATGCTTGGGTAGTGTTAGAATGATAATCGGGTGGTGTTTGTCGCATAGAAAACATCTCAGAATGGTTATAATGGCCCAAAAGGGGGCATGCGCCTAAACAGTGTTCCCAACCACCCAAACAGTGCCCCAACCGTCTAAAATAGCCTTAGAATGTTTCAAAGTCAGACCGAAATGTCTGAATAGTAGCCAATGGTCTAGGACCTCCCCAGATTGGCCAAGAGTTGGGCCATGTGCCTGCATAGTGCCCAACCGCCCAAAAGGGCCATGCGTCTAAGTATAAATGATCAAGTATATGTGTCCATGCACCTGCATAGTGGCGAAACGCCCAAACAGGGTAGAAACGCCCAAACAAGGTAGAAACGCCCAACAGTGTCCATGCGCCTGCGTAGTGGCGAACCGCCCAAACAAGGCAGAAACGTCAAAACAGTGGCCATGCGCCCAGACTATTTTACACTTAGAATTTTTATGCTTATGGGCCTAAAAAGTCCCATGCACCCATCTTGGACTTAGGATTTTCTAAGTGGTTTTAAGGGGTAAAATAGCGAGATATGCCTTGTTATGATGTGATGACTTATGCTTGATGTGTGCATGGTGAGGTGATGAAATTATGATGTGTATATGTGCGAGAGATATGTTATCTTTCTTCGTCAAAAAGTTTTCAAAACGTATGTATTATGTTTTATAATACATTATGTATGACTTTACGTGGTGTGATGTATGAATGAATAAATTAACGAATGTAAAGTAATATGTAACGAAGTGAAAGATAACGATAAAGTACGAAACAAACGAATACGATAGAGTACGAAATGAACACATGAGATAATGGTGAACATGAAAGTGATGGATGACGAGATGCGTCTCGCATACCCCGGTATTGTGTCAGTCGTCGAACATGAGTTGGGGGTTTGATTACAAGCCCCGGCACAGTATCAGTCATTGGACATGAGTCGGGGGTATTGCATGAGACAAAATAGAGAGATGAGATCTTTGTCGCGTACTCCGGTACTATGTCAGTCTTCGGAAATGAGTCGGGGGTTTGTTTATCAGGCCCGGCACAGTATCAGTCTTTGGACATGTGTCGGGGGTATTGCATGAGACGAGATAATGAGGTGAGCGACTTTGTGTTGCAACAGACTCGGATAGAGTTCAATCCCTGTGATTGACTCGAAGGGAATCTTTGTCGCGTATCACGGTGTTGTGTCAGTCTTCGGACATGAGTCGGGGGTTTGTGTACAGGCCCCGACACAGCATCAGCTTTCGAGCATGAGTCGGGGATATTGTATGAGACAAGATTCGAGTAATGAAGAGTAATGAGTGAAGAAATAAATGAATGAAAGAATGATGATGAATATAATAATAATAATTATTATCAATATGTATGAATGATGTACGACAATCTGACGAATGTAATGTACGAAAAGAAAGTAAGAGAAAAGAAAGTAAAAGATAGTGAGAAGTATGAATGATAAATGAACAAAAAAGTAATTAAAAGAACGAAACGAATGAAGAACACAGATTGAGTGTACGTATGTTGTATGACCAAATGAATGTAAAGATAGTTTTAAAAGGAAATAAAGTATTTTATTATAAAAACTAGAACTTACTTAGCGTCACTGACTTTTGTATGCATGATAGTTGGCAGGTATTTTGTTGATGTGAGGAGTTACAGGCATGGATGCATAAGCTACTGGGAGTGTTTTGAGGCTGGCATCCATATTTTGACATGTCATTGTTTTTTGAGATGAAAACGAATGTTGTAATGTAATGGACGACATGTTTTTAGCTATTAATGAAAGTTTTAAATTCCCCTGCAAAATAAATGTACGTTTTAAAATGTTTTATATGCGATGAATAACCAGCTGTGAGGTGCCTGGGGACGGGGCCTTACAATATGCCAAGTTCTCCAAATGCGAATTTTGGATGTGAGAGATCCAATTTCTAGGGCATGTGGTAAATTAGAATGGGATTCAAGTTGACCCTTCTAAGATTGAGGCTATTAAGAATTGGAAAATTCCAGATCCCCCTACCAAAATAAGGCAATTCCTTGGATTGGCCGGATACTACAGAAGGTTTATCAAGGACTTCTCGCGCATTGGGCAACCGTTGACTGCTTTGACTAAGAAGAATACAGCTTTTGTGTGGGAACGAGAGCAAAATGAAGCATTCGAAAAACTCAAGGAAAAATTGTGTAGTGCACCTATCCTCGCCCTCCCAGGAGGAGTCAAAGATTTCGTAGTCTATTGTGACGCATCGCGTCAAGAACTAGGATGCGTACTAATACAACGCAACAAGGTAATTGCTTATGCATGAAGACTGCTGAACGATCATGAGAAGAACTACACAACGCATGATCTAGAATTGGGTGCCGTGGTATTTGCTCTCAAAATATGGAGGCACTATATCCATGGCACGAAGTGCATTATCTACACTGACCATAGAAGTTTGCAACATCTTCTGGATCAGAAGATGCTAAACATGTGCCAGAGAAAATGTGTTGAGCTATTGAATGATTACGAATGTGAACTCCGCTACCATCCCGGCAAGGCCAATGTAGTGGAAGATGCCTTGAGCAAGAAAGAAAGAGAAAAACCTCTTCGCGTCCGTGCCTTAAGGATGAGTGTGTACACCGACCTTATCGCAAGGCTGAAAGAAGCTCAAGGCGCAGCGTTAAAGGAAGATAAATTAGCAGAGGAAGTGCTAACAGGAATGGAGAACCGATTAGAGATGAGTAACGATGGTATATATAAATATGAAGGGAGAACGTGGGTACCGAAGTACTGGGGAATTAGAGAGGTAATTCTCGACGAGGCCCACAAATCTAAGTACTTAATTCACCTCGGAAGCGACAAAATGTACCAGGAAATAAAGGCACTCTTCTGGTGGCCTGGAATCAAGAAATCAACTGCTCTTTATGTCTGGAAGTGTCTGACGTGCGCCATGGTAATAGCTGAGAATCAAAAACCGTCAAGAACATTGCAACAGCCAGAAATTCCAGAATGGAAATGGGATAACGTTATGATGGATTTTGTTATAAAGTTACCCAGAATGTTTAGAGGTTATGATTGTATTTGGGTAATAGTGGATAGGCTAACTAAATCCGCTCACTTCTTGCCGATTCGAGAAGACTACGACCTAACGAAGCTGGCTCAACTATACATCGATAAAATAGTGACCAGGCATGGTGTGCCTCTGTCAATCATCTCTGATTGTCATATCCGCTTCACTTCTCATTCTGGAAATCACTCCAACAGGCTCTAGGAACCCGTCTGTATTTAAGCACTACATACCACCCATAAACTGATGGTTAGAGTGAAAGAACTATTCAAACTTTGGAAGATATGTTAAGAGCTTGCGTGATTGACTTTGGTGGGAACTGGGACAACCATCTTCCTTTGGTGGAGTTCTCCTATAATAACAGTTATCACGCAAGTATAAAGGCAGCTCCGTACAAGGCTCTATATGGTCGGAAATGCCGATCACCATTGAGTTGGAATGAGATCGGTGATAACCAAGTAATGGGACCCGACATCTTGTTGGAGACCACCAACAATATATTCAAAATCAAGAAGCGTTTAAGAGCAGCCAGAGACCGTCAAAAGAAATATGCTGACAGAAGACGAAAACCATTGGAATTTCAAGTGGGTGACAGAGTAATGCTGAAAGTAGCACCATGGAAGGGAACAGTGAGGTTTTGAAAGAAAGGAAAGTTAACCCCGAGATACATTGGACCATTCAAAATACAGGCAAGAATTGGCCCCGTGGCATATAAAATAAAGCTGCCTCATAAGTTAAGATACATACGTGACACCTTCCATTTGTAAAACTTGAAGAAGTGCATGGTAGACAAGACCATGTAGCTACCATTGAAAGAAGAAAGGATCAATAATAGGCTGAACTTCGTGGAAGAACCTATAGAAATCACTGACCGGTTGGTCAAGAAACTCAAACGAAGCCGCATACCCAAGGTCAAGGTAAGATGGAATTCTAGGCGGGGACCTGAATTCACATGGGAGCGAGACGATGAAATGAGAAAGAGTTATCCGCACCTCTTCAAACCCACCCATTCTGAATCTAATTGAAGCTAAAATTTCGAGACGAAATTTCCTAAACGGTGGGAGAACGTGACAACCGACCACTAGGTCATAACTCTAACCTTTATCAACCTGCATCATTGCCCATTCAAATAATATTAATGATAATATCATTGCCGATATTATTATTAGCATTTTTATTATTGATGTTATTAGTACCATTTTTATTATTTCATGTGCCTTTTGTGATGATTTAGCTAAGTTCAAGCTTTAACTTAGGGAAACTTAGTGTTTCGGGAAAGTCAATTAGTCACCCATGCAATTAAATCTTAATTGAAACAATTAAAAATATGTGTATACACACATAAATTCACGGTTAAGAACACCATATGCATGCATGATCATGCACAATACATATCAAGTAACTAAATTATACCACCTAATATACTACACTACACTACAAAATAATACTACACAATAAAATTTACCATTAAAATTAAATCAAAAACCCTCCCACTAGACTCTAAGCTCGGCCGCCCCCCTCTCCACCTATCCCCTCTCTTCTACACCACCAACTCTTCCACCCACTACCATTACATGCATTCCAATCTCACTTCACACACTCCTCTCATCTCTCCCTCTCCCTCTCGGTTTCTTCCAGTAGAAAACACACACAAACACTTTCATTTCTCTCCATTTCGAGCCTTGTGTTTCGAAGAACAACACTACATCTATCGGCCAACCTTCAAACCATCAAGAAAGTGCTATTTCGTGAGCTTTGGATGCTTGGTCCTTGTGGATTTGACTCCTTCAACAGTGTTTGAGGATTTCCAGATCATTGTGTCCTTCCACACTCCCCAAATCGTGAACTACACTAAGTGTAAGCATCAACACACCCGAAACAAGTCATAACATGTGTTTTCTTCACTTTTCTCATAAAAACCTTACCTTTCTTTGTTGTAGCAGAGACTTGTTGCCATCATCTTGTTCTTGAGGAGCTTTCAACTTCACTAAAGGTACCTCACATGTTATGTTGGTCGTTCTAAAGGTGGAACCCGATTTCCACCTTGAAAACCCTCTTTTTTGGGTGTTTTGCACCATCTAACTTGCATATCTTGTAACCCTTTGAAGCAAAGGTTGTAACCTGCTTAAAAATAGCTTTCTAACCTTATAATAACCTGTTTTAATTTGAAAACCCTCCCAACCAAGGATCATAACCTGCTTAAGAACGACTTTGGAACACCTTAATAATCTGATTTTAAAGTTACATAAGGTTTTGGTGATGTTTAAACATGCGTTATAACGTTTTACACTTGTGTAATGGGCATAAATGGTGTAATCACCATGTTCCAACTTGTTCTTAGGCTATATGATAAAATGGTGACTTGGAACTATTATTTCAGTAGGTTTTGGTGTTTATTAGATATATAAAGTGATGTTGTTGACCGAGAATAATAAGAGTATGGACTTATAGGAATTTTGACCTTATTTTTGGACCCGAAAGGTGGTAAATTGACTAAAAAATAAGAAAGCTAAGGCTTTATCCATTTTAAAAAGAATTACAGATTCTAAAAGGGTTAAAAAAGTGTTTTAGGTCAGATTTGTTGATTAAATAGTCAAAGGACAATTTAAAAGGAATTTTTAACTATAACCAGATGAAATTTTGAGGAAAATCTTAGAAATAATGGTATGAAACCAAAATCCATGGAAATCATCTTATTTTAGTAAGTTAAGTGCTATAAGACTTAAAGGTTTTCAAAAGTTGGTCAAATAAGTGTTAAACGGTCAATTCCGGGTAAAACACGTTTAAACGGGTTAAACCTAAAAACGAGTCTTTCAACTAAAAGAGGCTTAAAATATATTCTCAACAGATTTGAAACTTATCAAAAAGTCCTTAAAATGATATTTAAAGGCGTAAGACTCAAAATATAGTAAATTAATACTTAACCGTTGAAAACCTTCGGTTTTACCGTAACCGGTAACGTAAAACGTAAAAGTTCCAAATCCGAACTTAAATTCTAAAAAATTGGGAGTTAACAAATTTAAAATGAGTTACTTAACTCCAAAAATCAATTATTTGGCCATAAAAGTCAATAAATGGAAAGAAGCAAACTTTAGGGTAGAAAATGTAAATTTTGAAACTTGGAGGACTAAACTGTAAATTTTCCCAAACCCCTATAAACCGACCCCCTTAAACTAAGAATCATTTGGTGAACTGAAACTAACTAGTATAAATGATCCAACATAGTAAAACATGTATTTTTCCTTAAGAAGCCCGAACTTACTATAAAAGTTGTTGGTCCATTGGTGATCGATTTCAGTGCTAATGAATGATAAACACAGAGATATCCCACAAATATTGAATCAACAGAGCAAAACACAGAAATGAGTTTCAAAATATAACCATATGATCCAAACTCAATCAATATTTGTGGGATATCTCTGTGTTTATCATTCATTAGCACTGAAATCGATCACCAATGGACCAACAATATGGTATCAGAGCCTTTGTGCTCATGATTTGTTGAGTTTTTGGGGTTTTTGAGGTGGTTTGAAGAAAAAGTTTACTGTTCCATTCGATTTTAATCATCCAAGTGTGTTTTGCTTTCAAAAATCCATAGAAAAACCATTGTTCTAGTTGTAAGGAGATATCCCAATCATCCAATCACTAATTCATAGTGATTTGGATGAGTTCAGAGTGATTTTATGACCGAACAGGAGTGTTTGTTCACCGGGCGAATCTATTGATCCTTCAGCGAATCTGTCACCTTCCCAGCGAATCTATTTCTCCCTGTGGTTCTAGCGAATCTGGACTTACTGAACGACAGTTCACCTTTATTGCCTAATTCTCAAGCGAAGATACTGTCGAATTTACCACTAGAACGAAAGTTCTACTAGTTCTGCGAACTTGTTGAGCAAACCAGAGCTTCCATAGCACTGATTCGAGCGAATCTGTTGTTAGTTTGGCAAGCGAATCTACAAGCGAATTTACCAGCGAACTTAACAGCGAATCTATCAGTGAATCTGATTTCTGATTTTATCATGTCTACTTCAATCGTGAATGTGACTGATATGGAGTGTGTTCAACAGAACAGACCACGAGGCTTATCAACGGTGAGAATTTTGAGGACTGGAAACGTTGCTTGAAGGCATTCTTCTTCTACACAGATCATGGTCAGTTGGAATCTATTATAAATGGTCCTCACATATCAACAACAACTGTCGGATCTGTTACTTCACCAAACCAGGATACTAGCACTTATACTGAGATTGACATTAAGTTGCTTGATCGAGACAAGAAGGCTCTTAGAACTTTGATTCTGTGTCTGCATCAGGATATCTATAACAGGTTTGCTGAACACACTACCGCTAAGGCATTGTATGATGCGTTATGCGAGTTTTATGATGGGAACGAAGATCTGAAGAAAGACAAGAAAGCTCAAGCTCAGAAGGAGTTTAACTTATTCGTGGGATACAAACATGAGACACTTACTGATATAAAAAACCGCTTTCTGTCCATTTCGAGCAACCTGAAGAGGTATGATGAACAACTTGGCAATCATGAGCAAGTGAGTAAACTGTTAGACTCTCTCCCTGCTCAGTGGAGTCTGCAAATCAAATTCCTCAAGCAAGAAAGGAACTTTGTTGATTACAAGTTAATGGATGTTATCAACAAGTTAAAATCATTTGATCTTGATGTGAAGAGAAGAGAGTATAATCAAACCATGACGTCTCCCAATGTCCCTACTCAAAATGCTGCTTTGATTTCATCCGCTGCAAACTCTTATTATTATAGTGCAGCTTGTGGGAATTCATCTGGTAATGGTGGCTTTGTTAACTCTGTGTATGGTAAAAATGTCAATTCTGGTAGTGGTTCCAAGGATGCTGGGTCAAGTTCAAATGCCTTAGTTTCCACTCAAATTCCACATGATACTATGGCACTGTTTGGGTTATTTTTAAACAGTTATGAGGCTTTGATTGCTGGAGAATTGAAGGGACGAGGTATGACAGTGGAAGACATGTATCAGGTTGATCCTGATGATCTTGAAGAAACCAACATTCAGTGGCAAATGGCCATGCTTACTCTTCGTGCTAGAAGGTTTATGGAGAGAACCGGTAGGAGAAATTTTGGAAACCAGAGTCAGAACAATGCCCTAGGATATGATAAATCTAAGCTCAGGTGTTTCAACTGTAAGCAGCTTGGTCATTTCAAAAGAGAGTGTCCTTCTCCCATTGTCACCGAACCTGTTAATTCTGGAAACTCAAGAACCATTCCAGTCATGGACGAAGTTGAAGAAGCCAAGCCCAAGAAAGAAACTGCTCTGTTGACCAACTTTGATTGGAGTGCAGAAATTGAAGAATCAAAGGAGGAAATCAACCATGCTTTGATCGCTGAGATAGTGGAGGAACATGCTCTTGATGATTGGTACATTGACTGTTTTGATCCTTTCAAGGAGTTCTATGGTGAAGCTGATATTGATGTCGATTGCAATGGTGAATCTGAGCTAATCCAAAATCAAAAAGATAAGGAATGTGCTGGTGTGGTTCAGAAAGCTGTGGTTCAAGAAGATATGGTTCACACGGGTTTGGTATGTGAACCTATTAAGGAAGAGGTTGAACTGGTTCATGAATCTGCTGCAAAGGAAGCTGGTGAATAAGAGGAGCTAAACATGGAATCAATGATTGAAGAAGCCAAGAAAGCAGCTGTGGAGGAGTACAAAAGGAACACTCCTTATTGCCAATGTGATCGTGCTCTCGCGGCAGAAAAATTGGTAATGGGTTTTCCTTATGATATTGTTGAAGACATGTGTTCCTCCGCATGCAAAATCCGTTTAGTCGGTATATATAAAGCTAACAGGTTACTTATAATGAATGAAAATGAATTAAAGAAAACCAACAAAGAGCTTAAACAAAATGAGTCAAAGTATTTTGTCAAATTAAGAGAAGCTTTGAAAGAAAATGAACACTTAAAAAGGACACTTTTGGAAAAGAACTGCGAAGTTAACTACATAACTGAACAAGTTACACTCACCAAATTTGAAGTCAGAAAACATAAAATAAATTAGAACAGTGGTCACTTTCGAGCATGAAAATGATGCATAGGTATATCCTCCACCTAGTACTTTCTGTTATTATCCTATGCCCACTCCTCATCCTTCAAATGAGTTGATACAAGAGATTATACAGAATGATACTAACAGCTCTATTGCAGGTTTAGAAGGAGATAATTCTAAGGAATTGTGAGAAGGATATGATTATGGTGGCAGTAGTGGTCTTGGCAGCTCTAGTAGTCATAATTTTAATTCCAAGAAGTCTGTTGTAGACATTAGCTTAAGTAATCATTTTGTCTCTAGTGGAACTATTTTAGATTCAAACTGTGGGGCATGTAATAGTAACTTAGGATGTTCTGTTTCAGACACTTGTGATGACATGAATGTTTTAAATTCCTTATTTGATGCTAATGTGTGTATGAATGATGAAGCTCAACTTTCAGGTCATGTCTTTGAATGTCAGACAAAAAGAAATTGCTTTAACAAATTCTTCTCTCATCCAATTCCATCTTTCACACCGATAAGGATTTCAAAACCAAAAGATAAAGAAATGTCTTCTTCCACTGAGAATAACAAGGATAAAATTGATCAAAATCAGTTAAAGAGGAAGTCATTACTGGGAAGTCAAAAGAGCCATATGACTTGTACAGTGATTCAGATTCAAAATTATCTGAATGTGATGAAGAAATATCTATTGATAGAATTCCTTCATCAAATTGTTCCAAAACAAGGTTGAGATCTCATTGTTTTAGATGTGGAAAGGATAATCACTTAATAAAGCAATGTCCTGAATCAGGTGGTAGTAATATACAGACTAAATTTTTTGGAACTAGATTGACAGATTTTATGAATGGTTTCTTTTGTAGAAGAACTGTTACACCAAGACCTAAGTTCACTAACGCTTGGGTCCCAACTTCTAAAGTCTAACCATTTTTTTAAATGTCAGGAACATTCAGAGGCTGCTGTAAATAGTTATTGGCATGTAGATAGTGGATGTTCCAGACATATGACTGGGTTGAAGGACCTGCTGACAAATTTTAGAATAATTGATGGTGGCTATGTTGCTTTTGCTTGAGACAAGAATGGTGGAAAAATGATTGGCCAAGGAGATGTCTCAAATGGATCCCTTACTTTGGAGAAGTCAACTATGTTCCAGAATTGGCATTCAATCTTCTCAGTGTATCACAAATCTATGATTAAAATATTCCCGTGATGTTCCTTGCCAACGAATGTCTATTCTTAAAACCAGAGTTCTCTATCCCTGAAGAAATGGTGATCATGCGAGCTACAAGGAGAAATGATACCTATTTGTTAAATATGGGATCAAAAGAATCATCTTCCACCGTGACCTGTCTTTTATCAAAAGCTTCTTCTTATGAATCTTTTCAGTGGCATAGAAGATTAGGGCATATCATTTTTAAATTGATAAATAAGTTAGTTATGAACACTTTGGTCAGGGGACTACCACTAAAAGATTATTCTGTGGTAGAAAAATGTATGGCCTGTGCAAAAGGAAAAACAGCACAAAAGGCCACATAAACATAAAATTCAAAACTCGATTTCACATCCCCTCGAATTGTTACATACTGACTTATTTGGCCCTATCAGTGTTAAATCAATTGCTAGGAAATCTTATTATCTTGTTGTGACAGATGATTACTCAAGGTTCTCTTGGGTTAGATTTCTGACTCACAAAAGTGAGACTGCTGAGGAGTTGATGAAGCTGATTCCGCTGATTGAGGTTCTTGGGAAAAGGAAGATTCAAGCCATCAGGAGCGACAATGGAACAGAATTCAGAAACCACATCTTCAATTCATTCTATGAGCAAAGGGGTATTCTCAGACAGTTTAGTGCTGTCAGAACTTCTCAACAAAATGGTGTTGCTAAACGTAAGAACAGAACACTAATTGAAGCAGCTAGGACGATGTTGATCGAGTCAAAGCTTCCGATTATCTTTTGGGCCGAAGCAGTTAATTGTGCAGCTTACGTTCTGAACTGGGTATTGATCGTCAAGAGCAAGATGAAGACATCATATCAGCTGTTCCGAGGAATTAAGCCTCTCATTGATTTTATGCGCCCTTTTGGTTGCTCTTGTACTCTGTTGAATACTCAAGCCCAGAATACGAAGTTTGGTGCCGTCTCTGATGAGTGTTTCTTTGTTGGGTACTCAGAAACACAAAAGGCGTATCGTGTGTATAACAAACGGTCGCGGATAGTGCAAGAGTCCTACTATGTCGACTGGCAAGAATCTAACTCAACAAGCATTGGAAGTGAGCCTGCATGGTTTTATGATTCTACCACTGTCTTCAGATCATTCAATTTGCCAATTCACGATGATGATGACGTCATTCCTCACTCTTCTATGAATATTATTGCACCACAACCGTAACCGTCTGCCACATCATTACCACCCACTTCATTTGATATCCCATATCCACCACCTCCACCATCTCAACCATCTTCATCTGATCCTACAATCACATCTACCATTCCATCCACATCTTCATCCATTCCAAATCCCCCTGTCAATCCAATCTCCGCGAATTCATCTCTTCCTTCACAACCATCCACTTTCGCATCCACAAATTCATCTCAACAAAACCCTTTATTGCTTAACACTAATTTTAAAACCTTGAAAGATCATCCTCATGATTACATCATAGGATCTATCACAGATGGAGTAAGGACTCGGAGTCAGAGTGGGTTGATAAATGAGTGCCTTTATGCAGCTTTTCTATCCCAGATTGTTCCAAAGAATTACAAACAGGCACTTGAAGACCCAAGTTGGGTGGAATCTATGCAGTCTGAGTTGCAGCAGTTCAGAAAGTTGAAAGTTTAGGAGTTAGTTGATCTTCCTATAAACAAATGCCTTATTGGTACCAAGTGGGTATTCCGGAATAAACCAGATGATCGTGGTGATGTTGTCAGAAACAAAGCCAGATTGGTTGTTTAAGGATTTGCTCAGGAGGAGGGGATAGACTACACTGAATTGTTTGCTCCAATTGCTTGGATCGAAGCCATCAGAATTTTTCTTGGACATGCAGCAAACAAGAATTTTAAAGTTTTTTAAATGGATGTGAAGTGTGCATTTTTATATGGAGACATTGATGAGGAGATCTATGTATGTCAGTCACCAGGTTTCGAGGATCCAGATTTTCCAGATAAAGTATACAAGCTAGACAAATCTATGTATGGGTTGCATCAAGCTCCCCGCATCTGGAATGAGACCTTGACACAGTATCTGCTCAGCAAGGGTTTCTCTCGTGGAACTATAGATATGACACTATTCAAGAAGGAGGTTGATGGTGAGATGCTGATTGTTCAAGTGTACGTAGATGATATTATCTTTGGATCAACAAATGAAAAGCTGTGTAAAGAATTTGAAGAAGTGATGAAGGATCGCTTTGAAATGAGCATGATGGGGGAGATGCGCTTCTTCTTAGGGTTGCAGGTGGAACATAAACCTGAAGGTATTCTTATTCACCAAGAGAAGTACATCAAGGAAATCATCACAAAGTTCGGCTTGGATGATTCAAAGCCAGAACTTACTCCCTTCACTGCTCAGACATGCTTGTCTCCTGATGATAATGTGAAGTCCGTGGATGCTCATCGATATCGCTCGATGATCGGATCTCTCATGTATCTGACCGCAAGCCGTCCAGATATCACATTTGCCGTGTGCTACTGTGCTCGTTACCAAGCCAATCCCAAAGAATCACATGAGCTAGCGGTTAAACGCATTTTTCGTTACCTTAAGGGTTCCTCTCGTTTGGGGCTTTGGTATCCAAAAGGTGGGAATTTTGATTTACATGCTTTTTCTGATAGTGATCATGGTGGTTGCAGGATTAACAGAAAGTTGGCCACCGGTGGATGTCAATATCTGGGTGACTGTCTTGTTTCGTGGCAAAGCAAAAAGCAAACAACAGTGTCCTTATCCACGGGAGAAGCTGAATATATCGCTGCATCAGGCTGCTGTTGCCAAGTGCTCTGGATTCAACACCAGATGATGGATTATGGCATCAATTTCCTCCACACACCGATCTTCTGTGACAATAAAGCCGCTGTTGGAATTGCCAAGAATCCAATTCATCATACTCGAACCAAGCACATCGAAATAAGAATTCATGCCATCCGTGACGCCCAGAAAAAGGGATTTATTGATATCATTCCCATTGAAACAAGAAAACAAAAGGCTGATCTTTTCACAAAAAACTTTTGATAAACCACGTTTTTATGAACCGATCTCCATGTTGGGATTGATATCTTTCTGACAAATCTTTTCCCGAAAATAAAATTTGTTTAACTTGTATATATGTACATATTTGCTTTCTAGTCTTGTTATTCTTGTCTGCCTTGAAATTCTTATGTCCCATATCTCTTTACTTTTCTCTTACTTTAATTGTTAAGAAATCATTAAAAAAATGGGGAAATTTTCTATTAAGTAAGCTATTAAATGAAAATTTTGGGGGAGATATTAATGCTAATAATAAGTCTTTTAATTTTTTTTATCTATCAGGAATTCAAGAAAATGAAGTAAGCAAGAGGGGAACATTTTATGCTGGGCTATGCGTGGTAGACTCATCCCAAAAACAAAGTAAACAAGTGATCATGCAGCTAAATTAAAAATCAAAACTCAGTAATAAGGATTATCCTTATGATATTTTGGTTTGCACAAAGATACAAGTCTTGTCTAAAACTTGGTTTAGAGTTGCTAATTGATATCTTGCTCCTGTACTGAATTTACTTTTGGGATTAGGTTAGCGATGTGAAGCTTATGGTGTTTCCAACTGGGATGGTGACTCGGTGATAATGCCCTCTAAGTCAAACATTAAATAATCTCAATATCCCATTATTGTATATACATTCATACATTAGATAGAAAAAGATGTGTGTTTATCTCCTCTGCTATGCGAAAGCATTGACCTGGAGTGATGATCTTCTCTGCTATGCGGTGGCATTGACCTGAAGCTCTCATCAACACGCCTAGATGATCTTTTCTGCTATGCTAAATCATTGACCTGAAGCTTTCATCATTTAGTTATAGGTTAAGTCTGCGTCTCATGTGTATACCTTGCATTTATGTGTGTCTGCATCTGTACATTATAGTGTCCCATATGTATATTATGCTAGTTATTGTGGTTGCATTTAAGTATATTCAGTATAGTGATCAGGAAAAATTAATGATTATGCTCAATAAACCTTGATAACGAGACTAGTTCTTTATCAATTATCAGTGGGGACCAAGTTGCTGAGTTACTAAGACAATTCAGAACATGATAAACAGTTGCAGATCACGAGTTGAAAAGAACAGGGAATGGGTTTAAGCGGACAAACATATTAGCAATCTCGTTAAGTCATGACCCCTGTGAAAAACTTCGAGAAAAAGATGATATTATATCCTTTTACCATTTAATTTTATTTTTTATTCCTATTTTGTTTTTAATTTTATTTTAATTTTAGTCTTATTTATTTTCATGAGTTTTGATTTCATGGGGCAATAAAGTATTCAAAAGGCAATTTTCTTATTTTATTTTATTTTATTTTAACTTATTTCATTCTTATTTATTATTATTGTTATTTTAATTTCTTAATTTTAATCTTATTTTAAATTTTGTCTTTGAGTCAGGTGAAATTAAGATTCGCCAGAGCGAACCTATAACTTCGCCGGTAAGCTCGACCAGTTGTAAGTCAAGCGAACATGTTGATGTTACCGGGCGAATCTATAGATTCGCTACAGCGAATCTATGTCCTATAAAACGCACAGTGAAAGGGAAATTCCACATAGTAACTCAAAAACATAAGACCCTCGTTCATAGTGCGAATTTCAGATTGTCTTTTCAGTGTTGATTCCAATACGTGTTGTTTGCTATAAAGGGTAAGGTGGGTGTTGCGAACAATGTTAAACGATTTAACCGGTGTATTTTACTTCGCATTGTGAGATTTAGCAGGTTCGCTTGGGTTAGGGTTCGCGAACCCACGTCCAGTGAATTTGCTGATCTTCATACGAATCTGAACGAAAGTTCACTTGAAAAAACGAGAGAATTTGTAGATTCACCCAGCAACTTTGCTTGTTCACTTGAACCGAGCGAAATTATAAATTCACCCTAGCGAACTTAATGTTTTCAGCGAATTTGAACTAATAGTCACTTAAGTTAAGCCAAATTATAAATTCACCCTGTAAATTTGCTGATGTCAAGCGAAATTGAACGAAAGTTCACATGAACCGAGCGAATCTATAGATTCACCCCAGCGAAATTATTGTTTTTCTGGCGAATCTATTGATTCACTTCAGCGAATTTATAGATTCACTTCAGTGAATTTATATTTATCATGTTGTATACCTACACTTTTCTAATTTGTTTTCAGCAATCATGGCTAACCTCAAGTTTGATGAAAAGAACAACACTGTAGCTCTTTTAGATGAAGATAATCCTAAAGCTGCAGGGTTCAGAGGTTGCATAAAGTGGCTGAAACAGTCTCCAATTCATTATGCTATCACTCAGTCACCGTCTATCTACGTCTTGCACATACAAGATTTCTGGAGATCAGCCAAGCTGGATGTCAAAGCCAATCCAATCTGCATTCGAGCAAGAATAGGAGGGAATGATATTGCCATTACTGAAGAAATCATAGCCAGAGTGCTTCGTCTAGAAGGTGATCAGGGAGACGAAGTAGAGCTTTCTAAAAATCAAGTCATTGAAGGATTCAAAAGCATGGGGTATGAGGGACAATCTTTTGGTTCAAAGAACGAGATAAAGAAGTCCATGCTATCTAAAGAGTGGAGATACATAGCTCACATATTCATCATGTGCTTAGATGACAGGAAGGGAGAATCAGATGGTCTCAACTTGAGATAGGCCAAAGCAATGGTGATATTTTGCAGAGGCCAAAAGGCAAACATAGCCCGACTGATTTTTGAGTGCATGTGTCATAAGTCATGGCAGTTAAGAAGGAGAAGTGGCTTCTGTATCCCAGATTTGTTCAAATGTTAGTTGATGATTTAATTCCAAACACCCCAAAGCATGGAGAAATAAAGAAACTTGCCCTGATGAGCACCAGGATATTTGCAGACTGTGCTTCTGCAAGACGTGGCTTCAGTGGGAAGATTACCCACTTATGGGAAACATGTATTCAGCTGAAAGATGGGCATATATAAAGAAAGTGATAGAATCAGAAGAAAAGAGATCTATGGAGAACTGGAAAAAACAAGAGGAAATTGTTAAAAAGAGGAAAAGGTATGCCAAAGAGAAAGAGTATGACTTTGAAGATGAGATTGAGGTGGCAATGCAAGAAATGAGAGTTGACAAGGAGAGGAGAACAAAGAAGAAAGCTGAAGAAAGCATTCAAGATGAAGCATCAAAGAGGCAAACAAAACACAAGCATCCGGCATTCACAGAAAACCCTCCAAGAAAAGATGCAAGATCTGAACTTGACCAAGATGTAATTAGAAACGTCAGTGCCTCTGTGGCCAATGAGCTGAGCATGGTGAAAACCAAAATGATAAACCTAGAGTTGAGGGAGAAAAATAATGATGATATGATTGAAGGCTTGACAAAGATGGTGATGGATCAACAAGAATTGATCAAGACACTGTTCAAGGAGATAAACTCTCTTAAGGAAGCGGCTGGCCTGCCAGATGTTAGATCTGAAGAGGAACTCAATGACCTCACTGATACCTCCAAATACGCATGTCTGAAGGTGGGGAGACTTTTTGTGGCAGGAGAGGCCCAAGTTCAGCAGCTGGTACTAGTAATGCTGCAGGATCGAGTCAAAGGAAGGACAAAAATAAACAACCTGTTGATGCTAAAGGAACACAGGGTGAGGATGATGATGTTGAGATTGTGGATGCAGATTTTGTGGATTTGGGGCTTGACATTGAGAAGGATTTAACTGGTGAGGAGGTTGTGGGGGAGAAACAACGAATGGAGAAAGAAAAGGGAACTGAGATGAAGTTAGTGGATGAAGAGGAGGAAGTTGAAGAACAGCTGGTGGATTACAGCTCAGAACCTGAATTTTATGAGGTAGATGAACGTCCAGTGACCTATGTGACTGAAACTGGGTCATCTGAAACTGGAACGGTGGAGTTAGATCAATCTGATTGGTTTGTTAAAGAAAAGGTGGGTGAAGAGATAACTCCACTGTTCCAGAACATCAGAAACCCAATAAGGAAAGAGAGTGACAAGAAAATCTTTAGCTGGAAATACAACTCTGAGCTCAAGTTGTTTATGATCAAGAGAAGGAGAGGGGGAATCTCATATGTTCACAAGAGAAAAGCTTTCAAAACTCTCCTAAGATGGGACTTGAGGAGATTAGCAGAGATTCCTTTACTTGGAGCTGAACAGAGTGAACGGGCCAAGTTGCGGTGGTGGATGAGGCTAGTGGTCTGGAGCTAATGCCGAGGAGCAAACCGTGCAAGATCAGGAGGAGGTTATAGTTGAAGATTCACCAGATCGAGAAGTGAATGAAGCTGGGTTTGTTGAGAACTTTATTGTCGATAGCGAATCACAGGCAGGATTTGAAGATGTTACTAATCCATTGGCCGGAATTGAGTCAAGGGCAGGAGCTTTCATTGAGAATTTGAGGCTGAAGTTGATGCTGAAACTGGAGCTGACTGAGAAGATCCCTCTAGGTGAGGTCCAACCTAGGGGGAGTATTGATGATCTAGATAGGTTGGACTCACCTAGATTAGATTTGATTATTTTGTCTTTTATGTAGTAGGACAAATGTTAGATGATTTACATTTATGCCAGTAATGTCTAGTTGATTTTATCTTTGTTTCGCATTGACCCAGCGAAACTATGAGTGAATCTATAGATTCGCTCGTAGTCAGCTGATAAAGGTCACCTGACGAAACTGTTGTCCGCTACCGGGTGAAATACTTTCTGGTCAGGGTAGTTTCGCTCTAGCGAAACTACTAGCGAATTTGTCACTGTTTATATATGTGCAACTCTTGTAACTTTGGAAGCAAGTTTTGCCAAACCTAATCGAAATATACTTTTGGATTACTGTGATCATAGCATGTTTGGGGCTTGAATTGCATTTGTTTTCACATCTATAAGCCTTATTTGTTAGTATTGATTGAGTTTGGATCATATGGTTATATTTTGAAACTCATTTCTGTGTTTTGCTCTGTTGATTCAATATTTGTGGGAATTAAACTTTTTATACAAGCCTTAGCAAATTAAAGTTTAGTTTGATATTTAACCTCAGGGCACACCTAGTGCACCATCCATAACCTTAGAATCAGTAGCTTGTCACTTAAATCTTGATGATAGGGTGCTAGACTTAAAACTTTTCCCGGTACATGAGGAATCCTTTGCTTGAACCTTAAGGTGAGTTCTAGTGATCCCCCTTTTTACTACTGTTTTTGGGATGAAGCATGCTCTGTTTTAAGTAAACTATATCTGTGCTTTACATGTTGTTGTATGTTGTGGAAATATTGATACCTGCTGATACTTGTATCATGATCGTTAATTCTTGTCTGAACCGCTTGTTTTATATGGGTAGATCTACTTGGGGAATCCCCCACAAATAGTGCCTTCCGTGATGAACTGGAAGGGTACCACACTAAGATCATGCGGGGTCGTTTATGGCATGTAATAGGTTTTTATAAGATACTATGTTGAAGCATCTGGCATGTATGGTACGCTAGTTTAAGTCTCAGTTCTTCCTTCGGGATTAACCGGTATTACTTAACTTTTGAAGAGGCCAGCGGGACTGAGTGCGTGGTTGATTGTGATCCCCCACAATAATGAAACTATGATTCTTTTAAATTAAATGTGGATTCTATTGAATCCTTTTGGTTTTAAACATTAAGCACTTGAATTCACCAACTTTTTACGTTACACAAATTTTCTTTTGAGCATGTTTCAGGTAATCCGTGATGGGAGTCTAGCTGTTGTAGAAGACCTTGACCTAGCTCTATGACCCATGGCATTGGCTTGTTATGTTTTTAAAACATTTGAAATAATTTACATTTGCTATTGATGAAAACAATTTGTACTGATGAATTATGTACTTGTATTGGGGGCTAGACCTACTTCTAGCCCGGTTTTTCTTTAAACATTAATGCCATGTGATGTTTTCTCCCGTTTGTGCTCCTATGATGGTTTGTTTCCGCTGTCATATGTTGTTGCTAGTCTGTGACGTCCCACCCTACCTGGGCCCGGGGTGTGACAAAATAAATTCAAGAACAAAATCCTTGATGCATTTTCTGATGAGAAAGGTATTATAAGACAATAAAGTACTCCTAGGACTTTGCAGCAAAATGGTGTTACTGAGAGAAGAAACACGACACTTATTGAAGCTGCATGAACCATATTATATAACTCCAAACTGCCCATCATCTATTAGGCAGAGGCAGTTAACACTACTTGCTATATGTGGAATAAAGTTTTAGTACTTAAGACTCATGGTAAGACTACTTTTGAGTTGTGGTACAAAAGAAGACCTTTCATTAGTTTCCTAGGATCATTTGGATGTCCTTACACCATCTTGAATAACAAAGATCGGATAGCCAAATGTACTAAGAAATCAAATGATCAACACCTTATTGGATACTCTTCTCACGCTAAGGCTTATAAACTATACAATTTTAGAACTAGAGTAATTGAGGAGTCACCTTCAATGAGCACACTCCCAGTTTGAAAGATTCTGGTCTTGATTGGTTATTTTATCATAGTTAAGTTACCAGCTATTTTAACAAATTTTGTGATGATGTTTTAGGATCTACAGGTAGCTTATCAATAGGAGATCCTGATGAGCTGAGAAGACCAAGTCAGAAAACTAGTTCAGCTTCAGTGGTAACAAACTCTGCAGTTTGAAATCCTCTACCCACAACAATGACCAACCCTCCAACAGACACATCAGAGGTGCCTACAAATTCTAGCATAGTGGTACAAAACTCAAATAAAGGATTTTCCAATGTAGGAACAGATGGTGGTGGTGATAGTGATTAGGAATTTCTTGATGCTGATAACCACTCCATGGAAAACTACATCAATGATGTCACATACTTATTGGATCAAGCTTGCTGTGATTCATCAACTGAGAATCCACAAGTCCCATCCCACCATCAACATCATTGGAGATGTTGAGAAATGGGTGAGAACAAAAGGACAAACCCATGACAAAAATGACCGTCATAACTCTTGTTTCTCGTTTTAGATTGAGCATAAGATGATTGATGTGGCTTTGAAGGATGGAAGTTAAGTTGAAGCAATGAAGGAGGAGCTGCTTCAGTTTAAAGGACAAAAGGTTTGGAACCTATGTCATCTTCCTTAAGGGAAGATCATAATTGGTACCAAGTGGGTTTTTAGGAGCAAGAAAGATGATAGAGGACTTGATATCAAGAACAAGGAAAGATTAGTCATTAAAGGATAGACACAAGAAGAGGGGATTGACTACACATATATTTTTGCTCCTGTAGCAAGACTTGAAGCTATTACGATATTCCTTGTTTTTAGTACACCAAGGATTTCAAGGTCTACCAA
The DNA here is from genome assembly GCA_024085815.1 of Flaveria linearis. Classification (NCBI taxonomy): domain Eukaryota; kingdom Viridiplantae; phylum Streptophyta; class Magnoliopsida; order Asterales; family Asteraceae; genus Flaveria; species Flaveria linearis. Next base: position 53,778,142 of record CM044008.1, read on the forward strand.
CTTGATGTCAAGTGTGCCTTCTTATATGGGGTGATTAATGAGGAAGTGTATGTAAAACAACCACATGGGTTTGTAGACCAAGATCATCCTGATTATGTCTGCAAGCTTTATAAAGCTCTATATGGGTTGCACCAAGCTCCAAGAAGTGGTATGAGACATCTCAGTACCTTGTTCAGCATAGATATAAGAGGGTTACTATTAATGGAACACTCTTCAATAAAGGAACATGGAACAACTTGATACTGGTTCAAGTTTATATAGATGATATTATTTTTAGGCCAATTAATCCAAGGCTCTTCAATGACATTGAGAAACTGATGAAGAATGGATTTGAAATGAGTGCCACGGGGGAATACATTTCTTTCTAGGAACTTAAGTAAAGCAGGTTGACAATGGCATCTTTATAAACCAGTCAAAGTATGTAGAAGACATACTTACCAGATTTCAGTTGACTGAGTGTAAGGTTCCAAAGACACCCATAGCCAAACACCACTACCTAGTACCTTCTTGAGGGTGAGTGTGTTGACGAACATCTCTATAGGGCTATGATTGGGTCTCTCATGTATCTCACAGCTAGCAGGCCTGATATCATGTTTGTTACATGTATTTGTGCAAGATATCTAGCGAACCCTATGATGTCACACCTAATTAGTGTTAGGAGAATTCTCAGATATCTCAAAGGTGCTCCAAAATTGGATCTTTGGTATCCAAAGAATTCTAAATTTAACTTGTATGCATATAAAGACAGTGACTATGGTGGCTAAAACATGACTGCAAAGTCTACATCTAGGAACGTTAATTCCATGTTGGAAGGATAGTCTCATGGCAATGCAAGAAATAATCTTGTGTGTTTGCATCAACTTCTGAAGCTAAATATATTGCTGCTACAAGCTGCTATGCTTGTGTTTTGGATTCAGAATCAGATGATGGACTATGGATTCAACTTCAAAGAGACTCGCATCCATATAGAAAACAACAGTACTATCTCTATTATAAAGAATCTTGTGCATCACACAAAGACAAAACACATTAACATCTGGTGTCATTTTATTAGAGATAATTTTGAAAAAACATTGATAAAACTTGTTAAAGTTAACACAAATGAACAATTGCTGATCTGTTCATAAAATCTTTTGATGAGTAGAGATTTAAGTATCTTGTATAAGCTATTAGGATGATTAACTTTGAGTAGATTTTCTTAAACTATACTCTAGATTTCAATATGTGTTTCTTAAGTTGTCTATATCATCACCTATATAAACCTAGTCTACTTTGGAAGAAATTTTTCAAAGTGATATTCCTTAGAATTTTGACAATTTATGATATATTTTCTCTTGGAAGTCAATAATTTTTTTTCAGAAGAACATTATGTCTTCAAATATAATCACTACTTCTAAGGCATTTACATTCGAAAGAACTTCTAATATATCTTCTGAAGCTTAAATGTGCTTCTATGTACTTATATGTTTTGAAGGACAATTTTCTTCCAAAAGCAACTAAGCCTCAGAAGCTTTATTCACTCGTGAATAAAACTTCCGAGATTCAATATCTTGCGAAACCAAGTATATCTCTAAAGTAAAAATACTCTAGGTATTTTTCTTCATAAGCAAATTTTCATCAAGCTAAGGAATATCTTCCGAAGACAAATTGGCTTTGGAAGTTTTTCTCAAAACTTATGAAGACAAATTACCTTCAGAAGATTTTAGACATTCAAGAAAACTACCTTTTTGGGCCGTTTTTCAGAGGTGGAACCGACATCCGGATTTCAAAGTTTATCCTTTTGCTTTAACTTTGTCTCAAGTATAGTTCACATAAATATATCTTTAACAGTTGCCCCTCTTTCATTTTTTTCATCATCTGTAAAACTTCATAACCTAAATTCACTTCGAAGCTACTAAAAATGGCCAACCCTAATCATCGAAACCAATCCAATTGTTCGATGCAGTTACATTGGCAACACAACCTAGTTGCTCTATTAATATCTGAGAAAGATCCAAGTTTTTTCAGATGTCTTCCGTTTCTTAGCTCTCTCAAACTACCTCTTTGCCCTTACGATAGACCCTCCATTTTTTGAAGATCAACTCCTACAGTTCTGGAGGACCTGCCAATAGGTCATCTTGGACAATGAGAAGGAACTGTCTACCACAGTGCAACGGAGGACAATTTTCATCACTCCAGCCACCATCAACTCTCATCTGAGGCTGGATGATGAAGAAGGAGAATTGTCCCTCCCCAAATCTTCTATAAACAACTCATTCCGGCCGATGAGCTATGAACGGGACTATTTAGTGAAAACCTTTAAAAAGCGAAAGGTTTCCTCCCATAAACCTTCAAATTCCAGAGGACCTTTTCTACATAGTCCATATAATGGTTCAAGGGGTCAATTTAATGTACTCTTAATATGTTTATACGAATTTGCTTGCAAACATGGACTTCTTAGAGTATTACATGTTCCCTAGATATGTTTAACACATTCTTAATTGTGAACTGGGCTCCCAGTTAAGGGGAACAACTAACAGTCTTACACTAGGACAGTTGAAGCCTGACATCTTTAACATAATGAGAAAGTCCACCGTAGCATTCCCAGGGTTTGAAACAACCCTGGTTCCAAAAATGCTAGAGCTCATTGCTCAAGGTTAAAACTTGGCAAGACAATGCAATGTTGAACCATCACCTTCAACATCTGCACCACCCACACTACAATAAATCACCCTCATCTACTCAAGAGGATCCAAACAAACCCCTGCACAAACTACTCATGATGTGCAGGACCCCAAACACTCGACCATGCATAAGGAAGTAGAAACTAGAGCTCTCACTACTCGTGAGGAGCAGACCACTCCATTTATTTCTTTGATCAATACTGAGGTTCCTCATGCTCAGCCTGATGAGTGCACTACCCAGCCTTAAGCCTACATTGTGAGTCTCAAAACTCCAACGCTCAACCTTCAGGGAGAGCTACCATCCCCGGCCTTTAGACCTCAACCAACTAATCCCAAAACATGAATTCTATGATGTTGATGACAAGGGATTCATGACTACCATGAGTCTTTATTCTCCACCCCTGCTCAAGGAGAGACGAGTGCTTCTGAATCACCCATAACCAGCCCACATCATCCAACCTAAACTGAGGTGGACCTTCCTAATCCTATTTAGGAAGTCCATATAAAACAGGCTATCACTTCTGCAAGTGATTTCATTATCAAGACCTCAACCATGGCAACCCATCCCATTCACACTTCTCAAGAAGCTGTCATGGCATAAGGGAACTCTAACAGCTAAGAACTCCATGCTGGTGATGAGGAAGAATACGTTGGTCCTATTCTCTCATCCCTCATGATTCTTCTGGTGAAGATGAGGGTAGTCTGCAACTAAAAATGAAAAAACTGTCAAGAACATGCACCTATTTAGTTTTAAACGTAAGTCACTTGGAATCTAAGTGGCTACCTTACAAAGAAGGGTCAATGACCAGCAAATTGAGATCACCAATCTTAAGGGAAAGTTAGCTGAGAGACCCCTCACGAGAACTCAACTAGGCACATAAGAACTTGTGGATGTTGGACCCCACCCTTAGCTCCCCTGTGCAATAGGGTGATGCGACTAAAAAAGGGGAGAAAGTCCAGCCTACAATTACAAAACCTAGGATTTCCTCCTTGAGTATGGACGTAGAGGACTCAGCACCTACACTAGTAGTTGTGCATTCTCAACAACCTCCTTAGGTTCACATTCATATGGAGTCACTCATTTAAAGTTTGTTTGAGGAAGATATACTAATGGCAATGCCTACCCCTTCTCAACCTGCTGAGAATCCAATAGTGGGATGCATGTGTGATGCTATAAGAAGAGCCCTAGTAATCTCTAGGTCTCATGGACAATAGGAAATCTTAAAATTTTACAACCTGAGATACTATAAGGGCACTTATCTAGTTGACCTCCCACTTGCCAACCCAAGTCTGAGCAGGCAAGCTACAAGGTTAGCTAATAGAAATCAAGACAGGGTGCTTGAAGAGTTTAAGAGGAGAATCAAGGTATATAGATTGAGGCGAGCAGGCAAGACTATTGGTCAACTGGATATTGAGGTGGACCCTAAGATAAGCTTTGAAGGGAAAACCTTGACTCAAGGCCCAGTAGTTAAGCCTGTGAACCTTGAGACTAGAACAGCTTTGGCACTCATTACCCTCAGTGAGGCACCAGCTAGTGAATGTCTCTTACAGCCTCTCTCTGGCCAAAGCTTAAGTGTAGCACCAAGTAATGAAGGCTAAAGATCTATCCATATTGTGGGATCGGTTTTGGTCTCAAAACACAAGTTTTATCACTCAAGCCACTTGATATCACTCAGATGATGAAGTGGAATCTCTAACTAAGTTGCCAATAATATAATAAGTTAATGAACACAAGAATGGATTTCAAGATACTTGTATATATTACTTCTCAACATAGTGTTACATGACTCTTACAAGCATAAGTTATTGAGTTATAATGAAAACCTATATATACTAATATCTATACCCGGTTATACTTAGATAACCAGTTAGAATTTACAACTACACAAATATTACATTGCTAGAACTAAGGTATCTGAGATAAAATACTATCCTAGATTAGGTAGTCGTGACAGGTTCATAACTTACCTTTTGTCACGAACTAAGGATGGTAACTGTACTAACTGATAAAAGGTGAACCTTGGATTCAAGTATGGTCAACTACATGTGCGTGGGAAAGCTCCATGCAGTATATCAGAGGTGGGACAGGTGTCAGGCTGACCATACTTTTTTCCACTGGTTCATAGTTGGTTCTTCTGAAGTTTATATGGCTTTGGAAGAATAAGGTCTTCTGACGCCATTTATACATCAAAAGAAACAACTTCTTTTGAGACTTCTGCAAGTCTTCATGACTTTACTCTATAGAAGACTTTGCCTTGAATCTTCTAAGTGTGTATACTTCAAAAGGAGAACTACTTAGTCTCGAAAGACTGAGTTCTACCTTAGGAAGTTCTTCATTCTTTGAGCTTTGGAAGATTTTTGAGTTATCCTTGGAAGAGCAGCATTGTCTTTGGAAGACCTCTTCAATTATACTTTAAAAAAATTCTAAGTGTTGTTTTGGTTTCATCACCCTCATATGATCCAACAAACTCCCGCTAGGCTGATGCTACCAAAACATCAGTCCCTTCTGCTCCTCAAAGTCTTCAACACTAGGAAAAGTAGATATTTGTTTGTCTCTTTGTTCTTCACTAATATGGGGGTGAGGAGCTTCTAAAAGTCATTCATAGATATTAAATCCAATCTGTTGCTCTGAATGACATGTACACTTTGTTGTGCCCCTATGAAAAGAGTTAGTTGATGGGAATTGTAGTTATATTCCAATCTAACTATAGGATTTGAAGATGGGCCTTCAACAATCTGTAGGAATGTTCTTCCATGAGTGGTTGTACCTTCTTCTTCTTCCTTTTCTCTCATCTTCAACTCTTCTTCAGTATTTTCTTTCTTTGTTAGCTCAACAAGAAGAAGGCTGCTTAGATGATTTCTGATGTGAGCAGCTATCTGAGAGTTGGAGTGGTTGGAGAATGGTTTCTCTGCTAACTCAGTAATATCAAACCCATAGGACTGTAGTAGAAATGGTGTGTCAAATCTATTGACTTTACCATTGTCCCTTTCCACAGCAAAGTTATGTGAAGCTTCATCAAAGCTCCACTAGAAAATTTGCTTTCTAAGATTGAGGGGCTTGGTTGGCAACTTGTCCCCTTTCCTAGGGTCCAGCAGAGTCAATAGTCTCCTTCTTAACTTTTCTCTTCATCCTTAAGAGTGTCTGAGTTAGTTGTAAGAAGTTAGAGAGCTTGGTCCAGTGTTCCACTATGCAGATCAAGGAATGCATCACTTATGAGGGAACAAGAAGAGCCATCAATGTATTTAAGCTTGATGGACTCTTCCACACAAGAGATGTTGCTCAAAGTTGTGTAGTTAATGAGCTTCCTTTTGATCTCCTTGAACTCTTCTAAGGACAGTGGCATAGATGGTTCAAAAGATTGTTTGGGTAGTGATTGGATTGTAGGTTGTGTTTTGGGTTTAATGATAGGTAGTAGTGGTGGTTGTTGAGAGGCAGTGAGGGTGTAGGTAAGGTTGATGGTATGGGTTTAGGGGTGTATGGTTCGGTTACTGGTTTAGTCTTGATGGGGAAAGGAAAATGTGTGGGCATAGGTTTTGTAGGTTTTGGTTTGGGTGCTGGTTTCGGTGCTCGTTTGGGTGCTAGTTTGGGTGTTATCTTCTGAACACTTGGACCTTGATTCACATACTACCTTCTTCCTATGTGAATCTCAGCCTTGATGTCACTGACATACCACTACAAGGTCCTCTCTAACATGGGACCCACTTGCATGTCGGTGAAGACGTGGGCTTTGAGATAAGCTTTCATCCAAGCTTTATCTCCCACCTTTTTCATAGCTACATGTTAGGCCTCTTCCTCCTCCTTCTTCTTCTCCCTTAGCTTCTCCTTTTCATCCTTGTTCATCTCCTTGTTGACTTGATCTTGTTATTTATGGAAAACAAACAAGATCGTATCCTTTTCATGAGGAGTTAGCTCCTGCTAAGAATAGCCTATTGTCAACCTTACTGCCCCCTCCAAAGCCTCCTCCTTAGGTTCACTTGATTTGTAATAGGAGGTGGTTAAGGGAAGATGGTTGCAGGGTGTTGCTGTGTGGGGTAAAAAGAAGGGATGGAAAGGCTCGGTTCCATATGTATTTGTTTCTGTACATTCTTCCCCTTTTTGGTAGCATCATCTTGAGAAGTAGATAAGCTAGAGGAAGAACTTAAAAAATCCTGAATTGGTACATGCCTAACAGACTTCTCAACCTATTTCTCAGTTAGTTGGGCCTTAAGATTTTCAATCTCAAGTTACTAAGTGGCAGACCTATCCTCCAAAGTTTAAACCTTTGATTCAAGGTTTAAGAATTTAGAAAGTAGGTCTCGGATTGTGAGTTGCAAACTACCATCATCTTCTTTTGAAGAATCATGGGGAGATGAGATTGACTAGGTCCAAGAATGAGATTTTCTGTTGATATGACTTCAACAAGGATCGAATATAATAATTGAGCCAATGCTTAAGTAGCGGAAATGCAGAATCAACGAACATTAAATGCTGAATTGATACTCATAAAGGCTTTGTAGATTAATTGGTGGTAAACAATTTACAGTGGGTGCTAGGGTTTTCAATACAGTGAATTAACAACCTTAAAACCTCATAACTTGAGTACTTTGTTTCTTACAAAAAAAAACTTACATAAGATAGATATTCTATTGTATTTATAGGCTGACAAAAAGCCTACACAAAATGAATAAACCACCCTGATAACTATATCAAAATAACAGTCTAAGTACAAACATCTAATCAGCATTTGTGTGTGTTCATCCGCATTAACAAAGGCGGATGCCATGGACTTCATTAGCATTTCTTCTTTGTCTTCAGTATTAAGTGTTTGGTCATTAGTATTAAGAAATGCAGATGAAGAAACACTTGTCAGCATTTCTTCTGTGCATCTGCATTAGTTAATGTAAAAGAACAAATACTTAATAGTATTTGTTTAGACTGTCGACATTTTTATATGCGGAAGAACAAACACTTATCAGCATTTGTTCATTGGTCATCCGTATATACAAATGCGATAGCCAGCACTTGGTCTTTATTCATCACCCTCATATCTTCTTGGACTTGTGGGATTGCACCAGCAGAACAACCATCAATTACCACTTGCATGATCCTTTATGAGTCCAACAATACTCCCCCTAAGGATTACACAGCCTAAGTACTTCAAGGTTTTGATGGTGTATGTGGTTATGAAGATTGGTGGGTCTTCTGTTGTACTTGGACTGGTAATAATGGAGCTGAACTTGGATCTGGTAGAGATGGATTCAAGATGGCCTTGATCATGTTGGGAAAATCTCTTGCATCTTTCATCTTTTCTTGGCTCAGTACATTTATCTTCATTTGGGTCATAGTGTGGATGGCTTCAACACGCATCTTCCTCAGAGATACTGGTTCCCATACACTAATAGTGGACAACCCATTTCTATGGATTAGTAGAGATCTATCTACATCCACCTCAACCTTCCCTATACTACCCAAATTGAGAGGACTCTTCTTCTTCTTTCTTTGTTCCCCTTTGAAGTTTATCCTATCATATGCCATCTTCATTATCTTGACACACGTCAGGAAGAAGTACATATCAGCGTCTCCAAGCTTGTTATTTATCTCCCTGAAATGTCTTGTGAAGATGTAGTGAATATAGGATTCATCAAGCAATCTAACCTCATATCCACTGAACAATTGATTTCAGCCCCTTCTTTTGCTCCCTATCTCCTTTCAATCACCAATTCATATGTCTTTTCAACATAAATACATTTGCGATTGGTATAGAAGTATGGGTACCAACCATTGTCTTCCTTTTTAATGACTCAGTAGGTTTTACATTCAGCTCAGGAGATACCAACTCCTCAGTCCCTTTTGTTTTCTTTTTCTTCTTAAGAGGAACTCGGAAAGTTTTGTCTTTCCTTAAGCAGATAGCTTTGAGCAGATCGAAGTTTTTGGTTCTTTTGAATATCTTTAAAATTTCTTCAAACTCATATCCTTTATACATGATCTTGTGATTGATTAGCTCAAGATCTGTCACTTCCTTCAAATCATGAATCTGTAAGGAGTTCACCAGAGAATAATACTCTATGAAGAAATGAACCAACCCTAAGATCCTTTTGATCATAAGTATGTTCCCGTCATTGTCATACTTCCAGGCAATAATCTTCACATCTACTTTGCCTTCTAGAGTAGACAAACCTGAATCATCTCTGATGTGGTTAAACCCTATTGAAGTTTCAATTAAGAGGGTTCAATAAACCACTCAGGATTCTTCTTAAGTATGGGTGCCAAGGCATCATGGTCTTTTATGGTGAGCTGGATATCTTGAGCAGACACTCTTGATCTGGGTTTTTTCCCACAACATCTTCTTCTAACTTCTTCAGCTGTTCTTTCTTATCATTAATCATTTTGAGGATTGTAGCTCTGAGGGAGCTTGTCTTCATGCTACCTACTTTCATTTTAGTATAACCTTGCTTACAGAGGTAATCCTTCATTTCCATATGAGTCATGTTATAGGGATCAGGATGTTGAGCTTGAGGAGCTTTAGACAGTTGGGTATGGGGTGTAGTGAATACAACTGGAGACTTGACTATTTTCTTTCATAATCAGTCAAATGAGTAGGATCAAGAAATAGATTCATCTCGTTTACTTCTTCCACCATAGACTCATAGGTCATTCCAAATACTTCATCTGCATCATAACAATGATTGATCAAGAACATTGCTTTGATCATCAAGTCATCAGTTTGTGCCTTTTCCATCATCTCTTTGACCGAAGATTCAATCTTTATAGGGCTGTCTTTGATCATAGGTTCCTCAACCTGGTAACCTCCCTTAATCTGGTAACCTCCCTCAATCTCCCTCTCTTCCAAGTTTATGAGGTCAATCATTTTCTTCAATTCTTCCACAGCCTTTTCATGTTCTTCAAGAAATTTAGCTATGGCAGCTAGACTTCTTGGATCATCTTTCTGTTTCTTTTTAGCTGGCTCCTCTTCCTCCATAGGCCTTTTACCCTTTGCCTTTTCAGATCGGTACCTCCTCTTCCTTGAATAACTTTACATAAGTAGTCTGGATGAGGATGGTACAGAGGTTTCACCTTCTTTTTGCTTTTGTTCAGTTTCTTGTTTCTCAACATCTTCTTCTTTTTCTTTTATTTCCTCACATAGTCTTCTAATGAGCTCTTTTTGCTCATCAGATAAGGTGACTGCAGGCACAATCTGTAAACTCAACTACTTCTCCAATGGTACTGGAGAGTGAGGAATCACCACTATGTGTTCTAATAGAGGACTTGGGTCTCCCACAAACTCCCAGAATTTATTATCAATTATGAATTTTCCAGCAAACTAGCTATCAAGCTCTTTGACATGTCTCTATGTTTAGAATCTTGCTAATTGGTTTCTTCATATTGTTCACTTGAGAACACAGCCATGCTTTGTTGCTTCTCCTTTTCTGAATCTTCATCATTAATTTCTTGTTCTTTGGCTAACTCATCTTTAGTCTTTATTAGCATTTCCAACTCTGAGACTCATTTTGTTAAAGTCTTAACTTTGTTGTTAAGATCAGCTATGATATCAGTTTGAACTTCAATCAAATTCTCCTGTTCTTCCATGGCCAATGTATGTATAGTAACAACATTAACATGCCCACTAATCTTATTTCTAGCTTCTTTAAGGGCAACCTTTAGTCTATCTATCTCCTTGTCTTTTTCATTCTTTGCAGACTCATATTTCTCTTTCAGTTCCTTGATTTCCTTTTCTTTCTCATCTCATCCTTTTTATCAGTTCTGTTAATTACTGATTCAACAAAACTTTTAGATGCACCTGCCTCAGATTGAGCTTGTCTAACAGGCATCCTAATGGTGTAATCCTCGTCATCCGAAGATGACTTAGATTTATCTGAAGAGCTGGTAGATTCACAAAACTCAATAGATTCAGCAGCAGCTGAGGATGTATGAAGTGGAAAGAAGTGAACTGGAGTATGGATAGGAGATGGTTTGAATGGAGATGCAGTGTCAGCTTCTTGAACAGAAGGTCCAGTATGAAAATCACCACCTACATCATCATGTGGTGATACTGTCCTTTGTTCTTCTTGAGATTCTTCAGCATGCTCGTCAACATGTTGTTGATCAGGATAAGTTTTTGTCTTTTGAAGTAGTTGATCAGGATCAGCTTGTTGTTCTTCTTCATGTACATGCTCATCAGTAACAGCTACATCTTCTTGTTCATCAACTGCTTCTTCTCGGTTAATCTTCTGTAACATCCATGGGAGTAAGGGAAATAAAGTCCCACTATAGAAGTTCCTGGGATCCCTTTTCTTGATATACTTTTAGGACTTTGCATTGTAAAAGGGAATGTCCATCACAGGTCCTATAGGCATCAACTGAGGAAAGGATTCATTGATGAAGCACTGCAAGAATCTTGGGTACATAAGAAACATATTCCTCCTTCCCTCTTGAATGTCTGAAACCAGACCATTAAATACATAGGATGACATATTGAATGGCTTGTTTGTGCACAATGCATAGATAGCAGATGAAGTGGTGATAGGGATGTCATTCCAGCTTGTTTTTCTCTTGGATAAACAATGTTGGATTATATGTATCAGAAACCTTCATTGTAGATCCACCAATCCTTTTACTATTTGTTTGCCTTCAAATCCTCCTTCACACCCAATGTTGGCAAAGAAGGTCATGATCTCCTCATCTTCATATCCTAAAGGAAAGTTAGCATCATTACCAAACTATAAACATTGTCTCGTAGTTTGTGCAGGATCTGTGTTAGTCACTTAACAAGTGGTTTTTTTCTCAAACTCACCTAGAACAACACTAAGAAAGAGTCCAACAAGAGTTGATCACAATATAACAAGTAACAAATGATAATCAACACAGGAAGTAAATTTTCAAGGTACTTTTTTTGATTCTCAACGCAAAGGATTACAAGACTCTTGCAAGCACTATCTCTATCTAATGAGTTACAATGAGAACTATATATATAACACTACCTACAGCCGGATATACTTTGATACCATCTGGAAACCTATAACCAAAAGCCTATACTACAAGACTATAGGTTAAGGTATCTCGGATATTTTATATGAGATTTGGTAGTCAGGACATGTCCCTGACTTACCTTTTGTCACCAACTAAGGTTGGTAATATGTGCTATCATAAAAAGGTAAACATTGGAATAAAGTATGGTTAACTATATGGCTCTTTAGGAAGAAGCCATGCTGTATCAGAAGTCTGCAGCGGAATGTCAGAGACCATACTTGTGTCCACTGGTTTATAGTAGTGTCTTCCGAAGGTTAAGTTGCTTCGGAAGAATAACTTCTTCCGAAGCCACTTATACTTCGGAAGACTGCTTCTTCCAAGGCTTGGGAACTTCTTCTTTGTCTTCAGAAGTAGAGTTTGTCTTCGGAAGTTGATCTTTTACTTGTCTTTGGAAGAACTATTCAACCTTCGGAAGTTCTCATACTTAGCTTTGGAAGCCTTTGAATGTAGCATCAAAATTTTACTAAGTAAATTGGTTTTGGTTGCACCAGCCTTCCACATGATCCAACAAACTCCCCCTAGGCTGATGCTACCAAAACTTCACTTATCTCTACTTCTCAAAACTTTCAGCACCAAGGAAAGTAGATACTTATCAGTTTCTTTGTTCTTCCCTGATGTGGTGGTGAGAAGTTTGTACAAATCCTTGGTAGAAAGAACATCCAGTCTGTCACCTTCGATTGAGTCGGTTGATTTCGCCATTCTCTCTTTCCACCACAAAGTTGTGAGAAGCTTCATCAAACCTCCACTGGATTATACTTTTCCTAGGCACAGGAGACTGACTAGGAATCCTGTCCTCCTTCCATGTATACAGCAGAGTCGCCAGTTTTCTTCTAAGTCTCTTCTCTTTAACATTCTGAGAATCAGAATTGAGACTTAGAAGTCTTGCAGCCTGGCCCAATGTTCCTCTAGGTAAATCAGGAAATTGATCTCTTGTGACGGAACTTGAAGAGTCATCAACGTAGGTGATGTTGATGAGATCTTCCTCACAGGAGATGCTGCTCAAAGTTGTGCAGTTGTTGACCTTTGTCTTGATTTCCTTAATCTCCTCAAAAGAGAGATGTTGAGAAGGCTGAGAGGATGATCTGGGTTTCTGTTGGGTAGGTTTAGGTTCAGTGGTTCTGGGTTGTGTTTTGGGTTGAAGGATGGGAAGTTTAGGTGGTTGAGGTGATGAAGTAGGTATGGGTAGTGATGTAGGTTCATGGGTAAAGGGTTCATCTGAGGGCTCGGTTTTGATGGGGAAGGAGAATGGGATTGTTTCTTCTGGTGTTGGTTGTGGTTGAGTAGTTGGGGTGGAGGTCATTCCCTGTCCCCTTCTGTACATCTCTTTCTTCTTTCCCAAACAGATGTCAACTTTGATTTCACTGACAATCCGCTGGAGTGTCTTTTCAGACATGGGACCCACCTGCCTACCACAGAGGCAATGAGCCTGGAGATAGTCTTTCATCCAGGCTTTGTCACTGAGCTTCTTGGTTGCAGAGGTCCTTGCTTTTTCTTCCTTTTTCTTCTTCTCTCTACTCTTTTCCCTTGCACCCTTCTTCCTTTCTTTCTCCAGTTGATCCTGCTCTTTGTTATAGAGCCAGAGGATCGTATCATTATTATGTGGAGAAAGTTCCTGAAGGCTGAAGCCTCTAGAAAGTAGGAATTTTATCCTAGCTTCCCTTAGCTGCAAGGTAGCTTTCTTCTATCCCTCCTCTTCACTCTCTAAGGCCAACCTGGCTTCTTCTTCTTGTTTTAGCCTGGTTGTCCTCTCCAAAGCCACCAACTCCTCTAGTGGTAACAGGAGTACTTCTTCATTTGCAGCTCCTAAGTTGATGAGCTGATCAATGAGTTCCTCTCTTTTCTTGTTGTTGATTGCCTCCTGATTGGCTGCAGCTGCCTTTGAACTAGCAGCTAGCAGTTTCTCAGCAGGGAATCTACCTTTCTTCTTTAGCTTCTCAATCCTTTCCTCTTCCTGAAGCTCTTCCGCAGTCATCTTCCATTTTCCTTTGTCTTTTGAAGAGCTTGACTGTGCTGGTTCTTGGATAGAGGGTTCAGATTGAGAGAGAGGCTTAGATGGTGTTTGGGATGGAGCAGGTTTTAGTAAGTCATCACTATTCACCTCAGATGCCATTTCAAGAATTGCATCTGTGATGATTAGATCCCCGAACATCTGGAATAGTCCCTCCGCAGCTTCTATTTTAGCTTCAGAAGATTCAGCTTGTTCTTCCGAGGCTTTAGCTGGTTCTTCCGAAGCTTTCCTTGTAGCTTCCGAAGTTGAAGGAGATACACCTTATGTCCCAATTGTTTTAGTTGCTGGGCCATCAGTCCCCATTTCCCCTTCGAAGTGAATATTAGGTTCCATGTGGACCTTAGGTTGACCAACTTCTTCCACAGTGGTAGAAGGTGCGGTGATCCTTTGAAGCTCTTCAGCTCCAAAGTATATCAGTGTAGGATCAAGGCTTGGCTGATCAATGGAGGATCTCCATAAAAACTTGGTGAAAAGTTTGTAGAGATCCTTAATCATCTGTGAGTCAATCTGAAGGACAGATTGAGATGACTTGGGCATTGTGATGTTGTAGGAAGTTGAAGCTTGGACCGGTGGTTCCTCATGTGTATATCTCTAAACATTCTCCCCGTTTTTGGTAGCATCATCTTGAGAGCTAGATGAACTAGAGGAAGAAGTCAAAGAGACTTGAACTGGTACATGCCTAACAGACCTCTCTGTCTATGTCTCAGCTAGTTGAGCCTTGAGATTGTCAATCTCAAGTTACTGAGTGGCTGACCTGTTCTCTAAGATCCTAACCTGAGATTCAAGGTTTGAGATCTTAAAGATCAAGTGCTGAATAGTGAGTCACATACTTCCCTTATCTTCATGTGAAGAATCATGGGGAGATAAGATAACATACCTACTATGTTCAGTCTCACCACCAGATGTGGCTTCTTGGCACCCTGGATACCTTTGCTCAAAGTCATCTCTTTCAGAGATATCAATGGGCAAAGTTGCCGTAGACTCAGACTGATTAATGTTACCACTGTCCTGAGAGCTCAATGAGAGACTCTTAGTAGTGGCATCTGAGACTACATGAGTCCCCTCCACATCAGTGGGACTCACCTTAGTTAAGGTTTTTGATGGGGTCTAGAGATAAGGGATGTCTCCAAGCTCTGTTGATCTTGGAGAGGGTATGGTAGATCAACTTCATTGCCATGGAGGGATGTTATCTCTTCATCAGTTTTAAGGAGGAGATCAGTAAAGGATAGGGCAGCTAAACCTACTGATCCGGGACCTTGATCAATGTCTACAGGCATTGAGCCTCTGTTGGGGCTGTCCCTAATTGGCTGCAAACAGGGGAGTATAAAGACTTACCCTGTGGGCTAAAGGCTTGGGTGTCGGGCTCTTGGGTTTGAGACTGATGAGGCTCAAAACCTAAATTGAGGTCAAAAGTGAAGGATGGTGTGATCTCGGACTGAGTGGGAGCCCATTGTTCCACTCTAGTCTTTTTGGATTGAACAGGAGGAGCTTGTTCAATCAGAGTAGATTGAACAAGGGTTCATTTGGGGCGTCTTTGATAGGTGATTATGATTGGTGGAGAAGGTAATGTTAGATTTGTGGTGAAGGTTGCTGGTGTGGTTTCATCACCTGTGGGGTTAACAGGAATGTCACCAGCAATTATGCGCTCAATCATACCTGGAAGAAGATCAGTGTGTCGCCCAGTGAAGTTGGTGGACACCTTCTTCATAGTCTTGAAGATGGTAGGCCTCATGTGAGGGACAGTCATAGCAGCTACACAGACAAGCTGACTCTGGTCCAACTCACAGTTGATGTTGTGCTGAAGGAATCTAGGGTACATGAAAAATGTTTCCCTTTTAAGATTACCTATGTGGTTAGTCAGCACAAACCTTGATTAGTTGAAGCACATGCCTCTCACCAACCCATGAACTAAGCATCCTAGTTCATAGGGAATTTGATCCCATCCCCCGGACTTATTGGACAGACAGTGGAGAACAATGTGCAAAAGAAACTTCCAGTTGTAGGAGAAGTTAAACTTGTGCACAGTTGACCTGCTTACATCTCCTCCATATCCCATTAGAGTGTAAGTGTTGTCTAAGTCGTCCTTGGGGAACTCAGTAGTAGCTCCTTCATCCTGGAGCTCTAGATGCTCCCTGATGAGTTATTCAGTAATGATCAGCTCTTGTCCACAAATGGTTGTCCTTAACACGCGATCCCCATTTAGGGTTTCTGCTCGACCATTTCCCCAAAATTCGGCCATTTGGTTTGAGTACACAGTGGCGTTAACGGTAAGAGCTGTGAAGTAGGTTGATTCAGAGAGAAAGGTGATGATTTCAGAGAAGTCAGCATCTCTTGAAGAATCAAGTAATGCGACTTGGTTGTGCTGAGGGTTTAGTGCCATTGTGAAAGGTGAATGAAGATTAGTTTGAACTTGGGTGAATTGGAAGTGAGGAAACTTTTAGGGCAGTAAATTGGTAAAAGATGAACAAATCTGAACTATTTAAACAGTGGGGTGACTGTAGGAGTAACTGTGGGAGGTTATGGTGGTTTTCGGCGGTTATAATAGTTTGCGGTTATGAAATGACAATGGCGGAAAGGGATAAGTTTTAATAATCTGACAATCATTAGCAAAATCATTGCCTTTTACAGTCTTTTACAAAGTGGGGCCCAAAAAGATATCCGTTACACAGTAAAAACTCCTTTTCCAAGTATAAAACATTTTCGAAGGTAATTTTGTCTTCCGAAGACATATCTTTCTTCCAAAGCAAAACATTGCTTCTGAAGGTAAGAACTGTTTTATCGAATAAAAGGTTTTATAAGCTTCGGAAGTAGATCTGGTATGAAATCAACCGCTTCTTCCGAGACTAAAAACTCTTCCGAGAAGAAAATTTCCGTGGAGGAATTTGACTTCGGAAGATATTAGGGAATATCTTCCGGGAGTTAGTTCCTCTTCGGAAGAAATCTATACTGGGAGTATTTCAAAGAGTTCTTTTGTAACAGGGCTTATATTGTATTGACACAAGACATTACACATTAAAAGGTTTTCACAAGAGGTAGTCTAATCAATGTTTATCATCCCAATAACTCATATAGGATATTTAAATCCTAGTTCATCAAAAGCTTTGGTGAACAAATCAGCATAATGTTCATTTGAGTCAACTTTGATTAGCTTGATCAGATTTTTCTCATGAATATCTCTAATGAAATGATACCTGATATCAATGTGCTTTGTCTTGGAGTGCTTCACTGGATTTTTGGGGATGGAGATAGCGCTGTTGTTGTCAATATGGATACGAGTGCTCATGAAGTTGAATCCATAGTCTAACATCTGATTCTGAATCCACAGAAGCTGAGCACAGCAGCTAGCAGCAGCAATATATTCAGCTTCAGCAGTTGATGTAGATACATAGGATTGTTTCTTGCATTGCCATGAGATGATCCTTCCACCAAGAAATTGACAACCTCCTGATGTTGATTTCTTGTCAATGTTGCAGCCACCATAGTCACTGTCAGAGTATCCATAGAGATTGAAATCACTATTTCTTGGATACCGGAGACCTCGTTTAGGTGCTCCTTTGAGGTATCTGAGGATTCTCTTTGCAGTAGCTAGGTGAGACACCTTTGGAGCAGCCTGATATCTTGGACAAATGCAAGTAGCAAACATGATATCAGGTATACTAGTAGTAAGGTACATCAGAGAACCAATAATTGCTCTATACTGATGTTGATCAGTATCCTCCCCCTTAAGGTCAGGGCAAAGGTTATGGTTTTTGGGTATGGGTGTCTTGGCTGGCTTATAGTCCTTCATCTCAAATCTTTCTAAGATGTCATTGATATACTTGGATTGATTGATGAAGAATCCCTCCTTCAATTCGTTCACCTGAATTCCAAGGAACAAGTCATTCTTCCCGTAGAACTCATTTCAAACTTCCTTTTCTTGATGCTTTCAAAGTCTTTGCACATTTGGTCATTTGAAGAACCAAATATGATGTCATCGACATAGACTTGAACAAGCAAAATGTCCTTTCCAGCCTTTCTAATGAAGAGAGTCTTGTTAATCGTACCTCTGGTGTAGCCACTTTTCAGAAGAAATTGAGATAGAGTCTCATACCACAGCCTAGGCGCTTGGTGCAGCCCATACAGAGCTTTATCCAGTTTGTACACGTAGTTGGGATGTTTTGGGTCTTCAAATCCTAGAGGCTGGCATACATAGATTTCCCTATCTATATCCCCATAGAGAAAAGCACACTTGACATCAAGATGGTAGACAGTAAAGTTCTTGGATGCCGCATAAGCAAGGAAGATCCTAACTGCCTCAAGTCTTGCAACAGGTGCAAAGACATCAGTATAATCAATTCCTTCCTCTTGGATGTATCCTTGAATTACTAATCTTGCTTTGTTCTTGATGATCAAGCCTCTATCATCCATCTTGTTTCTGAAAACCCATTTTGTGCCTAAGGGTACTTTACCAGATGGTAGTGGGCATAAATTCTAGACCTTTTGTCTTCTGAATTGAAGCAGCTCCTCTTACATCGATTCAACCCAGCTACTATCTTTCAACGCATCTTCTACCTTCTTGGGTTCTATCTGGGATAGAAAACATGAGTACAAACAGACATTCCCATGATGTGTCTGTCCTCTTGTTCTCACACCTTCAGAGACAATCCCTATGATGTTCTCAGTTGGATGAGTGTTGTGTATCCTAAGACGAGGAATCGCTTCCGATTGCAGAGATAGGTCCAGGTTGGACATATCTGATCAGGAACTGAAACACTCTGTCCAGCTGCTGTTTCAAAGTAATTTGATGAGGATTGATTGAATAACTGAGAAACATCATCAATGGTTGGCTTTGAAGCAGTTTTAACAGTTGCCTGTTCCTTCAAAATACTACTTCCTTTAACCTGGTGTTGTACTGGATCACCTGATGAGTTTTGAGGTTCATCAAGTGATACACTTGTTGAAGCTTCACTGTTCCTTGAGATAGTTACACTATCTGATCTGTGAATGGTTGAAGCTTGTGGTCTTTCAGCTCTTGGACAATTTGGAAGAGGTCTGGGTAGCTCAAATAGTTGATTGGCATCAACATCAGCATCACCTTGAGCACTTGTTCCAGCTGAAACATTCTCACAAGATGGTTTAGAATAGTTTGGAAACAATTCTAAGTCAACGATATAATCAGGTCCATTCCCCCTAACACAAGGAGTGCGCTCATTAATAACTATATTGGATGACTCCTCAAATTGTTGATTCTTAATGTTGTATACTCTATAAGCTTTGGAGCTAGAAGAGTATCCAACAAAGATAGCATCATCTGACTTCTCAGCAAACTTTGCTAAGTTGTCTTTTGTGTTAAGTATGGTACACCTGCTACCAAAGGACTTTAGAAAACCAATGAACGGTGGTCTCTTGTTCCATAACTCATAAGGGGTTTTTCCATGGGGCTTAACTACAAGAACTCTGTTCTGCACAAAGCATGCAGTGCTAACTTCCTTTGCCCAGAATGTTAGAGGAAGTTTTGAATCAGCTAACATAGTTCGAGCAGCCTCAATAAGTGTCCTGTTCCTCCTCTCAGCAACACCGTTTTGTTGAGGAGTTCTGGGAGCACTATATTGTCTGGCAATCCCTTTTGAGTCACAGAATGAGTCAAGAACGAAGTTCTTAAGCTCAGTCCCTTGATCACTTCTAATAATTTTAACCATATGATCAATTTGATTTTCTATTTTAAGAATAAAAGTTTTCAAAGTTTCAGCTGTTTCATCTTTAGTTATTAAAAAGAATATCCATGTGAATCTTGTAAAGTCATCAACTATCACAAGGCAGTATGATTTCCTTCCAATGCTCATTATACTTGTGGGACCAAAAAGATCCATGTGCAATAAGTGTAATGGAGTAGTAATAGAATTGACACATTTTGGTTTATGAGATGTCCTATGTTCTTTCCCTTTCAGGCAATCAACACAGTTATCTTTGTAGAAAAACTCCTTTTTAGGTAAACCATGTATCAAGTTATTTTTAGCCAATTTATTCATTGTCTTCAAATTTACATGACACATATGTTTATGCCACAGTGTCGATTCATCACTATTAGCTTTGGAAAGAAAGCATGATACTTCACCCATAGGAGAAGCATTTTTCATATCTAGCTTGTACATATCCCCTTTCCTGGGAGATCTAAGAAGCACCAATTCCGGAGGAATTGTCATCCCTGGTTTGAGGATAATGCACTCATGTTCTGTGAAAAGCATTTGATGCTTTTGATGCTTTTGATCACAGAACTAAGAAACACTTAAATGATTGTGTTCAAGCTGTTTCACAAAGTGAACTTTGTCAATGTTTAAACTGCCATTGGATATACTTCCTCTGCCAGAGATATATCCTCCGGCCTCACCTCCAAATTGGACAGGTCCTCCGTCATAGTTCTGGTATTGTTGAAGGAGAAATCTATTCACTGTCATGTGCCTGGAGCATCCACTATCTACAATCCAGACATTGTTGTTCTTGTCAAATGGATATCCCTGCACATAAGATGAGATTGTTAGTTTTGTTTGGAAGCCCAAGCCTTGCTGGTCTTGGACTCTTCCAAAGATGATGACATAATTGAACCAAAAGATATGCATTGGGGTTCAATAGTGGTAGTTGAAGAAGAGGTTTGGGCTGCAGCATCTTCCTTGATTTTCCAATCCATCCCTTGGTTGATCCTTGAGGATGAGCTTGTTGAGGCTTTTGCAGCATGGACTTCTTCCGAAGCTTCTTTCTTCTCGAAAGAAGCCTTCACCACCTTTTCTTCCAAAGTAGTCTTCTTCTGGGTTGGTTTCAGGGAAGCTTCTTGTTCTTCCGAACCTTTGAAGCTTTGGCTTCCGAAGCCATTTTCCCTTCGGAAGAAGTACTTTCTTCTGAAAGCAACTTGGCTTCCGAGACCAACTTTCCCTTTTTCATCACTTGGACTGTTTGAATTGGTCCAAATGTGAAACCTTCCCTGACTCCTTCTTTTCTAACATTGTTTGCATAATGTGTGCTTACTAGATTGTAGTAACAATCTTTTGCCATGTGGTTTGCAGACCACACATTATGCATGCGATGTTAGTCTTTTGGGAATTTAAGGGTTGCTGTTTCTTGGGCTTCTTTTCTTCATCAGCAACTTTCCCTTTCAACTTTTGATCCTTTGATAGGAAAGGAGTGCTGGTATTACCCTCTTTTCCTGAATCAGAGGTACCTAACACTTGAAATCCAGCTAAGATAAAGACAGCTTTCTGCTTTGGGTTAATTTTTAGCATAGACTCAACAACCTTCTTGGCAGTCTTTCTAGCAGCTTTAGCTCTGCTTCGTCTTGCCTTGGTGGTTAGGATTTGATCTTCACAGGAGGAGATGGGTGCATTTACTTGTTTCTTCTCTGTGATGGCCACTATTGTTGCATCCTCCTTCAATTCTAGTGAAGAAGGGTCAGTAGTTGGAACCTGTTGCTCCTTAGTACCACATCTAGGTTGTCTAATAGACTCATAAGAGTGTGGTGGAGCGATTTCATTGGTTCCCAACCCTCCTTTGTTTTGATAAAACTTTTTGGAATGGGAGGATGATGCAAGAATAGCTTGGAAGTTTTGCTCAGCAATAGCTTGCTTCCTGACCTGAGCCTCAGCAGTGACAAGCTGGGCTTGAGCTTCAGACAACTTGGATATCAGATCTTTGATTTGAGTCTTATAGTTGGTTTGTTCATGTTTTAAAAGAGACACAGTTTTCTCTAATTCCTCAATTTTCTTTTGATAGTCAGATTCAGCTCTTTTAAAATCAGATTTTAAGACATTTAAAAACTCAACATCAGATCTGATTTCCATATTGTAATCCTTGTAAAGTTTAACCTTAGCAATACAGACTGGAGTGCGAAGATGTTGATATACCTGAGCATCATCTGTTCTGGCTATGAGTGCTTGAGCAGGAGTCACATCCTGTACCATGAAGCTCCAATCAACATCTTAAGCTATTGCAGCTGTTTCAGTTGTCTTTTCTTCAGGCTTCGAGGTTGAGGGATGTGTGGAGGCCTGTGGGGTTCCCGGGTTGTTCTTAGGAGCCTTGCATTCCCTAGCAAAGTGACCCAGTTGGTTGCAGTTGTAGCACTTTGCTTTGGTCTTGTCAAACCCAAACTCGCTGTTTGCGGGGTTCTGAGGGAATTGCCTTCCAGTTCTCTTGAAGAACTTCTTTGCTCTGTAAGTTAGAAGAGCCATTTGTTGGACAATGTCCATATACTCTACATCATCTGGACTGAAGCACTCAAGATCATCAAAGCAATATTGAAAATCACCAGAGTGTCCACTTCCAGAGACAAAGGCACAACTATCCTCAAAGGAGTTGTGTTGAGCTTGTTGAGACCTTGGAGTCTCAGGTAGAGTAATGTAGGGTCCATTTTATGAGTTGTCAGGGTAGCATAGCAACTGATGTTGTGGTTCTATGCTTTCCCTTTCAACCACATGAAGGGCTGAACTCAGTTGGTTATTGGAGTTACCAGAGGAGTTTTGCATGTTCATCTCCATCTGGAATGCACTTAGGATACCATACAACTCTGTAAGAGTAAGAGTCTTAAGGTCCGAGGTTCTCTTGATCACAACACAGTAATGTGTCCATAGTTTAGGAAGAGAAGACATGAACTTCCTTACTATGTCCCTGTTATCAAGAGTTACTCCAATATCTACCAGAGTATCCACTATCTCAACATACCAGAAGTATTGTTGAGTCAAGGTCTCACCTGCCTTGAAAGTGAAGTTTTCAAACTGTTGTTTTAAGAGATCCTTCTTGTTCTCTTCAGTCTCCTTGGATCCTTCATACATGCGCTTTAGTGCATCCTATAAGTCTTTAGTTGTTTTGAACTTCTTGAAGCCTCTGTAGATGGAGTTTGGAAGAGCAGTTTGAAAAGAAGTCATAGCCCTTTGATCAAGTTCTATTCTTTTCCTATCTTCTTCTGAGTAGTCGTCCACATTTTTGGAATGATACGATTACCAGTAGCAGAAGTAGTGCTTAGTATGAAAGGACCATTAACAACAGAGTCCTACATCCTTGAATCTTGACACTTAATGAAGCCTTCCATTCTTGTGCACCATGTGTCAAAGTCTTCAGGGGTGATCAGTGGGGACTTGGTCACGGTACCAGTTTCCATATCAGCTTTTGTGAGAGCGGCCATTTGAGTGAGTGGGTTGTAGGGAGGAGTGAAAAATAAGTTGATTTGGATGGTTAGATCATGCAATCAAGAGCTGTAACACCCGGAAGTTTGACTTTTTGGAGTGATATGCGACTGAGTCTCAATCGCATGGAATTCATGCGACTGGAGGCCCAATCGCATGATGCTCGGACGATTGGAGGATCAAGCGCATGGAACTCATGCGACTGGAGGTCCAGTCGCATAGTGTTCATGCGACTGAAAGTCCAGTCGCCTGGACCTCGGGCGACTGAGCTGTAGCTATAAAGGAGGGGTAGCTCTCTTCTTCCCCCCACACTTGCACATTTTCAGTCGGGAAGAAAGAGAAGAGCGAGAGAGAGCAGAGAAAGAAGAGAAAGAAAGAGAGAAAGTGGTGATTCGGGCTCGAGATTTGTCGAGTGGCTAGTCAAATCGAAGCTCTTCATCTTCTCCTTGATAATGTGAGTTCTAGAACCCCTCATTTACTTGTTTTCATACGATTTTAGCGCTGGAACACATTCAAACCCGTTTTTGAAAAAGTGTATGTTTGACCCATTTAGGTGAAATCTTGAGTAATGTGTTTAAGGTATGATTTAGGGCTTGCATATGCTTGTATGATGTCCTAGTAAGAATCCTTGAGATTTAGGAGGGATAATTTGGGCTGGAAACGAGTTTAGAGGAGTTTGAAGGCCGTAGGTCATGGCTGCTGTTCGTGATGAACTCCAGTCGCTGCCCAGTTAGGGCTAGGCGACTGAAGGGCTAGTCGCACGACTGAGGAACGACTGATGTTCAATCGTACGATTGAGGCTCAGTCGCACGACTGGGGCTCAGACGCACGACAGGCCATGCGACTGGGGGCTCAGTCGCATAGGTCCATTCGCATAGCTGTTCAGTCGCACGGCTGAGGGTCAGTCGTATAGAAGCCCATTCGCATAGTGTTTATTCGTACGATAGGAAGTCCATTCGTACGACTGCATGCCCATTCGTATAGTGTTCAATCGCATGACTCAGTCGCATGAAGGCCATGCGACTGGAGTATGTTCAATCGCCCAGATAGGGATGATGTGAATGAGGGGATGTGTATGCAAGATGTATGTGTGATAAGTATGATGTAGCCTTATATAATGGTAATGAATGATGATTTGTAAATGCCGGTGTTCCTTGTGTCGATGTATGTTTATCTTTCCATAGCTTTACGTGTATCGTATATGAATGAATGAAAGTAATAAATAACGTAAAGTGAAAGATAATGAATGAGGAACATGATGAATGAATGCATGCATTAATGAATGAACGAATGAATGTAAGAAAGGCTTGCAAGCAAATGAATGGAGGTGCACACCCCTGGCAGGTGTTAGCTCAACTGTGATGCGGGTTAGCTACCTCGAAGGATGCACACAGGGTCAATCTTTGAGATTGATAATGAGGTGAGCAACTTCGTCTTACAACAGACTCGGTTAGCAGGCAATCATGAGATTGCCACTGAGGTGAGCAGCCGTGCGCTGCAACAGACTTGGCTAACGTATGATAGAATGAAAGTGGAAGATAAATGGTGCATGTACCTCCCCAGGTGAGTGGATCTGCATTTGTGCAAAACGTTCGTGGTTGATCACCATAGGTCCAGCACCAGCAGTATAGTATGACGTTTGGGGTACTGTACATGTCACCGAATGTAATGAACGTTCGAACGAATGTAATGAATGTATGAATGAAAGTAAAGAACGTACGAATGAATGTAAAGAATGTATGTACGGACATGAATGAGAAAGATGAATGGTACACGAATGAAAGCTAATGAACGAATGATGAAGATAATAATAAATTATCTAAGTGTACGTATGTTGTATGATCGTATGTATGTAAGAATAGTTATAACAAATGAAAGTATGTTTTATTATAAAACTAGAACTCACTCAGCAACGCTGACTTTTTATGTGTTTCCAGTTGACAGGTAGTGTTGCTGAGGATGGCACGAAGCGGCTACTCAGCTCTTTTGGGATGGCATTCTCCTTTTGATAATGCTGCCACGCAATGGGATGCGGGCGCATAACGCATGCAACAACTTATGTTGCATGCAAGTGTCAAGTGTTCCTTGAGGATCCCCATAAACGGGATTACTTAAGGAATCTTCTTTATGATGAAAATTTTATGTTTCTATACTAGAGGTCACTGTTCATGACCATGTTGTAATCAGTAACGATGAAATCTTTGTACAAGCTTTTATGATGAATGAAATGTATCTTTTGAATGTTTCCGCTGCTGTGTTTATTTAAGATGTTTATAAATATATACCAAATGTATATTTTGTTTGCGATGAACGACCAACTGTGAGGTGCCCGGGAACGGGGCCTTACAAGTTGGTATCAGAGCCAAAGTTTAAGTGAAATGGGTAGATTTTCAAAATAAACCTAAACTTAAACTGAAAATGGGACGGAAAGGGGAGGAATGCCATCTGAGTAGCTGCGTGCCATCAGGTATTTTCTTAAAGATTAACCGGAATTATGTGCGCATGCTATCTGTTTATGTGTTACTGTTAGATTTAGAAAATAATGTAGTCAGGACAGGTAATGCTCGGGGTACGAAGAGTAAAGTAAGTGGCTAATCACAACTGGCCACTATAATTAGGGACTTACTATACTTGACATAAACTGACCTATTTCCTTGAATGACCGTGTTGGTTTTTGAATCTTTCAGTGTGAGATAGAGAATGGCTGGTGGTAGATCTTCTAAGGCCTCATGGGGTGGAGGTGGTGGCGGACGTGGTGCTGAACCGCGAGCCACAAGAAGAAGACCTAGGGTAGAGAAAGTGGTTCAGGAGGAAAACGAGACCCCTCATCAAGAGGGAGTAGACGAGAGCGCTAACTTAAGGGCCTCGGTGAAAGAGACAGTGGTTGAAGAGGTGCATCAGGTCATGCAGACGATCTTACCGTCTGTGGTGACCGAAGTAATTAAGGCTGTCAGGGAAGGTGAAAGGAAGGAGAGGAATAGGTCCTCGGGAAGACAGGAGCAATCAGGGCCGGGAACGGTTCTTTCGGGTGATGAAGAGGAAGAGGGAGAGGAAGAGGAGCCGGTGCATGAAACGGCACGAGGCTGTAATTACGGGGCATTTATGAGGTGCAAGCCCCCTACTTTTGACGGTAATGGCAATGCTGCGGCTGCTCATCGATGGGTGAGAGAAATGGAGGGTGTCCTCGATATCAGAGAGTGCCGGGAGGACCAAAAAGTGAAGTTCGCTACCCACTCTTTTACGGATTCGGCTTTATGCTGGTGGATAATATAGTCCAAGCCGAGGGTAGCAGGGCCATTGGGAAAATGAAGTGGTCCGAATTGAAAAGGTTGGTGATCGAGGAGTTCTGTCCTCATCGGGAAATGGATAAAGTTGAAAGAGAGTTCCTGCAGCTGGAGGCGGGAACGATGACCCATCAACAATACACCACAAATTTCAATGAAATGGCACGTCTAGTGCCGGACCAGGTGACACCTTTGTCACGAAAGATCAAGAGGTATATACAGGATCTGCCGGCGGATATTCGCAGGCATATGATCGCCGCCCGACCAACTACCTTTAGGTCGGCGGTGGACTTGGCTGGGAGACTGTATGATGAAAGGGCAGTGGTGGTGGTGACTGATGGTAATAGGAAGGGTGGTGACAGGAATTGGAACGGGAAGAGGTCTGGTCGAGGTGATGCTTCGACGAGCAACAAGAAGGCCCGGTGGACGATCGTCGTGTGGCCACACCGGGTACGGGACTGAGGAGGTGTGGTAAATGTGGAAAGGAGCATAGTGGGGAGTGCCGACTGGGGCTGAATGTTTGTTTTAGATGTGGAAAGCCTGGTCATATGGCTAGAGAGTGTAAGGGCATGAGGTGCTTAAATTGTGGGGAAAGTGGCCATATGAATAAAGATTGCAAGAAGCCGAGGTCTGAGAGTTCCAATGTGAAGAAGAAGGGGAATGAAGGGTCGAAGGCAAGCGCTAGGGCATTCACGATGACGCAGGAAGAGGCTAGGACGGACCCCGATGTTGTGTCCGGTACGTTTCTGGTGAACCAAAATTTAGCCTCTGTATTATTTGATTCGGGTTCCAGTAGGAGTATTATTTCTGCTGCTTTCTGTGCCAAACTGCCTGTTAGTAATAGACGTGTGGATGTACCGTTTGATGTAGAGACTACTATAGGTAAATCTACTAGGATTTCTGAGGTGATAGAGGGTTGTGATGTAGAATTAGAGGGCCACAAATTTCCGGTTAGACCGTTTGCGATGACTTTGGGTGGTTTTGATTTGGTACTTGGGATGGATTGGTTGGCGGACTTTGAAGCGAATATAGTGTGTCAAAAGAAGATGATTTGTTTGATAGCGCCTGACGGAAGTTCGGTAACTGTTTATGGGGATCGGGTCACGATAATTCCGAAGGGGATCTCAATGGCGGTGGCGGGAAAAAGTATGAGGCGTGGATGTAGCGCCTTCTTTTGTTATGTAAAGGATGTAGAAACGCCAATGCCACAACTATCCGATGTTCCGGTGGTGTGTGATTTTCCAGATGTATTTCCTGAAGACTTATCGGGGGTGCCACCTGACCGAGAGATCGAGTTCCAGATGGATCTGATACCAGGCGCCCAACCTGTTGCCAAAGCACCGTATCGATTGGCTCCGACGGAAATGAAAGAGTTGATGGAGCAGTTGCAAGAGTTGTTGGATAAGGGGTTTATTAGACCGAGTATCTCACCTTGGGCTGCTCCGGTCCTGTTTCTGAAGAAGAAAGACGGCAGCATGAGA
Organism: Flaveria linearis; assembly: GCA_024085815.1. NCBI lineage: Eukaryota > Viridiplantae > Streptophyta > Magnoliopsida > Asterales > Asteraceae > Flaveria > Flaveria linearis. The sequence continues at coordinate 53,805,731 of CM044008.1, forward strand.
ATGTGTATATATTACCGTGAGTTAAACAAGCTGACGGTAAAGAACAGATACCCCTTGCCGAGGATCGATGACTTGTTTGATCAACTTCAGGGTTCCAGATGGTTTTCAAGGATAGAACTTTGATCGGGCTACCATCAACTGAAAGTGAAAGAGCAGGATGTCCCTAAAACAGCTTTTCACACGCGCTACGGTCACTACGAGTTCCTTGTCATGTCTTTTGCCTTGACCAATGCGTCAGCTGCTTTTATGGATTTGATGAACTGAGTGTGTCGGCCGATGTTGGATAAATCAGTGATTGTATTTATTGACGATATCCTGATTTATTCAAGGAGCGAAACGGAGCATGCCGGTCACATTCTAGAAGTACTAGAAACGTTGAGAAGGGAGAAATTGTACGCCAAGTTCTCCAAGTGCACATTTTAGTTGCGTGAAGTTCAGTTCTTGGGTCACGTGGTTAATCCGGAGGGGAATATGGTCGATCCGGCAAAGGTGGAAGCAGTAATGCAGTGGAAGTCTCCAAAGACGCCATCCGAGATGCGTAGTTTCTTGGGTTTGGCGGGCTACTACAGAAGATTCATTCAAGACTTCTCCAAGATTGCTTCTCCACTGACCAAGTTGACCCGGAAAGATGTGAAGTTTGTATGGGGTCAAGCTCAAGAGAAGGCGTTTGAAGAATTGAAGACGAGGTTGACCCAAGCTCATGTATTGGCATTACCCGACGGAAGCGAAGCTTGGAGGTTTATTCTGATGCTTCCTACTCGTGGTTGGGGTGTGTATTAATGCAAAGGGGGAAGGTGATAGCCTATGCATCCCGACAGCTGAAAGTTCATGAGGTTAATTACCCTACTCATGACTTGGAGCTAGCAGCTGTGGTCTTCGCATTAAAGATTTGGAGGCACTATCTTTACGGGACGAAGTGCACCATTTTTACCGACCATAAAAGCTTAAAGTATTTCTTTGAATAGAAGGATTTAAACATGAGACAGCGACGATGGTTGGAACTGATAAAAGACTATGATTGTGAGATCCACTACCATCCGGGCAAAGCCAATGTGGTGGCGGATGCCCTTAGCCGAAAAGAGAGGCCCGAGCCGATTCGGGTGAAGGCGTACCAGTTAATTATGACCTCAGATGTTATGAAACAAGTCAAAGAGTTCCAAGATGAGAAGTTCATCTTAACTCTGAAAGAATGAGAGGTCTGGTCGCGGAGTTGGGTGAAAACACGATCGGTGTTAGAACCCGGTTTGGGCGTATGTGGATTCCGCGTTTTGGGGATCTATGAGTAAAGATCATGGATGAAGCCCACAAGACTCGATAATCCATTCATCCCGGTGCTACCAAGATTTACCAAGACATGAAGAAAGATTATTGGTGGCCGGGTATGAACGCGACGTGGTGGAGTATGTGAGTAAACGCCTTACTTGTTTGCAAGTGAAGGCCGAGCACCAGAAGCCGTATGGAAAGATTCAAACCTTGGATATACCGGAATGGAAGTGGGAGCACATCACCATGGATTTCATCACGAAGCTGCCGCGTACCCCGAAAGGGTATGATACTATATGGGTGATTGTGGATCGTCTGACGAAGAGTGCTCACTCCTACCGATGCGCGAGACATATTCATCCGAGAGGTTGGCCGATCTTTTCATCAAAGAGATTGTGACTCGTCATGGTGTACCGGTGTCGATTGTGTCAGATCGCGACACCCGGTTTACATCCAAATTCTGGAAGAAATTCCATGATGCTATGGGGACGAGATTACATATTAGCACTGCCTATCATCCTCAAACTGATGGTCAGTCAGAAAGGACCACTCAGACATTAGAGGACATGCTCCGGGCATGTGTCATTGACTTCAGGGGAAGTTGGGATGACCACTTGCCATTAGCTGAATTCTCATACAATAACAGCTATCATGCCAGTATTGGCATGCCACCGTACGAGATGCTATACGGTAGGAGGTGTTGGACACCCGCTTGTTGGGGTGATATCGGTCAGAAGGAATTGGGGAGCGTCGAGGTGGTCGAGGCTACGACTGAAAAGCTTGAGAGGATCAAGGCCTACATGAAGGCAGCCAAAGACAGACAGAAGTCGTATGCCAATAAACGACACAGGCCAATTGAATTCCAGGTGGGCGACCAAGTTATGTTGAAGGTTTCGCCTTGGAAAGGAATCATTTAATTCCGAAAGCGGGGCAAACTGAGCCCGTGGTATATAGGCCCTTTCCGAATCGTTGCCCGTGTAGGAGAGGTGGCCAATAGGTTGGAATTGCCAGATGAGTTAAGTGGAATTCACCCAACCTTTAACGTATCTCATCTGAGGAAGCGTTTGGCGGACGTAGGTATGATCGTCCCACTGGGGGACATCGAGGTAGACGAACGGCTCAACTATGTAGAGCAACTAGTGGCAATCAACAATCGCAAGGAGAAAGGTTAAGAAATAAAGTGGTTCCTCTTGTGCGTGTACAGTGGCGGCACAAGAAGGGATCCGAGTCAACGTGGGAAACTGAAGAAGAAATGAGGCAACATTACCCACGATTGTTCGAGGAATAACAGTTTCGGGGACGAAACCTAAATAAGGGGGGTGGACTTGTAACACTCGGAAATTTGACTTTTTGGAGTGATATGAGACTTAGTCTCAGTCGCATGGAATTCATGCAACTGGAGGCCTAATCGCATGATGCTCGGATGATTGGAGGATCAAGCGCATGGAACTCATGCGACTGGAGGTCCAGTCGCATGGTGTTCATGCGACTGAAAGTCCTGTCGCCTGGACCTCGGGCGACTGAGCTGTAGCTATAAAGGAGGGGCAGCCCTCTTCTTCCCCCACACTTGCACATTTTCAGTCGGGAAGAAGGAGCAGAGCGAGAGAGAGCAGAGAAAGAAGAGAAAGAAAGAGAGAAAGTGGTGATTCGGGCTCGAGATTTGTCGAGTGGCTAGTCAAATCGAACCTCTTCATCTTCTCCTTGATAATGTGAGTTCTAGAACCCCTCATTTACTTGTTTTCATATGATTTTGGGGCTGGAACACATTCAAACCCGTTTTTGAAAAAGTGTATGTTTGACCCATTTGGGTGAAATCTTGAGTAATGTGTTTAAGGTACGATTTAGGGCTTGCATATGCTTGTATGATGTCCTAGTATGAATCCCTGAGATTTAGGTGGGCTAATTTGGGCTGGAAATGAGTTTAGAGGAGTTTGAAGGCCGTAGGTTGCGGCTGCTGTTCGTGAAGAACTCCAGTCGCTGCGCAGTTAGGGCTAGGCGACTGAAGGGCCAGTCGCACGACTGAGGAACGACTGATGTTCAATCGTACGATTGAGGCTCAGTCGCACGACTGGGGCTCAGACGCACGACAGGCCATGCGACTGGGGGCTCAGTCTAATAGGTCCATTCTCATAGCTGTTCAGTCGCACGGCTGAGGGTCAGTCGCATAGAAGCCCATTCGCATAGTGTTTATTCGTACGATAGGAAGTCCATTCGTACGACTGCATGCCCATTCGTATAGTGTTCACTCGCATGACTCAGTCGCATGAAGGCCATGTGACTGGAGTATGTTCAATCGCCCAGATAGGGCTGATGTGAATGAGGAAAGATGTGTATGCAAGATGTATGTGTGATAAGTATGATGTAGCCTTATATAATGGTAATGAATGATGATTTGTAAATGTCGGTGTTCCTTGTGTCGATGTATGTTTATCTTTCCGTAGCTTTACGTGTATCATATATGAATGAATGAAAGTAATAAATAACGTAAAGTGAAAGATAATGAAAGAGGAAATGATGAATGAATGCATGCATTAATGAATGAACGAATGAATATAAGAAAGGCTTGCAAGCAAATAAATGGAGGTGCACACCCCTGGCAGGTGTTAGCTCAACTGTGATGCGGGTTAGCTACCCCGAAGAATGCACACGGGGTCAATCTTTGAGATTGATAATGAGGTGAGCAACTTCGTGTTGCAACAGACTCGGTTAGCAGGCAATCATGAGATTGCTACTGAGGTGAGCAGCCGTGTGCTGCAATAGACTTGGCTAACGTATGATAGAATGAAAGTGGAAGATAAATGGTGCATGTACCTCCCCAGGTGACTGGATCAGCATTTGTGCACAACGTTCGTGGTTGATCACCACAGGTCTAGCACCAGCAGTATAGTAGACGTTTGGGGTACTGTACATGTCACCGAATGTAATGAACTTTCGAACGAATGTAAGGAATGTATGAATGAAAGTAAAGAACGTACGAATGAATGTAAAGAATGTATGTACGAACGTGAATGAGAACGATGAATGGTACACGAATGAAAGCTAATGAACGAATGATGAAGATAATAATAAAATTATCTAAGTGTACGTATGTTGTATGATCTATGTATGTAAGATTAGTTATAACAAATGAAAGTGTGTTTTATTATAAAACTAGAACTCACTCAGCAACGCTGACTTTTTATGTGTTTCCAGTTGACAGGTAGTGTTGCTGAGGATGGCACGAGGCGGCTACTCAGCTCTTTTGGGATGGCATTCTCCTTTTGATAATGCTGCCATGCAATGGGATGCGGGTGCATAACGCATGCAACAACTTATGTTGCATGCAAGTGTCAAGTGTTCCTTGAGGATCCCCATAAACGGGATTACTTAAGGAATCTTCTTTATGATGAAAATTTTTATGTTTCTATACTAGAGGTCACTTTTCATGACCATTTTGTAATCAGTAACGATGAAATCTTTGTACAAGCTTTTATGATGAAATGAAATGTATCTTTTGAATGTTTCCGCAGCTGTGTTTATTTAAGATGTTTATAAATATATACCAAATGTATGTTTATGTGCGATGAACGACCAACCATGAGGTGCCCGGGAACGGGACCTTACAAGAGCCAACAAAAGCTCTGATAACAATTGCAGGATCGGTGTTAGTCACTTAACAAGTGGTTTTTCTCTCAAACTCACCTAGAACAACACTCAGAAAGAGTCCAATAAGAGTTGATCACAATATAACAAGTAACAAATGATAATCAACACAGGAAGTAAATTTTCAAGGTACTTTTATATATTGATTCTCAACTCAAAGGATTACAAGACTCTAGCAAGCACTATCTCTATCTAATGAGTTACAATGAGAACTATATATATAACACTACCTACAGCCGGATATACTTTAATACCAGCTGGAAACCTATAACCAAAAGCCTATACTACAAGACTATAGGTTATGGTATCTTGGATATTTTATCTGAGATTTGGTAGTCAGGACATGTCCCTGACTTACCTTTTCTCACCAACTAAGGTTGGTAATATGCACTATCATAAAAAGGTAAACAGTGGAATAAAGTATGGTCAACTACATGGCTCTTTAGGAAGAAGCCATGCTGTATCAGAAGTCTGTAGCGGAATGTCAGAGACCATACTTATGTCCACTGGTTTATAGTAGTGTCTTCCGAAGCCACTTATACTTCGGAAGACTGCTTCTTCTGAGGCTTGGGAACTTCTTCTTTGTCTTCGGAAGTAGAGTTTGTCTTCGGAAGTTGATCTTTCACTTGTCTTCGGAAGTTGATCTTTCACTTGTCTTCGGAAGAACTCTTCAACCTTCGGAATTTCTCATATTTAGCTTCTGAAGCCTTTGAATGTAGCATCAAAATTTGACTAAGTAAATTGGTTTTGGTTGCACCAGCCTTCCACATGATCCAACAGTTTGTTCAGTGATAGATAGGGTGTGATCATTAGTGATTCTTCCAGACAAGGTCTTGACACCATCAATCTCTGTTACTTCAGTATTACTCTAGAATGACCTTATGAAACATTCATATATAACAGGTCTCATAGTGATGGCATGAGCAACTCTAGTGGTAGATATGAATCTAATAATGTCTCTGAGTCCTTCTGTTTTAGGGACATCAGGGTCCATATATCCATTAACTTTATGGAGTTCGCTTCACGTGAGATTAGGCATTAAACTCTACATTAGAAAGATATGAATTATTAATTGATCCATCATCATCAAATACACAATTACAATCAAGTTGACTATTTCTATTTTGACTTTGTTCGGTCAAAATATCCTGGGTACTGTTTCATAGAAATTTGACCTAACTTGAATTTGTAATGAATAACCAGTATTGTTGTGTTTTATCTTTGTTTTTGATGATCTTTTCTGTTTTGAATGGTTTTTAACACTGAAACTTAGGCTTTGACTTCAACATTATCGAGTTCATAGTTCCCCTGTTCATGCGATGAAAATAGGGTTTGGAAAATCAATTGTTCATTGTTAATTTTCATAATCGTTGGTTTCATTGCACTCGGAATGTCTATTAATCCTTATATAGAGGTTGATTTTATGATTCTTTCTTGATCTAGAGTTCTAAGTTCATCAGGAGTTCAACAGTTAGGTCTTTAAATCCATTGAAAAACACCTTATTTCGATAGTACTGGTGTTGAGAATCAAAATAGAGTAGAAACGATGGTTAAAGAACACTAGAATCGGATGGTATGTGATGATTTTGGTGATGAATGATGAATAGTGACAAGAAAAATGCTCGTAGCACTTTAAAGTCTCTCAAATTTGAAAAAGTACTAAATGACTCTTGTTAATCTATTTAAATAATCAATTAATAGCTTTCACAAACTTTATAGGTTTCTAAACAAATGCGGAGGATTATACTGTAGTAAATACGGAAGAGTAAATCTATCAGCATTTGTGTACTGTTACAAATTCGGAAGTGTAAAACTTCTTAGCATTTGTGTACTATAGCAAATGCGAAAGAACAACGTCAGTTAATATTTGTGTACTGTGTCAAATGCAGAAGTTTTAACTTTGCAAGCATTTGTGACTGTAGCAAATGTGGAAGGTTAACCTTTTCAAGCATTTGTGAACTATAGCAAATGCGGAAGTTTTAACTTTGCAAGCATTTGTGTATAGTAGCATATGCGAAAGAACATTTAATTGACAACATTTACTTCAACAAATGGGTGTGAACACTTAAGCTGTCGGCATTTCTTTAACTTCTAACACACCATGACAGAAAAGTGTGAGCACACTTCTAATTTATTTTTGATTCAAATACACAACAAAGTTTATCAGCATTGATGTCAACCATATTTAAGAAATGCGGCTGAGTAAACAAATGCGGATGAACAAATGTGTCCGCATAAGTTTCCAATACTTTTAATATTATTGTAAGCATTTGTTGTGAGACTAATGCGGGAGAGTTAAGTTTTCCGTATTTATTTCACTTGTGTTATTCATGAATCAAAATACTATCACCCGCATTGGTTATATGCTTGGGTTACCTTCACCTGCATTAACCAATGCTCTTACCTACATTAAATTTTGAACTTGTCAAAAAATAATGTTTTTGTTGTGGATAGTTTTGGTTGTTTTTGATCTGATGCTTTGACTTTTCTGAGGATGTGTTTTCTGCTTTTGAATGTTATGAAGATGAGTCTGTTGATTTGATGTTTATGAAGTTTTTGACTGTTGCTAGGTTTGTCAATTCTTGCTTGGACTGAATTGTTCACCAGATGTGACACAAGTTTTCCCGTGTTAGCTGATCTTAGACTTTTGTGATTCGAGATATCTGCATATACTGAGATACTATGGTATAACTTATGCACCAACTGTAACACCTCTGAAATATGCCCCATTTGAAAACCTCAAAATATTATAAACCTCAATAATGGTCCAAATTAAGTTCGGTTTATGAAAGAAATCTTGGAAAACGAAACTAGCCTTTTTGGGCCCAATAAGCCCAATAAGGGCCTGAACTTATAAACAAGGCCCATTTAAGGCCCAAGTACACCTTTACGAACTAATTAAATGAGAAACCATGAAATAGTGAATTTTTATGTGATTTTAAATAATTATGGAAAGATCCAAACTAAAAACAGATTCAAAACCCATACCGGGTAAAATCCGGCAACTTAACGCATACTAACGTCTGAATTCTATCAAAAATTCTTGTAATGGCTTGTCATCCAATCTAAATCATTGTTAATCTTAACTAATATCATAAATAATGCTTTCTAAAAGATTTTTCATCAAACATGCATAAGCAACGGAAATACGTAAGTAAAATGCGAATACCGGTTTTCACCTGCATTTAACTGACGTCTGTTATGACAACCGAGCCTCGTAACTCCGTAAATATTCATCTAATCATTCTTTATTATCATAACATATCAATTGGCGAGTGATACGTTGTCCAGAATAAATGCATTCCGAAACGCAACCGTGACGTGCATCGATTGGAATTAGGTCAAAACCCGAGGATTGGACAGATAAGGTTATAAGGCGACTGGTATGGGAAGTTAATATACACAATATCATTTTAATACTTAATTGCATATATTTTAATACGAAAATGATTATATTAACGCTCATTCTAGGAAAACGCGTAAAACCGTTGAACGTGTTAAATACACGGTAATTTACAAACTCGTTTAATTATTCAGCATGTTTTAAATACTATAAAATCAATAATATCGGAATATTTATAACATTTTATATAATTGTATCTAACGAGAAGCAAAATTTATAACGATACGTGAAAAACCATTCGAACGCGTTACGAACCGACCCGTTAACGAACCCACTACCTAACCCTACCATATAAGTACATTATTCTCCATCTTAGGGTTTTTAAAAACAAAATTTGGGCAGAGAAGAGAGAAAGAGAGAGAGAGCCGGTCGTAGCTCCCATTCTCCCCCTATCTCCCGGTCGATCTCAATACCGTGGCCTCCGCCACCTCTAGGACGAGTAACTAGGATCATGGCAGAGATGGTGATGTAAGAAGATGGTGGTTCCCATGATGGTGGTTGTTTCGGTGGTTCTCGGCTCCTATGGTGCCCGATATTGGTGATGGGTGTCGGTCACAACTTTCTCTGGGTGGTTTGAGAACCACACATGGTAGTGGCAAGGTACAATGGTGGTGATGATGTCGGTTACGTTTGGGGGTGGTTGTCAGATTGAAGGCAGTCGAGCCGGTTATGGTTGTGATCGTGTTGAATGTTAGGTTTTAGGCAGTGGTGGTTAAACTCGTTGGTTATAGGGTTATCGATGGAGGACGGCTGTGGTTTATGGCTGTCTTGGTTGGTTGAATCGGTGGCTGCAGCCCCTCTCTTGTGGAAGCTGTCGGTGTAGGTAGGTGGTGGTGAAGGGGGTTCTGGACCTCGAATATTGTTGTGGTGGTCGTGGTTGTGATGGTTGATGGTGGATCTCTGTGATTGTGGCTGTGGTTGCGGATTTGGTCGTGGCGATGGTGATGTTTGGGAGGCTACCGGTAAGGGCTGCTACATTGGTGATGGTTGCGATGTTGTGAAGTGTTGGTTGTGATGGTTGGTGGTGGTAGGTGTTGGTTGTGGTTGTGGTTGTAGTGAAGGCAGCCATGGCGTGGCTGTGAGGGTGATGGTGGTTACGAGGGATGTCAACGTGGTTGTAACTGTGGTGGTTATCTGTTGGGAAAATGGTGTTTGTGATGGTGTTAGGCAGTAACGATGGTGATGTCGGTTGCAAGGGAAAGGCAGGGCAAGGTTCATGGTGGCGGTTTCGGTGGCTGCCCGTGGTGGTATAGTTGACCATGGTTGTCAATTTAATGTTGTGATAGTGTTTAAGTAGTGGCACATTGATGTTGATTGATGGTATTGACAGTAGTTACTGCTATTGATTATGGTAACTGTTGTATTAGGACAGTAAGATTGTGAGTCGTGTGTCGGTCAAGCGTGGTCAACAGAGGCCAAAGGGGTAGTCAACAACAAGAGCAATGCGAGTGGGTTAGCGAGCGTGAACCAAGAGAAAGGTATAACCGCACGCGTTACGCATTTGAAATTTAATTGTAATTTACATGCGTGTTACTTGAGCTCTAACTATAAAATACATAAATTATAAAATGGAAATGAACGCCACTTGATATAATTATTTGATTAAAAATGGTTAGTTCAACTCAGATTTAATCTCATGTCACACTAAATCCTTACAGGACTTCGAGATGTAAAATACATATAAATACGATTGCGTATATATATATATACACACAATAAATACATAGGTTAACCGACATCTACATGTTTTTTTATAAGATAAAAGACCTAAAAATACTATAATAATCCATCATCTTGTTACTATTAATAGTCGATCATCTCTTTATTATTGGAATAAATATTATTTGTATCACCCCTTTTTATTCAATATATTGACAACTATTATCAATAATTGGATTACTCTAGCATCAAGCTATTTAACATTATGATATAAGTGTAAGCATTATAAACGTCATTTAAAACATTATAGATTACTTACATCATCAATAAAAAAATTATCTATAAAGATTTGGAATCCTTGATATCAACCGTTTATGGCTACATCCTTTATGCAAAGAATCATTTATTGAATAAAGGCATTAATTAACCCAATATGCACGAGTTAGTACATAACAATTGATACTTACCCAAGAAGCTAAGGTACATCAATGATACTAATCGTTAACTTTAAGTTAACTAAAGAGCTCAACCGCACGCATGTAATAACATCATGCAAATTCTAAACATGAATCTCATATGTTCTAATTAGGATTGCATTGTTGATGACCTTCACTTTTTCTTTATCGAGCTCAGAATCTATGTAAGGATACCAGGTGAGTTCAAGCATTCCTATTTTTACTATTGTTTTGAGATGAAGCATGCTCTATTTAAGTTAAACTATTTCTGTGCTATATTATGATGCTATATGTTGTGGTAATGTTGTTACCTGCTGATACTTGTATCACAATCATTAATTCTTTTGTGAACTGCTTGTTTTATGTGGGTAGATCTATTTGGGGAAACCCCCACACACAGTGGCTCCCACTACAGGGAGGTACCCCACTAAGATCCTGAGGGGTCGCTTGTGGCGTGTAACAGGTTTTGATAAGATACTATGGTGAACCATTCGGGCAGGTATGGTACACAGGTTTGGGGCTCAGTTCTCCCCTTCGGGGTTAACCGGTACAACTTAACTTTAGAAGAGGCTAGCCGGGACTGAGTGTAGGGTTGATTGTGACCCCATAACAGTGATAACTGATACTAAACTTTAAATTGTGGACTTCAAGAGTCCCTTTTGTTTTAAGACTTTAAGCACTTATGTCTTGAAAGTCAACTAATGGATTCCAAAGAGGCTTTTGTTTTTAAATTAAGTACTTGAACTCACCTACTTTATGTTGACACAAAATCATTTTGAGCATGTCTTCAGGTACAACTAGGGAGAATAGTTGAGCTATAGAAGATATCTAAATCCGAAACTAGAAGTAAGGGTAGATGTTGAAGGCAAAAGTTGAGCCTAGAAGCCTAACTTACTAAAGCCTCAAGAAATATTGACCAAGAGATTGATCATGACACCTATAGATTATAGATTGAGGCACCTTGTGAATTGAAACAAAGCCAATAATCTAAAGTAAATATTGTAATTTGTATTTTAATAAACCATTTAGTTCCGCTGCATTTTGGTTGTTGTTTGCTAATCGTTACGTCCCGCCTCTCTGGGCCCGGGGTGTGACAGATTGGTATCAGAGCCAAAGGTTGTAGAGAAGAAGGTCTGCTTCGCGAGTCCTAAACTACAACCATATGAACCTCATAGGACCACCTTAGTAGGAAGACTCTTCCGAGCTTTGTTGAACCAAGGTGTAGAAATGTGGGTTTGCTTTGCATTACCTAAGCTGTAACCATAAATAGGACCAGCCTAGTAGGTTGTTTCCATGATCCAGTGATCCAAAGTTTGCAGCAAGAATAGGTTCCCTTAATAACTCCCATCTTTAACTTGTATACCTTAAGGATTACAAATATCCCATTAAGAATTCTCTACCCTATAAGAAACCTTGATACATTAGAGTATTACCTGTGATAGGTGCCCCCGAGTAAACCAGGAAGGTATGGAACCTTTTGGAGTGACTAATAGGACCACCGAACATCAAGTACTAAGGATGTTAGAAAACAAAGGTGGGCATATATATTAGGACTCCAATCCCGGAAAGATACTTATCCGATTGCATAGCTGACTTTTGTCACTATATGAAACAACTGTTGTTGGCTATACACTTAATACGACTTGTGTCGCTACATGAGACAACTGCTATAACGATGCTTGTTGGAATAATGATACTTGCTTATATGCCTCATTTGTAAGATGATACATGTTGGAATGTAGTGATAAGATAGTAACCATGATGCCTTTTTGTTTGATCTGCTCCCTAGAATAGTATGTACCTGAATGCTCATTTATTGCTTGATTTGTTAAAACTATACTTTGACACAATTTCTGGGTTAGCAAGAATGTTAGCATAATTGGAATCTAAGTGTGCTTAATAACAAATAAAATGGGAATTTTAACTCCATGACTTAATTACACAAAACCTGGAACTTAGGATGGGAATAACTGGAATGATAGTGTAAGGTAATTGACGATTATGGGTGCACACGTAATGGTGAATTTACAGGTACACTTGAATTCTAGTGGGCCCTGTCATGTAAACTAATATCAAGGTATAACACTTAAAGAACCAGTAAACGCAAGATTAAACACAAATATTCGGAATATACTCAATGATTTCACGTTCAAAACTTTCAAGCTGGGCGAAACCATTTGAGACTTGAAGAGCTACCAAGGATGGTATTGTAGTAACTATTTCTTTTCTTCTTCTCTTTTCTGTTATTCTGCTCTTCTTCAACTTTGTTGGTATCATAAAAGACTCTCTAACATAAACTCTACAACCGAGAATAGATTGGAGTAATGGATTGTCGAGAAGCACGTCATGTGGTCAATGACATAGAAGACTTGTCACTTTTTCTTTCTTATTAGCCCGCACTTCCTAGGACATTCTGGACTCTAGAAGTCCTCTATCAATTTCTTAAAGTCTTTGATAACTAATTACTTTATACCTATTCGACGTCATAGAACCACTTAATCAAAAAGAAAATTCTTAATATCAGCTCCGATAATGATTAGCAATCACCTCTCATAGTACCAAGTGTTTGCGAAATCCTTCATCATCAATGAACCGTTAGTTACCTACTAACAATCTTTACCTGCAGCATAAGTTGAATTATTTTGACCATGCTTTTAACTGGCTGTGTTGTTGGCAAACTTCTGAGTGCCAGTATAAGTAGGAGATGAAACCTCGTTCTAAAATCCTAATTCCATAGGAATAAAGGCTCAAGTGCTAGAGATATTTGTCGAGAAAACTGACCTTCGAGTTTTTCAAAACAAAAATATGAATTTACAACTTCTGTGAATTCCTGGTTATCACTCACCCTCTGCTCAAGATTTATTTTCCATAAAATTCATTGTCTAACGAGTGGTGCTACTCACCCTAAACCCACTTAATGACCTCATCTTTGAAAAACGTGATGGCCGATACGGACAACTTTAAAACCTTGTAAGTCATCCCTAACTCGAGATCTCTAATATTTGGGTGATAAGTTTTTGATCCAAGAGTGAAGATCATGAAGCTGGAATACGATCTCGAAGCTATATGATAGGTTATTAGAGTGGTAGTTAACCTCCTTGTGCTAGCAAGCACCTTGGTAAAGTTCTAAACTAGTTCGAATCGATACGGTCGATGATAATGAAGAATTCATAGGGAAGACTCATGGTTGAACTTAAAGGATGGTATTGCTCCAAAAGATGTATTAAGAAGCACAGAAGATCAGCTACAAGAAATCTCATGTGTTAAATCACTTGAGATCCAACTACAACGAAGTGGTAAACATGCACCAGATTGTAGACAAAGAAAGTCTGCATAATCATCCCCGATCGTAAGCGTTCGTGTTATTCCTCTTTAAATTTTTAAGCCTTTTCTAAGGTAATTCTCAAATGCCACACCCTAGAAAACTCCGTACATTCGAAAAGTCGAGCTAGAAGTCTTACTCCCATATCTCGTTGAAACAATCGATATGCTTATAAGGAAATAGAATTTAAATAGAGTTACTTGCTTCACGGATGGACCCTCTATAGGGCATGGTCACCTTGGAGAACATGGAGAGAGGAAGAGGTCATCTAGAAAGTTGACCTAAGTTGACCTTATTGATATTCTATGGTGAGCTCAGTTCAATTTCCATTTTTGGTGTTTGAATCTGGGTGATTTCACTCTGAATGATGGAGAATCTAATGCTTCGCCTTTAGTTTACACTGAAACCTTTTTTGATTTCCTTGAATTGTTAGGATATTTAATCTCACTATCAAATCTGCTTTCAGCAATTTGTTTCAAAGGCACTTTAGCATTCCCAATCACTTCAAGTCTTTCTGGATTGAATTTCACAAAGGAATAATGGCCTTGACTGGACTCTTTTGTTTTTTGGAACATACATGTTTTTCTAAGCACTCTTTGATCTTGATTGGATGACCTAATCTGCTTTTATCCTCATTTGTTTCAATGTAAACATTTGATTATTTTAAGGATTGGTTATCTATGAAACTGTTGCTTTTTGTTTCAGCTTAGGTTCATTTGATTCCGACAAAGTGAGTGGCTCAGGCATAACAGTGTAATTGTCATTGTATGGTGGAGGACAAGAATTGTATCCTATCCCAGTCATGTCCTTGGGCTCCTTTTGTGAATCAAGTAAATCTTGTAGCTTGGTGGAAAAGAACTGAAACTTTTCAAGTTTCACGTTTGTGGCTGATTGCTCACCTTTGGTTTTGGTTAACAATTCAGTTAACCTCTGATTCTCAGCAACAAGAGTATACTTTTCACCATGCAATTTTTCAATATCTGACAGTCATGACTTGATTTTAATTTCAAAGCTTCTTATTTCATGTCTTAACATTTCAGATTTTACTTTATCTTTTTTGATATTAGCAGCTAGATTGTGATTGTGTTCTCTGTATCCCTATAATTCGTTAATGCATTATTCACTACAGAGATATGATTTTACCTCAGACGGCATGGGAGTTGGACTATAATTGATGTGAGCCATGAGTGCATGATTTTGAAATTAAGGTTTGACTTCCTCTGCATACAGGCTCCAATCATAGACTCCATCTTCTCTGATGACAAGTGCATTTGAGGTTGATTGGCTATTTCCATGGGCTTGTTGAGTCAGTTGGACCTGACTTTGATGAGATTGTTGAGGATGATGTTGATGCTGAAATTGATTTTGATGACTTGATTGAGGAGTTGAAGTTGATTGAGATGATGGTTGATAGTGTGAATTTCTCTTATAGTTATTGTTGCTTCTGTCTGGTGCATTGCATTTCCTTAAGAAGTGACCAGTCATACCACAGTTGAAACACTTCACCTTGGATTTGTGATGTCCATGCTATGTGTTTTCACTCAAGCTTAGCTTTTTTCCTTCTTTGAAGAATTTCTTTGCTTTCATAGCAATCATTGCAGGACCGGGTGAAGGGTTATGCACTTTACAACACAAACAACACAAAGAGGAGAGTATGCAATAACACTTAACAATTCAAATGGGGAATTGGAGAAAATCAGTTTTAAGAACTAAGAAACACAAGTGTATATGTGACAAAACAAGAACAACACATAAGTAGTTGGTTTTCACGGTTGATGTATATTGCTCTCTAGTTCCTTACAAGTTGTTACAAAGTTCTACTAATAAGTTACAAGGACCAGAAATACTTATACTACAACCTACAACCGGCCATACTTTGAAGGCTAGCTGGATACATGATCTAGAAAACAAAATTAATGTAGAATCAAAAGGCAGATTGCCCTTTGACAAGTGACTATGACATGCCATAGCTCACATCCTAATACATTACAAAACAGATAAAGTACATAAAGTGGAAAGTTACAGACTTAAGACCTCAATGTACAGTTTACCAAAAGCATGGACCTTTTCACCAACTCATGTAAAGTTGGTGACTTATCAGAGTTGCAGCGGAAAGTGGTTCGGCTTTAGGTAAAAGGTACATCAGATAAAGCATGTAATTTAAAAGTATTCGGAAGAAATCTGTCTTTAATAGTTGGCTTCAGAAGACTTTGTCTTTGAAGCTTCGGAAGACTTCATCTTTTGGCTTCAGAAGATATTGTTCTTGGCTTTGGAAGATTTTACACTTAGAATAAATTCTAAGGCAGTGTGAAACTTCCGAAGCATTCCACTTCAGTACACTTGTGCATGCATGCAGGAGAGACTTTGGGTGTTTGGGTTGCATCACCCTTACAAATAACCTTATAATGGCCATTTGCATCGTAAATCCATTTCTTTAACATCTTCTGGATCCATTTCTTATGGATCTTCTTGTATCAAGTGAGCTGAAGTGAGTCTTCCTCCCAGGTATGCCTCAAAGCTTGAAACAAAAGCATTGTAAGTAGCCTTTTGTTCGTTCGATTTTTGATCAATAGACATGCTAGTAGGAGTGGAAGTAGATGGGTTGGATGATGATTGCCATGAGTTTTTAAAGGAAATTTGTATGCCTTAATAACTTGAGGTCTACTCAAGTTTCTACTTTTTAATCCAACTTAAGACCTTCAATTTTGCTATCATGATTTCTAAACTTATGCTCTGGCCAAATCAAGTGTATTCTTCAGCGTTGTCACATTTTGCTTCCAACTCTCTAGCAGACTGTGCAGCATTTTCTTGTTCATTTCTTTTTCTTTGTAAGTGACCCATATTATCTCCAAATCATTCACCACTTGGGCAAATTAATGAAGCTGTTTTGAGATTGATTCTCCCTTGGTGTGGTGGAAGGTTTCATATTGATTAACTAGTTTATCTTTGTTAATCTCAATCAACTCGCTTCTACCTTCTGCAGGACCGGTTAAGGGATGGTCAATACAATGAATCATAAAATAAGGAGAGTGTTACAACACTTAATAGTTCAAATAGGGAACCGGTTTAAGAACAACAATCAAAGAACCCAATTAACAATAAGACAGAACTCAAGAACAATATCAATGGTTTTTAAGAAATTTGTATATTAATCTCAAGTTCTCTTACAAGAGTTACAATGCATATTTTTTTATAAAATACAAGACCCTGAGATACTTTATACTACATCCTACAACTGGCTATACTTGGAAAGCCAGTTGGAACATTAAAAGACAACAAATTCAATGTAGAGTCAAAAGGCAAATTGCCTTTTGACTTGTGACTATGACATGCCATAGCTCATATCCTAATATATTACAAAATGGATAAAAGTACGTAAAGTAGAAACTTATAGACTCAAGACCTTAATGTACAGTTGCAAAAGAATGGACCTTTTCACCAACTCATGCAAATTGTGAGTCATCAGAGTTGCAGCGGAAAGTGTGTCTGCTTTATGTAAAAGTACATCCGAGAAAGCATGTTCTCCTCTGTCTTCAGAAGAAATTAGTCTTCACTTCATTTTTCTTCGGAAAACTTTGTCTTTGAATCTTCAAAAGACTTCATCTTTTGGCTTCGGAAGATTTGGTCTTTGGCATCGAAATATTAGGTCTTTGGCTTCGGAAGATTTTACACTTAGATTATTTCTAAGTATAGTGTATAACTTTTAGAGCAACTTTGGCTCGGAATATTTTATACTTAGAGTAATTCTTGATCTAAGTATAAAACTTCCGGAGCAACTTCTACTTGGTATTGAGTGCATGCATGTAGTATGCCTTTGGTTGCTTTGGTTTCATCAGCCTTTATGTTAAACCTTTCAAACTCTCTCTAGGCTGATGCTACTAAAATAGAGAAGGTTGTTCATCAGTTAAAGTCCTCATTTAAATCAAGACCATTCCCTTCTTCATCATTTGGTCAGGATCCTTTAGACTCTCAAAGTACCTTCTCATGTCGTGGAGATCATACAGAGGTAGATCAAGCATGTCTTGCTAGAAGTAGACATCTTGACCACCTTGTCTCTGATGACATACCATATGTCTGGATTAGTAGCAAAGGTCCAAGACAAGATGGGTCTTCCAGCTACAAGAGGTTGTGCTTGAATAGAAGTTGGTTGAACTGCCTCTTGTTGCACTTCCTTAGGATGCTCTAACTCATTCTAAGATCTGAAAGTGGATGCCTTTGTCTTCATGTATACTCTCTTTAGGGCCATCATTTTCTTCCTCTTAGGAGTGTTTAACTGAGAGGGTTGGTCTTTAGTACCTGCTTGTTCTGTTGTGCTTCTCTCAGTTGAATTCTTTTCCTTCACAGGTTCAGAAGGAGAAGGAGTAGAACCCTATTATGGAATAGAAGATGAGGTCGGCTGAGATGGAGGTGAAGGTCCAGGTTGTGTTGTCTGTGTTGGTTCAACCTTAACCTCTACCTCATGTGGAGCTTGGCTTGGTGGAGAATGCAAGTCCACAAGCTCTCCCTTTTTAATCTTCTGCTTGATCACTCTAATGTGCTCATCCATAGTGGATAGAGACACTGGGCAAAGCGTCCTTCCAGAGAATCCACATAACTTCAAGAAGCTCATCATCCTTTGTCTTTTAATAGACTTCTTTTGGCTTATCTGGATGATGCCTTTTGACTTCGCAGCTTCTTCCCTCATCTTTCTCTTAGCAGCCTTTTGTTCATTTATGAACTATTGTTCCAGCTGCTTAAGATACTCAAATCCAATATATGCATATGAGAGGGGAAGAAGTGCAGATACCTGATAGAGGCCAGTGGCAGTCAGGTAGTTGATCATGTTTTGTCTTCCAGTCTCCTTGTCTACCTGAGGTTGTTTAGTTGCCACAGCCTCTCTCTTAGGACTTTCATGAACTAGGGAGAGAGTAGGAGCATGTTTGTATAGCCTCTTTTACCATCATTCTTCTTTAACCTTGAGAAGCAATTCTGCATCCTCTGCCTCCTTCTTCTCCTTTCTCAGCTCTAAGTCTGCCAGTTAATTTAACTCTTCTAAGGAAAGAGAAATAAGTTCATCAATGTTGTAGTTACTGGTTCCCAAATAGCTCAATCTGGCAGCCCTCAATTCATCATCTTGAGTGTTTGGCCTGGGGGTTGTCCTAATTGCAGCTTCCATGAAGCCTGAGGAACCAGTTGAATTCTCTTCACTTAGATCATTCATCCTCTCTCTTTCCTCCTACTCAATTTCCTCAGATGTCATTTTCCTCTTCCCTTTATAACTCACAGGTCTCGGTGAGTCAGGGTGGAGAGAGCTTTGGCCTTCATTGCTTGGTTCAGCAGTCATGTTCTGGCCAGAGATAGGTTATGAAGCACCTTTACCAATTGGTGCTTCACAGAGGGTAAACGATGTTGAAGTAATTGTTTCTGTGACAATGCTCACAGGTTCTGTCACTAGGCCTTCAGTCAAGGTTTCCCCTTTGAAGCTAATCTTGGGTTCCACCTTAACATCCAGTTGACCAATGACATTACATGTTTGCAGTTGTCTTCTTCTCATATCTTGAATTCTCTCAGCCAATTTGTCAGCCTGCCTATGTTGAGTTGGGTTAGCTAGTGATGTATTGACTAGAGAAAAACTGTCATAGAAGCTCAAGATCAAAAATTTAAGACCTCTTGCTATCCTTGAAATCTATGCAATACTAGGGCTCTTCTATCAGTATCATACCACCACCCTAGAATTTCATTTTCAGCTCCATATGGTGGGTTGACATTGCCTTTGGTATTCCCTCCTCCAACAGAATTTGTGTAAAAGAGTCCACATCAGTATGAACTTGAGGATGTTACTGAGTGTGGACAATTGCAAGTGAGGTTGGTGATTGCTCAATGTCCATACTCTGAGAAGAACTCCCAGGTTCTGTGATTGTGACCACTTCCTCCCCCTTTTTGGTATCATCACCCACTTGCTTATGTGAGCTGGAGGTTAAAGTTGTCACATCCTCAGGTTCTTGTGTTCCTGGATGAGTTGTCCTAAAGGGTCTCATAGCTAGTTGTTCCTTGAGATTAGAAATCTCAAGTTGCTGATCATTGACCCTTCTTTGCAAGGTAGTCACATGAGATTTGAAGGGATTGATCTTTGAGACAAAATAGGTGCATGGTTTTTTCAGTTTGTGCACTTTATTCTAAGATTCCCCTCATCTTCAGTAGAAGAATCACTGGGGATGAGAGAATTGGACCTAAGTCTTCTTCCTCATCACCAACTTGTTGTTCTTGCCTGCTGGTTTTCCCCTGCTCACTGGCCACCTTAGTTGAAGTGTCAATGGGATGGGTTGCCATGGTTGAGGTCTGAATGATGTATTCAATTATAGAAGTGAGAGCCTTTTCCATATGGATCTCTTGAACAGGTTCAAAAACATCCACCTAAGTGAGGGGTGGATGATGTGAACTAGATATGGGTGACATAGGAGTACTCATCTCTCTTTGAGTAGGGAAAGAGAAGAGAGACTCATGATACTCAATGAGTGCCATATCCTCATCATCATATAAGTCTAGGCTGGGAATTGGCTGGTTTAAAACTAGAGGCTAGAGATGGTAGCTTTCCATTGAAGGTTGTTCACTTGAGTGTTGAGCCTCTATGTGAAGGCTTAAGGCTTCTTGGGTGATGAGCTCTTTAGTCTGAGCATGAGGAACCTTATGGCTAAACATTTGTTAGATGGGAGTGGTTTGCTCCTCAGGAGAAGTGGGAGCTCCAGTGTCCACATCTTCCTGTATGGGTGGTGATATAGGCGCCTGCACAGGTTGAATAACCTGAGCAGGGGTTCGTTTTGATTTTCTTTGGTAAGTGATGGTTATTTGTGGTTGTGTGGGTTGTCTTGAAGTAGAAAGTGTGGGTTCAACACTAGCTGGTGTTGCTAGGTTGTCACCTTGAGCAATGAGCTCTAACATTTTTAGGACCAGAGTTGTTTCTACCCCTGAGAAGCCAACAGTTGGCCTTCTCATAGTCTTAAAGATGTCGGGCTTAATCTGTCAATATTTTAGAACATTACCTGTTCCCCTCAACTGTGAGCGCAGTTCATAGTTGAGAATGTGCTAGACATATCTAGGGAATATAAAATATTCTAAGGAGTCCAAGTTTGAAAGCAAATTATTGCACACAAATCGTGAATACCTGAACTTGACCCTATGAACCATCCTATGGACTATAAAAGAGAGGTCTTCTGGAATTCGGTCCCAACCTCCATGTTTGTTAGACAAGCTGTGGATAATAACATCGAGGAGGTATTTCCATTGAGGAGAAACCTTCCCTTTCTTGAAGGTTCTGACTGAGAAGTCACCTTTATAGCCCATCTGCTGAAAGGAGTAGTTTACAACAGATTTTGGGACGAACAATTCACCTTTTACATCATCCAGTTGTAGATGAGAGTTGATGGAAGCTGGGGCGATACAGATTGTGCTCCCCTACACTATGGAAGACAGTGCCTTCTTCACGTCCATGGTGACCTCTTGGCAGGTCCTTTAAAGTCCAAAAGTTGATCCTCATAGAGCGGAGGTTCAATGGTGGGGGAGGTGAGGTAGTGAGACAAAGAAAGAAAGCGACAAACCTCTGAGAAACTTGGATCTTTCTCAAATTTTAACAGAGCAACCTGATTGTGTTGCCTGTGAAGCTGGATGGAAAAATCTACTTGGTTTATGCAGTCAAGGTTGGCCATTTATGGTAGCTTTGAGGTGAAGGAAGGTAAGAACAAAGGCGGTGAGTGGGAATTTAGGTTTAGAGAATTTTCAGATGAAGAAGATAGTAATAGAGGAGGGAACCGTTGGGTTTTTTATATGAAATGGACTTGAGATAAAGTTAAGGCAAAAGGATAAATTTGGAAGTCCGAATATCAGTCACACCTCTGAGAAAGTGCACAAAAAGGTAGTATTCTTGGAAGTTGAACTCTTATGCACGTTATTTGTCTTGGGAAGTTTTTCACAAAAAGTTCCGAAGCCAAATTTTGACTTCGGAAGATATTCCTAAGCTTAGTGAAAAATGGCTTCGGAAGAAAAATTACTTGTAATATTTCTCTTCCAAAGAGTATTTGGTTTCACAATATATTAAAAGTTGAAAGTTTAATTCTTAAAGAGAATAAAGCTTCCAAGGCATAATTGCTTTCGGAAGAAATTTGTTCTTCGAATACATATAAGTACTTAGAAGCATATTTTGGCTTCGGAAGAAATGTAAACATTTCTTCCGAAGGTGAATTTCTTTTATGTAGTTATATGATTTGAAGACTTCAAATTCTTCCGAAGCCAATGTTAATGTCTTCCGAAAGAAAATACACTAGGTAATTTTCAAAATGCTAAGGAATATTATTTGAAAAAGATTTTTTCCCAAGATAAACTGGGCTTATTTAGGTGATAAACTAGTCAACTTAAGACACACAATTCCTTTTAGAAATAATATAGATTAAGTTTTAAGAAAATCTATTCAAAGTTAATCATCCAAATAGCTGATATAAAATATTTAAATCTTTGTTCATCAAAAGCCTTTATGAACAGATCAACATATTATGCATTTATATTTACCTTGATTAGTTTTATCAATCCCTTTTCATGATTATCTATAATTAGATTACATCTGATGTTGATGTGCTTTGTCCTTGAGTGCTACACAGGATTGTCTGTGATAGAGATAACACTGTTGTTGTCTATGTGGATGGGAGTCTGTTTGAAGTTGAATCCATAGTGTAGCATCTGATTCTGAATCCAAAGTACTTGAGCATAGTAGCTTCCAGCAGCAATGTATTCAGCTTCAGCAGTTGATACAGATACACAGGATTGTTTCTTGTATTGCCATGAGACTATCCTTCCACCAAGGAATTGACTTCCCCCAGATGTAGATTTTGCAGTCATGTTGCAACCACCATGGTCACTATCTTTATAAGCATACAAATTAAAGTTAGAATTCTTTAGATACAAAAGGCCTAGCTTAGGAGCACTCTTGAGATATCTAAGAATCCTTTGACAGTAACCAGGTGTGACATCTTGGGGTTAGCTTGATATCTTGCACATATGCATGTAGCAAACATAATATCAGGCCTGCTGGCTATAAGATACATAAGAGACCCAATCATAGCCTGTAAAGATGTTCACCTACATACTCTCTCTCAAGATCAGGTCCATGGAAGTGGTTTCTGGCTATGGGTGTCTTTGCAACCTTATATTCAGTCATGTTGAATTTTGTAAGTATATCATGTACATACTTTGACTGACTTGTGAAGATGACATAGTTAACTTGCTTCACTTGAATTCCTAGAAAGAAATTGAGTTCTCCTATGGCACTCATTTCAAATCTATTCTTCATCAGCTTCTTAAAGTCTTTGCAGAGCTTTGATTAGTTGACCTAAAGATAATGTCATCTACATATACCTGAACCTTCATTAAGTCATTCCCTATTCCATTGATGAAAAGAGTTCCATCTATAGTACCCCTGTTGTAGTCATGCTAATAGAGATATTGAGATAGTGTCTCATACCACTTCCTTGGAGCTTGGTGCAGCCCATAAAGAGCTTTATCAAGCTTACAAACAAAATCAGGATGATCTGTGTCGGCAAACGAGGTGGTTGTTTGACGTACACCTCTTCATCAATCACCTCATATAAAAATGCACACTTGACATCAAGTTGGTAGACCTTGAAGTCCTTGGATGCAGCAAACGCAAGGAATATCCTAACAGCTTCAAGTCTTGCTACTGGAGCAAAAACATCAGTGTAATCAATTCCTTCTTCTTGTGTGTATGCTTGAACAACCAATCTTGTCTTGTTCTTGATGACAAGTCTTCTATCATCTTTCTTATTCCTAAACACCCATTTGATTCCTATGATAGCCTTCCCTTGTAGAAGAGGACATAGACTCCAAACCTTTTGCCTTTCTAATTGAAGCAGCCTTGTATTGCTTCAACCTAACTTCCATCCTTCAAAGCCTCATCAACTTTCTTTGGCTCTATCTGGGATAAGAAGCAAAGTATAGAAAAACATTTTTGTCATGGGTTCATCCTCTTGTTCTCACCCCCTTGTCAACTTGAGGGATCCCAACAAGTTGATTAGACAGATCTAAATTTGAGAAGTTTAGATCTGGTAATGAAGTGTCTCCCACCATATCAGCACACTTATTAAGAGAAGCTTGATCCAAGGAGTGTGTGGTATCATTAATGTTGTCTTTAATGGAGTGGTTGTCAGCATCAACAAATTCTTGATCAATGTCACCACTACCATGTCTTCCTACATTTGAAGTTCCTTCAATTGTGTTTTGTGCCTCTGAGCTGGAATTTTTAGGCACTTTAGATGTATCAGTTTGATTTGTCATTGTTATGCTGATAGGAACTTTACCTATAGGGTTAGTTCATTGAAGATCCTGAAACATCTTTGCAAGTTTTGTTAAAACAGTTTGTAACTAAATCAAGAACAAATAACCAATCAGGATCAGAACCTTTCACACAAGGATTGTGTTCATTGAAGATCACATTGGCTGATTCTTCAAATACTCTAGTTCTGAGATTGTATACTCTATAAGCCTTAGCTTAGGAAGATAATCCATTAAAGTGTCCATCATCTGATTTCTTAGCAAACTTGGCTACTTGATCTTTGGTATTCAAGATGGTCCAGGGACATCAAAATGATCTGAGAAAATCAATGAAAGGTCTTCTTTTGTGCCATAGTTCATAACGAGTCTTACTATGAGTCTTGACTACTAAAACTCTATTTTGCACATAGCAAGTAGTGTTAACTGCCTCTGCCCAGAAGGTGATGGGTAGTTTAGAGTCAGATAATATGGATCTTAAAGCTTCAGTAAGTGTCCTGTTTCTCCTCTCACAAACACCATTTCGCTAAAGAGTCCAGGGAGCACTGTGTTTCAAAGATTTGGTTCTTGAATTCAGTTCCTTGATCACATCTTATGATTTTAACCTTGTTATCACTTTGATTCTTAATTTTTAGAATGAAGTTCTTCAAGATCTCTGGAGTTTCATCCTTAGTTCTAAGGAAGAAAATCCAAGTGAATCTTGTGAAATCATCTGTGATCAGTAAACAGTATGAGGTCCCTCATAGACACATTACACTGGTGGGGCCAAAGAGATGTATGTATAATAAGTGTAGGGGAGTAGTGATAGAGTTCTTTTCTTTTGGCCAGTGAGACACCAAGTGTTGTTTCCCTTTCAGGCATGCAACACAGTGATCATCACATGTAAACTCTTTCTTAGCATTCCAGTTACTAAATCATTCTTAATTAACTTGTTCATATTCTTAAAGTTTACATGGCATGTTCTTTTATGCAAAAGGAAAGACTCATCACTATTGGCCTTAGATAGAAAGCAAGAAACTTCTCCTGAAGGGGATGTTTCCTGCAAATCCATCTTGTACATCTTTCCTTTCTGAGGTGCTCTAAGCAAGATATGCTCTTGAGTAATGACCACCCTGGGCTTAAGAACAACGCACTCATGCTCAGGGAAGAGCATGTTATGTCTCTAGTCACAAAGTTAGGATACACTCAGTAGATTATACCAAAGCTCCTTAACAATGTTTACTTTCTCAATGCTGAGCTTACCATTTATGACACTGCCCCTTCCTGTAATGTTACCTCCAGCATCTCCTCTAAAAGAAATTGGACCTCCATCAATTCTTTCAAAGTTTTGGAGCAAAGAGCCATTGCCTGTCATGTGCCTGGAACAACCACTGTCAATAATCCATGCATTCTTCTTGGCCCTCAGCTGTTCGTGCACAATAAAAGGGAGTTAGTTACATTTGGAAACCTAAGCGTCAGTAGTCTTAGGCTCTTCAAAATGAACCGAAGACAATGCAATAGTAATTGATCCTATACTAAAACATTGAGGATCATTTGTTGTTGTTATTGAAGAATTCTCAGTCATATGGTCTTCATTTATCTTCCATACCATCTTTGGAAGATTGGACTTGACCTTTAAAGCTTCCGAAGTTTTTACAACTTTGGAAGTTTTGGAGACTGACCCTTCGGAAGATCTTGCTTTCACTACAGCAATCTTCAGTGCTTTAGAAGCATTCCTTTCATTCAAAACCAAATTTTCTTTCGAAGGAAATTTCACTTGCCTTCATTTTCATTTTGGAGCTTCCGAAAGGAAAACATATTTCCTCCAAAGCTTTCTTTTTCCTGCTCATTTTAGAAGTCTTCTTCTTTGTTATGTTGACAATACTTTTGGGATTATAGAAGCAATCCTTAGCAAGATGAGAAGTATTGCCACACATAATGCAGTCAACTTGCTTTCTTCTGAGAGTCTTCTTATGAATGGAAGATTGGGTTTGATCATTTTCCATCTTCATCCTTATCTTTTCAGATGTTGTAGCAAGCTTCCTAGGGTTAGGCTTTCCTTTGGAGGTGGATGGTTCATGTTGTGTAGCAGTGTTACACAACTGACAACCTTCAATCCTTCATAGGGATGAACAGGACATGAACAAACTCTTGGTCCTACAGTTCAAAGTAGTATCCTCAGTCTTTGCCACTTCAAAACCCATAGAGATATAAACTTGTTTCTACTTGGAGTTGAAGGTGGCTTTGATCTCTTATGCTTTTTTTGATCTTCTCTATGTTGCTCGGATCAAGTTCTTCTCTTGGACTTTGTCATCCCTGACTTCTTCCTCTCCTCAGGATAATAGTGACCCTTGTTAGGATGATCATCTTCACTCTTCCTTGATCTATCCTTCACAATCTCCTCTTCATCCTCTTCATCACTAGGATCTATGGATGGAAGCTCATCTTGACTACTTCCACACCTTGGAGGTCTTACAGACAGTAGAGTGTGTGGAGGAGCTATCTCACTATATCCCAGTCCCTGTTTGTTCTGATAGCACACTTTGGAATGCCGGGATGAGGATATTATGTTCTTGAAGGTCTTTTCTTCAGGAACATGTTTCTCTAACTTGGCTTTGTTGATCACTAGCTCAACCTGGCACTCAGTTAACTTAGTGATGAGATCTTTGATTTGAGTCTTGTAGTTAGTATGCTTGTGTTTAAAAGTTGAAATGGTTTCTTTAAATCTTCTATTTTTAACTTATACTCATTTTCAGCACTTTTGAAATCACATTTTAAGATGTTTAATGACTCAAGAACAGATCTCATCTCTAAGTTGTAGGATCTATATCTATTTACTTTACCAATGCATTCAGGGGTACAAAGATGTTTCAATACCTTAGGTTAATCAAGATCTGCCATTAGTGCTTAGTTTGGAGACACATCTTCTACTTGGAAACTCCAATTAAAGCCTCCTTCTTCCGCAGCAACTGCAGCTTGTTGCTTGGGCTTTTCAGTGCGTAGAGCTCCCTCAGTGTAGTTTGGCTTGGGTTATGCCTAGCCACCATTTGCCCTGGGTGCCTTGGACTCCCTAGCAAAGTGTCCCTTCTGGTTATAGTTGTAACACTTCACTTTGGTTTTATCCAGCCTAAACTTTCCACTGGATACATTGCTAGGAAACTTTCTCCCTTTCTCTTATAGAATTTCTTTGCTCTATAAGTGAGAAGAGCCATTTATTGAACTATTTCCATGTACTCCAGATAATCCGGATGGATACAGTCCAAATCATCAAGAGTGAGGGGAAAGTTTCCTGTGCTTTCAACATGAGACATAAAGGCTTGAGATGAGCTTGTCACTTAGAATGGGCGTCCTTGGATGTAGCTCTCCCGTGGTGTCTCTGGGAAGGTGATGAAAGGGCCCTTTGGTGAGTGGTCAGGGTAAGAGATTAAATGGTGCTGTGATTTTGTAACTGTACATGCTAGAGTTGGTAAATGGATTTTGCATGCTCATCTCCATCTGGTTACCACTGAGTATGCCATACAACTCAATGAGGGTGAGGGTCTTAAGATTTTCAGTCCTCTTAATAACCACATAGTAGTGTGTCCATTGTCTAGGAAGTGAGGACATGAACTTTCTCACAATATCCCTGTTCTCCAGTTTCACTCTAACATCCGCCAGGGTATCCGCTATCTCAACATACCTGAAGTATTGTTGAGTCAAGGTTTCACCTGTTTTGAAGGTGAAGTTCTCAAACTGCTTCTTCAGAAGGTCTTTCTTGTTTTCTACGGCTTCAGTAGACCCTTCATACATCAGCATTAGTGCATCCTAGAGCTGCTTAGTAGTTTTGCACTTCTTGAAATAGATGGCATTTGGAGGAGCAGCTTAGAGGGCAGTCATGGCTTTCTAATCTTCATCTATTCTTTTCGTATCTTCTTCAGAGTAGTCAGTCACCTCCTTTGGAATCATGCCACCTCCAGCAACAGCTGAAGAGATGCATGGAATGTAAGGTCCTATGGTAACAGACTCCCACATCCTGCTGTCTTGTGACTTGATGAAGCCTTCCATTCGTAATACCAAGTATCAAAATCATCAGGAGTGATTAGTGGGGACTTTACCATGGTACCGGTTCCCATATCAGACTTGGATGCTGCCATTTGAGATGTTAAGTGTCTTGTGAGAAATGAGGACATTTAAGATGGTTAGATCTTACAATCAAGACCCTGGAATGCTTCGATACCAATTGAAGGACCGGTTAAGGGATGCTCAACACATTCAATTTCACAATGAGGACAGTGTTAGAAAAATTAACAATTCAAATAGGGAACGGGTTTTAAAAACAAGATGCAGAGAACACAAGTAACAGTGAGACAAAACTAAAGAACAATATATATGGTTTTCAAGAATGTTGTATATTAATCTCAAGTTTCCTTACAAGAGTTACAATGCATAAGTTTTTCCAAAATACAAGACCCTGAGATACTTTATACTACATCCTACAAACGGCTATATTTGGAAAGCCGGTTAGAACATTGAAAGACAACAAAATCAGTGTAGAGTCAAAAGGCAGATTGCCTTTTGACTAGTGACTATGACATGCCATAGCTCACATTCTAATATATTACAAAAAGCATAAAAGTACATAAAGTAGAATGTTACAGACCTAAGACCTCAATGTACAGTTGCAAAAGCATGGACCTTTTCACCAACTTATGCAAGTTGGTGAGTCATCAGAGTTGCATCGGAGAGTGTGTCAGCTTTATACCAAAGTACATCCGAGAAAAGCATGTTCTCCTCTGTCTTCAGAAGAAATCAGTCTTCACTTTATTTGGCATTGGAAGACTTTGTCTTTGAAGCTTCGGAAGACTTCATCTTTTGGCTTCGGAAGATTTGGTCTTTGGCTTCGGCAGATTTTACACTTAGAGTATTTTTGAGTATAATGTAAAGCTTCTAGAGCAACTTTGGCTTTGGATGATTTTATACTTAGACTAATTCTTGTTACAAGTATAAAACTCCTTGAGCAACTTCTACTTGGTACTGAGTGCATGCATGCAAGAAACCTTTGGTTGCTTTGGTTGCATCAGCCTTTATGTTAAATCTTACACCTTCACACATGATTTGCAGTGCATCCCATACGTTGTGCCATACTTTTCTAATCTTTTGAGGACGTCCATCTTTAAAGCCTGAGTCAGAATGGAGTAGGCTTTAAGATCAATATTGATCTTCTTATACCTATCATCATCAAGATTAATACTTGGATCCTCAATGGGGATTCTGACTGTCTTGTATTGTGCAGCTTGATCAGCAGTCAAAGAAAGTAGAATTTAAGGTCCCTTGCATATAGATATCCAATAATCTGGATCTACACCTGTAATATATTTCCTAAACCGAATTTTCCGTTACTTAAACTCAAATTTATGGTTAAGCATTGGTGGTTTAGAAGCATGACCAACTTCAGCAAAGTTAATAGAATCCATGGTTAATAAACTGATTTTTAAAGGTTTGAATATGGTTTAAATTGTTTTATGTCGAACAGTTCAAACAGTCCACAATTCAGGTATATTTTTATGTATTCTATGAAAAGTAATAGCAGTACGGTATCAGATCAGCAACGGTTATCTTTTTGATTCACTTAAGGTTGATTTTATGTGATTTGTTTGATTTTCGTCAAAGATCAATACTTGAATAATGTTTTTCAAGTGTTCCGATCTAAAGAACAGTGAATGTTGATGAAGTTTTTCGGTATTTTTAGTAGTATGCTTATTAACAGTAGAAACTTGTTAATAAACAACTCAACCACCAGATCAATCGATTTTCATTCAAGATCAAAACAGATCTTGAGATGAATACGGGAGCCAAAGCTTAGATACCAATTGACTGGGTCCAAGAATGAGATTCACTGTTGATGTGACTTCAACAAGGATCGAATATGATGATTGAGTCAATGATTAAGTAGCGGAAATACAGAATCAAAGAACATATGCTGAATTGATACTCGTAAATGTTGTGTATATTGATTGGTGGTAAACAAGTTATAATGGTACAGTGAATTGACAACCTTAAAACCTCATAACTTGAGTACTATGTTTCTTACAAACAAAAAACATACATAAGATTGATATTCTATTCTATTTATAGGCTGACATAAAGTTTGTACAAAATGACTAAACTACCGTGATAACTATATCAAAATAATAGTCTAAGTACAAAAATCTAATCAGCATTTGTGTGTGTTCATCCGCATTAACTAATGCAGATGTCTTGGACTTCATCAACATTTCTTCTTTTTCTTCCGCATTAAGTGTTTGGTCATCAGCATTGGCAAATGCGGATGAACAAACACTTGTCAGCATTTCTTCTGTGCATCCGTATTAGTTTATACGGAAGAACAAGTACATAATAGTATTTGTTTAGACTGTCTATATTTGTATATGTAGAAGAACAAACACTTGTCAACATTTGTTCATTGGTCATCCGTATATACAAATGCGGATAACCAACACTTGGTCTTTATTCTTCACCCGCATATCTTCTTGGAATTGTGGGATTTCACTAGCAAAACAACCATCAACCACCTATTGAATTGGCATGTATGATCCTTTCAGTGTCCAATAGAGATAACATACCTAGTATGTTCATCATCATCACCAGTTGTGGTTTCTTGGCGCCCTGGTTTCCCATGCATACTGATGTCTCTTTTAGAGGCATCATTGGCAAGGTTGACATAGACTCAGTCTCACTTATGTTACCACTATCCTCAGAGGCTAATGAGACACCCTCAGTAGTGACAACTGAGTCTACATAAGTCACCTCCACTCTTGTTGGACTCATATCAGTTTGGTCTAGCTGATGTGGGCTAGATATCAGAGATTCCCCAAGGCTCAGTTGATCTACAGAGTGGTGAGGTAGATCAATTTCATGGCCCTGATGAAACATGATATCCTCATCAGACGGAGTGAATAGGTCAAGAAAGGATACATAGGTTATATCTAATGACTCGGGACCTTGGTTAGCACCTAATGGCTCCTCTGTAATAGTAGCCATGCAAGTGATGTGGTTGTCCCTTTATGGCTACTTAGGGGTGTGTTGAGACTTACCTTTGAGGGCTTATGGCTTGGGTTGCGGGCTTATTAGGTTGAGACTGAGGAGACTCAACACTGATATTGAGGTCAATTATAGAGGATGGTTGGACCTCTGGCTGAGTGGGAGCCCTAAGTTCCACTCTAGCCTTTTTGATTTGAACAGAGAGGACTTGTTCAATCAGAGTAGATTAAAGAATGGTTCGTGTTGGGCGTCTTTCGTATGTGAATTTTATTAGGTGGGAAGAACTATTGGTATTATAGTGGTAGTGGCTGGTGTGGGTTCATCACCTGCTAGGTTTGCAGGGACGTCACAAGGAGCCGTTGGTTCAAGCATACCCGGAAGAAGATTAGTGAACCTTTTGGTGAAGTTGGTGGACACCTTCTTCAGTGTTTTGAAGATGCCCGGCCTCATGTGAGGGACCAGTAGAATGTCTTCGCATTAAAGTTTGTCTTGGTCAAGGTCATAGTTGTTTATATGCTAAATGAACTGGGGATATATATAGAATGGTTCCCTGGTGAGAATACCTTGTAGAATTTTTAGCATAAACATTGAGTAGTTGAAGCGGAGGCCTTTGACCAACCCATGGACTAGGCAGCCCAAATCATATGGGATTTGATCCCATCCCCCTAATTTGTTGGATAGGCTATGTAGGACAATGTGCAGCAAGAACTTCCAGTTATAGGAGAAGTTGAACTTATACATAGTTGACTTGCTTACAACGCCACCATATCCCATCTGGATGTAAGTGTCCTCCAAATCAGACATGGGGAATTCAATGGGGGCACCTTCATCATGGAGTTCTAGATGCTCCCTGATTGTGGTTTCACTATTGATGATCTCTTGCCCGCATATTATCAATCTGATGACCCTTTCATCATTAAGCAGCTTGCCTTGACCATTGATCCAAAATTCGGCCATGTGGTTTGAGTAGATGATAGGATTAACAGTGAGGGCAGTGAAGTTTGCGCATTGGGAGAGAAATTGGATGATTGGGGCAAAATCAGCATCCTTTAAAAAATCAAGGATAGTGACGTGGTTCTGTTAAGGATTAAAGGCCATTGTTGTGAACGTATTGTTTAATTGAAGGAATTTGAGAGTGGATGGAGAAGAAGATAGTGGAAATTTGGTGCTTTTGCGAAGGTAAAGAAAATAAAGAAAGAGAGTCGGATGTTTTTAAATAGGGGGTAAAAGAAGAAACCGATAAGGTTAAAGGACAGTTTATGCAGCATCACTGTTGGTCTTTAACAACCTAATATTTTCTCTTAAACTCACTAAATTTTCAATCTTGATGATGAAGAATCTCAAACTAAGTTGATGATAATATATTAAGTTAATGAACACAAGAAATGCTTTTCAAGGTACTTGTATATATTACTTCTCAACTCAGTGTTTACAAGACTCTTACAAAGCATGCATAATGAGTTACATTGAGAAACTATACATAGTACTACCTATAGCCGGTTATACTTTGAGAATCAGATGGAACTTACATCCAAACAAATACTACATTGCTAGACATAAGGTATCTAAGTTAAAATACTATCCGATATTAGGTAGTCATGATAGGTCTATGACTTACCTTTTGTTACCTACTAAAGTTGGTAACTGTACTAAATGATAAAGGTGAACAGTGGAATAAAGTATGGTCAACTACATGGGTGTGGGAAAACGTCATGCAGTATATCGGACTTATTAGTCAGACCATACTTATGTCCACTCGTCCATAACTAGTCATTGCATAGGTAAAATGGCTTGGAAGAATAAAGTCTTCCAAAACCATTTATACTTTGGAAGAGTTAACTTCTTCTGAGACTTCAACAAGTCTTCATGACATTTTCCTACTGAAGGCTATTGTCTTGATTTTTCCAAGTGTTGTACTTTGGAAGGAGAACTACTTAGTCTCGGAAGACATAGTTCTTCCTTCAGAAGTTCTTCATCCTCAAGCTTCGGAAGATCTTTCACTTTGCTTTGGAAGTGCATCTTTTTCTTTGGAAGCCTTTGCTCAGTTGCACTCAAAATCTTCTAGGTGTAGTTTTGGTTGCACCAGCCTCATATGATCCAACAAACTCCCCTAGGCTGATTAAAGATCAAGTATAGGTTGGAATCATCTTAGTTTGTTTGTTTGTTTTGCTTTATTTGTAATAGGACTAATGTTATTGTATGTAAATAGTAGTTAGTTTTGGTGTAGTAGTTATTTTCACTTACCCAGCGAAACTACGAGCGAAACTATAGTTTCGCTCGTAGTCAGCATGTTGGGTTTGTAAACAAGATTTTCGGAGATGTTTAACCATTTTAGATTCAAAACAAACCTAAGAAGAAAGGATCATATGTATGTGAAAACAAATGCTATCAAAACCGAAAAGGAACAACCATAGGATGTTCATGAAACTAACTTTCAAGAACAAGGGAATATTGTATGGATGAGAAGAAGGAGATGATGCTTCTTGAACATCTAGCCTTTAAAGAGAAGCCCTTAAGCGTGTATACCCATAGGCTTCTTGCAAAACCCAACTTGCTAGGGAGTTTTAACACCAAAAACCTCTTGAAAATCCTCTTGGAACCCCACTTGGCCGTAGGTTTTTGGAGGAGAAGAAGAGAGAAAAAGAGTCTTGCATGTAAGAGAGAGGAAGAGGTGGAGTGTAGTAATCAAAATGAACTAAATGTCTTTTATACAACCGTTTTATGAGTGCAAATTCTCTGTATGATGCCTTATGTGAATTCTATTATGGAAATGAAGATCTAAAAAAGGACAAGAAAGCCTAAGCTAAGAAAGAGTTTAATTCTTTTGTCGAACATAAGAATGAAAGTTTTACTGATCTTACCAATTGATTTTTGTCAGTCTCAAGCACTCTGAAGAAGTATGATGAACAGTTGGGTAATCATGAGGAAGTGACCAAGCTCTTAGACTCTCTCCCACCTCAATGGAGCTTACAAGTGAGGATGCTGAAGTAGAAGAGACGTTTGCTGATTACAAGCTTATGGATGTAATCAACAAACTGAAATCTTTTGATTTGGATCTGAAGAGAAGGGAATACAATCAATCATGGGTGCCAGCCACAATATATCCATAAAATGCTGCATTGATTTCATCCGTTGCAAACTCGACTATATATGGTGTAGCTTATGGTGGATCTACAGGAACTGGTATGTTAGACAAGGAAAGTGGTGGATCTACAAGTATTGGTTCAAGCTCAAAGACATCTGTCACTACTCAAATTCCTTCTCATAACATGTTACTGTTTGGAATGTTTGTTCACAGTTATGAAGCCTTAATTGCTGGAGAGCTCAAGGGTAAGGGGATGACGGTTGAAGACATGTATTAGGTGGATCCTGATGATTTGGAGCAAACTAATATTCAATGGCAAATGGCAATGCTCATACTGCGTGCAACGAGATTTATGGATCATACTAGAAGAAGGAACTTTGGTAATCATAAACAAAATTAAGGTTGGTTTTGATAAGTCAAAGTTGAGATATTTCAATTGAAAATAGTTGGGGCATTTTAAAAGAGAATGTCCATCTCTAATCGTCACTAAACCAGGAACGTCTAGAACTTCAAAGGTTATCCTGATTACTGAAAAGGAAGAAGCCAAGTAAAAGAAAGAAACAACCTTGATTTCCAACTTCAACTGGACTACTGAGATTACAGAAATAGATGAAGAGATCAATCATGTGTTAGTAGCTGAGGTGGTGAGGAAAGTGGAGGAATCAATGGAAGAGTTTACAGGATCGATGTGGTTCTCTCAACACTAAGTGTTTCTCACAAACTTGTTAAATCTCACTCGTTTGATGACTGCAGAATCAAGAACTCAGTTGATAATAATATAATAAGTAAAAGAACACAATAGTTTTCAAGATACTTGTATATATTATCTGTTAACTAAGTATTACAAGACTCATGCAGAAGCATTAATACTAAGTTACAACGAGCGACTATATATACTACTATCTACAGCCTGTTATACGTAGATAACATGTTGGGAGTTACTTCTAAACAAATACTACATTGCTAGAGGTAGGGTATCTAAGATAAAGTACTATCTAAGATAAGGTAGTCATGATAGGTCCATGACTTACCTTTTGGTCACCAACTAAAGGTGGCAGCTGTACTAACTAAGGAATGGTGACCAGTGTACAAAAGTAAGGACAACCACATGAACATGGAAGGTATCTTGCAGAGGATCAGTGTAGGCAGCAAGTGTCAGTCAGACCATGCTTTGTCCACTGGTTCATACTGTCTTTCTTCCGAAGGTAAAATGGCTTCGGAAGAATAAGTTCTTCCGAACCATTTTATACTTCGGAAGACATAGTTTCTTCTGAGGCTTTGTCTTCAGAAGAATTTGTCTTTATTCTTCAAAGTGCTTTACTTCGAAAGGAGATCTTCTAAGTCTCGGAAGACTGAGTTCACCCTTCGGAAGCTCTTCTGAAGATCACCATATAAGCTTCGAAAGTTGCAGCATTACCTTTGGAAAACTTCTCTTAGTTTGTACAGATATCTTCTAAGTGTTGCTTTGGTTTCATCAGCCTTAACAGTTCCAACAATGTCCCCTAGGCTGATGCTACCAAAACTACACTTTCTTCTTCTTCAACTTTTTATCTCCTCTTCTGTTCTTGTCTTTTGTTCAATTCGGATAGATGAAGGCTGTCAATGAATCTTCTGACGTGAGCAGCTATCATGGACTTAGAGGGATTGGTGAATGGTCTCTCTGCTAACTCAGCAATATCAAATCAGCTTAAGTGTAGCAGAGAGGAGGCATTGAACCTGTTTACCTCTCCATTTTCCCTCTCCACAACAAAGTTGTGAAAAGGTTCATCAAAGATCCACTGGACTATTATGTTTCTAGAAATGAGGGGCAAGTTTGGCTGTTTGTCCCCATTCCTAGTGTCTAGCAGGCCCACCAATTTCCTTCTTAGCATATTCTCTTCTTCATTTAATGAATCAGAGCTTAAGGCAAGAAGATTGAGTGATTGGTGTAAGGTTTCTCGGGGTAGATCTAAGAAGGCATTTCTTGTGAGAGTGTTTGAGGATCCATCAATGTATTGCAATACGATGAAACCTTCCTCATAAGAAATGCTGCTCACCTCTGAGCAGTTGTTAAGCCTTCTCTTGATCTCCCCGATCTCTTCTAAGGTTAGAGTTTTGGATGGTTCAGAGGATGACTTTGGTATTAGTTGGGTTTTGAGTTATGTTTTGGGTTGTAGTATATGTAGTGAGGGTGGTTGTTGAGAGGCAGGGAAAGGTTGTGTTGGTAGTGAGGACGGTGTGGGTTCAAGGGTATATGGCTCAGTGATGGGTTCGGTTTTGATGGGAAAGGAGAAGGGTATAGGATGAGTGGTGGTTTTGGTGGTTGTGGCTAGTGGTTTGGGTTCTGGTTTGGGTTTCATCCTCTATACCTCTTGAGATACCTCCTTCCTTCTTCCTAAGCGAATGTCAGCTTTGATGTCACTGACATGTCACTGTAGGGCTTCTCTGACATAGCCCCAACTTGCCTACCAGTGAAGCCATGTGGCCTGAGATAAGCCTTCATCCAGGCTTTATCTCCTACCTTCTTGGCGGCTGCAAGTTTAGCCTCTTCTTCTCTAGTAGCTCTCTTTCTCTCCTTACTGATTTGTTCCTGCTCTCTGTTGATAAGGAGAAGGATCATCTCATTTTCATGAGGACTCAGTTCCTCCTGAGAGTAACCTCTTGAGCACAGGAAGGCTATCCTCTCCTTCCTCTTCTTTAGTTCACCTTCTTCCTTCTTTTTTCTTGCTCTCTCCTCTTTGGCTTTCCTTGCTGCTTCCTCATTTTCCTTTTGCAGCAAGGTTGCCTCTTCCAGTTTGATAAGCTCATCAAGTGGGAGTAGTAGCATTTCTTCATTTGCTACACCCAAGTTGATGAGTCTATCAATAGCCTCCACTCTTTTCTTTTCTTAGGATGGACCCCTGGGATGTTGCTGCAGCTTTGCTACTTGCAGCCAACAACTTTTCAGTGGGGAGTCTACCTTTTCTTCTCAACTTGTTTAGCCTCTCATCCTCAAGAAGCTCCTCATCAGTCATCTTCCTCTTACGTTCGTAATCATGAGGAGATGCTTCCTTAGGTGATTCTGGTCTTGAAGGTTGAGGTTGAGAGGGCTGAGAATGAGGCTGAGAAGTTTATGATTGCTCTTGAGGCATTTATGGAAGAATGGGAGTTGTAAGAAAGTCCTCACTGTTCACCTCAAAGGCTAGATCAAGAATGGCCTCTGTGAGAATTAGTTCATC
Source organism: Flaveria linearis (assembly GCA_024085815.1). Lineage (NCBI taxonomy): Eukaryota > Viridiplantae > Streptophyta > Magnoliopsida > Asterales > Asteraceae > Flaveria > Flaveria linearis. The sequence continues at coordinate 53,843,067 of CM044008.1, forward strand.
AGACAAGGATGATAGTTCAACAATTACTTCTGCAGCTGAAATTTCTGCTTCAGAAGAAACTGATATTGCACCATCTATCCCAACTGAGGTAGTTGTTGGGCCATCAGTCCCAATTTCCCATTCGAAGTGAATCTCAGGTTACATAGTGACCTTAGGTTGACCAACTTCCACCTGAGTGGTAAGTGGTGCACTGATCCTTTGACGCTCTTCTGCTCCAAAGTAGGTTATTGCAACATCAGGGGATGGTTGTTCAAGTGAGGAGCTCATTAGGAATTGTGTGAAAATTTTGTGAAGACTAATGAGCATCCTTGGATCCAATTGAAAGCTCAAAGGAGGTGGTTGTGGAAAGATAGTGCGTGATTGCTTTTGTGTAAGGTAAGGGGAGGAAAAAGTTGTAAGAGTCATCAGAGATTGAGGTTTCTTAGAAGTTTGAGGTTCCTCATGGGCTTGTTTCTATACATTCTCCCCCTTTTTGGTAACATCATCTTGAGAAGTAGATGAGCTAGAGGAAGAACTTAAAGAAACATGAATTGGTACATGCCTAACAGACTTCCCAATCTGTGTCTCAGCTAGTTTTGCCTTGAGATTATCAATCTCAATTTGCTGAGTGGCAGACTTGTTTTCTAGGATCCTAACCTTGGATTCAAGGTTTGAAACCTTAGAAAGCAGGTACTCAGTTGTGAGTTTTAGCCTTCCCTCATCTTCATGTGAAGAATCATGGGGAGATGAGACAACAAACTTAGTATGCACATCTTCATCGTCAGTGGTGGTTTCTTGGCGCCCTGGATACCTTTGCTCAAGGATATCTCTTTCAGAGATGTCAATAGGCAAAGTTGTTGTAGACTCATTCTCAATGATGCTACCACTGTCCTGAGAGCTTAATAAGAGACTCTTAGTAGTGGCAGCTGAGCCTACATGAGTCCCCTGCACACCAGTGGGACTCACCTTAGTTAATGGTTGCTGATATGGGTCAGAGATCAGAGGTTCCCTTTGGCTCTGTTGATCTATAGATAGGTGTGGTAGATCAACTTCATAGCCTTGAGGAAACATGAAATCCTCATCAGTTTGGGTTAGAAGGTCAGTGAAGGATATGGAAGGTATTCCTAATGACCCGGGACCTTGGTCAACATCTAATGACTCATAGTCAGTGATGTGGCTGTCCCTTTTTGGTTGCTCAGGTGAGTATTGTGACTCATGCTGAGGGCTTGTGGTTTGGGTTATAGGCTCATCAGGTAGAGACTGAGGAGACTCTACACTGATATTGAAGTCAATTAGAGGGGAAGGTTGGACCTCAGGCTGAGTGGGAGCCCAGTGTTCCACTCTAGCCTTTTTGGACTGAACAGAAGTGACTTGTTCAATCAGAGTAGATTGAGAAAGGGTTTATTTGGGGTGTCTTTGGTAAAAGTGTTTGATAGGTAAGGAGGCTTTTTGAAGTGGAGTGATGATTGCTGGTGTCGGTTCATCACTTGTTGGCTTAATAGGGATGTCACTAGGAGCCACGGGCACAAGCATACCTGGAAGCAAAGGAGTAAACCTTCCAGTGAAGTTGGTAGATATCTTCTTTAGCATCCGGAAGACACCTGGCCGCATTTGAGGTACTACTAGAATATCCTTGTATTTTAGTTTGTCCAGGTCTAACTCACAGTTGATGAATTGCTGAATGAACCTGGGGTACATGTAGCATGTATTTTTGACAGGATCTCCCCTCAGTTTATTCAGAACAAACCTGGAATAATTGAACTTCAGGCCTCTGACCAATCCATGAACTAAACAGCCTAGTTCATAGGGGATTTGATCCCAACCACCTGATTTGTTGGACAGACTATGAAGGATGATGTGTACTAAGTACTACTAGTTGTAGGAGAAGTTGAATTTGTAGACTGTAGACTTACTAACATCACCTCCATATCCCATTTGAGTATAGGTATCTTCTAAATCAGGCTTTGGAAATTCAGTTAGAGCCCCTACATCATGAAGCTCCAAATGCTCCCAAAAATCAGACATATGGGTAGAATAGATTATACGGTTTATGGTGAGAGCGGGAAGGTATATGGATTGTGTGAGGAATTGGATAATTTGAGCAAAGTCACTATCCATAGATGAATCGAGGATAGCAACTTGGTTATGTTGTGGGTTGAGAGCCATTGTTTTGGAATTTTGAGAAGGAAAAGTTTCAAGCTTGAAGATTACAGTGAAAACGGTATGCTTAGGGTTTTGATAGTGGTAAAGAAAGTATAGAAGAGATTTGGAGTCCTTTAAATATGGAGTAAAAAATCAAAATGATAAGGTGAAATGACACTATACGGCTCGATTTGACAGAGGCGGTAGGGATGTTTTATTCAAAATACTCCAAGAATCTTCTACAAAATCTTACTTTTTGCAGAGTGGGACCCAAATGTTTCCGTTATAATTTTTAAAGTATTCTTACGACAACATCTGCTTCCGAGAGAACTTTAAGGTTTTCTCTCTCCTGACAATCTTCCGAAGCCAAATTTTCTTCCGAAGCAAAATCTATCATAAAGACTATTTTGCTCCCGAAAGTAAAATGTGGTTTCATAGAAGGACCAAAATTTCCTTCGGAAGAAGATTGATCCATGATCAAGTTTTTCTTCCAAAGCATAATTCTTTGTCTGGGTTAGAGAAATTTACCTTTAGAAGAAGAGTAAAACTATCTTCTGAGGGTAAATTTCTCTTCGGAAGAGTTTATTAAAAATTTTGAAGATATACTTTTTTTGTAACTGGGCTTAAGTTGTAGATAGACACATTTGACTTAACATTCGATGTTAAATAATTAGTCAAGGTTTATCATCCCAATAGCTGTAATTAAATACTTAAATCTTTGTTCATCAAAGGCTTTGGTGAACAAATCAGCATATTGTTCATTTGAGTCAACTTTGACCAATTTGATTTGATTTTTCTCATTAATATCTCTAATGAAATGATACCTGATGTCGATATGTTTTGTCTTAGAGTGCTTGACTGGATTTTCAGTTATTGAGATAGCACTCTTGTTTTCTATGTGAACGGGAGTCTTCATGAAGTTGAAGCCATAGTCTAACATCTTATTTTGAATCCATAGCAGTTGACCACAGCAGCTGGCTGCAGTAATGTATTCAGCTTCAGCAGTTGATGTGGAGACATATGATTGCTTCTTACATTGCCAGGAGATGATCCGCCTACCAAGAAATTGACATCCTCCTGATGTGGATTTCTTGTTGATGTTACAACCACCATAATCACTATCAGTATAACCATATAGGTTGAAGTCTTTGTGCTTAGGATACCAAAGGCCCAGTTTAGGAGCTCCTTTAAGGAATCTTAGTATCCTTTTGATAGCGATGAGGCGAGACACCTTGGGAGCATCTTGATATCTTCAACATATGCATATAGCAAACATGATATCAGGTCTGCTTGTAGTGAGATACATTAGAGATCCAATGATTGCCCAGTAATGGTGCTGATCAGTATCATCCCCCTTAGAGTCAGGATAAAGATTGTGATTTCTTTGTATAGGTGTCTTAGCCGGCTTGCAGTCTTTCATCTCAAATCTTTCTAAAATGTCCTTGACATATTTAGATTGATTTATGAAGAAGCCATCTTCCATCTGCTTCACTTGAATTCCCAGAAAGAAATCCATCTTTCCCATGGAACTCATCTCAAACTTCTTCCTCATTATGCTTTCAAAGTCTTTACATATTTGGTCATTCGAGGAGCCAAATATGATGTCATCAACATAGACTTGAACAAGCAACATGTTCTTTCCTGATCTTCTTATGAACAATGTCTTGTCTATGGTGCCTCTAGTGTAGCCGTTATTCAGAAGAAATTGAGACAATGTCTCATACCACAGCCTTGGTGCCTGATGTAGCCCATAGAGAGCTTTATCTAGTTTGCACACATAGTGGGGGTGCTGTGGGTCTTCAAAGCCGGGTGGCTGACACACATAGACTTCTCTGTCGATGTTCCCATACAAAAATGCACATTTGACATCAAGTTGATACACTGTGAAGTTCTTGGATGCAGCAAAAGCAAGAAATATTCTTACAGCCTCAAGTCTTGTAACAGGTGCAAAAACTTCAGTGTACTCTATTCCTTCCTCTTGTGTGTATCCTAGAACTACAAGTCTAGCTTTATTCTTGATAATCAAACCTTTATTATTCCTTTTGTTTCTAAATACCCACTTTGTGCCAATAGGTACTTGACCGGATGGCAGTGGGCACAGATTCCACACCTTTTGCCTTTTAAATTGAAGCAATTCCCCTTGCATTGACTCAACCCAATTGTTGTCTTTGAGGGCCTCTTCTACCGTTTTGGGTTCCATTAGAAAGAGAAAGCATGAGTACAGGCAGATATTCTTATTGTGAGTTTGTCTTCTGGTCCTCACACCTTCTATGACATCCCCAATGATGTTTTCAGCTGGATGAGTGTTATGAATCCTAATTCTGGGAATAACATCTACTTGCATAGATAGATCCAGATTTGAATGATTCATATCATGATTGTTATCATTGGTTCCATCTAAATTTTCTCTTTCATTCAATGAAGATTGATTGAATGAATGAGTAACATCATCAAAAGTGTTCTGTTGTAAGATAGCATCAACAGTTGCCTGTTCCTCCAGATAGCTATCTTTAGCAGCTTGGTGTTGAGAAATTAAGTTATCATCCGAAATGACTTGATGCTTATTCAGTTGACAACTTGTTGAAGCTCCATTGTTTCCTGAGAGATTCAGACCTTCAGGGCTTGCAGTAGTGGGAGCTTGGTCTTCATTCCTTCTAGGAGAATTGGAATAGGTCTGGGCAACTCAAATATTTGATCATCATCACAGTCACTTTGAGTTCCTATTCCAGCTGAAACATTCTCACAAGATTGTTTAGAATAGTTAGGAAACAATTCTAAGTTGAACATATGTCAGGACCATTTCCCTTAACACAAGGAGTGTGCTCATTTACAATTATATTGGATGACTCCTCAAATTGTTGATTCTATATGTTGTATACTCTATAAGCTTTGGAGTTTGAAGAATATCCAACAAAGATAGCATTATCTGACTTTTCAGCCAATTTTGCCAAATTGTCTCATTTGTTAAGTATGGTGCATCTGCTGCCAAAGGACCTTAGAAAGCCAATGAATGGTGGCATCTTGTTCAATAACTCATAAGGGGTCTTTCCATGGGGCTTAACAATAAGAACCCTGTTCTGCACATAGCATGCAGTGCTGACTGCCTCTGCCAAGAAAGTTAGAGGCAGCTTTGAATCAGCTAACAAGGTTCTTGCAGCCTCAATAAGTGTCCTGTTCGTCCTCTCAGCAACACCATTCGGTTGAGGAGTTCTAGGAGCACTATATTGTCTGGCAATCCCTTTTGAGTTATAGAATGACTCAAGAACTTAATTCTTAAACTCAGCCCCTTGGTCACTTCTGATTATCTTTACTTTGTGATCAATTTGATTTTCTATCTTAAGAATAAAAGATTTTAAAATTTCAGCAGTTTCATCCTTAGTTCTTAAGAAGAATACCCATGTAAATCTAGTAAAATCATCAACTATCACAAAGCAATATGATTTCCTTCCAATGCTCATTATACTTGTAGGACCAAATAGATCCATATGCAATAAGTGTAATGGGGTAGTGATAGAGTTACCTTCTTTGGTTTTATGAGACGCCCCATGTTGCTTCCCTTTCAGACAAGCAATACAGTTGTCTATGCAGAGAAATTTCTTTTTAGGCATACCATGTACCAAGTTATTCTTAGCCAAATTATTCATTGTCTTAAAATTAACATGACACATTCTTTTATGCGAAAGAGTTGACTCATCACTATTTTCATTAGAAAGAAAACATGATACTTCACCCAGTGGGGAAGCATTGTTCATATCCAGCTTCTACATATCCCCTTTCCTGGGAGATCTAAGAAGAACCAATTCCTTGGGAATTGTTAACCCGAGTTTGAGGATAATGCACTCATGTTCTGTGAAAAGCATTTGATGCTTTTGGTCACAGAATTGAGAAACACTTAAAGATTTTGTTCAAGCTATTTGACAAAGTGTACTTTGTCAACTGTTAACTTACCATTGGACACATTACCTCTACAAGGGATGTATCCTCCGGCTTCACCTCCAAACTGAATAGGACCTCCATCAAAATTGTGAAATTGTTGAAGAAGAGATATGTTCCCTGTCATGTGCCGAGGGCATCCACTATTCATAATCCAAATGTTTCCATTTTTATCATATGGATGTCCCTGTACAAATGTGAAACAGTTAGTTTTTATTGGAAACCCAAGCCTTGTTGGTCTTGGGTTCTTCCAATGATGATAACACAATTGAACCAAAGTGTAAGCATGTGGGTTCAATAGTAAGTTGGGAAGAGGAGGTTTGAGGTACAACATCTTCTTTGATTTTCCATTCCATCCTTTGGTGGATCATTGAAGATGAGCTTGATGAAGCTTGAGTAGTAGAGCATTCTTCCGAAGTTTCTTTCTCTTTGGAAGGAGCTTTCAGACCATTCTCTTCCGAAGCAGTCTTCTTCTCGGAAGGTTTGAGAGGTGCTTTCTTGTTCTTAGGAATTCTTTTTGGTTTCTCTTCCGAAGCTACTTTTCTTTTGGAAGAAGATGTTCTTTCCGAAGGTAGCTTGGCTTTGGAAGACTGCTTTCCTCTCTTCAATATTTGGATCTAGTTATGTGATCCAAGTGTGACACCTTCCTTGGATGCTCCTTTTCTTATGCTGTTTGCATAATGTGTACTTGCAGGATTATAGAAACAATCCTTAGCCATGTGGTTGTGTAGACCACAAATTATGCATTCAGTGTTTGATTTGGTGGGACATGTAGATTGTTGCTTCTTGGTCTTCTTGTCCTCTTCCACAACTTTTCCTTTTTGCTTCAGATCCTTCAGTTGGATGGGAGTACTGGTACTATACTCCTGTCCTGAATCTGAGCTTCCAACCACTTAGAATCCAGCTGAGATGAAAACACCCTTTTGTCTTGAGTCAATTTTCAGTTTGGACTTAGCCACCTTCTTGGCAGTTCTCTTGGCTGCTTGAATCTTATTCTTTCTTTGTTTAGTGGTGAGAGATTTGTTCTCAGCTGTGAGGATGAGGTTTTCTACCTTGTCCTTCTCTATGGTGGTGGTGGTAACCATTTTTGCATCACTTATACTCTTAAGAGATGATGGGTCAGCAGTTGGAACCTCTTGCTCATTAGTACCACATCTTGACTGTCTAATAGACACATAAGAATGTGGTGGAGCAGTTTCATTGGTTCCTAACCCACTCTTGTTTTGATAACATTCTTTTGAGCGAGAAGTTTATGCAAGAATGTTGTTGAAGTTATGCTCTTGGATAGCATACTTCTTTGCTTCAGCCTCAGCTATTACTAGCTGGGCTTGAGCCTCAGTCAACTTTAAAAATAAATCTTTTATTTGAGCCTTGTAGTTTGAATGTTCATGTTTTAAAGTAGATGCAGTGTTAACTCTTCAATTTTTAGTTTATAGTCAGATTTTGCTCTTTTAAAATCAGCTTTCAATATGTTCAAAGACTCGATATCAGATTTAAGTTTCAAGTTGTAGTCTTGGAACAACTTAAACTTAGCTACACAGTTAGGAGTACAAAGATGCTCATATACCGTGGTATCATCTGTGTCTGCTATGAGAGCTTCAGCAGTAGTAACATCTTGGACCATAAAGCTCCAATCAACTTCTTGAGCAACGGTTGCAGTGTGCTCTGTCGGCTTGGTTGCAGCTTGTGAAGTAGTATGATGTTGAGAAGCTTGGCTTGCTCCTGGATTAGATTTTGGAGCCTTGCATTCCCTTGCGAAATGACCAAGTTGATTACAGTTGTAACACTTAGCCTTTGATTTATCAAACCCAAATTTGCTACTTGTTAAGTTCTGAGGGAATTGCCTTCCAGTTCTTTTGTAAAACTTCCTTGCTCTGTAGGTGAGAAGAGCTATTTGTTGAATAATGTCCATATATTCAACATCATCTAGACTGAAACACTCCAGATCATCAAAATAGAACTGGATTTCACTAGAGTGTTCCTTTCCTGAGACAAAAGCATAACTTTCCTGAAAAGGACCTTGTTGAGCTTGTTGACACTTGGGTGTCTCTGAGAAAGTGATGTATGGTCCAGATGAGCATGATGGCTGCTGGTTGTAAGTCAGTGCACATCTTGGATTGGGGAGTTCTTGCACCTTCAGTAACATTTAAAGCATTGCTAACAGGAGTGGTTGAGCTGCAATTCATCTGCCGCCTATTCAGATTTTCCATCTCCATACAGTATCCATGTAGGATTCCATATAGTTCAGTCATAGTGAGTGTTCCAAGATTCTTAGATCTCCTGATAGAAACACAATAGAAAGTCCATTCACGAGGAAGAGCACTCATGAACTTCCTTACTATGTCTCTCTTTTCAAGAGTCACTCCCATAGATTGCAGTGATGCTATCAGATGCATGTATCTGAAGTATTGTTGGCTCAAGTTTTCACCATCAATGTATGTGAAATTCTTGAACTGTTGCTTCAGAGCATCCTTCTTGGATTCATTGGATTCTGAGGACCCTGAGTACATTAATTTCAAAGCATCAAAGAGTTCTTTGGCTGTAGTGCAATGCTCAAAACCTGCCATAATCGAGTTTGGTATGGCAGTGAGCAATACGATTATAGCTTTGCTGTAAATGTCCATCTTCTTGAAATCTTCATCTGAGTAATCTTCGACTTCCTTTTCAATCATGGCACTATCTCCAGTTGGTGATGCCACTTTTGGTATGTATGGTCCATGAGTAATGGACTTCCACATACGGGAGTCTTGATACTTGATAAACCTTCAATGCGTTGACACCAGCGCCTGAAGTTATCAGGTGTGATAATGGGAGCTTTGGCCATGGTTCCCATTTCTGGTTCAACAGATTTCTTGTTAAGGCCATTTTGGTTGAGTGTGTAAGTTTTGAGATACAAGGTTGATTTGGGATGGTTAGATCACACAATCAAGAGCCTGGACGCCCTGATACCAATTGCAGGATCGATGTGGTTTTCTCAACACTAAGTGTTTCTCACAAACTTGTTAAATCTCACTCGTTTGATGAATGCAAAATCAAGAACTCAGTTGATAATAATATAATAAGTAAAAGAACACAAGAGTTTTGAAGGTACTTGTATATATTATCTCTCAACCAAGTATTACAAGACTCATGCATAAGCATTGATACTAAGTTACAATGAGCGACTATCTATACTACTATCTACAGCTTGTTATACGTAGATAACATGCTGGAACTTACTTCTAAACAAATACTACATTGCAAGAGGTAGGGTATCTTAGATAAAGTATTATCTAAGATAAGGTATTCATGACAGGTCCATGACTTACCTTTTGGTCACCAACTAAAGGTGGCAGCTGTACTAACTAAGGAACGGTGAACAGTGTACAAAAGTATGGTCAACCACATGAATGTGGTGTTGGATTCTTTATGCCCAAGACACATAGAACATTGATGTGGTTAGTACGTTATGATCCAAGTCGGGTCATACCCAATAACAATCTTAGCAAACACCAATAAATATTTAATTGATGATATGATCATGCAATTAAATAATTACACCAATTTAGAAAACGGGTTTTCTAAATAAATTGCATATGAGATAGGACAACTTATAAGGATATTTTGTTCATAGGTATTATTTGTAATGTTATTTAAGTTGGTTAAATAACATCAAATAATAATAGTGTGTATGAGTTATATAATTAAAGGGTTAATTACATAACTAATTAAATAACTAGTTAACAATAAATGGAAGATTAAAATGGGTGGAAAACCCATTTTAAAACCCATATTCGGCCGCCTCTTTGGGGTTTATTGGTCATTTGGTTGTTGTCTTGGAAGTGTACACGATTAACTAGTCATACACTCCACATTTGTATTTCTCTCTCTCTCATACATCCAAAAGACCAAATCCTCTCTTTTGTTTGAAGAAACGCACGGCTGAAAAGGTTTTTCAGCAGCCCTTAGTGGTCTCTTTTGGTGTTCAGATCCTAGCAACAAGGTGTTTTCTTGATGCTTGTGCGTATGCAAGCTTGAGGACACCTTCCTTGGTGTTTTTGTCCCTTCAAGAACCTGATCCTCTTCATCATTCTCGTGTATTTTTGACAGGTCAAGAGAGGTAGTTTCATGAGTTTGTTTTGGTTGTTTCGTTATGCTTGATAGCTAGTTTTTTCACATATATATGATCATTTGTTCTTTGGTTTGTTGATGACAAATAATACGCTTTAAATTTCAGTTTATAAAACATATTATTAAGGTTTGTTTCCGCTGTTTTTTCTTCTTTAAGAGGTTAAACAACATTGATAAGGTGTCCAACAAACCCTTCAATGGCATCTAGAGCCGCATATGTGAAAACTAGCTTTAATTGTCCTTGTAAAATTGGTTTTATGGGACTTTAACAACCTAATAGGGGTTGTTTTGTGATGATATAATGAATCTCCAATCTTTCAAGGTTATATCTTACATGCTTGTGATTTAACCTTGAAAGAAAGATGTCAAATGGTTGATTAATGTGTTTGGACAAAAACCCTAAATTTTGGGTGTATGTTGGCCGAAAATTTTGGGTTAAATGGGGATTTATTTTGGTTCTTGTATGTTGTTTAATATTGGTGCATAACCTGGCCTTGACCTTGTGTTGATTTAGTTTTGGATGAATGTTTGCTTTTGGTTGATTTCATTAATTATGGGTTGTATTATTTATTCTTTTGTTCTTGCATATGTATGTAATTTATTTATTCATTCAATGGTGATGTAATAAATAGATTAGGTGTACTTTCTATTATTAGAAAATTTGTATTAGGATATAAATTTTTTAAAAGAAGATGCACAAGTTGGAAGCACAAAAGGAAGGCACAAAGAGAAGGACTTGAAGCATTTGGATGCAACTTCAAGTGGAGGTCTTTGGAGATCCTATCTTATGTATTGTGTTTAACCCTTAGAAAAGACCAAATGACCACACTTGTGATGGCAAACAAGTGTGGTCACCTAAGTGGCTATGGTTATGCACATGTGGTTGTTTTGAATATGCTTGTTTGATATCCATTTTATGTTGATTGGTTGATATATGGATATGCTTAACAATCTAAATATATAATCATAACAAGCTGAATTTTCATGGTTCTTAATCATTAATATGTTAATAAAAGTTATTTAAAGGATTAATGATTTCAATATAAAAGAGGTTTTATTAAATGGACCGTAGGGTACCAAGTATTTGAAAGCATGCGAATACAAGGTACACAGAGTTTTCAAAAACTAGAATTAATGAAAACAAAAATCCCTTTGGAAAGAAGTTTAACACCATCCCTTTACACGACACTCAAATCACCCGAGAACGATTTGTGGGATAAAGGTCACCTAACCACTTTTAAGGAACATGTCTTTTGAGGTGGGCTTAACGTATTTGTGGGATAAAGGTCACCTAACCACTTATATGTGTAAACTCACACGTGTGTGTAAGTAGGACGACTTGAATTGGAAACCATGTGCATAGGGTCACCGAAGCATGGCGTACAATGGTGTTGATTGGATTAAACATGCCAACTAAACATAAGATGTTTAACCAATCCCATAAGGCTAGAAATTGCAAAAGGTTGCAATTGTCAAGTGTTGACTACCTTGTTAATTTAAATAATGGGATAAAGGTCACCTAACCATCATTTAAATGTAACGTTGGATTTTAGGTTTTAATTATTAATCGTGTATGAGACATTAAAGGGTATTAATAATTAAAATTTAATTTTTCAGAAATACTAATATGAACTTTGTTAATTATTGTAGAAATGGCCGCAAACAATAATGCTACCACCCCGACAGTCCATACCCTATCATTGAGAACTATACTAGAAAGGGATCGTCTTAACCATAATAACTTTAGGGACCAGTTTCGAAACTTGAGAATTGTTCTCAAGCAAGAGAAAAAGGCCTATGTCCTTGACGATCCCATTCCTGACGAACCCGACCCCGAGGATGTTGAGGCCTATAACGATTGGCTTCAGTACACTGAGGATTCCATGCAGGTTTCTTGCTTCATGTTAGGAAATATGATTCCCAAACTCCAAAAGGATTTAGAGCATCATGGGGCATGTGACATGATTACCCAGTTGAAGGAAATGTTCCATCAACAAGCTAGGGTAGAGCACTTCGAAACGGTTCGAGCGCTTCATGCGTGTCATATGGAAGAAACCCAATCGGTATCATCTTATGTACTTAAGATGAAAAGCCACATTGATCACCTCGAGAGGCTTAACTGTCCCATCTCAAACGAGTTGGCCACGGATTTGATCCTTAATGGCCTAACTAAAAAGTTTGAGACATTCATAATGAATTACAATATGAACGGATGGGACAAGAGCATTGGTGAGCTTCACGCAATGCTCAAAACAGCCAAGGCAGAGATGGGTAGAAAGGTTTTACCTGTTCTCTCGTTCAATGAGGGAGGCTATAAGAAAAGGCCATTCCCCGATCCCAAGGCAAATGTTGCCAAAGGAAAGGGGTACATCAAAGGCAAGAGGAAGGGAAAGGCTAAAGCGGAACCTCCAAAGCCTAAGCTTAAGAAGCCTAAGGTAACGGAGAACGATCCATGCTTTGAGTGTAGTGAGATAGTACATTTGAAAAGAAATTGTCCAACCTATCTCAAACAGTTGAGATACAAGAGGGATGCTAGGCAAACCTCAGGTACAACTTTCATGATTCGTATTGGTTTAAATGTTATTTCTTCAAACACATGGGTATTGGATACCGGATGTGGAACTCATATTTACAATTTACTGCAGGGGTTCAAAAGAAATAAGCACTTCAAGAAGGGAGACATGAGTCTCTACATGGGCAACGGAGCAAAAGTTGATGTCGAAGCCCAAGGAGACTATATTTTGAAACTTTCAAATGGTTTGGAAGTTGTTCTTAAAAACATTTTGTATGCTCCTAGTTTGACTAGAAACATAATTTCTGTTTCTTTTTTAAAACAATGTGGTTATGAGTTAAAGTTTGTAAACAATGGTATTTATGTTTGTATGGATGATGTATTTTATTTTAAGGCTATGCCTTTAAATGGTAATTATAAATTGGTTCATGATGATTCATCCTTTAATAACTCATTATACCAAACAAGCACCAAGAAACTTAAAATGGGCTTAAGTGATTCATATCTTTGGCATTGTCGTCTTTGTCACATAAACAAGAATCGGATTCAAACACTTCAAAAGAATGGCCTTTTGAAAACAAATGACAATGGTTCATTTGATAAGTGTGAATCTTTTTTACAGGGTAAGATGACCAAGTCACCCTTTAGTGGTACTAACGAGAGGGCAAAAGACTTATTGGGAATCATACATTCGGATGTATGTGGCCCTTTTAAGACAATGACAAGAAATGGTGAAAGATACTTCATTACCTTTACCAACGATTACAGTCGCTATGGTTATGTGTACTTGATGAAACATAAATATGAAGCTTTTGAAATGTTCAAAATCTTCAAGAATGAAGTAGAAAATCAACTCAACAAATCTATCAAAGTTCTTCATTCAGATAGAGGAGGTGAATGCCTCACCTCAGTGAGGCTTTTCAGGATCATCTAAGAAGTTGTGGGATCGTCTCACAACTTACTCCACCCAGAACACCACAACATAATGGTGTGTTTGAAAGGAGAAACCGAACCCTATTGGATATGGTGCGATCTATATTGGCTATAAGCTCACTACCTCTATCAATTTGAGGTTTCGCATTTCTCTCCGCAGCTCGTATTTTGAATATGGCCCCGACCAAGAAATTGGATTCGACACCTTTTGAAATATGGCATGGAAGAGTTCCATCGCTATCATATTTAAAAGTATGCGGTAGTGAAGCTTATGTTAAGCTAAACACCCAAAACAAGCTGGAAAGTCGTTCCACTAAGTGTATATTTGTTGGATATCCCAAAGACTGTATAGGATACTACTTCTTTGATCCAACAGAGCAAAAGGTATTTATTACTCGAAAGGCAGAGTTCTTGGAAGCTAAGTTCCTTATGAAAGGAATGACTTATAGAACAGTGGAATTTGATGAGGATCAAGATCCACAAGCTGATACACGTTTGGTTGACACTAGCAATCAACAAGAGGTTGTTGATGATGATATAAAGGTTGATAAATACACATAAAACGTTAGCAGATCTGGTAGAGTCAGCATTCCACCTGAGAGAGATGGATTTTTCATGAATGGGCTTAAGTGATTCATATCTTTGGCATTGTCGTCTTGGTCACATAAACAAGAATCGGATTCAAACACTTCAAAAGAATGGTCTTTTGAAAACAAATGAAAATGGTTCATTTGATAAGTGTGAATCTTGTTTACAAGGTAAGATGACCAAGTCGCCCTTTAGTGGTACTAACGAGAGGGCAAAAGATTTATTGGGAATCATACATTCGGATGTATGTGGCCCTTTTAAGACAATGACAATAAATGGTGAAAGATACTTCATTACCTTTACCGACGATTACAGTCGCTATGGTTATGTGTACTTGATGACACATAAATATGAAGCTTTTGAAATGTTCAAAATCTTCAAGAATGAAGTAGAAAATCTACTCAACAAATCTATCAAAGTTCTTCATTCAGATAGAGGAGGTGAATACCTCAGTGAGGCTTTTCAGGATCATCTAAAAAGTTGTGGGATCGTCTCACAACTTACTCCACCCAGAACACCACAACATAATGGTGTGTCTGAAAGGAGAAACCGAACCCTATTGGATACGGTGCGATCTACGATGGCTATAAGCTCACTACCTCTATCAATTTGAGGTTTCGCATTTCTCTCCGCGACTCGTATTTTGAATATGGCCCCGACCAAGAAAGTGGATTCGACACCTTTTGAAATATGGCATGGAAGAGTTCCATCGCTATCATATTTAAAAGTATGGGGTTGTGAAGCTTATGTTAAGCTAAACACCCAAAACAAGTTGGAAGTCGTTCCACTAAGTGTATATTTCTCGGATATCCCAAAGACTGTATAGGATACTACTTCTTTGATCCAACAGAGCAAAAGGTATTTATTGCTCAAAAGGCAGAGTTCTTGGAAGCTAAGTTCCTTATGGAAGGAATGACTTATAGAACAGTGGAATTTGATGAGGATCAAGATCCATAAGCTGATACACGTTTGGTTGACACTAGCAATCAACAAGAGGTTGTTGATGACGATAAAGAGGTTGATAAATACACACAAAATGTTAGCAGATCTGGTAGAGTTAGCATTCCACCTGAGAGATATGGATTTTTCATGAATGGATGCTACGTGGTTGACTCCAATGAGCCAACTACATACCATGATGCAATGTCCAGTTCGGATTGTGAGAAATGGCTGGAAGCCATGAACGCAGAGATGCAATCCATGTATGACAAAAAAGTTTGGGAATTGGTTGACCCTCCACTTAACACCAAACTGGTTGGATGCAAGTGGGTTTTTAAGAAGAAAACGGATATGCATGGAAACTTGGATACTTATAAAGCAAGACTTGTAGCAAAAGGTTTCACTCAAACTCAAGGGGTTGATTATGATGAAACCTTCTCGCCTGTGGCAATGCTAAAGTCAATTAGGATATTATTGTCCATAGCTGCACATTATGACTCTGAGATTTGGCAAATGGATGTCAAAACCGCTTTCCTTAATGTTAGTGCTTATTTAAAGATTGACATTTTGTCTTTATGTGTCTTCTTGTCTTTTGTAATAGTATAGGGACTAGTATTGTAATTAGTTAGTTCCTTTTTGTGTTTATTGATAGTATATATAGCATAGACTAGTGTAGGTTAAGATCGAGAATCCGCTTACACTTCTTGTAATTGTCTTTGCTTTATATCAATAAACTCATTGAATTTTGTTGATATTGTGCTTAGATTTGATTACTTTGATTGTGTTTTTCATTGAATTGTTAACTAATATCATCACAGATTTGTACATTTGATCCTATCCAATGGTATCAGAGCTGTTGGTTGAGTGATTTGAGTTTTGTCAAACTTTGAAAAGTGAAAATTCACTTAATTATGTGATTGATTAGCAATTCAATTGAAATATTGTGGTTTTAAGTTGTGTTAAATCATCATAAACATGAATTGAACCACAATTAGGATTCGAATTCATCAAATTTCAGAGAATTAGTCGAAATTTGATTCAAAAAGTGTTCAACTTTGATGAACTGAAATTTGGAAGATTCACTGATTGTTTGTTGATAATCAAGGAAAATGAACATAGAAGATTGTTAATCAGCATTAAACCTATTTAATTGGAAGAATTCAATCCACTTCATCAAGTTTTGATTAATTTCAAAAAAATTGACTTCGTTACATTCATAAGAACATGATGAATGTGATGCATGAGGGTTGAGAATCACTGAAAATTGCCCAAGTGTTTAAACGTTTGAGCACTGTTCAAACGTTTTACCACTGTTTTGGTGGTATTCAAGCAGACATTTTTCCACTGTTGAGGAGTTTTGCTACTGTTTGAGCTAAAGTAATTCTAGTCGGTTCATAACTGTTTAGACGCTTCATAACTATTTGGAGGGTTGAAACTTCCAGACGTGTGAAAACTGTTCAGGCGTTTTGCAACTGTTCAGACGTTTCTGTTCTAGACTGTTGTTGAAAATTTTTCTAAGGTAATCCCTTAGACGGTTTTAGTGAAAACTCAGATGTTTCTCAACTGTAGAGACGTTTCCTTACTATTCAGGTGCATCTTCACTTAATACTCAGAATTAACTTTTTTAAAAACAAAAATTTAAAAAACAGAAAACTAAAAATCAACAAAAATATAAAGATGGTGAAATCAGAAGACTCAGAAAATAGAGTTTCTAAACTGAAAAACAGAGCTGATTTCAAAAATTGGTCACTTAGACTAAAACACCATTTGAATTCCATTAACACAGATCTTTGGAAATCAATTGAAAAAGGACCATATATTCCAACAACTACTGATTGGCCTGACAGGGGTTTTGTATATACTAAAGATTCTCAAGAACCATACCCTGGAGATGGTTTACAAGGAGATGATTTGAAAAGAGTCAAGAATGATATTAATGCATACTCCTTGATATGTAAAGGTCGACCTTTGGAAGTTCTTGCAAGGCTAGATGGATATCAGACTGGATATACCATGTATAAGGCCTTAAAGACCATCTGTGAAGGAGGAAAAGAGATCCAAAAGCTCAAGAAATAAAAGCTAAAAAGGCAGTTAGAACTGTTTCAATATTTGTCTGGTGAAACAGTAAACCAGATAATGAACAAATTTGTTCAGCTTACTACTGAGATGTCAACAGCTGGAATCAAGCCTGGTCTTGAAGATCTAAATCTTAGACTACTCAATGCTTTACCCTCCTCATGGAGACAAACTGTAACTTTGCTAAAGGATACTGAAAAGTTTCCAATCGATTTAGATTTGCTCATTGCCATGATAGAGTCTATTGAAATTGATGAAAGCTCAAAGAACAATGACAGAGTAGCGTCAATGTCACAATATCAGTTTGTTGCATCTCCAGCAAACTCTGTTGAGAATGCTTTCATGGCAAAAAGTGAGAAGGTTCCAGAGAAGAGGAAGACTTATTTGTTGGAGCAGGATTCTTTACTGATTCATCATTCACTAGTGTGCCTGCTTATACCTCACAGTCACATCCTCAATCTCCTCCTAAATCTTAGAGTACAAATGTTCAAAAAAAGACTCCATCAACTAACTCTGCTAAATCTAGCAAAGTTAAAGATGTGATAAACATCCTATTAGAGGATGAAGAGTCTAAAACTGCTTTTACTACTTTTATGGCTAGTTTTCAAGCATATCAAGGTAGCCATTTAACTCAATTAGATCTTGTTTCGTAGGATTTGTTCGAGATGGATCCTGAAGATGTTGAAGTGATGGGACTTGAATTAGCAGATGGAGATCATTGCATACAGAACACAAAAACACCCTTATGTCAACAGGAAGTACAAGCCCAGTGCTAACAAGACTGTTGGATTTGACAAGTCAAAGTCAAGGTGTTTTAACTACAATAGTTATGGACATTTCTCTAGAGAATGCAAAGCTCCAAGGAACAATGGAGGAAATGCTCAATCAAGTTCTGGCAATCAAAGATTTCAACAAGCTCTAAACACTTTCCAAAAGCCGTATCAAAGTCTTCCTATGCCTGAGCTTAAAGAGGAATCAAAATCAACTAAAGAGCTAAAGAAAGCTCTTGTAGTCAGCATTAAAGATGCTTATGATTAGAGTGCACATGCTGAACAGTTCACTAATGATTTAACCTCTAGTTTGTCTCTTGTTGCAGAAATTCAGGGGGAGGACTGGTCAGAGAATTATGATCCAAAGGTGGAAGGTGCGAATGAAGAGGATAACTATTATTGGAGTGAAAAATCTGATCTAAGAAGGATACAGATGAAGTAGCTTTAATGGCACAATCTGATTAACCCAAGGTTTACACTTCATCCTCAAAACCTGAAACCTCATCTCCAAAATTTCCTGAAATACCTTCTGAATTGAGAGAAAAACTGTGCACTAATTCATACTTCGAACATGTTGAATATTATCGAACCTATTCGTACAAAATTTGTGAGAAATTGAAACAAGAAGAATCAATGCACAACAAATTAAAATCTGATCATAAAACAGCAGATCAAAAGATCATCTCTCTTCAAACATCATGGAACAAAACAATAAAGGAACTAGAAATTGTGTCTAAACAATTGGAAGAGATGACCAAAAATCTTGAACAGGAGAAGATCGCACATGCTGCTACACAAATGGATATTTCTAAAGTGAAAAGTTCAAAATTGATAGTTGAGAAACTGGTGAATGAGAGAAAAGATAAACAGAAAGCAGGATTAGGATTCACTCATAAACCTATGCGTGAATTAATTACAAACACTTTACCAGAGAAATTTAATACTCATGACCATTCTCCTGAGAATAAGGCTAAACTCAAAGCCTTTAAAAAAAACAAAAATTCTAATGAAGAAAAAGATAATATGAAAGTTTTTGTTGAAAATGATCAAGAAAAGATCAACAATGGTCATCCAATCAAGATAAAATCATATGAACATAAACAGACAAAACAAAATACTTCTTATCAAATTCATTCTGTATTAGAAGAAGTGAAAGTTAAAAGCAAAGATAAAGCTAAACTTCAAGAAGGAACATTAGAAGATTCCAACTCTGCTAATCTAAAACAAAAAGTTAATGAAAAGGAATCTTCATCTGAAGATGTTCAATCTGAAAATGAACCAAGTTCATCAAAAGTAAAAAATAAGAGAAGAAAGAAATCATCAAAAACCAAAACTGAATAAAACAAAAGTTCAGAAAATCAGAGTAATCCAACAAATCAGACAACTAAACTCAAACCGATAAAAATTATGTTAGCTGCTTTGTTAAACATGAACTCTTTTCATCAAAACAAAATAAGTCTTGTGCACAAATCTTACTCTAATTTGAAAATAGGTTCAGACTCTAAGACGTCCGCTGTTACAAAAAGATTTGTTCCTAAGGAATTAAAGAAGGACGTTCATGATAAAAAGATGAAAAATAATTTATCACAAAAGCCAAAATTTCAAAATCAGAAACAACAATTTAACTTTTTGACGCCAACATCTAAAAATGGACCACATATAGCGTCAACTTCAAAAGTTAACAAACAGTTGTTTAGAACTCCACAAAAGTATTGTGACATATGTGATATGAAAAATCACAATACTGCTGAATGCTATTTCAACAAGTACTGTCACATATGTGACATGAGAAATCATTGTACATCAGATATTTATTTTAACAGATACTGCACTTATTGTGATGAGAAAACTCACAATATTGAAATTGTTATTTTAGAAAGAGCTCACCTACTAGCGGATTTGCCAATTCAAACATGAGCAAAGGTTATGTTAATCCTCTGTATATGAGAAATCAATCTGATGGATTTCAACAATTAACTAACCAACCCTCTTTAGGTTTGAGATGTTTTCAAAAGAACAATTTTGTGAGGCCTAAACAAGCTGTGCAAGAACAATTCATACCAAGATTAGTGAGAATGACTAATAAAAATGTTGGTTATCAATACTCTTCAAAAATTGATTACTCAGGTGGTATGAATGTTCACAGAAATAATCCTAGCAATGTTCATAGCAAGATTGGTAAATTCATCAAGAATAAACCTGATTTGAATAATCTTCATTTCAAACAATTTACCATTGTCAACAAATATGGAAAACCCAAGACCATTTCAGCTTGGGTAGATATCTCAACTTAGTTTTCTTGTTGTGCAGGCACGCCCGAGAAGACCTCTTAATACATGGTATGTGGATAGCGGGTGTAGCCGGCACATGACAGGCAATCCTCCTTTGTTACATGATTTTAAGTTGAAGGATGGAACGCACGTCGCTTTTGGTGGTGATGCTGGTGGCAAAATAGCAGGAGAAGGAAAAGTGTCAAATGGGTTAATCAGTTTTGATAAAGTCAACTTCTGTTCAGTTGAACTTTAATCTTTTATGTGTATCCCAAATATGTGATAAAGCATACTCTATTCTATTTGATGAATCTTTCTGTTATGTTTTATAACCAGGTTTTCAGATTTGCAAGGATTGGGTAATTGTTAAAGCTGAAAAGGATAGAGATGTATACAAGCTGGATATGACTCAAGTCGATCCTTCTACAGAAAACAACTTGCCTGATCACAAAAGCATCAAATGATGAAAGCCAGCTTTGGCATAGACGTCTTGGACATTCCAACTTCAAGAACATGAACAAGCTTGTAGCAGGAAGTCACGTTATTGGACTTCCATCCAAGAAGTTTGCAACAACTAATCTCTGCTCAGCATGTTTGAAGGGAAAACAACACAGAGCGTCTTATAAGTCCAAGCTCATAAACTCAAATTCCAAACCTCTACAGATGTTACACATGGACGTATTTGGACCAACAAACGTCAAGAGTATTGGAAGAAAATCATATTGTTTAATTATCATTGATGACTATACAAGATTTTCATGGATTTTCTTTTACATGCTAAATCTGAAACGGCTGAATTACTAAAAGAATTTATCATTAAAGTTGAAAATCCACTTGAACACAAAGTAAAAATAATAAGAAGCGATAATGGAATGGAATTCAAAAATGCTAACATTGAAATGTTTTGTGCAGAGAAAGGGATAGCTCATCGGTTCAGTGCTCCCAGAACTCCTCAACAAAATGGAGTTGCTGAAAGAAAAAACAGAACACTGATTGAAGCTGCTCAGAACACTGATTGAAGCTGCTCGTTCTATGTTAGCTGATGCAAAGATTCCTATCAATTTATGCGATGAAGCTATATCAACTACATGTTTCATTCAGAATAGAACTTTAATTGTGAAAGATAAAATGAAAAATCCTAATGAGTTAATGTTTGGCAGGAAACCAAATATAAACGTTCTACAATCATTTGGTTGTCCGGTTATGATTCTCAATTCAAGCGATCAGTTAGGAAATTTTGAAGCAAAATCTAATAATGGATTTTTCGTTGGATACTCATCTGTTTTAAAAGCCTATCAAGTTTATAACTCTAGGACAAATAAAATTTGTGAATCATTCAAAGTTAAATTTTTGGAAAATTCATTTCCATCAGTTTTAAATGGTCCTGCTTGGTTGTTTGATTTAGATTCATTATCAAACTCTCTTCAATCTAACTTGTTTAATCAATCAAACTTTCTTGATTCTACAGGTAAGAAGAGCTCTAAAGGAGATCTTGGATCTTTCAGTGAAGATTCAGATTCTGACGACCCAGATTACCCATTCATTTCATTTGTCAAGGTTTCAACAATATGATTCAATAAGAATGATCAAGCTAATCAAGCTTTAGACCATTCAGTTTTAAATGATCAAGAGGGATCATAACAATTCCTAATGATGGTAATGAGTTTGTGCAACCAGAGTCAGGAACATCATCCATATCTGATGATGCAATTGATACTGGTAACTTTGATTACTTTATCAACTCACCGACTCAAGTTCCAAACTTCAATCCACATTCTTCTAACCTGCTGCATCAGCTCTCCAACCTGAATCAAATAAATCTGGATGTTAATGTTCAAGGTGATGAGATTCTAACATCTCGTATTCACAAGAATCATCCAACATCACAGATTATTTGTCCATTGGATGAGAGAACAACAAGGATTAAATCAGAACAAGCAAACTTGTGCTTATACTGTTGTTTTCTTTCTCAAATTGTTCCTAAAAACGTTACCGAAGCATTAAAGGACAGCAATGCAAGAAGAATTACTTCAATTCCGTAAACAAGAAGTGTGGAATTTGGTGGAATTACCCGAAGGTGAAAATGCCATAGGCACTAAATGGTTGTTTAGAAATAAAACTGATGATCGTGGGATAGTTATAAGGAACAAGGCGAGACTAGTTGCACAAGGATACACCCAGGAAGAAGGAATTGACTATGATGAAGTATTTGCTCGAGTTCCAAGACTCTTCGTGTTTTCCTGGCTTATGCCTCATTCATGAAATTCAAGGTGTATCAATTGGACGTCAAAGGTGCATTCTTGTACGGTCCAATCACTGATGATGTGTATGTGAAGCAACCTCCAGTCTTTGAGGATGCAGAATTTCCACATCGAGTGTACAAGCTTAGTAAAGCTTTGTATGGACTTCATCAAGCTCCTAGAATTTGGTATGAAACATTATCATAATACTTGATCCAACATGGATACACAAGAGGGAAAATCGATCCAACTTTATTCATAAAGAAGGATAATGATGATCTTTTATGTGTGCAAGTGTACGTAGATGATATCATATTTGGTTCTACCAGTCCAAAATTGTGCAATGAATTTGAAGAAATCATGAAGTCTCGTTTCCAGATGAGTTCAATGGGAGAAATCAATTTTTTCCTTAGATTGCAAGTTCAACAATCTGCAGATGGTATATTCATAAATCAAGAGAAGTTTGTTGACAAACTCTTGAAGAAAATCAAACTGCATGATTGTCAGTCCATAAGAACTCCAGCTGGCGTAAACACCAAGAATGAGCATGATCCTTAAAGAAAATCAGTAGACCAAACTCTATACAGATCTATGATTGGTTCTTTGATGTATCTTACTGCATCAAGACCATATATAATGTATGCTGTTTGTGTCTGTGGCAGGTATCAATCAGACCCGAAAGAACCTTACTTAATTGCTGTCAAGAGGATATTCAGGTATCTCAAAGGCAAACCAGCTTTAAGGCTTTGGTATCCTTCCAAGGGTAACTTTGAGTTATATGGATATACAGATAGTGATTATGATGGATGCTGTCAAGATAGAAAATCTACAACGGGTGGTTGTCAATTTCTTGGTCCCCAATTAGTCTCATGGCAATGTAAGAAACAAACAAATGTCTCTGTTTCAACTGCAGAAGCTGAGTACATAGCTGCATCAGCAGGATGTTCTCAAATCCTTTGGTTGCAAAACCAACTACTGCATTATGGGTTCAATTTTCTTAAAACACCCATTTACATTGATAACACTGCTGCTATGTTCATTACATCTAATCCAGTTCAACATTCTAAAACAAAACATATCCAAATTCGATATCATTTTCTAAGAGATAATTCTAAAAAGGTTTAATCATTCTGATTTAAATTGCAACTGAAAAATAGTTGGCAGATCTATTTACTAAAGCTTTCCTACCATGAAGGTTTGAGTACTTAGTGGAGTCAATTGTCCTTATTAACCATGTGTAAAGCTGGTTTCTAGGTTCTTAATTTAGTACTTTGAATCATTACATGATCAGCACCTCCCTAAACCAAAAGGTCTTCATAGATGCACCTTTCATAGTTATTTGCCTGATTGTTTTTTGTGTGTGTTTTCTTTTATAGGAAACAAAATACAAAAGTAGAAAACTCAAAAAATACAAGATAAAACAATATAAAACAAAAACTCCAAAAATAGAGTTCTTTTTATTTTTTTCATTTTTGGGAATGAATCTGTGTTTGCATCATGTGAGAAATGATAGTACATTGGTGAGATCAGTTGCATACTTCACTCGCTAATAAAGTCTGGCATGATCAGATATGATGTGTAGACAATATCATGCTAGTATACAGAAAAGTAAATTCTTGTGATTAAACTAAATCTATATGATTATATGTGTATTCATCTAAGTACTTTTGAGTTGTATTAGCTTATTAGATTGATTGTTTGCTAAGTTACAACACTCACACCTTATGGTGATGTGACTAATCATGAGATCTGTTACAAGCATCATTTCACTTCTCTGTTATGAGTCATCATAGACCTGAAGTGCTGAGATATCCTCTATTACAAGTCATTACAGACCTAGATATTCTCCTTTGATGCAAAAGATGCCAATGTGCATAACCCATTCAAGTGGATGGTTAGAGTTGATCAAATGGTTATCCATGATCATTCTCTCTTACATTAACTAACATGAGCTCTGGTTATGCATATTTGTCAGGTAATAAGTTGAGAATGTGTGCTTACCTGCATGTCTTGATGATAGTTTATCCTCTACATCTTGGTATGACTCATATCATGTCATATCTAATTATACCTAATCAATCCAAGAATTGAACAAGTAAGTGAGCTGATATTTTTGTCAAAAACACTCATTTTCTGTCCTTAGATCTTGTGTCTCCTTTACTGTGATATCACTGACCTGGAACACACTTGATTAGGATTTATTCATTGTCTATGACTATTCATATATTTTTTTAATGTAATGATCTTCTCTGATATGATCTCACTGCAGACAATGATTCTATTATAATTATTAGCTTTTCATTCTGCTTTCATTTTGATTTTATGCATGTTTCTATGTGCGCAGGCAATTTAACAATGATAAGTGTGATCTTCTTATGTTATCTTGGGAAACTTCTAAGTTCTTCAAAAAACTTAAAAGTTTAGGGGGAGTAATAAAAAGAAGAGTTGTCTGAGAAAATCAAAATAAAAATGTTGAATTGAAAGGATGATGCTTTATGTTCAAAGTATGTATGTGGTTGATAATGTAAAATTTTGATTATGATAAAAAGAACCTATAAAAAATAGCAAGTGAAAAAGCTTCTTTCAAATGTTGAAAACAAGAAAATTTGTTTATTTTGAGACTAAAATGAAGGGAAAATTAAATTTTGAAAATTTAAATTAAAATAAAAGGGGTTAAAAGGATTGAAGTGACAATTGAGGGTCCAAGATGTTATTTTTGAGAGAAAAATTCAAAATCTTGAAAAATGTTTGAATATTAGTACGTGAATAGTGCTAATACATCAAAACAATGTTTGGATGAAAGATGAGAAAAATGTAAGTGTTTTGAATATCATACGTCTAAACAGTGACCATAAGTTTATTTTTTAGATGTATGAAGATTCTTCAGAATTTGTACAAGTGTTTAGACGGTTCTCATTATCCCATGCGTCTGAACAGTTGTCAAACGTCTGAAAATTTGAAAATTTTGTACAAGTGTCTAGACGGTTCTGATGATCCCATGCGTCTGAAAAGTTGTCAACCATCTGAGAAATCAGTCGAATTGGGTAAGTGTTATAGATTCATACGTCTACACAGTACGAGACGGTTTGTGTGAAATGACCAAGGGTTGGACGTTTCTATAGATTCATGCGGCTAAACAGTGCTCAAAAGGCAAAACAGTACATCCGGCTGAACAGTTAAGAACCGTCTGAACAATTCTCAAGAGGCTGAACAGTTGTCATGCGTCTAGCCTCAAACGTCTAAACAGTGCTCATCCGTCCCAAATTTTACACTTAGTATTTAAAGCACACTTCTCATTTTTCACTCATTCACAACACAGTCTCAAAACCTCTTAAACCCTGTCGATCCATGTTCACCAATTTCATCAAAAATTGTTCTTGAAACATTCATATTAGAAAGATTATATCAGTGATTTTCGAATGTAAGTTCAAAGTATAATCATCAAATTTCAAATCTTAGAATCAAACTAGGTCAGACGGTTCTCGTCTGTTCGGACGGTTTGAACCCTAAAAGTTGAAAATTTTGAAAATAATGAACTAATCTGAACAAAAGACATGAAATTGATCAAACATTACTGATATACATTGAATTTCGAACAATTTGACAATTGAAATTGATATTTTCATGAACTTCGATTTCAGGGTGTTCTTCCTTATTCAAATGAAGAAGATGAATAGTTTAAAAATTGAAACATATTTTTAAATAAAAATTAATTAATAATTCAAAAGAACTCAATTGAAATTTAATTGTGATCAATGTTAATTGAACTAATATGTTTTAAATCATCATAAAACAAGTTTAAACAACATCATTTGACAGAATTGATATAATTCTAGAGAGGGAGTAAGTATACTTGTTGATAAATAAATCCAAAGTGTTAAAACATAATAGTTCATGTATATAAATTCAAAATTTAACTATAATCAAATCATTCAAATTCATCATCCTAAGTAACTTGTTTGTGTTTGTTGTAGATGGAAGAGTTGAAGTTTGAGACCAAACATAATGTAGCTGCTTTCTTAGATGAGGAATGTAGAGAAGCAAATGGATATGAAGAGATAATCAGATTTTTGCTAAGGACCAAATATGTCTATGCAATGTGTGCTAGACCAATGATACATGCTAGATTGATTAAAAATTTTAGAGAATTGGAGAAGTTGAAGTTGATGAGGCTGGTTACAAAGTGGTGAGAGCTTTTATTTCAAATGACAGAATGCTTGAAGTCTCAGAACAAGCAATTCGTACAGCTCTCAGACTTGGAGAAAATGATGCTGAAGACTTAGCTGAATATACATTCAATGAATGTTGGGAAGTATTTTTGCAAATGGGTCATCCAGATAACTTCCCAAAGAAGCAACTTTACAGAGCTAGAATGTATAATCACTGGAAACTTCTGTGCTACATTTTTCAGTAGTGTATGTCAAAAAGGAGTGCTGGATGGGATTCCTTTCCTGTTGATATTACATCTCCAATCATTGCATTAGCCACAAACAGGAGGTTTAACATGGCTAAATGGATAATGAATGGATTCATTTATAATCTAGAAAAGGGAAGGAGACATAAATATCTGATGTATCCTAGATTTCTTTAGATGTTGATTAATGAAGAGAATCCTGACTTCTATGTTGATGGTGTAGAAGGAGATAAATTACAATTAGAGCACATGTCAGAAATAGTGTACAAAAGACTTGCTGTGATTTCAGGTGCTCCAAATATTCCTTTGTTTGACTACATTATGAATGTTGCTATGGATAATGTAGATATCAATCAACAACATTTCCACCTGTCAGAAGATGAGCTCATAGATCCAAGAGATCTAATTGAAGATGTTGTGGAAGAGTTGATTGATGAATCTGATGAAGAAGATGATGATGACGTTTCTGATAGTTCATCTGAAGGAGATAATGATAGTGATGATGATGATGGTGCTGATGGTGCAGATGAAGCACATCAAACAGTCAGTAGTGATAGAATTGTATCTGAGCATGTTGTTGAGCATGTTTCTGAGACCCATGACTTGGATGAAGGAACTTCTACTGGTGCAATGCCTGAGGAAACTCAAACTAAAGCTCAAGATGAAGAGTTAGTTGTTCATGAGCATGCAGAGACCACTGTGCATTTTGAAGATTCACAAAATCAAACTTTTGATTTTGAGTTTATGGAAGCAATGCTTTGAGGGCCAGTATTACAAAGTTCTGCTCAACAAGAAATAGAGGATATACCAGTTATAACAGCACACAATGTGTATGTACAAACTGAAGAAATATTTGATGTTGATGAGCTTGATAAGTTAAAATATGAAAACAATGCTCAAGATAAAATAATAAATGAATTGAAAGAGGCAAATGAAAAACTGAAAGAGATGAATGTTTCTCTTGAAAATGAGATGGAAAAGCTGAAGGAAGCAAATGGAAAATTAAAGGAAGAAAATAAGAATAAAGATGAAAAGATTATGATGTATGCTAAAGATAAAGAAGATGTGATCAAAAATTTGAAGTAATGATAAGGGATTATGATTTGCTTGAAGAAAAACATAAGAAGCTGCTTAAGGAAACTGAAAAGTTAAAAGAAGAATTAAGTAAATCAAAGGAATCTCAGAGACCAATCTCTCCAGAAGTTGAAATTGTGTTTGAGATAGTTCCTATTGAAGTTGATAAAAGTGTTGAGAAGGAGAAAGGAAAAAGGAAATTAGATAATATTGAAACTCAAGTTTTACCTGAGTCATCTTCAAAAGTACAAAGGACTGAACAGATTGTTGAAGAAGAGGTACAAGAAGCTCAAAAACCATACATTCAAGAGAAAATTGGTGCCTTAGAGGATATTGAAGAAGAGTATGGTGATGAGTGGTATGATGAAGTTCTTGAGGATGAAGATATTGAAGAAGAATTTGAAACGCATTCTTTATTTGAGCAAGTTCAAGAGCATGATGATTTCCGTCAAGACTTTGAAGAAAGATACAATTATCTTGTGAGGATGAAGTATAATAGGGTATTTTTGGATGGACTTACAGTATCACAGATCAATGATGAGTATGAAAAATGTATAGCTGCTGAATCTGTTGCTCCAATTGACCCAAATGAGATTATTATGGAGCATGGTGAATGGAACCGAGTTCAAGAGAGTATAAATGTTAAAGAAGTTCCAAGTTCAGAGCTGCACCATCCAGACCCAGATGAAATGAGCATTCCTGCTTTAAGGTCTTGGTTGCAAGCTAGGAACTATCCATGGAAGAGATTGAAACGACTTCAATCATTTTCATTAAGAAATCTTGTTAGAAGCTTCCAACAAACAGAGAAGCAATCAAACAAAATGATCTTTCTAGATACTGATAATCCTCAGTATTTAGATATCACTAAAAGAACAAGAATCTTGAAGCCACAGGAGATAAGTCAAATGACACAGAAGACAAGTGCACATAAAAGAAGACAAGAGCTAACTAAGATGTTTCCAAGTTCAGAAAAGCAAGGGTACAAAGCCTCTTCTGAACAGAGACAAATCTTTGATAGTGCTACATCAATAGGAGACTTGGTGAGAAATATTTTACAGAGAGGACAATCTGTAGCTGAATTGTTAAATGCAATGATTGCTCCTAACTTCACAAACCAAGTTAAAATCATAGCATGGAAATATGATGACATTTTTGATGCTTTCTTGATTAAACGAGTAAATGTTGTTTGTGATGTTTATAACTTTTACTCGAGCATCATTAAACTTCCTGTTCAAGATCTTAAAGAATTAAACAAACTTCCCTTGATTAATCCATCTGGAGCAAAAAGAGGAGAAATGTTCGTTGAGCTTTTAAGTAGTGGTCTAGCTAGAACAAGTAATTTCATTCAGAGTCGCTGTGATCAAGAAGACAGGGAATACTTTTCTATGCTAAAGAAGAACAAGTAGATCAGGGGGTTACAATCAGAAGAAGAACACTTTTTGATTGAATTCTATGATAAATATTTTTAAAAAGTAACTACCCTAGGACTAAAGGTGATAGATGGAAATCAAAAAGCCAAACCAATTCTTAGATGGTTCTATAATACAGAAATGTTTGAGCTCAGATTGGTCTGAAATTTCGAACACTGGGATGAAGACATGATTTCTTTGTTTGGTGCTTTTGAGTTGAAACTACTCCATCTGAGCTATATCTCATTTTTATCTGTTCAAAAATTTGAGAAAGTATCACCAGAGATTGTAGAGCAAGACAAGAAATATTTTCTCTCTATTATCAATGTCATGAATGCTGCTATGGAAAGAATATCTTTGAGAAAAGCTCTTGCATATGAAAATATTGTAAAGAAAGATATTAAGGACATAGAGTTTATGCGTATCTCAAGGAATGGAGTATTGGAAGTATATTCAAAGGGAAGTTCAAATCCTATTGAATTATACGCCAATATTGATATCACTGGACTTTCCAAAGAAACTCTAGTGCAAATGAGTCAAATGGAGATAAAAACTAATGAAGCTCGTCCTGAACAAGGAATTCTTGCAGGAAAATTCAAATCAGCTATTGCAAATGCATTAAAAGATCAAGAGAAATTCAAGACATAGCCAATGTTCAAAGTAAAAGAAGAACCTGAAGATTTTTTTGCAGAGTAAAGGAAGATGAGAGTAAAAAGAAGATTGAAGACCGAAGAATTGAAGAATGAAGCTGATAAAGACTAAAGATAAGAAAATTTAAGAAGACAGAGTCTGAAGACAGAAGATTTTGAAGACCGAAGACAGTGTAAATCTTAGGGGGAGTATTGTTAGTGCTTCATTAAAGATTGACATTTTGTCTTTATGTGTCTTTTTGTCTTTTGTAATAGATAGGGACTAGTATTGTAATTAGTTAGTTCCTTTTTGTATTTATTGATAGTATATATAGCATAGACTAGTGTAGGTTAAGATCGAGAATCTACTTACACTTCTTGTAATTGTCTTTGCTTAATATCAATAAACTCATTGAATTTTGTTGATATTGTGCTTAGATTTGATTACTTTGATTGTGTTTTTCATTGAATTGTTAACTAATATCATCATAGATTTGTACATTTGATCTTATCACTTAATGGACATCTCGAAGAGACTGTCCATATGGTTCAGGCTGATGGTTTTGTCGATCCACGACATCCTAATAAAGTATGCAAGTTAAAGAGATCAATATATGAATTGAAACAAGCATCGAGAAGTTGGAATCAACATTTTGAGGAAGAGATCAAGAAATTTTGTTTCGTCAAGAACACTGACGAGGCTTGTGTATATAAGAAGGCTAGTGGGAGCATAATTACATTCTTAGTATTGTATGTTGATTACATTCTTTATGCATGTTTCTTATCTCAAGTTGTACCTAAAAATGTCACAGCAGCACTTCAAGACCCAAAATGGGTCGAATCTATGCAAATGGAGCTTCAGCAATTCAGGAAACTTAAGGTTTGGCAACTGGTCGATCTTCATCCAAATAAGTATCCCATCAGGACTAAATGGGTCTTCCGGAACAAATCAGATGATCGAGGAGTTATTATAAGGAACAAATCTAGGCTGTTGTTCAGGGATTTGCTCAAGAGGAAGGTGTTGATTATACTGAAGTGTTTGCTCTGGTTGCTTGCATTGAAGCTATTAGAATCTTTCTTGCTCACGCCGCTCACAAGAACTTTAATGTCTTTGTGAAGTGTGCATTTCTCTATGGAAACATTAATGAGGAGATATATGTCTGTCAGCCTCCAGGTTTCGAGGATCCTGATTTTCTAGATAAAGTATATAAGCTTGATAAATCCTTATATGCGTTACATCAAGCACTTCACATCTGGTACGAAACCTTGACACAATATCTACTCAGCAAAGACTTCTCTCGTGGCAATTTGCATCAAGCACTTCGCATCTGGTATGAAACCTTGACACAAGAAAGAAGTTGAAGTGAAATGCTGATTGTTCAAGTGTACGTTGATGACATCATTTTTGGGTCAACCAATGAGAAACTGTGTAGAGAGTTTGAAGAAGTGATGAAGGATCGCTTTGAAATGTGTATGATGGGGGAGTTATGCTTTTTCATAGTATTGCAGGTTGAACAAAAGTCTGATGGTATTCTGATTCATCAAGAAAAGTATGTTTTCAAGATTCTCAAGAAATTCAAGATGGATGATGCTTCTCCTAAACTTACCCCATTCACTGATCAAACGTGCTTAACTCCGGATGATAATGGGAAACCCGTCGATGCTCATCGTTATCATTCTATGATTGGGTCTCTCGTATATTTCACTGCGAGTCATCCGGACATTACTTTTGCCATGTGCTACTTTGCCTGATATCAAGGAAATCCGAAGGAATCTCATGAAAAGGCTATTAAACGTATCTTTCGATATCTCAATGGGTCCTCCCGGTTGGGCCTTTGGTATCCCAAAGGAGGAAACTTTGATTTGCATGCCTATCCTGACAGTGATCACGAAGGTTGTAAGATGAACAGGTAAGCAGTCACCGATGGATGCCAGTATCTTGGGGATTGTCTTGTTTCATGGAAAAGCAAAAAGCAGACAACTGTATCTTTATCTATAGGTGAAGCTGAATAAGTTGTTGCCTCTAGTTGTTGCTGCCAAGTGCTTTGGATCCAATATCAGATGATGGATTATGGCATCAATTTTCTTCATACACCACTTTTCTGTGATAATGAAGCTGCTATTGGAATTGCCAAAAATCCAATTCATCATACTCGAACCAAGCACATTGAAACAAGGGTTCATGCAATCCGAGATGCTTAGGAAAAAGGGTTTATTGATATTATTCCAATTGACACAAAAAATCAAAGAGCAGATCTTTTCACTAAAAAAATTTCACAAACCTCGTTTTTATGAACTGATCTCTATGTTGGGTTTAATATCATTCTGATAAATCTCTTTTCCTAATAAAATGTCCTACTTTCAAAAATAACTCTTTCCAGTTTTTACATTTGTCAAATAATTTCTGATAGTATCCTATATTCTTTCTTATTTTATTTCTTATTTTATTTTATTTTTATTTTATTTTTATCTTTATCTACTTTCATATATGGAAAACAAAAAAAATTTCTATCCCCATGAGGGTAAGTAGAAATTTAGGGGGAGAATATACTTTTTAGGTGTTTCCAATTTTGTGCTCTCAGAAACCCCCAGAAAAAGAAGTTACAAAGAGGTCAACGGCTTGTGTAGGGATATGCATGGTAGACTCAGCGTGAAAACGAAGTAAACAACGATTGTGCAGCTAAACTAAAGATCAAGAACTTAGTAATAAAGATTATTCCCATGACGTCTTGGCCTATACAAAGATACAAGTCTCATCAAAACCTGGTTGAGAGTGGCTGATTTTTGTCTTAAGTCTGTTCTTTGTCTGTGTTGGGTCTAACATCCTTTAGCCCAATTTATATATTAGGTATAATAAAATGAGTGTTTATCTCCTCTGTTATACGTGAGCATTGACCTGGAGTGATGATCTTCTTTGCTATGCGAAAGCATTGACCTGAAGCTCTCATTAACACACTAAGATGATCTTCTCTGCTATGCGGAAGCATTGACCTGAAGCTCTCATCTTCTGGAATAAGATGTACATCTCTTCTGTTTTACGTGAGTATAAACCTTGAAATATCATCATAGAGTCTGTATAGTAAAGTGACTCGTCAAATGATCATGCTATCATATGCATGCATCTGTGTCAATTTAAAACTACTCAAGCAACATCAATGATTACACTAAATAAACCTTGATGATGGGATAAGTTCTTTGCTGGATGTCTGTGGGAACCAAGTTACCGAAGCTTCTCTAATTGAACCTAAAACATGATAAGTTCAGTTGTAGGTCACTCGTTGAAATGAATAAGCCATGGCTTTAAAAGGACAAACATATCAGCAATCTCACCAAGACTTGATTCTCAGAAAAACTTCGAGAAAAAGATGCATACTATATCCGTTTGATATTTTATTTCATTTTATTTCCTTTTACTTTATTTTATTTGTTCATATTATAATTGTTTAGTAATTTTTTGTTTTTAAGTTGAAATTGTGGGGTGAGGAAGTTATCTTTAACAAATGTTTGTATAAACATAAAACTTATATAAAAAAGGGCGAAAGTATAGTTTCGCCAAGCAAAACTATACTTTCGCCAGCAATCACGCTCAACTGTGAGCAACTCAAATACACGGGCAAAACTAGGTGGTATATATTGCACAGTTTGAGATCCAAGTCTCATAAGTGTGAATATAGTCTAAACCTAGTTTCTCTCGGCATACATCGTGAAAATCTTGCATTGATCTTGTTTATTGAAATAACTGGATGATTTATGCTTAGGTTTGTTAGACGACCTTATACTTAACTCTAATAAGTTTGATTTTTGTTAAATAAGTGGCTGGAATTGTTTCTCTGAAGTTAAGAAGTTGTAGTTTCGTTCGGCGAAACTGTGAGATACTTCAGCGAATCTGAACGAAAGTTCATAGTTTCGAGCGAAACTGTAACGTTTTGCTGACCAAGCACAAGTGACAGTTTCGCTAAGAAAATTTCAGCGAAACTATAGATTTGCCAGGTATGGGTTTCTGAGTTTGAACTTAAGCGAAACTAATAGGGAAATATAGTTTCTCTTAGGCGAAATTACAAAATTAATTGTCAGCAAAACTGATTAATAACTAAAACACATGACTCAATGCCTAAGATTCAGCGAATCTACGCTTTATTATCAGCGAATCTATGGTTTCTCGATAGTGAAACTATCTATTTCGCCCAGCGAAATTACAGTTTCACTTCCAGCGAAACTAGCCAAATCTTACTTTTTATCATTTTCTAAAAAAAATTTGTTTTGTCTCTTATTGTGTATATCTTTTTCACTAACCTATTTATGTTTCCATTTCAGTTGACATGGCTAACTTAAAGTTTGATGATAAGCTTAACATTATGGCACTTCTAGATAATGGGAATCCTAAAGCTATGGGGTTTAGAGACTGTATCAGATGGTTGAGGCAATCTCCCATATTTTATGCCATTTCTCATATGCCTACCATCTATGATGTACATGTGAGAGACTTCTGGAGATCTGCTGAGTGCGACATTGGATCGTTACCAAACCGGATACTTGCCAGGATTGAAGGGCATGACATAGTCATCACTGTGGAAACTATTGCCAGAGTACTTCGTCTTGAAGATGATTGTGGGCCAGAGGTGGTGCTATCTGATGCCCAAGTTCTAGAGGCATTCAGAAGTATCGGGTATGAAGGGCCACCCATTGGTTCCAAGAAGGAAATAAAGAAATCTTTTCTGTCAAAGGAATAGAGATATATAGCCTGTTAGGACCCTGTTCATATGGAGTACTAACAGATTCTGCGTGAAACCAGATCAAATAACATGGAATTATATTTGATTAGCGATCCAATCAGTGAGAACGAATAACCCCATCAATCTTACGATGAAACAAACGTTAAGAATGGATTGGAATTGATCAGGAAGGATCTATGAACTTCAATTTGCGACTTGGGACGCTCTGGACGGCTAGGGTACGAAATATTATGAAGTGTTTCAACGTGTTATGTTTTTCCACGAATTATGTGGTATTTATTGTAGGATTCTGTATGCCCAAGACATATAAAATATTGATGAGGTTAGTACGTTATGATCCAAGTCGGGTTATACCCAATAACAAGCTTAGCAAACACCCATTAATATTTAATTGATGATATAATCATGCAATTAAATATTTACACCAATTTAGAAAATGGGTTTTCTAAATAAGTTACATATGAGAATGAACAACTTGTTAGTATATTTTGTTCAATAGTATTATTTGAAGTGTTATTTAAATAAGTTGGATAACACCAAATAATAATGAGAGTATACTACTTATACAATTAAATGGTTAATTGCATAAACTAGTTACAAGACTAGATAATATATGTGTGTGTTATTTTTATAAGAGGGAAACCTCTTTTGAATTATTTTTCGGCCGCCCCCCCCCCTTTTAATTCATTGGATCCTTGGCCTTGAAACTCACACACATCAATACTTGTCTAGTTCACCTCACTTTCTCTCATATCTCAATACATGCAAACTAGAAAAAGGCTCTCCATTCTCTCTCAATACTCACGGTTCCAGCAGTTGGAATTTGAGGGTTTTTGAAGCTTTTTGGTGGTGATTCTTCCTAACAAGAAGGTGGTTTGCAAACAAGGTTGGGGTATACAAGCTTGAGAGGTCCTACCTTGGAGCCTTGGCCGAGTTTGAGCATCCAACATTCCCTTTTTGTGTCGGTTTTTGCTGTTGCTGAAAGGTAGTTTTCACAGCTCAATGTAGCTGCGATTTTATGTACATTTACATGTGTTCATAGCTTGCATATTCACATAAAAGATCCCCTTTGTTCTTGGGTTTGTTTACACTTTAAAACATCAAATAGAACATGAGATTTTCAGCTTATAAACAATGTTATAAAGCTAAACTTCCGCTGCGTTTTACAATGTTTAAGTGGTTAAACTATGTCTTGTGTTCTAAGAAACCCCTTCAATGGCATCTAGAGCCGGTTATGTGGATAGCTAGCTTGTATTGTCCTTTAAAAATTCGTTTTATGGACTTTAAAACCCCTTTAGGGGCTGCTATGTTTTTGTATGTTGAATCCCCAAACTTTCAAGGTTATATCACACATGCTTGTGATTAAACCTTGAAAGATATGTATGATGATATATATATTGTTTGGACAATGTTTAAAACCCGAATTTTCAGTTTATGTTGGCTGAAAATCGTGAATTTTAATGGGGATTCTTTAATATATTTGGATGATATGATGAATGTTCATATTGGTGCATAACCTAGCATTTGGCCTTGTGTTGTTTGGATGTATGCAATGGTTGTTTTGGTTTATTCAATGGGGTTGTATATTAATTTATTTGTGCTTTGTATAAAAGATGTAATTTATTTATTATTGGGTTGTATTAAATAGATTAGGTGTATTTTTCATTTTACTAGATATCATGTATTAGGACTTTATATCTTGTAATATGAAGACATACGCCTTGAAAGCACAAAGGAAAGACACAAGAGAAACATGGAGCATTTTGGATGCGGTTTCAAGTGGGAGGCTTTTGGAAGCTTTCTATGTGTTTTGTTATGACCTTAGGAAAGACCAAATGACAACACTTGTGATGGCAAACAAGTGTTGTCAACATAATGGCTATGGTTATGCACATGTGGTTGTTTATGTTTATGCTTGTTTGAATTTTTGTTATTTGATTGTATGGTTGATATTTTGACATGCATTACAAACTAATAAACAAACTTAACAAGCTGAAAATTGATGGTTCTTAATCATTAAAAGGTAATAAAAGGTTATTAAAATGATTTAGTGATTTTAAAGATTAAAATAAGTTTTAATCAAAGGACCATAAGGTATCTTGTATTTGAAAGCATGCAAATACAAGTACATAGAGTTTTCTAAACTAGAATCATGAAACCTCTAAATATTATAAAACAAGATCAATACCGTCCTTTTACACAACACTTTAGTCACTCGGGAACTCTTAGTGGGATAAAGGTCACCTAACCATTTTGAGGGAACTTATGACTTAAGGTGAGAATGCCATATTCGTGGGATAAAGGTCACCTAACCACTCATTTTGGCAAACTCACACGTGTGTGTAAGTAGGATGTCTTGATTTGCAAACCATGTTAAATGGATCACCTACGATATGGTTTCCAAATGGTGTTGATGGGATTAACATGCCGACTTTACATATGATGTTTGAAGTCGATCCCATACTTCTAGAAGTTGCAAATGGTTGCAACCGTCAATCATTGACCACCTTATTAATTTAAATCGTGGGATAAAGGTCACCTAACCACAATTTAAATGTAATGTTGGGTTCTAGATTTTAATATGAAAATAACCTTAAAAGGTATTAATTATTAAAAATAGCAATATCAAAAATACTAAAATAGATCTTTGTTAAATTTTGTAGATGGCCACCAATAATGATAATCACGATAACTCATCTACGTCCACCCAATCTTTACGAGCGATTCTCCAAAAGGAACGTCTAAATCATAACAATTTCATAGATTGGTATCGAAACTTGAGAATCATTCTCAAGCAAGAGAGACGATCATATGTTTTAGACGACCCTATCCCCGATCAACCTACCGAGGATGATGCGAAGGCCTATAACGATTGGCTAAAGTAAACTGAGGACTCCGTCCAAGTGTCTTGTCTCATGCTAGCGAGCATGACTCCGGATCTCCAAAAGGAGTATGAGCATCACGAAGCTTATGACATGATAACCCAGCTGAAGGAAACATTCCAACAGCAAGCAAGGGTTGAGCGCTTCGAAATGGTTCAAGCACTCCATGCATGTCGTATGGACGACAACCAATCAGTTTCATCTTATGTACTTAAGATGAAAAGCCACATTGATCGCCTCGAAAGGCTTAATTGTCCTTTCTCGAAGGAATTGGCCACGGATTTGATCCTTAATGGCCTTACCAAGAAGTTCGAGACATTCATGTTGAACTACAACATGAATGATTGGGACAAAAGCATTGGTGAGCTTCACTTAATGCTCAAAACGGTCGAGGCGGCCATGGGTAAAAGGGTTTTACCCGTTCTCACCATCAATGAAGGTGGGACCAATAAAAGGCCTCATCCCACACCCAAGGAAAAAGTTGCCAAGGGTAAGGGACCCGTTTGGGAAAGGGGAAAGGGGTGGCAAGGGTGCCACCCAAACCTTAAGAGAAGAAGAAAAAGGTTGCTACTAATGACCCGTGCTTCAAGTGTGGGGAGATTGGACATTGAGCAAGGAATTGTCCTGTCCATCTCCAAGAGTTGAAAGCAAAGAGGGATGCCGGGCAGACCTCAGGAACAATATACATGATTCATATTGATCTTAATGTTATATCTTCTAACACATGGGTATTGGATACCGGATGTGGAACTCATATTTGCAATTTGTTGCAGGGGTTCACAAGAAGTAGGGACTTCAATCAAGGGGATGTTATCCTCTTCATGGGCAATGGAACTGAAGTCATAGTTGAAGCTCGTGGGGACTACATGCTAAAACTTCCAAGTGGCTAGGATGTTATTTTTAAGAATGTTTTGTATGCTCCTAGTTTGACTAGAAACATTATTTCTGTATCCCAATTAAGACATTATGATTATGTATTATCTTTTGTTGAAAATGATATTCATGTTTCTTTAAAAGATATGTTCTCTTTTAAAGCTATTCCTATTAATGGTATTTATGAATTGGTTCATGAAAATACTTTAAATAGTTCATTTTACCAAACTAACACCAAGAAACTCAATTTGGATTTGAGTGATACCTATCTTTGGCATTGTCGTCTTGGTCATATAAACAAGAAACGTATACAAACACTTCAAAAGAATGGTCTTTTAAAAACAAATGAATGTGATTCATTTGATGTATGTGAATCTTGTTTACAAGGAAAAATGACTAAGGCACCCTTTAGTGGAACTAACGAAAGGGCAAAAGATTTATTAGGAATCATACATTCGGATGTATGTGATCCTTTTAAGCCAATGGCTAGGAATGGTGAAAGATACTTCATTACCTTTACCGACGATTATAGTCACTATGGGTTTGTGTACTTATTAAGGCACAAAGATGAAGTTTTTGAAACGTTCAAAATCTTCAAGAATGAAGTAGAAAATCAACTCAACAAGTCCATTAAAGTTCTCCTTACCGATAGAGGAGGTGAATACCTAAGTGATGCTTTTCAAGATCATCTTAGGAGTTGTGGGATTGTCTCACAACTCACTCCACCTGGAACACCACAACATAATGGTGTGTCTGAGAGGAGGAATCAAACCTTATTGGATATGGTGCGATCTATGATGGCTAGAAGCTCATTGCCTCTATCATTTTGGGGTTTCTCTTTGCTCTCTGCGGCCCGTATTCTAAATATGGCCCCAACCAAAAAGGTGGAAAAGACACCTTTTGTGATATGGCATGGAAGAGTTCCATCCCTATAATACTTAAGGGTCTGGGGTTGTGA
The DNA here is from genome assembly GCA_024085815.1 of Flaveria linearis. Classification (NCBI taxonomy): domain Eukaryota; kingdom Viridiplantae; phylum Streptophyta; class Magnoliopsida; order Asterales; family Asteraceae; genus Flaveria; species Flaveria linearis. Next base: position 53,882,531 of record CM044008.1, read on the forward strand.
GGCTTATGTTAAGACTCCCACTCAAACAAATTGGAAGTCCGATCCACCAAGTGTATCTTTGTTGGATATCCTAGAGATTCTATGGGATATTATTTCTATGATCCACTGGAACAAAAAGTGTTTGTTGCTAGAAAGGGTGAGTTCTTAGAAGCAAAGTTCCTTATGGAAGGAACTTGCAGTAGAACAGTGGATCTTGAGGAGGATCAAGAACCACAACCCGATGCACGTTTGGTTGAAAATAGCACTCAACATGAGGATGTTGAGGATGATCAAGCGGTTGATCAATACACACAAAACGTTCGCAGAAGTGGTAGAACTAGTAATCCACTAGAAAGATACGGATTTTTCATGGATGGATGCTATGTGGTAGATTCAGATGAACCAACCACATACCATAATACAGTGTCCAATTCGGATTGTGACAAATGGCTTGAAGCCATGAACATTGAGTTGCAATCCATGCATGACAATCAAGTTTGGGAACTTGTTGTACCACCTCTTAATTCCAAGGTAGTTAGAAGTAAGTGGGTTTTCAAGAAGAAAACCGATATGCTTGGAAACTTGGATACTTACAAGGCTAGACTTATAGTAAAGGGTTTCACTCAAACTCAAGGGGTTGATTATGATGAAACTTTCTCACCTGTTGCGATGCTAAAGTCTACAAGGATATTGTTTGCCATAGCTGGTCATTATGATTATGAGATTTGGCAAATGGATGTTAAAACCGCTTTCCTAAATGGATATCTTGAGGAGGATGTCTATATGGTTCAGCCTGAAGGTTTTGTCGATCCAAAACATCCTAATAAAGTATGCAAGTTAAAGAAATCAATCTATGGATTGAAATAAGCATCGAGAAGTTGGAATCACCAATTTGATGAAGAAGTAATTAAATTCGGATTCATCAAGAATGCTGGTGAAGCTTGTGTTTATAAGAAAGCTAGTGGGAGCATCATCACCTTCCTAGTATTGTATGTTGATGACATACTACTATTTGGAAATGACATTCCAACCTTGGAAGGTGTAAAAACATGGCTTGGAAGTAGTTTTTCCATCAAGGATCTTGGTGAAGCCGCCTATATTCTGGGAATAAAGATCTATAGAGATAGATCAAGGCGGTTGATTGGTCTAAATCAAAGTGCATACATTGATAAAATCTTGAAAGGTTTAAGATGGAGAACTCTAAGAAAGGTACGGTACCTATTCAAAGAGGAACGATATTGAGTACGACTCAATGTCCAAGCTCAAAGGATGAGCAAGATAAAATGAAGGCAATCCCATACGCATCCTCTATTGGATCCATCATGTATGCAATGATATGAACTCGACCGGACGTTTCATGCGCCTTAAGCATGACAAGCTGATACCAGTAAAATTCTGGAAGCAGTCATTGGATGGCTGTTAAGAACATACTTAAGTACCCAAGGAGGACGAAAGATATGTTCCTAATCTATGGATCCGGTGATGAGGAACTTATTGTAAAAGGTTATACGGTTGCGAGTTTCCAAACCGATCGTGATGATTCACGGTCACAATCGGGATATATTTTCATTCTGAATAGAGGAGCTGTCTCTTGGAAGAGCTCCAAACAGGATGTGGTGGCTCTATCAACTACAGAATCAAAATACGTCGCCGCCTCATTGGCAGCTCAAGAAGCTGCATGGTTGAAGAAATTCACTGCCGATCTAGGGGTTGTCCCTTCCATTCAGGACCCCCTAGAGATCTTTTGTGATAACGAGGGTACGATTGCTCAAATCAAGGAACCCCGTGCTCATCAAAAGACTAGGCACATTGAGCGGAGATTCTACTACATACGAGATGAAGTTGAAAAGGGAAAGATATGTATTCGCAAAGTTCACACGGATCAAAACATTACGGATCCTCTTATGAAGCTCCTTGAAAAGGCAAAGCATGAAGGTCATACTTGTGCCATGGGACTTTGATATTCTAGTGATTGGATTTGATCTGTAAATTTTGTATTTGGATATGTGGAACTCTTTATTATTTAAATAAAATTATTTGGTTATAATGTTTCAATTAATGTTCCAATTTAGCATGTTTAATCCATGAGTAAATTGTTTACTCTAAATGTCCGTAATCATTCAGACTTGTGGGAACAAGTGTGAAGGTAAGATTATTATGAACTTGGATTGGTTGATATTCATAAGGATGAATATAGAGCAATGGGTTGCTACCAAGGTTCATAGATATTTGTGGGATACAAATATTGGACTAACCCGCATCTCAAATTATTACAACATAGAATCTTCTAGATTGATCATAAGTAAGTTTGAGTAAAAGACGAATATTATTTCGTATCCTCAGACCTGAGATACATATTGGGTTTTAATATTCACCAGGTGTTATACCATGAACTAGTTCTTCACTGTCCTGAAATATTGACAATACATATGGCTATGTTTAGGTGTGACACGAGGTGTTTGTGAGAAACGTATGTAATCAAGATGGGATTTGTTCCTCTTATTCATTGAGAGCAAGATGTCTAAGGCCTGATTAAGTTAAATCAACAAGGAATGATCATTCTGTGTCCTTGGATTTAACATGACATATGTAACAAAAGGATAGATGATTGATTCACCTAAATCATTTCAAGTAGGGTACTTGAATGGAATGATGTTATTGAATGGCTATAAGTCATGCGTATTAAGGGTAGTAAACCATTGTTAGGCGGTATTTACTGCTTGCATCAATCTTCTATGAATCTTAGGCAAGTGGGAGATTGTAGGATTCTGTATGCCCAAGACACATAAAATATAGATGCGGTTAGTACGTTATGATCCAAGTCGGGTTATACCCAATAACAAGCTTAGCAAACATCCATTAATATTTAATTGATGACATGATCATGCAGTTAAATATTTACACCAACTTAGAAAATGGGTTTTCTAAATAAGTTGCATATGAGAATGAACAACTTATTAGTATATTTTGTTCAATAATATTATTTGAAGTGTTATTTAAATAAGTTGGATAACACCAAATAATAATGAGAGTATATTACTTATACAATTAAATGGTTAATTGCATAAACTAGTTACAAGACTAGATAATATATGTGTGTGTTATTTTTATAAGAGGGAAACCTCTTTTGAATTATTTTTCGGCCCCCCCCCTTTTAATTCATTGGATCCTTTGCCTTGAAACTCACACACATCAATACTTGTCTAGTTTACCTCACTTTCTCTCATATCTCAATACATGCAAACTAGAAAAATGGCTCTCCATTCTCTCTCAATGCTCACAGTTCCAGCAGCTGGAATTTGAGGGTTTTTGAAGCTTTTTGGTGGTGATTCTTCCTAAAAAGAAGGTGCTTTCCAAACAAGCTTGGGCTATACAAGCTTGAGAGGTCCTACCTTGGAGCCTTGGCCGAGTTTGAGCATCCAACATTCCCTTTTTGTGTCGGTTTTTGTTGCTGCTGAAAGGTAGTTTTCACAGCTCAATGTAGCTGTGATTTTATGTACATTTACATGTGTTCATAGCTTGCATATTCACATAAAAATCCCCTTTGTTCTTGGGTTTGTTTACACTTTAAAACATCAAATAGAACATGAGATTTTCAGCTTATAAACAATGTTATAAAGCTAAACTTCCGTTGCGTTCTACAGAGTTTAAGTGGTTAAACTATGTCTTGTGTTCTAACAAACCCCTACATTTATAGGTTATCAGTGTTCATTCGTACGACTGAACCATTAGCATGGTTCAGTTGTGCGACTGAAGCATGCGATTGACTCATATGTACGACTGAAGGTTCAGTCGTGCGATTGAACCAATCTTATGTCTCAGTCACATGACTGATCGAGTCACCTGGTTCAGTTGTGCGACTGGTCCATAAGCATGGTTCATTCTTGCGTATGGGCCATAAGTATGGTCCATTAGCATGAATGTCCACATGACTAAGTTAAACACATTTCTAAGTTCTTATTGACTTAGAACTATGTAAAACCAACATCAAACCTATATATTTAGTTCATACATGTGAATCACGTTCAATATAAATATAACATGATATAATCAATCACATATAGACATCACAATGCATTTAATATATCATTCAATCACTTCATTACATTGGATTATACATGTGTAAGACATGAAAGACTTTTACATTTGAGAATGTAAACTAGGTACATCAATATGTATCAACAAACTCCTCCATGGACCTAGTGTAGCCTAATGTCTAACATGCTTCATGTGCTCTTAAAACTTCTTGTACTTCTCTTCTCTTGTGACTCCCGCGTCAATTTCAAACGTGAAGCAGAGCCGTATGGCATGTTGGATATGAAGAGCTTGTACAATGTCTTGAGAGTCATAAAATAGTGGCCACTTGTAAAGTGTGTAGACATCTTCAGCCGACAAGTTAGTTAGCCACATCGGGTCAAATACCCTGATAGTCTCGATTTTGCTCTCTTTATGCAAGACTATTACTACTTCTCCCATCTACCAGTCATAATACCACCACTTGAAGTGTGGCGTGAAGTCCTAAGGCATTTCCCGTAATGGGATCTTTGACATTGTGCGTGGAGGACTCCAGTTCAACACTACTTTAGGCTTTCCAGTGTGAGGATCAACTTCGGTCTTATTTATGAACCATTTAGGCTGTTAAGGCCTGAAGTTGACCCACCTGGTGTGGTATTCTCTTTTTAACGCCATCTCGAACCACCCCAACATCTTTCTGCGGTTGGCGTACAAAACGCCTAAACAGGAAAGCCTGTTTAGCTCAAAACAGGGAAGAGTCTTTAGATCATGAGGGAATCTGAAGTACTCTATCCCCTTCCCCCTCTTCACGGCATAGACATCCAAGTCTTCAAAATAAGCTCAACTAATAATCTTGCCAGACACCTTCTGATGCTTCTTCACTCTGTAGTGTTTGGTGTAGGCGTTAGACTTTGGCGGTTGTCATTGGGCTATCATTTCTACTAGACATACTGCCCACTCAGTCTTCTTAATGTTGATATCAGCGTCCTTAGCTTGGGCTTTCACTTCTTCTTTCTCTTTCTCTTTCTCTTTAGCATCAAGAGCTCCAAACATATCACTGCCAAATGTTTCACCCAGATCGGGTTAACATTTCCCTGTTGGTCAGTGTACTGTGGTACTCTTATGCAGTGATATCCTCGATATCAATCTCTTCTACGTCTTGCAGTCTTCATCATTGATGACATCAACCTCGGGAGCATCCTTGACTAGCTCATCCGGGTTGAGTCTAAACATTTCGGCCAGCTGCTCATCTGTGAGATCCTGAATGATCTCTCCCTCTTTGGGGGTGTAGCTCATAGATCGTCATATAATCCCTTGCAAATCAAGAATCATGGTTAACTGAGTCTTGATTTGCTAAAGAGGTGTGACGTCGTAGTCGTCTGATTGTTCAGCTTTATCTGTTTGATTAAACATTTAAAACACAATCATACACACATCAGTAATCAGGATAATTAAACATCAATAAACATTAATTACATTAGTGTAATAAATAATTCAAGTACAAAAGTTTTCAATTACAAAAACATTGAGTCATTACTTTTGCCTTTGTCACTCGACTCTTCAGCTTGGGGAGCTGAGGAAGAGGGTCGCGGATCTTGATTCCTCTTGGTGCGCCTCTCTCGAGCTGATGGATTTGAGGCTGATGCAGACACATCATCTTCATGCTCAGGGTCATCATCATCTCCCCCATCCTTGTCTTTTCCACTTCCTTCAGCCTCACCCACCTCATCATCATCATCATCCGATTCATCATCGGATGAATCATCATCATCATCATCTCCGTCATCACCGTCACCCTTGATCTTTAAGGGCTCACCCTTTGTCCTTTTAAGCCTGAGAAGAAGCTTCTTATTCTTCTTCTCAACCTCTTCTATCCTCTTCACCGAGGACATCAGTAGCTCATTCTGTGCTGTGAGAGCATGATGAGCTCTGGCCAAGGCTCTCTCGTGGGTAGCATCACTCTCAGTCAGATGAGTGATATGTTGACTCTGAGTTGCATCCCTCTCTGTCAGCAGGGCTATTTGCTTGCCCTGCGCAACCTTCACTTCCATCAACTGGTTCATCTGGTTAGCTCGGATATCATCAGTAGCGAGAGGTTTGAGAACCAGACGGCTGAGGCTAGCCAGCTGCTCCTCTAGCCCAACAGTGGGTAGAGGAGATCCCTGTGGAGGGATCAATGATGTGGAAGGGCTGGTTTGGGGCATGGTAGATATGGTGGTGAATCTGGTGTATGTGGGAGTAGGGATGAAGGTGAATGGTGATGGAGTAGATGTGGGTGTGGTACGTGTGGTGGTGGGAATAGTGGTGGCTGTGGTGGTGGCAGTAGTGGTGGTTGTGGAGGGATGTGTGTGTAGGGGTTTTTGCAAGTCTATCAAAGTTGTTTAACCATTTTAAACATAAAACGCAGCGGACAATCATTTTAACATCATGTTAGAAGTTTACATAAACCATTTTATGTTGATAAAAACCCTTTATTGATGGATCTATTTGTATGAACAAGTAACTTACAAAAGCAACCATAGAAAAGTAATAGAAACTACGATTCAAGACTTTTCTTGAGATGAGAAGGATGATGATCTTGAAGGCAAGACTCCAAATAACAATCCCCAGTAGATAATACCCCAAGCTTCTTCAAACACCTATTTTGCTAGGTTGTGCAACACCACGTTCAAAAACCCCTCTTGCACACTAGATTTTCAGCCAAGAACACTATGATCAAAGCTGAAAATCAGCCCCCTTTTTCAGCTCTAAATCGATTTTAAAGAGAAGGTTAGAGAGGTTTCTTGCTCTTCTGTGTGAGAGAGAGAAGTGCAAAATGGAAGAGTGTTCAAGTGGAGAGTCAATTGCATGCCCTTGGAACAAAACAATATGTTTCCCAAGGCCAAAAAGGGGCGGCCGATTTTTTGACCCCTTTTTGGTTTCCCTCTTATTTTAAACTTTATAAAATATACACACTCTTGCATTTTAGTTTTTATAAAATTAAACCATTTTAATTTTATAGCACTAACACACTATTATTTGTCATTGTTTAACTAATTTAAGTAATGAAACAAATAATACCTCATGAACAAATTATCTATATAATCTTGTTCATTTACAAAAGCGATGATTTAGAAAACCCGGTTTCTAAATTGGTGCTAATATTTATTTGTGTGATCTTATCAACGAATAAATATTTATCGGTGTTTGTTTGGTTTGTTATTGGGTATGACCCGGCTTGGATCATATCACATCAGCCACATCAATTTAATATGTATCTTAGGCAGATCAACCCCTTCAATCTCCCACTTGCACAAGATTCATAGAAGATTGATGCAAGCAGCAAATAACGCCTAGCAACGGTTTGCTACTCCTAATGTATATGACTAAATGCCATTCAATAACATCATCCCTTTCAAATACCTTACTTGACTATGATTTAGGTGAATTAATCATTTATCCTTTTGTTACAGATGTCATGTTAAATCCTAGAGACACAGAATTGTCATTCTCCGATGATTAAACTTTAACAGGCCTTAGACATCTAACTCTCAACGAATAAGAGGAACAAATTCCATCTTGACTACATACGTCTCTTACAATCACCTTATATCATACCTGAACCTAGCCTTATGTACTGCCAATCTTTCAGAACAACAAAGTACTAAGTCAAAGTACAATACTTGGTGAATATCAAGACCCAATATGTATCTCAGGTCTGAGGATACAATGATATTCGCCTTTAATCAATATCTCTTACGACTAAATACTAAGATTCCATGCAGAAATAATTGAGAGCGGGTCGGTCCAATATCTATATCCCACAGATATCAATGAACCTTGGTAGCAACCTCTTGCTTTATATTCATACCTTATGAATATCAACCAATCCAAGTTCATTATAGTCTTACATTCATAGTTGTTCCCACAAGTATGATCGACTACGGACGTTTAGAATAACTTACTTATTCACGGATTTAAACATGCTAAAATAGAAGAACAAATGAAAGTTATAACCATATAATTAGGTCAAATAACATAAGTTTGAATATCCAAATACAAAATATAAAATCAAATCCAGTCACTTGAATATCGAAGTCCCATGGCACAAGCATGACCGTCATGCTTTGCCTTTTCATAGAGCTTTGTGAGTGGATCCGCAAAGTTTTTATCAGTGTGAACTTTGCGAATACATATCTTTCCCTTTTCAACTTCATCCCTTATGTAGTTGAATCTCCGCTCAATGTGCCTTGTTTTCTGATGTTCACGGGGTTCCTTGATTTGAGTAATTGCACCCTCGTTATCACAAAGAATCTCCAGAGGATCCTGAATAGAAGGGACTACCCCTAGATCGGCTATGAATTTCTTTAACCATGCAGCTTCCTGTGCTGCCATTGAAGCGGCGATGTATTCTGACTCTATAGTGGACAACGCTATGACTTTTTGCTTTGAGCTTTTCCAAGAAACAGCTCCCCCATTTAGAATAAAGATGTACCCCGATTGAGATCGTGATCATCTCGATCGGTTTGGAAACTCGCATCCGTGTAACCTTTTACAACGAGTTCCTCTTCACCAGACCCGTAGATCAAGAACATGTCCTTAGTCCTTCTTAGGTACTTCAGAATGTTCTTGACAGCCATCCAATGACTATCACTAGGATTTTGCGGGTATCTACTTGTCATGCTTAAAGCGCATGACACGTCCGGTCTAGTGCATATCATTGCATACATGATGGATCCTATAGCAGATGCATATGGGATTGCCTTCATTCTATTCTGCTCCTCCTCTAACCTTGGACATTTAGTCGTACTCAATATTGTCCCTCTTTGAATAGGTACAGTACCTTTCTTAGATTTTCCATCTTGAACCTTTTCAAGATTTTGTCAATGTATGCACTTTGATTCAAACCAATCAGCCGCCTTGATCTATCCCTATAGATCATTATTCCCAGAATATAGGCGGCTTCACCAAGATCCTTGATGGAAAAACAACCTCCAAGCCAGGTTTTTACACCTTCCATGGTTGGAATGTCATTTCCAAATAGTAGTATCTCATCAACATATAATACTAGGAAGGTTATTTTGCTCCCACTAGCCTTCTTATACACACAAGCCTCATCAGCGTTTTTGATGAAGCCAAATTTTTTACCTCCTCATCAAAACGGTGATTCCAGCTTCTCGATGCTTGTTTCAATCCATTGATTGATTTCTTTAACTTGCATACTTTATTAGGATGTTTGGATCGACAAAACTTTCAGGCTGAACCATGTAGACATCTTCCTCATGATATCCATTTAGGAAAGCGGTTTTGACATCCATTTGCCAAATCTCATAATCATAATGAGCAGCTATGGCAAACAATATCCTTATTGACTTTAGCATCGTAACAGGTGAGAAAGTTTCATCATAATCAACCCCTTGAGTTTGAGTGAAACCCTTTGCTATAAGTCTAGCCTTATAAGTATCCAAGTTTCCATGCATATCGGTTTTCTTCTTGAAAACCCACTTACTTCCAACTACCTTGGAGTTAAGACATGGTACAACAAGTTCCCAAACTTGATTGTCATACATGGATTGCATCTTAATGTTCATGGCTTCAAGCCATTTGTCACAATCCAAATTAGACACTGTAGCATGATATGTCGTTGGTTCATCTGAATCTACCACATAGCATCCATCGATGAAAAAACCGTATCTTTCAGGTGGATTACTAGTTCTACCACTTCTGCGAACGTTTTGTGTGTATTCATCAACCGCTTGATCATCCTCAACATCCTCATGTTGAGTGCTAGTTTCAACCAAACGTGCATCGGGCTGTGGTTCTTGATCCTCCTCAAGATCCACTGTTTTACTGCTAGTTTCTTCCAAAAGGAACTTTGCTTCTAAGAACTCACCCTTTCTGGCAACAAATACCTTTTGTTCCAGTGGATCATAGAAATAATATCCCATAGAATCTCTAGGATATCCAATAAAGATACACTTGGTGGATCGGACATCCAATTTGTTTGGGGTGGGAGTCTTAACATAAGCCTCACAACCCCAGACCCTTAAGTATGATAGGGATGGAACTCTTCCATGCCATATCTCAAAGGGTGTCTTTTCTACCTTTTTGGTTGGGGCCATATTCAGAATACGGGTCACGGAGAGCAAAGCGAAACCCCAAAATGATAGAGACAATGTGCTTCTAGCCATCATAGATCAAACCATATCCAATAAGGTTCGATTTCTCCTCTCAGACACACCATTATGTTGTGGTGTTCTAGGTGGAGTGAGTTGTGAGACAATCCCACAACTCCTAAGATGATCTTGAAAATCATCACTTAGGTATTCACCACCTCTATCGGTGCGGAGAACTTTAATTGAATTGTTGAGTTGATTTTCTACTTCATTCTTGAAGATTTTGAACATTTCAAAAGCTTCATCTTTGTGCCTTAATAAGTACGCATACCCATAGCGACTATAATCGTCGGTAAAGGTAATGAAGTATCTTTCACCATTCCTAGTCATTGGCTTAAAAGGACCACATACATCCGAAAGTATGATACCTAATAAATCTTTTGCCCTTTCGTTAGTTCCACTAAAGGGTGCCTTAGTCATTTTTCCTCCTAAACAAGATTCACATACATCAAATTAATCATATTCATTTGTTTTTAAAAGACCATTCTTTCGAAGTGTTTGTATACATTTCTTGTTTATATGACCAAGACGACAATGCAAAGGTAGGTATCATTCAAATCCAACTTGAGTTTCTTGGTGTTAGCTTGGTATAATGAACTATTTAAAGAATTTTTATGAACCAATTCATAAATACCATTAATGGAAATTGCTTTAAAATAGAACATATCATTTAAAGAAACATGAATATCATTGTCAACAAAAGATAACACATAATCATAATGTCTTAATTGGGATACGGAGATAATGTTTCTAGTTAAACTAGGAGCATACAAAACATTCTTCAAAGTTACTTCCAAACCATTTGGAAGTTTTAGGATGTACTCCCCACGAGCTTCAACTTGGACTTTGGCTCCATTGCCCATGAAGAGGCTAACATCCATTTGTTTGAAATCCCTACTTCTTTTGAACCCCTACAACAAATTGCAAATATGAGTTCCACATCCGGTATCCAATACCCATGTGTTAGAAGATATAATATTAAGATCAATATGAATCATGTAAATTGTACCTGAGGTTTGCCCAGCATCCCTCTTTTCTCTTAACTCTTTGAGATAGACTGGACAATTTCTCATCCAATGCCCTATCTCACCACATTTGAAGCATGGGTCGTTTACAGCAACCTTTTGCTTCTTCTCCTTTTGCTTCGGAGGTTCCGCCCTAACAACTATCTTCCCCTTCCCCCTAACGTGCCCCTTTCCTTTAGCAACAGTTGCCTTAGGAGGGGGTAGAGACCTTCTCTTTATCCCACCTTCATTAATGGTGAGAACGGGTAAAACCCTTTTACCCATTCTCGCCTCAGCTGCTTTGAGCATTAAATGAAGTTCATTTATTCTCTTGTCCCATCCGTTCATGTTGTAATTCATGACGAACGCCTCAAACCGTTTAGTTAGGCCATTAAGGATCAAATCCGTGGCCAACTGCTTTGAGACAGGACAATTTAGCCCTTAAAGGCGGTCGATGTGGCTTTCTCATCTTAAGAACTTAAGATGAAACTGATTGGGATTCCTCCATCCGACATGCATGAAGCGCTCGAACTGTTTCGAAGCGCTCCACCCTAGCTTGTTGCTGGAACGTTCCCCGCAATTGAGTGATCATGTCATAAGCTCCATGGAGCTCATACTCCTTTTGGAGGTCGGGTGTCATACTTGCTAACATTAGGCAAAAGACCTGGATGAAGTCTTCCACATATCTAACCCAATCATTATAGGCCTCCACATCCTCCTCGTGAGGTTCATCGGGGATGGGATCATCAAGGATGTAGGCCCGCTTTTCTTGCTTGAGAACGGTTCTCAAGTTGCGGTACCAATCCATGAAGTTGTTAGGTGTTAGACGATCCCTTTGAAGGATCTCCCTTAGAGATTGGTTGTTTTAGTTTGGTATATTGTTATTAGTGTTGTTGTCGGCCATCTATAAGATTTTACAAAGTTCCATTTTAGTATTCGTTGATATAATTATATTTCATTTATTAATACCCTTTTATGTCTCATAGACTATTAATAAATAAAATTTTAGAATCCAACGTTATATTTAAATATTAGTTAGGTGACCTTTATCCCATTATTTAAATTAACAAGGTAGTCATGAATGACAATTGCAACCTATTGCAACTTCTAGTGGTATGGGATCGTTTGAACATCTTATGTTTATAATGGCATGTTTATCCTATCAACACCTTTGTAAAACATATTTTTGGTGATCCATTCAATATATTTTACAAATCAAGTCGTCCTACTTACACACATGTGTGAGTTTACTACATAAGTGGTTAGGTGACCTTTATCCCACAAACATGGTATTCTCACCTCAAGTTATAAGTTCCCTCAAAGTGGTTAGGTGACCTTTATCCCACTAAGAGTTTGCAAGTAACCTAAGTGTTGTGTAAAAGGATGGTGTTAAACTTGTTTTCAAAAGGGATTTACATTTTCACAATTCCTGTTTAGAAAGGTCTATGTACCATATGATTGTATGCATTCAACCATATGGTACCCTATTGGTTCTTTTAAATAAAACCCATTTTATTTTGCAAACCATTAACCCTTTTATAAAACCATTCTATATGTGCTCAATGATTTGAGAACCAATTTCCTGTTGTAGCTTATTTTAATTGACGGTTTGTAAATTATATCCAAATATTCAAAACAAACATCAACATAAGCATTCAACCAAGCATAAACAATTCATTCACATATGCATAACAAAGCGTACTAAATTGAGCACACTTGTTTAGCCAAAACAAGTGTGTCAAAAGGTCTTGTCCTAGGGGATAAGAACATGACACAAGGATGGCAAAAGGACTCCCACTTTAATCCACATCTTCAAGCATCCTCTTTGTCCATCTTTTCTTCAAATCTTGATCTTGAGCATCCTTACAAAATATGTATCCTAATACAAATTTTTCTAATAAAGGAAAAACTCCTAATCTATTTATTACAAACCAAATGAATAAATAAATTACAAAAGAAGATTTGAAACATAAAACTAAATTATTACATTAACCAAATGAATGAATCATGACAACCAATCAATCAATGTAACATCTCGTATTTTCGTTAAATAAAAATAAACTTTGTTATGTTCTTGTAAAGACCTTTCTGTCGTTAATGAAACTAAGTGGGTCGTTTATGCTTGTTTCTTTGTTAATTTAAAAGTTAATAAATTAATTTATTAAATACGATAGTTATGATAATAATTATAATAAAAATAATACTAGTAATTATAACTTTTGCTTAATATTATAAATCTTCACTTAAATGATAATAATAAAAATAAAATAAAATAATAATAACAATAATAAAATAATAATAATAAATAATAACTTATAAAAGTTAAATAACTAATAAGTTAGAAAAATATTTAAAACTTAAGGTTTAGTTAAGTTCAGGGGGTCTTTAGGTTAATTTGGAAACTTTAAATAAAAGTTTATTACATAAAATAATAACATTTAAAACTATAAGGGCCATTTGTGTAATTTTGAAAACCCAACCCCAAACCCCCCTTTCTCCCCCGCAATTCCGGCCGGGAGCCGGCCAAACTCCGGCCGCGGCTCCGGCCAACCCACAAACCGTCGACAACGGTCGTTTTGTGTTACCAAATTTCACCAAAACGCTCGTGAGTCAATTTCCAACAATAATAAACGAAATAATTAAGCTTTAAAGCGGGTTATTAACACCCACGAATTCGAAACTGACACCCGTCGAACATCACCACCCTTCTCACACTAAATCGTAGTATTGATGCAATTAAACATGTATAACCGTTCTTTTAATCATTTAGAAGCTAATGGTGTGCTTAATTTCACCTGAAATCATTTCTTTAATCGATTAGACACTCGTGAACATTCCGAATCTACAACGTTGTCAAACACCAACTTCTACACATTGTAAACACAAATTGACAAAGGGCTTTTGGTCCTAAACACGTTTCTAAGCTACTGTTGCAATGAATTTGGTTATAATTCACTCAAACCCTGTGAATTAAAACGCCCCCGTCACCCGTTATTCGATCTTGAAACCACCGATTCCCATCGAATTAACAGGTAATAAACTATTTTGTTATTCGTTTTACGTGGGGAACAAAAGCCCCATGTTTAATTTTTGTATCAACATCTTTTGATGTTTCGATTTTGGTTCTAAGAATCTAGGATTCTTGAGAGAATTGGGCTTTTCTTTAAAACTAGGTTTTTAAACTTTAAATTCCATCCTAAGACACGGCCAACGACCTTCGTTCACTGGTTAGATACTTGCATTTCGAGTTTGAGGTTCCGGGTTCGAACCCAGGCACCTCCATATAATACTTATGTGCTTACTTATTGTTTGCATGCTACATAATGCTATGCCTTTTGTGCAACTTGAAGCCTTAGCATAGGATTGCCTTATGTATGCTTAAAACTTAGTTACTTGTCTCCCTAAACTTAACTTTAACTCTTTGACTCTCCCCGACAAATGAACTTCCTAAACCTATTCTCAACGACATGTGGAATCTACACTTATCATCGTGGGATTAATTCCTTAGACTCTATGTCTAATCTATGAAAATCTCATAAAGGTTTTGATTTCATAAACCAAAGAAATTTGTGTGACACATAGACACCTATATTCTGGATTTCCTGGCAAAAGGCCTTCGGGCTAAGGCAAGCATATCGAATAAATCACATTGCGATGCCAGTTATGCTTACGTGTGGATTTCTGGGATGAGTGATAAACTGTGGTCAATATACACAAATTTTTAAGGCAAATGGGTCAATTTACCTTGACGTGTCAACGATTCCAAATGGTAATGCGTTACCAAACGGGACCATTCTCTTTGTATCTTAAAAATCCTTATTTCCTTGAACTGGTTTATCACCAAAGCTTTAACATCTCCTCATTCTTGTCATACCTAATGTTTCTGTTAATATTGAACCCACCCTATATTTCAACCCTTACATTTAATCACTGTTATACATTGGGCGTTTCATGTATCTATTTCTATACCTTGACCAACGTGTGCATGACTAATATCTAATGATATTGGGAATCTAAACCGAATGGTCTTCAAAACTTTAAACCGTTACCTATGGTTCTTAAGTCTTCTTAAGGATGTGTCCCATAACTAAGAACATGCAATGCTATGGGTGGAATTCTTACATCTTGGTATACTTTGTCTAGGCAAAGGGTAACTAGTGATCTGATTCGACCATTGAATCCGGTTACTTTACTTGAAATCCTTGAGATGAGTAACCACTTATAAGTACACGTGTCTTCAATAAGGTTATGGTTGACCTCATAATTTGAGAAGTCCATGTATTTCTTTTCGATTGTGAATCGAATGTTCACATCTCATTGTGGTGTTGAATAATTCTTGTCATTGATTTCATCTTCCAGATTTAAACCATCCAAGACTTGAACACCACAACAAATTCTGTTATCTCGAACTTTGATCTTAAGCTTGTAATCATGATTTTCGTTTTTGTTACATTGTTGTAACTTGAAATTCTTGAATTTCTAAATTGATATTCTTTTCTTTTCGTTGTTTTTTGTCAAACTTCGTACCGCTTGCACCGTGGAAAATGCAAGAGTTTGCAAGCAACCTATGACTAAGAACACTCGTATCTCCTAAATGATTCTATCTCATCAAAACAGGGGTGATTCCCTTACTTTGATGATTCTCTATTCGTTTCGATAAATGGTTTCCAATTGCGTGTTTTATGAAATTTCATCCTCTGGATTAGGGTGATTTTCTTATCTTGAGGATTGACTTCAATTATTCTCATTGGAACTTGCATTTCATATACGACATGATCTCACCGAAATAGGATTGTAACCCGTACTTTGGTGACAAATGTCAAACCTCGATTGTTTTCTTGTGATAATGAAACTCAATCATCAAGATAGGCGTGAATTCCATACCTTGATGATAATTTCATCTTCATGAATTGTATTTTCTCAAATGAAACGACCTCATCAAAGTAGGAGTGAATTCTGGATTTTGATGAAGAAGTTCATCTTGTTATATTTTGTTTTCTTGTAAAACTCCACCATTAAGATAGGAGTGATTTCCCTTACATTAATGGTGAGTTACCTCATCTTATTGCTGTGAATCCTGAACAATGAGTTGGGATCGAGCTTTTTGATTGGTAAGTTAGAGGTCATACCTTGGGAATACACCATCAAGTTAGGAGTGAAAACCACACCTTAATGACTATTCTCATTTCTTGATCTTCAACATACCAAGGTTGTAATCAAGGGGCGAGAAGCATGTAGTAACTTGAAGGGTGAAATAATGATAGTGTTTCGACCTATCAGCCAAAGCATGATCTCTGAACTTGAAAGGAGACCCGATCGCTCTAGGTTGATTTTGATTCCAAGCTTGGAGCATTTAAATTCTTAAAACGATTTAGCTATATAGAACCATTTATTCCTTATTCATGGACTTTCATTTTGAGTTATCATCAAAACCTGATTGCGTGATGGTAGTCTTCCTAAACAATCTTTTGTCAAATAAAGATATTATCAACTTGTGATTATGTCTTTCTAGTCATACGAATGTTCTCGACTATACTTATGGGTTTGATGAATTACGTATGCAATCTACCTTTGGAAATTTGTTATCTTGCAAAACATGTTTACAAATACTTATCTTCTTGTTTGCGTCATTTCTTGAATCGCTTTTGAATTTTTTTTCCGTGAAGATCATTGAAATTCTAATTTGGCTTTGAACAACAAGACTTGTTATTATTCTCATTGCGATGTGGATATAAAGACTCATGAATTTTGTAACTTGTAGTCATGGGTTTGGCATAAAAGAGAGAACATAACTTGGTATGTGTCCAAGTGCCTTACTTTCATGTATGACAAAGCCTAACCTTTGTGTTCCTGTGAATCTCCTATTTAACTTTTCATTACTAAGTGTCTCTTATCTTAGATGTCATGATGACAATTGGTGCTTTATAGACCGATTGGCTAATTTCAGATTGACTCATGTGGGATAACGGGTCAAGAAATTGACTTGTACCTATCCCAAATAATCGTTTACAGTAGTATGTTGTTAAACATCGATCGTTAATTTTGGATGATCGATTCATTTTCTGCTTTTAATAATGTTCCTAATCATTGTCGTGAACTCATTCCGAAAATCTTCGCATATCGTATTATTCTTAGACCGATGGTTGGTCAAAGGAGAAACACATATTCACAAGATATGTGTTAAGATCACTTCATATAGTGACGTTTGGGATTCTTAAATCCCGACAGTTAACCTTTTTATCATTGTTGGTCTTTTATTGATTTCTAGACATCATTTTCCTACGAACTTATATTCTAGAAGTTGTGGCTTATAAGTCTAACATACCACGGTAACTCGTCATCTTTTTCCAACGTTACATCTCAAAATGTCTCGTATTTCACTGGAAGAGTTCAAGTTGGCATATATTATGTCAAGAATCTTGTAAGGTTCCATAAAGTGAAACATATCATCTGTAATCAAACGTCTATCACTGTCCGTTGTACACTTACCCTTCATTATAATTCTTTTGTTCATTTAAGTTTATTCTTAATTTCGGGACGAAATTCTTTAAAGTTGGGGAACTGTAACATCTCGTATTTTCGTTAAATAAAAATAAACTTTGTTATGTTCTTGTAAAGACCTTTCTGTCATTAATGAAACTATGTGGGTCGTTTATGCTTGTTTCTTTGTTAATTTAAAAGTTAATAAATTAATTTATTTAATACGATAGTTATGATAATAATTATAATAAAAATAATACTAGTAATTATAACTTTTGCTTAATATTATAAATCTTCACTTAAATGATAATAATAAAAATAAAATAAAATAATAATAAAAATAATAGAATAATAATAATAAATAATAACTTATAAAATTTAAATAACTAATAAGTTAGAAAAATATTTAAAACTTAAGGTGTAGTTAAGTTCAGGGGGTCTTTATGTTAATTTGGAAACTTTAAATAAAAGTTTATTACAGAAAATAATAACATTTAAAACTATAGGTGCCATTTGTGTAATTTTAAAAACCCAACCCCAAACCCCCCTTTCTCCCCCGCAATTCTGGCCGGGAGCCGGCCAAACTCCGGCCGCGGCTCCGGCCAACCCACAAACCGTCGACAACGGTCGTTTTGTGTTACCAAATTTCACCAAAACGCTCGTGAGTCAATTTCCAACAATAATAAACGAAATAATTAAGCTTTAAAGCGGGTTATTAACACCCACGAATTCGAAACCGACACCCGTCGAGCATCACCACCCTTCTCACACTAAATCGTAGTAATGATGGAATTAAAATGTATAACCGTTCTTTTAATCATTTAGAAGCTAATGGTGTGCTTAATTTCACCTGAAATCATTTCTTTAATCGATTAAACACTCGTGAACATTCCGAATCTACAACGTTGTCGAACACCAACTTCTACACATTGTAAACACAAATTGACAAAGGGCTTTTGGTCCTAAACACGTTTCTAAGCTACTGGTGCAAGGAATTTGGTTATAATTCACTCAAACCCTGTGAATCAAAACGCCCCCGTCGCCCCTTATTCGATCATGAAACCACCGATTCCCATCGAATTAATAGGTAATAAACTATTTTGTTATTCGTTTTTACGCGGGGAACAAAAGCCCCATGTTTAATTTTTGTATCAACATCTTTTGATGTTTCGATTTTGGTTCTAAGAATCTAGGGTTCTTGAGAGAATTGGGCTTTTCTTTAAAACTAGGTTTTTAAACTTTAAATTCCATCTTAAGACACGGCCAAGGCCCTTGGTTCACTGGTTAGATACTTGCATTTCGAGTTTGAGGTCCCGGGTTCAAACACGGGCACCTCCATATAATTTTTAATGTTTTGTTTTCAACCTTAAAATAATTATAAAATTCTTAAAAAATTATAAAAAAATAGTTTATAAATCTTGTTTATTTTAAAACTTATACAAATATTTTCTGAAAGTTTATTTCTTATTAAATCTTAACATTTTATTTTATTTTATTATTTTATATCATAACTAGTTTAATATTTTGTAAAATAAATTCTAAATATGGTTTAATTTATTAAATTATGTTGTGTTCAATAATACGATTGGATAATCTTCTTGTTTTAGTTTAGTAATTATTATTTATTTCAAATAATAAATAATAAATCAATTGGTCTAAATGTTATTCTTTTAAAGGCAAATTATTTTTATCTATCTTTTATATTTAAATTATTTTCTTTTAAAATAATTAAATAATTATTGGACTTGAAACAACAAATCTTTATAATATTAATGGGCATTATATTAATTAAAGTTTTATAATTTCACAAATTATTATTCTTCTTATAAAAAATACTAACTAAAGGTTGAGATTAATAATTTGCTATTAAACAAAACGTCATTCTAATTAATGTTAAATAATTATAGAACTTTATTTATATTGAATCTTATAAATGTTTATACTTAGGGGCATTTCTAAAAATATTTACATATATAATTCCTCAAGAGAATATAAATAATTACTTTATAAACTTATTACTTATTAACCTTAAAACTAATGAAACCCTAATTCTTATTTGAACGTTAATCATATTATCATCTTTAACATTCATCTTGTAATACATATTTAGGTGCCGTAAAATGAATACTTTGGGATTATCTTTTGGATCATCGTTTAATCTTTTATTATCATCTTGTAATGCATATATCAAGGTGAGTATTTCCATACCCCTTTTTCTTATTTTCACACTTTGGGGTGAAACATGTTAACTTATATCTTTGCACTTGTAAACTTATTTGAGACTTGTAAACTTTATGGCATTTCATCATGTAAAGTTGTGGTTAGTTGAACTTTTGTGGTTACCATGTTATGGCGTTATATGTACAATCATTAACTATTGTTAGCCCAGCGACGTCATAGATCTATGGGCAAGACAAGCCTGCTTTGGTTGATCCAAGTACACTTAGCTGATCGTATAATCTTGTAAACGTTTGAGACTTGTAAAACTTTGTTGAGGTTTGATTGTTGCATTGTTCATAACATCCCTAATCACTTTATTCACTAACTTATGACTTGAATTGCCATCTTTTATATATTCTATGTATTGAAAACTATGGAATGCTCACCAACATTTTTATGTTGACCTTTTATTTTTAACATGTTTCAGGAATAACTCAAGTATGCGTTCTACTCTTTGAAGCATATCTCACTTAGGACTGGACTTAGAGAAATAGACAATGATCTTGTTACGTTTATCTTTGTATTCTTAATGTATCTTTGTTTGAGATTTTACTTGTAATGTTACAAACAAATTTTACGATTAATATATTTGGAATTAATAATAGCGTTATGTGGCTGTGAACAATCGTAACTCTCACATCTCGACGTTTCCGCCATCAAGGTTGGGGTGTGACAGATTGGATGAAACATGCCTGAAATATGGCTATTTGCATCCCACATCGGTTGGGGAGGAGAACTAAAGTCTCTTTGTAAGGGGCTGGATACCTTCCCCAATGTTACGCGTTTTAAAACCGTGAGGCTGCGGCCAAAGCGGACAATATCACATTGCGATTTCCCTGGGATGTAACAGTTGGTATCAGATCCAGGGCCGGGCCGTTGTGCCATCGAGGACGGTGGGCTCCCTTAGGGGGGGTGGATGAAACATTCCTGAAATATGGCTATTTGCATCCCACATCGGTTGGGAAGGAGAACTAAAGTCTCTTTATAAGGGGCTGGATACCTTCCCCAATGTGCGCATTTTAAAACCATGAGGCTGCGGCCAAAGCGGACAATATCACGTTGAGATTTCCCTGGGATGTTACAATCATCCACAAGGTCTAGGCTATGTTATGCATAACCAAACAACATATCCAAATATGTAAATCATCCAACTCAAGCATGGTTTCATTTAATTAAACAATCCAATAAAAAAAACTTTTTTTATATTCACTGCTGCGACAGCAGCATTTATTTGAAAAAAATTGGATTTTTCAATTTTTAACTAATTTAAAATCACAAGATTCAAGCCATCTCAATGCATATAAGATTAACCAACTTGAATCAAGAGAAACCTAGCTAAATCTTGAGTTCTAGGTAATAACCCAAGAAAAACTCAAAATTTCGATCTAAAGAAGTAAGTGTCCATGCAACCGGCTCTAGATGCCATTGTAGGGGTTTTTGCAAGCCTATCAAAGTTGTTTAACCATTTTAAACATAAAACGCAATGGATAATCACTTTAACATCTTGTTAGAAGTTTACATAATCCATTTTATGTTGATAAAAACCCTTTATTGATGGATCTATTTGCATGAACAAGTAACTTACAAAAACAACCATAGAAAAGTAATAGAAACTACAATTCAAGACTTTTCTTGCGATGAGAAGGATGATGATCTTGAAGGCAAGACTCCAAATAGCAATCCCCAAGTAGATGATACCCCAAGCTTCTTCAAACACCCACTTTGCTAGGTTGTGCAACACCACGTTCAAAAACCCCTCTTGCACACTAGATTTTCAGCCAAGAACACTATGATCAAAGCTGAAAATCAGCCCCCTTTTTCAGCTCTAAATCGATTTTAGAGAGAAGGTTAGAGAGGTTTCTTGCTCTTGTGTGTGTGAGAGAGAAGTGCAAAATGGAAGAGTGTTCAAGTGGAGAGTCAATTGCATGCCCTTGGAACAAAACAATATGTTTCCCAAGGCCAAAAAGGGGCAGCTGATTTTTTCTTCCCTTTTTGGTTTCCCTCTCATTTTAAACTTTATAAAATATACACACTCTTGCATTTTAGTTTTTATAAAATTAAACCATTTTAATTTTATAGCACTAACACACTATTATTTGTCATTGTTGAACTAATTTAAGTAATGAAACAAATAATCCCTCATGAACAAATTATCTATATAATCTTTTTATTTATAAAAGCAATGATTTAGAAAACCCGGTTTCTAAATTGGTGCTAATATTTATTTGTGTGATCTTATCAACGAATAAATATTTATCAGTGTTTGTTTGGCTTGTTATTGGGTATGACCCGGCTTGGATCATATCACATTAGCCACATCAATTTAATATGTATCTTAGGCAGATCAACCCCTTCAGTGTGGTGGTAGTAGGAGTGGTGGTAGTGGTGGTGTGAGTGGTGGTAGGAGTGGTGGTAGGAGTGGTGGTAGGAATGGTGGTAGGAGTGGTGCTAGTGGTGGCTGTGCTAGCTGTGGTAGTGGAGGTGGTAATCAATACTATCCTTCGTCTCTTGCCCTTCTTGCTGTAGGGCTAGGCCATTCTTTTCAGCCTCGACCATTGGTAAGCTGGACTCCCACTGGGCTAGTTGGTTGGGGAGGTGTGTAAGTGGGATCTGAAGTATCAGCACCTTCAGCCCCAGCCGGGCGTCCTCCAACCGCCTCCTTGCCCCTTTCGGTAGCCACTACTCGGCTACCGACCATCCTTGTGAGGGGCTCCTCATCAGACTCATCCTCCTCCTCATCAATCAAGAAGTCCCGGTGGATGGCGGCCTGCTCTGATCCACCGGAAGCAGAGGTACTACTGTGTGGAGGTGGTGGAGATATGGTAGATATGTCAGTGGCCTGTATTGACTGGGGCCTGTATCTCCACCACCTTGACCATCATCATGGTCATCGTCGTCATCATCGTCGTCAGCAGGAGCCAGAATCAGCTCGACGTCGCAGTCACTGTCATCGTGACGCCACTTCTTACGAGTTGGCGCCACGTATCTCTCATTGGCCAGTTGGCCGAAGAGTCTCCTCACTGGGGGCTTCGCCTGCTTCCCCGGTAGACCTTCATCCTTCCTAGGGTGGTATCATCCATCACCTCTAGGGTCACTGCATCGTCCTCCTCCTTAGGCAGCATAGGAAGCTTCTCGTCTATAATCATCTGTAAGAATCTTGGGTACGTGCAGAAGACTTACTTGCCTTTGGACTCAACATTCTCCGTCAGCTAGGAGAAGAACATGCGTGAAAAACTGAACGGGTGGTTCAGCATTAGCGTAACGTAGGCATTCTGGATTTGATTTGATAGCTCATCAAATCCTCCTCTCCTGGAGGCTATGCATTTCAGGATCACATGTGCCAGATACTTGAAATGCGGGCATATGTTACTCTTATTTAGCATGCTAGCATTGATGTCGCCGGCGTACTTGATCCTGAGAAAGCATCCCCGTACCGTTAGGGGATGCAACTTGGTTGGGTGGGTTCCATCATCACCTAGTCCGAGACTCGCCGTAGGTCATCTTCTCCGATCTGTATATCTTGACCGAAGATAGAACTCCGGATGCATAATGGCTCAGTAGACCGGTCGACAACGGCATTCTCCCAAAATGCCTGCTGGATCGACCTTTACAGTGTGCATGGAGTGGAAATAGCCTTGAAGATCCTCGATCAACGTAGGAAGGCTATAATCCCGGTGAACTCAGCAGCGTTCCGGGACGTAGTATCTAGATGAGCACATATGTTATGCTTGGTGCTCATCGTCCATCTCTCAGCCATTTTCGCTTCAATACAAGAAACAAACACATTAGTTCCATTCATAAGAGATAAACCACTGACTTGGAACAGATTTAGACAGACTGGTTCAATCGTGCGATTGAACCATACGACTGAGTTCAGTACAATTGAGCCTGCGACTAAATTCAATCGTATGCTATACCAATATGGTTGAGTCAGTCGTGCGACTGAGTCACCGATTGATTCAATCGTGCGATTGAATCATACATCTGGCTCAATCGTGCGACTAAGTCATAGGTCTGGCTCAATCGTGCGACTGAAGTTCATCAGCCTGTCCATTCGTGTCTTGCACTGTTTGAACCATTTAAATTGAATCTTCGTCAAAATGATATATTAGACTTCGTGATTAGATTCATTAGGTTCACAGGGACTCGAAATAGCACTTAATGTCCTTAAAATCAACTTCACTGTTCATTTAAGTGGCCTATTTTAGGCTATTTGTCCCGATTATATGTTTTATCAATTTTGATCATTTTTAGGTTCGATTTAACAGTCATTTTTCTCCATTTCGACCGCAAAGTACCTGAAGTTGAACACTTAGTGGTTAGTAATCAAGTCGGAGCATAATTGTGAAAAGAAGAAATTTTGGCAGAGCGTCGGGGTAATGGGCGGTCTTTTGAGAATTTTGAAGTGGTAGGGTTTACCGCCGAATGAGTCTTTATTCATACTGTTTTGGGGTTCAGTCGTGTGACTGGACCCATAAGCATGCCTCAATCATGCGACTGGACCCATGCGCACGACTCAATCATGCGACTGGGGTTCAGTCTGCGATTGACTCAGAATCCTTCATTCAGTCGTACGATTGGTTCATTCTTTTGATCCAATCGCATAGTTTCCCCCATACTCATGGTCCATTTGTGTGATTAGCTCATATTCATGGTCCATTCGTGTGATTTACTCATACTTATGGTCCAATCGTGCGACTGGTCCATACTTATGGTCCAATCGTGCAATTGGTCCATACTTATGGTTCAGTCGTGCGATTGGCTCATACTTATGAGTTTGACTTCACCCATTTCCACACACTCAAATTTAATTTTTGATAAATAAACATTATGACCGATGATCATCTCAGACATGATCTTTTAACATAAATCCTTTGATCACCTCAGACGTGATCCTTTTAAGTTAAAATCATTTGGTCACCTCAGACGTGACCCTTTTAAACATTTAAAACTTGATCATCTCAGACACGATCCTTTTAAACTTATACCAGTTTGGTCACCTCAGACGTGACCCTTTTATTTTATGATTCCTAAAGTTCATCTAGTTACATAGTCCGACACTGACACCTAATTGATAGATAAAATAGAAAATAACTTAAATTGAAATAAAACAGAACATATTTTTGTGGTTTTGTTTGAGGTGGGATGAAAACATTTTAATTTTCTTTAAACGAGTTCTCCCCTGAACAGAACAGCATCAAGCATTTTCATCTTATCTGGAAGGACTCTTATGGAATCATACAGGCATAAACATAATCATTTGGGACACTTTAGCATATGTTTGTTTAACTTATTCTTATTTGTTTGAGAGTCCAAAGCCTTTACAGGAAATCATACTAGAACTGTAAGAAGCACATAATGATTTTGACTGTCGAGGATTGCAGCCACGATGATTGTCAGTATATTTGTCCACTTAAATCCATATACAGACTTTTGACTCACATTGGTGATTAGTTAGATTTGTTATTTCAACAACAATTTGTGGATCCCACGCTTATATGGTAATCAACATGCGTATACGTATGCGTATATACGCAAACGTATACGTATGCGTCTACGCATACGTATACGTATCCGTCTACGTATACGCATGCGCATACGCATGCGTATACGTATACACATACGCATGCGCATGCGCATACGTATACGTATGCGCATGCGCATGCGCATACGTATACGTATACGTATACGCATGCGAATGCGCATGCGTATACGTATACGTATGCGCATGCGCATGCGCATGCGCATGCGTATACGTATACGTATACGCATACGTATACATATACCCATACGCATACGTATACGCATACGCATACGTATCCGCATACGCATACGTATACGCATACGTATTCGCATACGTATACGTATGCGCATGCTCAGGAGATTTTTGAGTGGTCTACGGGTTTAGACATGAAGAGACTATTCTAAGAGCTTTCAAAGAGATACCAAGCCTCAGGTCAGTGCCATCGCACAGCAGAGAGGCGCATACAACAATGAATTCTAAAATATTTAGGTTATGCTTATCCTCAGGCCAGGGCCATCGCACAACAGAGAGACACACAACTTATCTTCTTGTTTGAGCACTTTTCTTTTACACATTATGCACCAACAACATTTTTCATTAGCTTGATTGCATTTAACAATTTTTTCATGTGCTTTGCTCATTTTATGGTCATCCACACACATTTGTGGTGTTTAATTTGCTCGTCACCCCTTATTGGAAATGCGTTGATTGTGTTAACCAGGGATAAGGTGGAAGCCCACAGCTAGTTGAACTATTTAGTTTTAATTTGATTCACCAATGAGGTCTACTTGTCTATTTTGTTGAATCTACCGACATATCATATAATGGACTAGTAACCTCTAGGCCTACTTTCTCTATATAACTTTAGTAACAGACTAGTTTACTATCATTTTTCTTTATTTGGCTTATCCTTCTCAGACATCTAGTTTTAATGTAACATTTTGAACCTTTAAATCCTTTTGATGTCCCAAACAATTAGTTCTCTGTGTACTATCATATTCCATAGTTTTGAATCAATCTCACAGATTTGATTTGGTTTTCATCTTATTTGCCCGCCCTTGTTTTTTTTGCGTAATTTAAATATAAACTAAACCAATTCTCCCCCCTAAAGTTCTAAAATCGAAAATCTTTTTGTGTTTTTAAATATTTAAAGACAGGGAAATAAAATAAAGAAAAAATTAAAAAAATAAAACATAAAGGCTAACTAAGTACTAGAATCTTCTGGAATTACATCACTTTTCTTTTTGACGCCATTTACCTCTAAGAGTTATAAAAACCGAGGTCTATCAAATGCTTTTGTGTAGAGGTCGGCGCATTGAAAATGCGTATTAATTTTAACAGCATCGATTAATTGCGTTTCAAAATAGTCATGTATGAATTGATATTTAATACCGATGTGTTTTGTCTTTTGGTGTTGGACCGGATTTGTTGGGTCATGGTAAGGCTGGTGCAACCAAAACCAATTCATATAGTCATTTTGGTGCTACATTCAAGGGCTTCCAAAGTCAAGCATGAGATCTTCCGAGAGTCTGAAGAACAACAGCTGAAGATAACAGCTGAAGTCAACAGCTATAGACAACAGCTGAAGTCAACAGCTGAAGACAATAGCTGAAGCCAAGAACTGAAGACAAAGTCTGAAGACTTCCGAAGACAATGTCTGATGAAAGAGCTGAAGACAAAGTCTGAAAGCTTCCGAAGATAAAGTCTGATGAAAGAGCTAAAGACAAAGTCTGAAAGCTTCCGAAGATAATGTCTGATGAAAGAACTGAAGACAAAGTCTGAAGACTTCCGAAGACAAAGTCTGAAGAAAGAGCTAAAGACAAAGTTTGCTTCTGAAGAAAAAGAAGACTCCAAGCCTCGGAAGAAGCAGTCTTCCGAAGTATAAGTGGCTTCGGAAGAAGTCATTCTTCCGAAGCATTTTTATCCTTCGGAAAGACATTGCTATGTCCAGTAGATATAAGTATGGTCCCTGACAGTCCGCTGCAGACCTCTGATACAGCATGGCATCTTCCTAAAGA
The DNA here is from genome assembly GCA_024085815.1 of Flaveria linearis. Lineage (NCBI taxonomy): Eukaryota > Viridiplantae > Streptophyta > Magnoliopsida > Asterales > Asteraceae > Flaveria > Flaveria linearis. Next base: position 53,909,925 of record CM044008.1, read on the forward strand.
GCCATGTTGTTGACCATACTTTATTCTACTGTTCACCTTTTTATGATAGTACATGTTACCAACTTTAGTTGGTGACAAAAGGTAAGTCAGGGACATGTCCTGACTACCAACTCTTAGGCAAAATATCTAAGATACCTCACCTATAGTCTTGTAGTATAGATATTTGGTTAGAGGTTTCCAGCTGGTATCAAAGTATATCCGGCTGTAGGTAGTATTATATATATCTTCTCCTTGTAACTCATTAGATAAGCGATTGGAGTCCAAGAGTCTTATAATCCTTTGAGTTGAGAAGCAATATATAAAAGTACCTTGAAAATCTGCTTGTTACTTGTTATATTGTGATCAACTCTTCATAGACTCTTGCTGAGTGTTGATTCACGGTGAGTTTGAGAGAAAACCTTTTGTTGAGTGACCACACATACGATCCTGCAATTGGTATCAGAGCTCCAGGCTCTTGATTGTGAGATCTTACCATCCAAATCAACCTGTTTTTCACTCCTCACCACAAACCACTCACTCAAATGGCCGCTCTCACTAAGGCTGATATGGAGACCGGTACCATGACCAAGTCCCCACTGATCACCCCTAAAGACTTTGACACATGCTGCATTAGAATGGAAGGCTTCATCAAGTGTCAAGACTCAAGGATGTGGGACTCCATTGTCAATGGTCCCTTCATACCAAGCACAACTTCTGCTACTGGTAATCGCATCATTCCAAAAGATGTTGATGATTACTCAGAAGAAGATAGGAAGAGAATAGAGCTAGATCAAAGGGCTATGACTTCTCTCCAAACTGCTCTCCCCAATTCTGTCTACAGAGGCTTCAAGAAGTGCAAGACAGCCAAAGATTTATGGGATGCATTGAAGCTTATGTATGAAGGATCCAAGGAAACCCAAGAGAACAAGAAGGATCTCTTGAAGCAGCAGTTTGAGAACTTTACTTTCAAGGCTGGTGAGACCTTGAGTCAACAATACTTCAGGTATGTTGAGATAGTAGATACTCTGGTAGATATTGGAGTAGCTCTTGAGAATAGAGACATAGTTAGGAAGTTCATGTATTCCCTTCCTAAACTATGGACACACTATTGTGTTGTAATCAAGAGAACTTCGGACCTTAAGACTCTTACTCTCACAGAGTTGTATGGTATCCTAAGTGCATTCCAGATGGAGATGAACATGCAGAACTCCTCTGGTCACTCCAACAACCAACTAAGTTCAGCCCTTCATGTGGTTGAAAGGGAAATCACAGAACCACAACATCAGTTGCTGTGCTACCCTGACAACTCACATAATGGACCCTACATTAGTCTACCTGAGACTCCAAACTCTCAAAAGGTTCAACACAATTCCTTTCAGGATGATTGTGCCTTTGTCTCTGGAAGTGGACACTCTGGTGATTTTTAATACTGCTTTGATGATCTTGAGTGCTTCAGTCCAGATGATGTGGAGTATGTGGACATTGTCTAATAGATGACTCTCTAATTTATAGAGCGAAGAAGTTCTTCAAGAGAACTGGAAGGCAATTCCCTCAAAACCCAGCCAATAGCAAGTTTGGGTTTGATAAGAGCAAAGCAAAGTGTTACAACTGCAACCAACTAAGTCACCTTGCTAGGGAATGCAAGGCTCCTAAGAACAACCCGGGAACCCCACAGGCCTCCACACATCCCACTGCTTCAAAGCATGAAGAGAAGTCAACTGAAACAGTTGCAGTAGCTCAAGAAGTTGACTGGAACTTCATGGTACAGGATGTGACTCCCGCTCAAGCACTCATGGCCGGAACGGATGATGATCAGGTATATGAACATCTTTGTACTGCTGCCTGTATTGCTAAAGTTATACTCTATAAGGATTACATTTCAGAAATCAGATCTGAGGTTGAGTCTTTAAATGTGTTAAAATCTGATTTTAAAAGAGCTGAATCTAATTATCAAAAGAAAATTGAAGAGTTAGAGAAAACTGTGTTTCTTTTAAAACATGAAAAGACTAATTATAAGACTCAAATTAAAGATCTGATCTCCAAACTATCTGAAATTCAAGCCCAGTTGGTCACTGCTGAGGCTCCGGTCAGGAAGCAAGGTATTGCTGAGCAAAACTTCCAAACTATTTTTGCATCATCCTCTCATTCCAAAATGTTTTATCAAAACAAAGAAGGGTTGGGAAACAATGAAATTGGTCCACCACACTCTTATGAGTCTATTAGACTACCTAGATATAGTACTGAAGAGCAAGAGGTTCCAACTGCTGACTCTTCTCCATTGGAACTAGAGGAGGAGGCAAAAATAGTGGCCACCACAGGGGAGAAACAGGAGGATACACCCATCTCCACCTGTGAAGACCAAATCCTAACCACCAAGGCAAGAAGAAGCTGAGCTAAAGCTGCTAGAAGGACTGCCAAGAAGGTTGCAGAGTCCAAGCTTAAGATTGACCCTAAGCAAAAGGGTGTCTTCATTTCTGCTGGATTCCAGGTGGTAGGTACTTCTGATTTAGGAAGGGAGTGTAATACCAGCACTCCTGTCCTACCTAAGGATCAGAAGTTAAAAGGGAAAGTTGATGATAAAGAGAAGAAATCCAAGAAACAGCAACCTGCAAGTTCCCAGAAGGCTAGCATTGCATGCATAATATGTGGTCTGCACAACCACATGGCTAAAGATTGTTACTACAATCCAGCAAGCACACATTATGCAAATAATGCTAGAAAAGAAGGAGTCAGAGAAGGTTTCTCAGTTGGACCATTTCAAATGGTCCAAATGATGAAGAAGAGAAAGTTGGTCTCGGAAGCCAAGCTGCTTTCGAAAGAATGTACTTCTTCCGAAGGGAAAATGGCTTCGGAAGCCAAAGCTTCTAAGGTTCGGAAGAACAAGAAGGCTCCCTTGAAACCATCTCAGAAGAAGACTACTTCGGAAGAAAAGATGGTGAAGCTTTTTCCGAAAAGAAAGAAGCTTCGGAAGAAGACCCTGCTGCAAAAGCTTCAACAGGCTCATCCTCAAAGATCAACCAAGGGATGGATTGGAAGATCAAGGAAGATGCTGCAGCCCAAACCTCTTCTTCAACGACCTCTATTGGACCCCAATGCATATCTTTTGGTTCAATTATGTCACTATCTTTGGACGAGCCCAAGACCAGCAAGGCTTGGGCTTCCAAACAAAACTAACCATCTCATCTTATGTGCAGGGACATCCATTTGACAAGAACCACAATGTCTGGATTGTTGATAGTGGATGCTCCAGGCACATGACAGGGAATAGATCTCTCCTTCAACAATTCCAGAACTATGATGGAGGGCCTGTCCAATTTGGAGGTGAGGCTGGAGGATATATTTCTGGCAGAGGAAGTATATCCAATGGCAAAATAAACATTGACAAAGTTCACTTTGTCAAACAGCTTGAACACAATCTGTTAAGTGTTTCTCAATTCTGTGACCAAAAGCATCAAATGCTTTTCATAGAACATGAGTGCATTATCCTCAAACCAGGGATGACAATTCCTCCGGAGTTGGTGCTTCTTAGATCTCCCAGAAAAGGGGATATGTACAAGCTGGATATGAACAATGCTTCTCCTATGGGTGAAGTATCATGCTTTCTTTCCAAAGCTGATAGTGATGAGTCAACACTATGGCATAAACGCATGTGTCATGTGAATTTTAAAACAATGAATAAATTGGCTAAAAATAACTTGGTACATGGTTTGCCTAAAAAGGAATTTTTCTGCAAAGATAACTGTGTTGCATGCCTGAAAGGGAAACAACACAGATCATCTCATAAATCCAAATGTGTTAACTCTATCACTACTCCATTACACTTATTGCACATGGATCTCTTTGGACCCATAAGTATAATGAGCATTAGAAGGAAATCATATTGCCTTGTGATTGTTGATGATTTTTACAAGATTTACATGGGTATTCTTTTTAAGAAGTAAAGACGAAACTGCTGAAACGTTAAAATCTTTTATTCTTAAAATAGAAAATCAAATTGATCACAAGGTTAAGATCATTAGAAGTGATCAAGGGACTGAGTTTAAGAACTTTGTTCTTGACTCATTCTGTGACTCAAAAGGGATTGTCAGATAATATAGTGCTCCCAGAACTCCTCAACAAAACGGTGTTGCTGAGGGGAGGAATAGGACACTTATTGAGGCTGCTCGGACCATGTTAGCTGATTCAAAGCTACCTCTAACATTCTGGGCAGAGGCAGTCAGCACTGCATGCTATGTGCAGAACAGGGTTCTTGTAGTTAAGCCCCATGGAAAAACCCCTTATGAGTTATGGAACAAGAGGCCACCGTTCATTGGCTTTCTAAGGTCCTTTGGCTGCAGGTGTACCATACTTAACACAAAGGACAACTTAGCAAACATTGCTGAGAAGTCGGATGATGCTATCTTTGTTGTATACTCTTCTAGCTCCAAAGCTTATAGAGTATACAACATCAAGAATCAACAATTTGAGGAGTCATCCAATATAGTTGTTAATAAGCATACTCCTTGTGTTAGGGGGAATGGACCTGATTATATCTTTGACTTAGAATTGTTTCCAAACTATTCTAAACAATCTTGTGAGAATGTTTCAGCTGGAATATGTGCTCAAGGTGCTGCTGATGCTGATGCAGATCAATTATTTAAGCTTCCCAGACCTCTTCCAAATTCTCCAAGAGCTGAAAGGCAACAAGCTTCAACCATTCACAGATCTGATAGTGTAACTATCTCCAGGAATAGTGAAGCTTCAACAAGTGAATCACTTGATCAACCTCAAAGCTCTTCAGGTGATCCATTACAACACCAGGTTGAGGGAATTAGTATTCTGAAGGAACAGGCAACTGTTAATACTACCTCACAACCAACCATTGATGATGTTTCTCAATCATTCAATCAGTCCTCATTGAATGACTTTGAAACAGCAGCTGGACAGAGTGATCCAGTTCCTGATCAGAATATGTCCAACTTAGACTTATCTCTGCAACTGGAAGTGATTCCTCGCCTTAGGATTCACAACACTCATCCAACTGAGAACATCATAGGGAATTTCTCTGAGTGTGTGAGAACAAGAGGGCAAACTCATCATGGGAATGTCTGCTTGTACTCATGCTTCGTGTCTCAGATAGAACCCAAGAAGGTGGAAGATGCCTTAAAGGATAGTAGTTGGGTTGAATCGATGCAGGAGGAGCTGCTTCAATTCACCAGACAAAAGGTCTGGAATCTATGCCCACTACCATCTGGTCAAGTACCCATAGGCACTAAATGGGTGTTTAGAAACAAGAAAGATGATAGAGGATTGATTATCAAGAACAAGGCAAGATTAGTAGTTCAAGGGTATACTCAAGAGGAAGGAATCGATTATACTGATGTCTTTGCACCTGTTGCAAGACATGAGGCAGTTAGGATCTTCCTTGCTTATGCTGTATCCAAGAACTTCACAGTCTACCAACTTGATGTCAAGTGTGCATTTCTATATGGGGATATAGATAGGGAAATCTATGTATGTCAACCTCCAGGATTTGAAGACCCACAGCATCCCAACTATGTGTGCAAACTGGATAAAGCTCTATATGGGCTGCACCAAGTGGTATGAGACCTTGTCTCAGTTTCTCCTGAAGAATGGATACACTAGAGGTACCATTGACAAGACTCTTTTCATCAGAAAGAGTTGAAAAGACATATTGCTCGTTCAAGTCTATGTTGATGACATCATATTTGGTTCTTCAAATGACCAAATGTGCAAGGACTTTGAGAGCATTATGAAGCAGAAATTGGAGAGGAGTTCCATGGGAAAAATGGACTTTTTCTTTGGAATTCAGGTGAAACAGATGAAGGAAGGGTTCTTCATAAGTCAATCTAAGTATGTCTCAGACATCTTAGACAGATTTGAAATGAAAGACTGTAAACCAGCCAAGACACCCATACCCAGAAACCATAATCTTTGCCCTAACCTTGAGGGGGAGGATACTGATCAACATTAGTATAGAGCAATTATTGGTTCTTTGATGTATCTCACTGCTAGTAGACCAGATATCATGTTTGCCACATGCATTTGTGCAAGATATCAGGCTGCTCCCAAGGTGTCTCACCTGGCTGCTGTTTAGAGAATCCTCAGATACCTCAAAGGAGCACCTAAACTAGGACTCTGGTATCCAAGAAATAGTGATTTCAATCTCTATGGATTCTCTGACAGTCACTATGGTGGATGCAACATTGACAAGAAATCAACATCAGGAGGATGTCAATTTCTTGGTGGAAGGATTATCTCATGGCAATGCAAGAAACAATCCTGTGTCTCTACATCAACTGCTGAAGCTGAATACATTGCTGCTGCTAGCTGCTGTGCTCAACTGCTATGGATTCAAAATCAGATGTTAGACTATGGATTCAACTTCATGACTACTCCTATCCATATTGACAACAATAGTGCTATCTCCATTACTGAGAATCCGGTGAAGCACTCCAAGACAAAACACATTGATATCAGGTATCATTTCATTAGAGATATTCATGAGAAACATCTGATAAAGTTAATCAAAGTTGACTCAAATGAACAATATGCTGATTTGTTCACAAAGGCATTTGATGAACAAAGATTTAAGTATCTCATATCAGCTATTAGGATGATAAACATTGATTAACTACCTCTTTTGAAAAGCTTTTTAAATATGTAATGTCTTGTGTCAATACAATTTAAGCCTTGTTACAAAAGATCTTTAAATTATTCCAAGTGTAAATTCCTTCAGGAATTAACTCTCGGAAGATATTCTTGAATATCTTCCGAAGCCAAATTCCTCAATAAATTTTCTTCTCGGAAGAGTTTTTGGTCTCGGAAAAAGCGATTGATCTTACATCAGATCTACTTCCGAAGCTTGTATAACTCTCCATTCCGAAAGACAATTTTACCTTCGGAAGCAATGCCTTGCTTCGGAAGAGAAATTGCCTTCAGAAGATAATTACCTTCGGAATGTTTTACATTCGGAAGTAAAGGTTTTACTATGTAACGGATATATTTTGGGCCCCACTCTGTAAAAAGTAAAGATTTTGCTTATGATGGTCAGATTATTTAAAATTATCCTTTGCCGCCACTGTCATTTCTCCGCCGTAAACCACCATACCACCCACAGTAACCCCAAAACAGTTACCCTATTACCGCCACTACCACAATTCATCCCCTTTAAATAATCCAGACTATCAAATTCATCTTCTTTTACCAATTTACTGCCCTAACTATTCCCTTCACTGTCAAACCTGCAATTTCACCCAAATTCAAGCTTACTTTCTCTGCAATGGCGCTAAACCCTCAGCACAACCAAGTCGCATTACTTGATTCGTCAAGAGATGCCGACTTCACCCAAATCATCACCTTCCTTACTGAATCCACCTATCTCACGGCGCTGACCGTTAACACCACCGTATACTCCAACCATATGGGTGAATTTTGGAGTAACGGTCAAGCTGATGTTCTCAATGGCGTTCGCAACCTGAGAACACGTATTTGCGGACAGGAGTTGATCATCACCGAACAACTCATCAGGGAGCATCTCGAGCTTCATGATGATGGGGATCCTACTGAGTTCCCCAAAGAAGACGTGGATAGCACCTACATCCTAATGGGATATGGTGGGGATGTGATCAGGTCAACCGTTTACAAGTTTAACTTCTCTTACCATTGGAAGTTCCTACTGCACATTGTCCAACACTGCTTATCCAACAAATCAGGGGGATGGGATCAAATTCCATCTGAACTGGGATGCCTAGTTCACGGGTTGGTGAGAGGTCTACGCTTCAACTACTCACGATTTGTGTTGACCAACCTAATCGGCAATCTGAGAAGGGACACATTCTTCATGTATCCTAGATTCATTCAACATATAATTAACTGTCAGCTGGAACTGAGCAAGCTTGTCTGTGCAGCTGCTCTTATTGTTCCCCAAGTGACACCTACAATCTTCAAAACTCTGAAGAAGATATCCATCAACTTCACTGGAAGGTATACTCCATTACCTCCAGAGATGACTGAGCGCATAGCTCCTGGTGACATCCCTGTTATCCCCACAGGTGATGAACCCACACCAGCAACCTCCACCATAATGCCAAAAACACCTTCTTTACCCATCAAAGTTACATACCAGAGACGTCCCAAACGAACCCTTGTTCAATCTACTCTGATTGAACAAGCTCCTCCAGTTGAAACCAAAAGGGCTAGAGTGGAATCATGGGCTCCCACTCAGTCTGAGGTCACACCTTCCTTCACCATCGACCTCAATGTGGGTTTTGAGCCTCCTCAGTCTCAAACCCAAGAGCCCAAACCCCAAGCTTTAAGCCCACAGGGTGAGTCTTTACACTCCCCTGTGCAGCCTTCAAGGGACCGCCTCACCATAGGCTCAATGCCTGTAGACATTGATCTAGGTCCCGAGTCAGTAGGTTTAACCTCCTTATCTTTCACTGACCTTTTACTCCGCACTGATGAAGAGATTACATCTCTCCATGGCCATGAAGTTGATGTACAAAACTCTCTGAAAGATCAACAGAGCCAAGAGAGATCCCTTGTCTCTAGCCCCCATCAGCAGCCAATTACTGAGGTGAGTCCCACTGATATGGAGGGGACTCATGTAGGCTCAGCTGCCACTACTCAGAGTCTCTCATTGAGCTCTCAGCACAGTGGTAACATCATTAGGACTGAGTCTGCGGCGACTTTGCCCATTGACATCTCTGAAAGAGATGACTTTGAGCAAAGGTATCCAGGGTGCCAAGAAGCCATATCTGGTGGTGAGACTCAGCATACTAGGTACGTTATCTCATCTCCCCGTGATTCTTCGCATGAAGATGAGGGAAGTATGCAACTCACACTTCAGTACTTGCTTTCTAAGGCCTCCAACCTGGAATCACAGGTGAGTATTTTAGAATCAAGGACTGCCACTCAGCAACTTCAGATTAACACTCTCAAGGCTAAACTAGCTGAGAAACAGACAGAGAGTTCTGTTAGGCATGTACCTACTCAAGTCTCATTGACTTCTTCCTCTAGCTCATCTAGCTCTCAAGATGATGCTACCAAAAAGGGGGAGAAAGTTCAAAGACAAATATCTGAGGAACCACAGACCCAATCCTTTACTTCCTAACTCATCACACTACCTGAGTCATCTCAATCATTTCTAGAGATTGACTCAAAGATGCTTGATGATCTTTACAGACTTTTCACAAAGTTTGTACTGAGATCCTCCTTAGAACAGCCCAGCCCTGACACCACACTTATTTATTTTGGGGCTGAGGAGCTTCAAAGACTGACTACACCTTCTACCACTGTGAAAGAAGTTGGTCAACCTAAGGTCCACATGGAACCTGAGATTAACTTCAAAGGGGAAATAGGGACTATGGCCCAGCAACTAAAACAGATAGGACAGAACTTGCAGCAGCCTCTTCTTCCGAAGCTCAGGCTGAAACTTCCGAAGCTGACATTGAAGCCTCGGAAGAACAAGACAAGTCTTCCGAAGCTGAGATGGAAGCTGCGGAAGGTCTGTTCCAAATGTCCGAGGAACTGACCATCACAGATGTTATTGCTTAAATAGCATCTAAGGTGAGCAGGGAGAACATTTCTGATATACCTCCATCCCAAACACCAGCTTAACCTCTCTCTCAATCTAAAACCTCTATCCAAAACCACCACAGTCCAGCTCTGACAAAGACAAAGGCAAAAGAAAATTGACTGCGGAAGAGCTTCAGGAAGAGGAAAGAATTGAAAAGCTCAAAAGGAAAGGTAGGTTTCCTGCTGAGAAGCTGCTAGCTGCTAGTTCTAAGGCAGCTGCAGCTAATCGGGAGGAAATCAATAATAAGAGAAGGACAGCACTCGTTGACCAGCTCATCAGCTTAGGAGTTGCCAATAAGGAAGTACTCCTACTACTAATAGAGGAGTTGTTGACTTTGGAGAGGTCAACCAGGCTTAGGCAAGAAGAAGAAGCCAGGTTGGCCTTGGAGAAGGAAGAAAAGGAACAAAGGGAAGCAGCCCTGCAGCTGAGAGAGGCTAGGATTAAATTCCTACTCTCAAGAGGTTTCAGTCTTCCTGAACTGTCTCCACATGATAATGACATGATCGTGCTGCTCCACAACAAAGAGCAGGATCAAATGGAGAAGGAAAGGAAGAAAGCTGCCAGGGAGAAGTTGAAGGAGAGGAAGCAGGGGAGGAAGCAAAGGGGGTCACTGCCACCAAGAAGTCCAATGACAAATCCTAGATGAAAGACTATCTCCGGGCTCATGGCTTCTCTGGTAGGCAGGTGGGACCTATGTCCGAAAGGACACTCCAGCGGATAGTCAGTGAAAGAAAAGCTGACATCCGTATGGGGAAAAGGAAAGAGATGTATAGGAGGGGACATGGAATGATCTTCACCCCAGCCACTCAACCACAGCCAACTACTAAACCACAACCCATACCAGAAGAACCAATCCTATTTCCCATCAAAACCGAACCCACTGATGAAACCTTCACCCCTGAACCCACAACTCTACCCAAACCTACCACATCACCTCAACCACCCAAACTTCCCATCCTAAAACCCAAAACACAACCCAAAACCACTAAACGTAAACTTACCCAACAAAAACCAAGACCATCCCCTCAGCCTTCTCAACATCTCTCCTTTGAAGAGATAAAGGAGTTCAAGACTAGGCTCATCAACTGCATCACTATGAGCAGCATCTACGGGTTTAGACATGAAGAGACTATTCTAAGAGCTTTCAAAGAGATACCAAGCCTCAGGTCAGTGCCATCGCACAGCAGACAGGCGCATACAACAATGAGTTCTAGAATATTTAGGTTATGCTTATCCTCAGGCCAGTGCCATCGCACAACAGAGAGACACACAACTTATCTTCTTGTTTGAGCAATTTTCTTTTACACATTATGCACCAACAACATTTTCCAATAGCTTGATTGCATTTAACAATTTTTTCATGCGCTTTGCTCATTTTATGGTCATCCACACACATTTGTGGTGTTTAATTTGCTCGTCACCCCTTATTGGAAATGCGTTGATTATGTTAACCAGGGATAAGGTGGAAGCCCACAGCTAGTTGAACTATTTAGTTTTAATTTGATTCACCAATGAGGTCTACTTGTCTATTTTGTTGAATCTACCGACACATCATATAATGGACTAGCAACCTCTAGGCCAACTTTCTCTATATAACTTTAGTAACAGACTAGTTTACTATCATTTTTCTTTATTTGGCTTATCCTTCTCAGACATCTAGTTTTAATGTAACATTTTGAACCTTTAAGTCCTTTTGATGTCCCAAACAATTAGTTCTCTGTGTACTATCATATTTCATAGTTTTGAATCAATCTCACAGATTTGATTTGCTTTTCATCTTATTTGCCCGCCCTCATTTTTTTTTGCGTAATTTAAATACTAAACTGAACCAATTCTCCCCCCTAAAATTCTAAAATCGAAAATCTTTTTGTGTTTTTGAATATTTAAAGACAGGAAAATAAAATAAAGAAAAAATTAAAAAATTAAAACATAAAGGCTAACTAAGTACTAGAATCTTCTAGAATTACATCACTTTTCTTTTTGAAGCCATTTACCTCTAAGAGGTATAAAAACCGAGGTTTATCAAATGCTTTTGTGTAGAGGTCGGTGCGTTGAAAATCCGTATTAATTTTGACAACATCGATTAATTGCGTTTCAAAACAGTCATGTATGAAGTGATATTTAATACCGATGTGTTTTGTCTTTTGGTGTTGGACCGGATTTGTTGGGTCATGATAAGGCTGGTGCAACCAAAACCAATTCATATAGTCATTTTGGTGCTACATTCAAGGGCTTCCAAAGTCAAGCATTAGATCTTCCGAGAGTCTGAAGAACAACAGCTGAAGATAACAGCTGAAGTCAACAGCTGAAGACAACAGCTGAAGTCAACAGCTGAAGACAACAGCTGAAGCCAAGAACTGAAGACAAAGTCTGAAGACTTCCGAAGACAATGTCTGATGAAAGAGCGGAAGACAAAGTCTGAAAGCTTCCGAAGATAAAGTCTGATGAAAGAGCTGAAGACAAAGTCTGAAAGCTTTCGAAGATAAAGTCTGATGAAAGAACTGAAGACAAAGTCTGAAGACTTCCGAAGACAAAGTCTGAAGAAAGAGCTGAAGACAAAGTCTGCTTCCGAAGACAAAGAAGACTCCAAGCCTCGGAAGAAGCAGTCTTCCGAAGTATAAGTGGCTTCGGAAGAAGTCATTCTTCCGAAGCATTTTTATCCTTCGGAAAGACATTGCTATGTCCAGTAGATATAAGTATGGTCCCTGACAGTCCGCTGCAGACCTCTGATACAGCATGGCATCTTCCTAAAGAGCCATGTTGTTGACCATACTTTATTCTACTATTCACCTTTTTATGATAGTATATGTTACCAACTTTAGTTGGTGAGAAAAGGTAAGTCAGGGACATGTCCTGACTACCAACTCTTAGGCAAAATGTCTAAGATACCTCACCTATAGTCTTGTAGTATAGATATTTGGTTAGAGGTTTCCAGCTGGTATCAAAGTATATCCGGTTGTAGGTAGTATTATATATATCTTCTCCTTGTAACTCATTAGATAAGCGATTTGAGTCCAAGAGTCTTGTAATCCTTTGAGTTGAGAAGCAATATATAAAAGTACCTTGAAAATCTGCTTGTTACTTGTTATATTGTGATCAACTCTTCATAGACTCTTGCTGGGTGTTGATTCAAGGTGAGTTTGAGAGAAAACCTTCTGTTGAGTGACCACACATACGATCCTGCTGGATTTTTAGTGACAGTAATTGCAGCAGAATTATCAACATAAATAGGGGTGTTAGAAAATTGCAAACCATAGTCTCGCATTTGCTGTTGAATCCAGATGATTTGAGAACAACAAATTGCAACGACAACATATTCTGCTTCACATGTCGATAGAGCTACCGACGTCTGCTTCTTACACTGCCATTTGACTAAGCGTCTTCCAAAGAACTGACATCCCGCTAATGTTGACTAGTAGTTCATCTTGCAACCACCGTAATTCGAGTCACTATACGTTGTAAGCACAAAGTCATCATCATAAGGATAGCACAACCTAAGTGTTGGAGTACCCTTCAGACAACGAAAGATCCTCTTTACCCCAATTAGGTGATTTACATTAGGTTTTGCCTGATATCTGGAACAGAGATACGTGGCGTACATAATATCAGGACGAGAAGCTATGAGATACATAAGAGATCCGATCATTCCTCGATACATGGTGGCGTCGACCAGATCACCATTTTCGTCGGGTGCCATATCATGGTTCGTGGCAAGTGGAGTCCAAGCAACCATTGAATTCTCCATGTCAAACCGACTAAGGATATCTCCTACATATTTGGTATGATGCAGGAAGATACCATTTGGTGTCTAATCTACTTGTAAATCGAGAAAGAACTCCATCTCTCCCATGGCGCTCATTTCGAACTCAGCTTTCATCACAGACTCAAATTCTTTACACAAGGCTTCATTCTTGGAACCGAAGATTATGTCATCCACATATATCTGCACCAGTAGTAAATCACCATCCTTTTCCTTGATAAACAGTGTGCCGTCAATGACTCCTCTGCAAAAACCATGTTTTAGCAGGTGAGTAGAGTGCTTCTTGTACCAGGCTCGACGGGCTTGATGTAGCCCGTACAAAGCCTTGTCCAGTTTATACACTCTATCCCGATGATAAAGATCCTCAAATCCTTTAGGTTGACTGACGAACACTGTTTCCCGGATTTCACCATGAAGGAATGCACTTTTCACATCCAGTTGATAGACTTTAATCTGCATGTAGGATGCATAGGCTAAGAAGATACGAATAGCTTCCATCCTTACCACAGGTGCAAATACCTCATTGTAGTGAATGCCTTTGACTCGTCTAAACTCTCGAACGACAAGCCGAGCCTTGTTCCTGATTATGACCCCTTGGTCATCTTTCTTACACCGAAGAACCCATTTTATGCCAATCACCTTTGCACCTTTTGGTCTGTCCACAAGTGTCCAGACTCCTAACTTCTTGAATTGAAGGAGTTCTTCTTGCATAGCATTTACCCATGCTTTATCTTTTAAAGCCTCACTGACGTGCTTTGGCTCAACTTGAGAAACAAAGCATCGATAAGCACCATCGTGAAAGTATCCCTTCTCCATGACTGCGGCGTAACCAGCTGAGTATAGCTGATTTCTTGTTTGAACTCCCAATAAAATATCCCCAATCATGTTGTCTAGGGGATGATGTACATTGACCCGAGTTCCTGGAGTGGTGGGTACTGCGACTTCAGTATCCAGATTCTGAACTGTTAGAGTATGCGGTTCAGAAGTGTCAGATGCATCATGATCAGTGGCTGGAGTGCTTTCGGTAGAAGGAATCTGTTCTTCTTATTCCACATTTGTGGTTTCAACTGCTTCATCATCAGAGGAAGAATCACTTACTTCAAGCTCTCCCACTGAAGGGCTAGAAGTATCATCTAATGGAACAGATGATGTCGAGTCTAGTGTGGGAGCATTCAGAACATCGTACATCATTCGTGCAGCTAAGTCATCATCAGAATGGGAAGGAGGTCGATTGAAGGATTTGAAAAATCCATCATAGTCGAAGAAAAAGGAAGGTCCTTTTCCCGCAGGGGGTGGTGTATCTTTGAACATCAACATTGCACCACGCTTCTACCTGACCAGTTGAGTTATTGTAAACTCGTTTGTCGAGTATATTGTATCCAAGGAAGATACGTTCTTCTGCCTTCTCGCATAACTTCCCAGTTTGATTCTTCTTTAGCAGCATGCAAGGTGCACCAAATGGTTCTATATACTCTAAATTGGGTTTCTGTTGTTGGAGCAACTCAAAACAAGTTTTTCCATGACGTTTTACTACCAAGACCCGATTTAGAGTGTAACAAGCATTAGCTACTACCTTGTTCCAGAATTGAACTGGTAGTTTGGAGTCAGCTAGCATGGTCCTTGCTGTCTCTATCAAGCTTCGATTCTTCCTTTCAGCAACACCATTCATTTGTGGAGTGTAGGCAAAGGTAAACTGATGAACAATTCCCTTCTCTCGACAGAAGGCCTCCATCCACTGATTCTTGAACTCTGTCCCGTTGTCTGATCGAATCCTTCTTACTTTAAACTTGTAAAGAGACTCCAATGTGGAAATAAGATGTTTGAATGATTCAAAGGTCTCTGATTTAGCTTTCAGAAACGTCACCCAAGAGAATCTTGAGTAATTATCTGTCACCACAAAGCAGTACCAATCCCCGGCTATGCTTTCTGTGCTCACTGGGCCAAACAGATCCATGTGTAGAAGCTCGAGTGGAACGTCGATAGAATTGACTTTCTTTGCTTTATGAGACTTCTTGGTCTGTTTCCCTTTCTTGCAGGCGACAAAGAATTCTAGAAGCTAAAAATTCTTGACTGTAATACCATCTACCAGATCGTTCTGAACTAGATGGTTCATCTTCCTAGGATTGATGTGTCCCATTCTCCTGTTCCAAGAGATTGAATCTCTTTCTGTTGCTTTTGACAAGAAGCACTGAGCAGTAGACTCAGTTGTGGTGGCTTTTGTTAGGTCCAAGACGTACAGGTCGTTGTATCTTGAAGCTGACATTAGAACTTGCTCCTCCGGGATGACATACTCCTTCTTCAGTATGTAGCACCTCTTGTTGTCAAATACAACCTTGAATCCCTTATCGTAGATTTGGGAGACAGAAAGTAAGTCGTTCTGTAGTTGCTGAACATAGTTGACCTTGTTAAACTTCACTTTCTCGTTTCCCACTTCGCCTTGCGTAGTGATGTAACCTCCTTTGTTCTCAGCGAATGACACGTGTCCCCCTTTAATTTCCTTGACGTTGAAAAGGAGGGACAAATTCCCTATCATGTGCCTGGACGCCCCACTATCAATAATCCAGGTATTAGTGATAGCGTTGTAGCGGACACCCTGCACATACAATGAAAAGATTAGCTCAGGTTTGGGACCTAATCCTTAACTGCCCTTGGATGTCCCAGAGGTATCACACATCATGAACTCAACCCACTGACCTTCAAAGTTGAGGGCACATCTTTCTTTTCCTTATCTTCACTATCAGACACAATACTTGATTTTTCCTTCCATAAACCAGTTTTGTGTAAGGCCTGTTTGTGGTAAATAGACGACTGGCTTATGGTTTGAACTTTAGGTTCACTAATAATCCTAGATTTAACTTTAGGTGACACAGCTTCGCTTTTAGCTTGTCTGTGTTGACTTTGTTGTTTTGAAGGGGTATTAGATCTGATTTTAGAAAATTTTGGTTTTTCATCATCAAAAAGTTCTATCTTCCTTTTAGGTGTCTGATAGTAAGGACAGTTTGGAGAGATGTATCCTCTTTTCCACAACTGTAGCAGGATCTCCCTTCGATAGTGTGAGGAAAGCGTTGACGAGGGGTTGAGTTTGGCCTGGGGCTGCCTAGTTTCTTTTCACTTTTAGATGTTTCTCCTTCTTTAACAAAATTATTTGTTTTGACATTTGTAACATCTTTTGCTTTAATTTTATTTAAATTTTGATGACCTGCTGGTTTAGGATTTGTTGACTTAGATTGTTTAGGTTCTGAAATAAATGCTTCTGAACCTAACCCTAAGTTGACTTTCTTAATTTTATGAGTCAAGTCTTTAACAAGCATCCTATCTGTTGATCTCAAAGTAGTATTCTTCTGTTTAGTGACAGACTTCACGGATTTATCAGTAGAATCTGGATCACTGACCACAGGAGTGGACACCACATAATCCTTTACTGGGTTGTTATTGATTGGTTTACACTTAGTGTTCAAAAGGACAGCATGTGGTGGCGGTACTACTTTATAACCCAGACCTTCCCCGCCATTTCGTTCATTCACTAAGTTTTGAACTATATGTGAAGAACTAGCCAAACTACGCAGTTTTTGTTTTAACGATTCAACTTCTACTTGCAAAACTGCTTTCTCTTTTTAGATTCTTCTAAAGAATTTAAATAGAACTTAATATCATTAGATTTATTTAAAGCAATAACCTCGGTTTCCCTTAGTTGTTTCCCTAACATTTCTATCTTTTCTTTGAAGTTACACTCATTTTGTTTTAACACACGATTTGCTTCAGTGCAGAGTTGTAAATCATTTACTAGATTATCATTGTGTTCTAATAACCTAGCAAACTTTAAATCAATGGTTTCCCTAAATTTATCACATTCAGAACAAGCATATTTACCAAATAATTCGTCTTTAGAATATACCTGTGTAGAACTAGACGAATCAACCATAAGTGCAGTGTCAGATTCTTCAGTGACTTGAGATTCTGAATTTGCAGCACTTAACTCTTCTTCAACCAAGTGATCAACAACATCCCTAGCTTCTTCTATATCTGAACTCGCTTGATCAGCTATGATGTCTCCCTCACTTGCAGATCCATCATCCAAGGTATCAACAAATGCAACGTTGGATTCACCCTCGAATACGAATCGGAAGGACAAGTCTTGTCCTTCATCACCTTGTGCAACCAAAGCTTTACAATCTTTACTTGCCGATGTTTCAACCTTCTCCTTATCTTGACGGTGGAAGATGGGAAAAAGATTTCTATTCCCAGTCTTCTTTGGCTTTGTGCACTCACGTTTGAAGTGCCCCTTCTCTGCACAATTGAAGCACGTGTCTTTGGTTTTGTCAAATCCAAAGGTTGTGTCTTTCGTTGCAACCAAATTCTGCCCTATCTTCTTGACAAACTTCTTGGCTCTTCTAATAGCACTAGCCAAGGCCCACATTATATCCATGTGTTCCAGCTCAGTTTCATCAACTTGCTCGTAGTCCTCGTCAACAAGATGACAGTTTCCAATCTTACCAGCAACTAACCCATCTTAAGATTGGACAACGGTAGCTAGAAGATCCAAATGTTCTTTAGCAACTTCCACGGTGATATTTTCGAGATTCTCGGTCTTTAACTTAGTAGTATTTACCTCATGAACAATATATTTGGTGCTAGTTGACCCTGACGTTTCGGTTCCTGATGTGTTGCTTTGAGAAGGTGCAGAACAGTTAGATACAAAAGCCGTTTGAAGCGGTGTACCTAAAGTAGTAGGAGTTGGAACTGAGTTGTAGAGTGCAGAATTTTGAGTATAGGATCCTTTCTTTGACTTGATTTCTGACACAGCTCTTCCTCCCTTAACTTTAGAATGAAATCATTTATGTCTAAAGTGGCAAGAATGTCGTTTTGCCTCAAATTAGACACAAATGGATCTTATTTGTCTGGCAGACCATTAGCAAAACTAGAGACTTTATCTTCCATGGATGTGGTCACACTATGAGTGTGCAACTCACTCATCAAATGATAGAATCTGTCGATGATATCATCCAAGCTCTCTTTTCCAAATGGTGAGAAATTGTCGAATTCCTTTTTTAGAGCTTTTGCCTTTAGTGCTTTCAGAGTTGCATTGCCTTCATATCTCTTTTCCAAGGCCTCCCATAACTTCTTAGACTGCTTGTTCTTAGAATACTAATAAAATATGTCTTTAGGTATGGACTGAGTCAACAAGGCATATGCTTTCTCTTCAGCATTATGCATAGTCTTCTGGGATTCACTCATTCCTCCCAAAGTCAGCATTACCCCATTAGCACTAACTGGTGTCACATAACCAGTCTTAATAGACGTCCACAGATTGGGGTCAACTCCATTCAGGTAGATTTCAAACCGTTGTTTCCACTGTGGGTATTCATCCAAAGTTAACAGCTTTGGCGGTTTGTTGTGGTTTCTGATCTTACTTTCCAGAAGTAGAAGGTTCTGGATGCGAGAGTCCTTTCCAGAAGTAAAAGCAAAGAACTGATCTTCCATTTCTTTAAAGTTGGTGAAATAAGAATAGGACAGATTGACTTATGCGATTGGACAAGCCGACTGGTTTAACCGTGCGATTGAAGGATGCAAATGACTTCAATCGTGCAATTGGATTAAGTCGTGCGAATGAACAGGACGAATGAGGTCAACCGTATGGAATACCTCAACCGTGCAAATGAACTGTGCGAATGAGTCCAGTCATGCGATTGAACTATGCGAATGGGATTCAGTCATGCAATTAGGCCAATCGTGCGACTGAAGCTGCTGCCGCGGCAAAAATCGAATTTTTTTTAACACTTGACTCAAAATTACAAATTTTCAAGAACCCTAATCAACCATATGGGAAAATTTCGAAACTTTTGACACAGAGACTCGTTAAAAACAAGTTTTGAAGCGAAAACGTGTATATTTTGAATGAAAACGTTAGTTTTGACACAAAACCAATTGAATCCATGCAAAATCACGAGCCTAAGCTCTGACACCAGTTGTTAGGACCGTGTATGTACGGAGTACTAACGGATTCTACGTGAAACCAGATCAAATAGCGCGGAATTCTATTTGATTGGCGATCCAATCAGTGAGAGCGAATAACCCGATCGATCTAACGATGAAACAAACGTTAAGAATGGATTGGAATCGATCAGGAATGATCTATGAACTTGGATTTGCGACTTGGGACACTCTAGATGGCTAGGGTACGAAATATTATGAAGTGTTTCGAAGTGTTATGTTTTTCCATGAATTATGTGGTATTTATAGGTTATCAGTGTTCATTCGTACGACTGAACCATTAGCATGGTTCAGTCATGCGACTGAACCTTTAGCATGGTTCAGTCGTGCGACTGAAGCATGCGATTGACTCATACATGCAACTGAAGCATGCGATTGACTCATACGCACGACTGAAGGTTCAGTCGTGCGATTGAATCAATCTTATGTCTCAATCATATGACTGATCCAGTCACCTGGCTCAGTCATGCGACTGGTCCATAAGCATGGTTCATTCATGCGTATGGGCCATAAGTATGGTCCATTAGCATGAATGTCCACATGATTAAGTTAAACACGTTTCTAAGTTCTTATTGACTTAGAACTATGTAAAACCAACATCAAACCTATATATTTAGTTCATACATGTGAATCACATTCAATATAAATGTAACATGATATAATCAATCACATATAGACATCACAATGCATTTAATATATCATTCAATCACTTTATTACATTGGATTACACATGTGTATGACATGAAAGACTTTTACATTTGAGAATGTAAACTAGGTACATCAATATGTATCAACATAGCCCATGTCTTTATTATTTGTCTGGATCATAGGAAGGGAGGATCAGACGGGTTAAATATACATTGGGCTAGGGCTATGATCATCTTCTGCAGAGGACAAAAGGCCAATATTGCTAAACTGATTTTTGATTGTATGACGGAGAATATAATTGCCCTGAAGAAAGATAAGTGGTTGTTATACCCAAGGTTCATCTAGATGTTGATTGATGATCTTATTCCAAATATGGCAAGACACGATGAAATCAAAAGACTAGAACAAATGAACACGAGGATATTTGCTGACTGTTCTGCAGTTAGACACGATTTCACTAGAAAATCACTTATCTGTAGGAGAACATGTATCTAGAGGAGAGGTAGAACTACATTCGAAGGCTGATTGAAACTGAAAACAAGAACGCTGAGGAAAACAGAGAAAAAAGAAATGAAGCAATAAAGAAGAGGAAAAGGTATTCAATAGAATAGGAGTATGATTTTGAAGAAGAAGTTGATAAGGTGGCTGAGGAGGTCAGAGTTTAGAAAGAAAAGAGGAGCAAGAGAAGGGCGGAGGAAAGTGAACCTGTAAATGTGTCTGAAAGGAGAACAAAGCATAAGCAGCAGACATTCTTAGAACAACCTGGTATGAAAGATGCCAGGACTGAGCTAGATCAAGATGTAATCAGGAATGTCAGTGCTTCAGTAGCAAATGAGCTGAGCATGATCAAGACAAAGCTAATAAATCAGGAGATTACGGAGACGGCGAAGGATGTGGTTATTGAAGGATTGAAGAAAATGGTGTTGGATTAACAGGAATTGATAGAGGCAGTGTTTAAAGAGCTAAATGAACTGAAAGCAGCGGCCGGCCTGCCAAATCAAAGATCTGAAGCTAAATTGAAGGATCTTACTAATACCTCCAAGTATGAGTTCTTGAATGTTAGAGGATCATCAAGGGCAGGAGAGGGCTCGAGTGGAGCTGCAGATACAGGTTTTGATGATAACATAAATAAAGCTAGTGCTGATGATATGGATGAAGATGCTGATGATGTTGATGTAGGTGCTGGAGCTAGTGGTGTAGAGAAAGAGGTGGATGTAGGTGGAATCAAAATATCTGAGGCTGAATTCAATTGGATGTTTGATGTAGAGAGCGATTTGACTAGAAAGGAGGTGCATGTGGAAGAGGGAATTAAAGATAAAGGGAAAGAGCCTGACATAAGGCTAGTTAATAAAGAAGAAGAGGATGATGAGCAGCCAGTTTATTACAGCTCTCAGCCAGAGTATTATGAGGTTGATGAGAGGTCGGTGGCTCAGAGCGGGTCCACTGAAGTAGATAGAATTTATTTGGCTCAAGAAGACTGGTTTGAAAAGGAAAAGGAACTAGAGGAGATAATTCCTTTGTTCCAAAATATTCAAGGAGCTAGCAAGAAGGATGCTGATAAAAAGATTAGAAGTTGGAAATACAATGCTGAGCTCAAATTGTTTATGATCAAGAGGAGAGGAGGCAAGATTTACTTTCTGAACAAGAGGAAGGCATTTAAGACCTTGCCTAGATGGGATTTGAGGAGGTTGGATGAGATCCCATTTATAGATGCTGATGCAAGTGAGAGGGCTATGATGTTGGAGAACGAGATAAAGAAGGGCTAAACGACAATTTTAAAGCCTTCGGTTACATGAATCCTAAGAGAAGGAGGTCTAAGAAAGACTTGCATTTGGCCATAGGCAAAGGCAAGAGAGTGTTGAAATTAAAACCTGCAAAAACTGTAAACAGAGTACGTGTGCCCAATCCAATTCCCCGAATGCTAAAAGATTTTGTCAAATGGTTTTATGGCAATAATACCATGGAATCAGTGATAAGAATTAAAGGTGATTAGGAGATTAGACTGTTTGATCCGATGGAGGTATTTTTGCTTGGAGATGAGGATCTTAAGATTTTATGTGAAAATCATATAAAAGTGGGAGCTGGAGCTGAAACAAGGACTGAAGCAAGTCTATTCATGAGAGTGGCTAACAAAGCTCAGGGAGTGAGAGCTGAGGTCAGGGAGCTTACAAAGAAAGTGATTAAAGCTGACGAGACAAGAATGGATGTGTAGGATTTGATAAAGCAATTACTTCAAACAAGTGCACGTGCTGAAGAAAAGACTGACAAAGATGCAGATGATGTAGTGAAAGAGGCTGGAGCTGAACAGGAAGCATCTGAGAAAGCCAAAGAAGATGAAGGTAAGGGGGTAGACCAGGCTGGAACTTAAGAGGAGAATGAAAATGAAGCCGGTGAAGTCCAACCTAGGGGTTGTATTGAAGATCAAGTACAGGTTGGACTCACCTTAGTTAGTTTGTTTATTTTGCTTTATTTGTAATAGGACAAATGTTAGTTTGTTTATTGTATGTAAATAGTAGTTAGTTTTGGTTTAGTAGTAGTTTCCACTGACCCAGCGAAACTACGAGCGAAACTATAGTTTCGGCCATAGTCAGCATGCTTAGGTCACCCGGCAAAACTGTGTTTCGTAGCCGGGTGAATCTAAGGCATTGGTCAGGACAATTTTGCTACCCAGCAAAACTGTCAGTAGCCAAACTGTCAGCAGCAAAACTGTCAGTGAAACTATAATTGCTATATATATGAAACTTTATAATCTTTTGTGGCAAGTTTTGCACAACCATAATTCAAGAATATACTTTTGCATTACTGTTCTTATTTTGTTTTTGGGATGGAATCATCATTTCTAATCATTGAGCATTGTTTGTTTGATTCTTCTTTAGTTGATATGGTTCTACTTTGAAACTCTTTGATAGATTATTGTTTAGATTGTTGTTTCAGTGGTATTTGATTGTGATTTATCATCATTAGCACTGTTTTTCGATCAATAATGGACCAACACTGATGCTACCAAAACTTCACTCTCCTCTTCTTCTCAAAACCTTCAACACCAAGGAAAGAAGATACTTGTCAGTTTCTTTGTTCTTTCCAGAAGTAGTGCTAAGAAGCTTGTAAAGGTCATTGGTGGATAGGAGATCCAGTCTGTTTTGGTGAATGATGTGTACCCTTTTTTGTGGCCCTCTGAAGAGAGTTAGCTGATGAGAATTATAGTCATATTCCCATCTAACTATGGACTCTGAAGTAGTGCCTTGAATCGTTTGAAGGAATGAACTTCCTTCAGTAGTGGCACTTTCTTCTTTATCCTTTCTCAGCTTCAACTCCTCTTTAATTCTTGCCTTCTTTGTTAAATCAGCAAGATGAAGACCTCCTAGATGATTTTTGATATGATCGACTTCTTAGGAGTTTGAGGGGTTGGAGAATCGCTTCTCTGCTAGCTCAGCAATGTCAAACCTGCTTGAGTGTAGCAGAGATGGTGTGTCAAGTCTATTGACTTCACCATTCTCTCTTTCCATAACAAAGTTATGATAGGAATCATCAAACGTCCACTGGATAACCTTTTACCTAGAAATGAGGGGTTTGTTTGGCAGTTTATCCCTCTCCTGGTATCTAGTAGAGTCACCAGTCTTCTTTTTAGCTTCTTCACTTCTTCTTTGAAGGAATCAGAGTTTGTAGCTAAGAGTTGAAGAGCTTGGTCTAGTGCTCCTCTAGGCAGATCAAAGAATGCATCTCTTGTGAGGGAACATGAAGAGCCATCAATGTATCTTAGATTTATGGACTCTTCCTCACAAGAGATAGCGCTCAGGGTTGTGCAGTTGATGAGATTTCTTTTAATCTCCTTGAATTCTTCCAACGTTAGAGGTTTAGATGGTTTAGAGGATGACTTAGGTAGTTGTTAGGTTTTAGGTTGTGTTTTGGGTTTCAGGATGAGTACCGGTGGTGGTTGTTGTGTGGCAGTGGATGCTGATATGATTAGGGCTAATAGTGTTGGTTCAGAGGTGTAGGGTTCATTAGTGGGTTCAGTTTTGATGGGAAAGTGAAGAGGTGTAGGCACAGGTTTTGATGGTTGTGTTTTGTATGTTAGTTTGGGTACCATCCTCTGTAGACTCCGAGTTTCGTGCACCTCTTTCCTTCTTCCTAAGCGAATATCAGCTTTGATATCACTGACATGCCATTGTAGGGTCCTTTCTAAAATGGGACCTACTTGTCTGCCAGTGAAGCCATAGGCCTTGAGATAATCCTTCATCCAGACTTTGTCTCCCACCTTCTTGGCAGCCACAAGTCAGGCCTCCTCTTCCTTCTTCTTATTTTCTTTCACTTCTCACTCGCAACCTTCTTCCTCTAATTGTTGATTTGATCTTGTTATTTGGTCAAAAGAAACAACATTGTCTCATTTTCATGAGGAGTTAGCTCTTCCTGAGAATAGCCACTTAAGCATAAGAAGACTATCCTCTGCACCCTTTCAATGTGCTCATCTCAAGACTGCCCCCTTACCTACCGAAAATGAATGGCTTCAAGTCGCCCTTCATCCTCCTCTTCTCTTCTTCCTCAGCCAACCTTACTGCTTCCACCTTCTTTATTTGCAGTAGAGTTACTTTTTCAAATTTAATAAGCTCATCAAGTAGGAGTAGGAGAATTTCCTCATTGCTTACTCCTAGATTGATGAGCCTATCAATCACCTCCATTCTTGTTTTATTGTTGATAGACTCTTGAGCTATTGTTGCTGCCTTGCTGCTTGAAGCCAGCAGCTTCCCGGAGGTTTGTCTACCTTTTCTCTTCAGCTTTTCCAATCTTTCTTCTTCCAAAATCTCTTCAACAGTGATATTCCTTTTTCCTTTGGGATCTGTGGAAGGTTCAGCCTTTAGATATTTGGCTTGGATGACTTGGGTTGGAGAGAGTGAGGTTGAACTTATGTGTTGGAGAGAGAGGGGTTTTGAGGAAGTCCTCACTGTTTACCTTAGAGGCTAGATCAAGAATGGCCTCTATGATAAGCAGATCATCAGACAAATATGATAATTCAATAGCAAGTGAAAAAGAACCTATAAAAAATAGCAAGTGAAAAAGCTTCTTTCAAATGTTGAAAACAAGAAAATTTGTTTATTTTGAGACTAAAATGAAGGGAAAATTAAATTTTGAAAATTTAAATTAAAATAAAAGGGGTTAAAAGGATTGAAGTGACAATTGAGGGTCCAAGATGTAATTTTGAGGGAAAAATTCAAAATCTTGAAAAATGTTTGAATATTAGTACATGAATAGTGCTAATACATCCAAACAATGTTTGGATGAAAGATGAGAAAAATGTAAGTGTTTTGAATATCATACGTCTAAACAGTGACCATAAGTTTATTTTTTAGATGTATGAAGATTTTTTAGAATTTGTACAAGTGTTTAGACGGTTCTCATTATCCTATGCGTCTGAACAGTTGTCAAACGTCTAAAAATTTGAAAAATTTGTACAAGTGTTTAGACGGTTCTGATGATCCCATGCGTCTGAACAGTTGTCAACCATCTGAGAAATCAGTCGAATTGGGTAAGTGTTATAGATTCATACGTCTACACAGTTCAAGACGGTTTGTGTGAAATGACCAAGGGTTGGACGTTTCTATAGATTCATGCGGCTAAACAGTGCTCAAAAGGCAAAACAGTCCATCCGGCCGAACAGTTCAGAACCGTCTGAACAATTCTCAAGAGGCTGAACAGTTGTCATGCGTCTAGCCTCAAACGTCTAAACAGTGCTCATCCGTCCCAAATTTTACACTTAGTATATAAAGCACACTTCTCATTTTTCATTCATTCACAACACAGTCTCAAAACCTCTTAAACCCTGTCGATCCATTTTCACCAATTTCATCAAAAATTGTCATCTGTTCTTGAATCATTCATATTTGAAAGATTATATCAGTGATTTTCGAATGTAAGTTCAAAGTATAATCATCAAATTTCAAATCTTAGAATCAAACTAGGTCAGACGGTTCTCGTCTGTTCGGACGGCTTGAACCCTAAAAGTTGGAAAATTTGAAAATAATGAACTAATCTAATCTGAACAAAAGACATGAAATTGATCAAATATTACTGATATACATTGAATTTCGAACAATTTGACAATTGAAACTGATATTTTCATGAACTTCGATTTCAGGGTGTTCTTCCTTATTCAAATGAAGAAGATGAATAGTTTAAAAATTGAAACATATTTTTAAATAAAAATTAATTAATAATTCAAAAGAACTCAATTGAAATTTAATTGTGATCAATGTTAATTGAACTAATATGTTTTAAATCATCATAAAACAAGTGTAAACAACATCATTTGACAGAATTGATATAATTCTAGAGAGTGAGTAAGTATACTTGTTGATAAACAAATCCAAAGTGTTAAAACATAATAGTTCATGTATATAAATTCAAAACTTAACTATAATCAAATCATTCAAATTCATCATCTTAAGTAACTTGTTTGTGTTTGTTGTAGATGGCAGAGTTGAAGTTTGAGCCCAAACATAATGTAGCTGCTTTCTTAGATGAGGAATGTAGAGAAGCAAATGGATATGAAGAGATAATCAGATTTTTGCTAAGGACCAAATATGTCTATGCAATGTGTGCTAGACCAATGATACATGCTAGATTGATTAAAAATTTTAGAGAATTGGAGAAGTTGAAGTTGATGAGGCTGGTCACAAAGTGGTGAGAGCTTTTATTTCAAATGATAGAATGCTTGAAGTCTCAGAACAAGCAATTCGTACAGGTCTCAGACTTGGAGAAAATGATGCTGAAGACTTAGCTGGATATACATTCAATGAATGTTGGGAAGTATTTTTGCAAATGGGTCATCCAGATAACTTCCCAAAGAAGCAATTTTACAGAGCTAGAATGTATAGTCACTGGAAACTTCTGTGCTACATTTTTCAGTAGTGTATGTCAAAAAGGAGTGCAGGATGGGATTCCTTTCCTGTTGATATTACATCTCCAATCATTGCATTAGCCACAAACAGGAGGTTTAACATGGCTAAATGGATAATGAATGGATTCATTTATAATCTAGAAAAGGGAAGGAGACATAAATATCTGATGTATCCTAGATTTCTTTAGATGTTGATTAATGAAGAGAATCCCGACTTCTATGTTGATGGTGTAGAAGGAGATAAATTACAATTAGAGCACATGTCAGAAATAGTGTACAAAAGACTTGCTGTGATTTCAGGTGCTCCAAATATTCCTTTGTTTGACTACATTATGAATGTTGCTATGGATAATGTAGATATCAATCAACAACATTTCCACCTGTCAGAAGATGAGCCCATAGATCCAAGAGATGTAATTGAAGAGTTGATTGATGAATCTGATGAAGAAGATGATGATGATGTTTCTGATAGTTCATCTGAAGGAGATAATGACAGTGATGATGATGATGGTGCTGATGGTGCAGATGAAGCACATCAAACAGTCAGTGGTGATAGAACTGTATCCGGGCATGCTGTTGAGCATGTTTCTGAGACCCATGACTTGGATGAAGGAACTTCTACTGGTGCAATGCCTGAGGAAACTTAAACTAAAGCTCAAGATGAAGAGTTAGTTGTTCATGAGCATGCAGAGACCACTGTGCATTTTGAAGATTCACAAAATCAAACTTTTGATTTTGAGTTTATGGAAGCAATGCTTTGAGAGCCAGTATTACAAAGTTCTGCTAAACAAGAAATAGAAGATATTCCAGTTATAACAGCACACAATGTGTATGTACAAACTGAAGAAATATTTGATGTAGATGAGCTTGATAAGTTAAAAGATGAAAACAATGCTCAAGAGAAAATAATAAATGAATTGAAAGAGGAAAATGAAAAACTGAAAGAGATGAATGTTTCTCTTGAAAATGAGATGGAAAAGCTGAAGGAAGCAAATGAAAAATTAAAGGAAGAAAATAAGAATAAAGATGAAAAGATTATGATGTATGCTAAAGATAAAGAAGATGTGATCAAAAAATTTGAAGTAATGATAAGGGATTATGATTTGCTTGAAGAAAAACATAAGAAACTGCTTAAGGAAACTGAAAAGTTAAAAGAAGAATTAAGTAAATCAAAGGAATCTCAGAGACCAATCTCTCCAGAAGTTGAAATTGTGTTTGAGATAGTTCCTATTGAAGTTTATAAAAGTGTTGAGAAGGAGAAAGGAAAAGGAAATTAGATAATATTGAAGCTCAAATTTTACCTGAGTCATCTTCAAAAGTACAAAGGACTGAACAGATTTTTGAAGAAGAGGTACAAGAAGCTCAAAAACCATACATTCAAGAGAAAATTGGTGCCTTAGAGGATATTGAAGAAGAGTATGGTGATGAGTGGTATGATGAAGTTCTTTAGGATGAAGATATTGAAGAAGAATTTGAAACTCATTCTTTATTTGAGCAAGTTCAAGAGCATGATGATTTCCCTCAAGACTTTGAAGAAAGATACAATTATCTTGTGAGGATGAAGTATAATAGGGTATTTTTGGATGGACTTACAGTATCACAGATCAATGATGAGTATGAAAAATGTATAGCTGCTGAATCTGTTGCTCCAATTGACCCAAATGAGATTATTATGGAGCATGGTGAATGGAACCGAGCTCAAGAGAGTATAAATGTTGAAGAAGTTCAAAGTTCAGAGCTGCACCATCCAGACCCAGATGAAATGGGCATTCCTGCTTTAAGGTCTTGGTTGCAGGCTAGGAACTATCCATGGAAGAGATTGAAACGACTTCAATCTTTTTCATTAAGAAATCTTGTTAGAAGCTTCCAACAAACAGAGAAGCAATCAAACAAAATGATCTTTCTAGATACTGATAATCCTCATCATTTAGATATCACTAAAAGAACAAGAATCTTGAAGCCACAGGAGATAAGTCAAATGGCACAGAAGACAAGTGCACATAAAAGAAGACAAGAGCTAACTAAGATGATTCCAAGTTCAGAAAAGCAAGTGTACAAAGCTTCTTCTGAACAGAGACAAATCTTTGATAGTGCTACATCAATAGGAGACTTGGTGGGAAATATTTTACAGAGAGGACAATCTGTAGCTGAATTGTTAAATGCAATGATTGCTCCTGACTTCACAAACCAAGTTAAAATCATAGCATGGAAATATGATGACATTTTTTATGCTTTCTTGATTAAACGAGTAAATGCTGTTTGTGATGTTTATAACTTTTACTCGAGCATCATTAAACTTCCTGTTCAAGATCTTAAAGAATTAAACAAACTTCCCTTGATTAATCCATCTGGAGCAAAAAGAGGAGAAATGTTTGTTGAGCTTTTAAGTAGTGGTCTAGCTAGAACAAGTAATTTCATTCAGAGTCGCTGTGATCAAGAAGACAAGGAATACTTTTCTATGCTAAAGAAGAACAAGAAGATCAGGGGGTTACAATCAAAAGAAGAACACTTTATGATTGAATTCTATGATAAATATTTTTAAAAAGTAACTACCCTAGGACTGAAGGTGATAGATGGAAATCAAAAGGCCAAACCAATTCTTAGATGGTTCTATAATACAGAAATGTTTGAGCTTAGATTGGTCCGAAATTTCGAACACTGGGATGAAGACATGATTTCTTTGTTTGGTTCTTTTGAGTTGAAACTACTCCATCCGAGCTATATCTCATTTTTATCTGTTCAAAATTTGAGAAAGTATCACCAGAGATTGTAGAGCAAGACAAGAAATATTTTCTCTCTATTATCAATGTCATGAATGCTGCTATGGAAAGAATATCTTTGAGAAAAGCTCTTGCATATGCAAATATTGTAAAGAAAGATATTAAGGACATAGAGTTTATGCGTATCTCAAGGAAAGGAGTATTGGAAGTATATTCAAAGGGAAGTTCAAATCCTATTGAATTATACGCCAATATTGATATCACTGGACTTTCCAAAGAAACTCTAGTGCAAATGAGTCAAATGGAGATAAAAACTAATGAAGCTCGTCCGGAACAAGGAATTCTTGCAGGAAAATTCAAATCAGGTATTGCAAATGCATTAAAAGATCGAGAGAAATTCAAGACAAAGCCAATGTTCAAGGTAAAAGAAGAACCTGAAGATTTCTTTACAGAGTAAAGGAAGATGAGAGTAAAAAGAAGATTGAAGACTGAAGAATTGAAGAATGAAGCTGATAAAGACTAAAGATAAGAAAATTTAAGAAGACAGAGTCTGAAGACAGAAGATTTTGAAGACCGAAGACAGTGTAAATCTTAGGGGGAGTATTGTTAGTGCTTCTTTAAAGATTGACATTTTGTCTTTATGTGTCTTTTTGTCTTTTGTAATAGTATAGGGACTAGTATTGTAATTAGTTAGTTCCTTTTTGTGTTTATTGATAGTATATATTGCATAGACTAGTGTAGGTTAAGATCGAGAATCTACTTACACTTCTTGTAATTGTCTTTGCTTAATATCAATAAACTCATTGAATTTTGTTGATATTGTGCTTAGATTTGATTACTTTGATTGTGTTTTTCATTGAATTGTTAACTAATATCATCATAGATTTGTACATTTGATCTTTTCACTTAATGGACATCTCGAAGAGACTGTCCATATGGTTCAGGTTGATGGTTTTGTCGATCCACGACATCCTAATAAAGTATGCAAGTTAAAGAGATCAATATATGAATTGAAACAAGCATCGAGAAGTTGGAATCAACATTTTGAGGAAGAGATCAAGAAATTTGGTTTCGTCAAGAACACTGACGAGGCTTGTGTATATAAGAAGGCTAGTGGGAGCATAATTACATTCTTAGTATTGTATGTTGATTACATTCTTTATGCATGTTTCTTATCTCAAGTTGTACCTAAAAATGTCACAGCAGCACTTCAAGACCCAAATGGGTCGAATCTATGCAAATGGAGCTTCAGCAATTCAGGAAACTTAAGGTTTGGCAACTGGTCAATCTTCCTCCAAATAAGTATCCCATCGGGACTAAATGGGTCTTCCGGAACAAATCAGATGATCGAGGAGTTATTATCAGGAACAAATCTAGGCTGGTTGTTCAGGGATTTGCTCAAGAGGAAGGTATTGATTATACTGAAGTGTTTGCTCTGGTTGCTTGCATTTAAGCTATTAGAATCTTTCTTGCTCACGCCGCTCACAAGAACTTTAATGTCTTTGTGAAGTGTGCATTTCTCTATGGAAACATTAGTGAGGAGATATATGTCTGTCAGCCTCCAGGTTTCGAGGATCCAGATTTTCTAGATAAAGTATATAAGCTTGATAAATCCTTATATGCGTTACATCACGCACTTCACATCTGGTATGAAACCTTGACACAATATCTACTCAGCAAAGGCTTCTCTCGTGGCAATTTGCATCAAGCACTTCGCATCTGGTATGAAACCTTGACACAAGAAAGAAGTTGAAGTGAAATGCTGATTGTTCAAGTGTACGTTGATGACATCATTTTTGGGTCAACCAATGAGAAACTGTGTAGAGAGTTTGAAGAAGTGATGAAGGATCGCTTTGAAATGTGTATGATGGGGGAGTTATGCTTTTTCATAGTATTGCAGGTTGAACAAAAGTCTGATGGTATTCTGATTTATCAAGAAAAGTATGTTTTCAAGATTCTCAAGAAATTCAAGATGGATGATGCTTCTCCTAAACTTACCCCATTCACTGATCAAACGTGCTTAACTCCGGACGATAATGGGAAACCCGTCGATGCTCATCGTTATCATTCTATGATTGGGTCTCTCATATATCTCACTGTGAGTCATCCGGACATTACTTTTGCCATGTACTACTTTGCCTGATATCAAGAATATCCGAAGGAATCTCATGAAAAGGCTATTAAACGTATCTTTCGATATCTCAATGGGTCCTCCCGGTTGGGCCTTTGGTATCCTAAAGGAGGAAACTTTGATTTGCATGCCTATCCTGACAGTGATCACGAAGGTTGTAAGATGAATAGGTAATCAGTCACCGATGGATGCCAGTATCTTGGGGATTGTCTTGTTTCATGGAAAAGCAAAAAGCAGACAACTGTATCTTTATCTATAGGTGAAGCTGAATAAGTTGCTGCCTCTAGTTGTTACTGCCAAGTGCTTTGGATCAAACATCAGATGATGGATTATGGCATCAATTTTCTTCCTACACCACTTTTCTGTGATAATGAAGCTGCTATTGGAATTGCCAAAAATCCAATTCATCACACTCGAACCAAGCACATTGAAACAAGGGTTCATGCAATCCGAGATGCTCATGAAAAGGGGTTTATTGATATTATTCCAATTGACACAAAAAATCAAAGAGCAGATCTTTTCACTAAAAAAATTTCACAAACCTCGTTTTTATGAACTGATCTCTATGTTGGGTTTAATATCTTTCTGATAAATCTCTTTTCCTAATAAAATGTCCAACTTGCAAAAATAACTCTTTCCAGTTTTTGCATTTGTCAAATAATTTCTGATAGTATCCTATATTCTTTCTTATTTTATTTCATATTTTATTTTATTTTTTGTTTTATTTTTATCTTTATCTACTTTCATATATGGAAAACAAAATAAATTTCTATCCCCATGAGGGTAAGTAGAAATTTAGGGGGAGAATATACTTTTTAAGTGTTTCCAATTTTGTGCTCTCAGAAACCCCCAGAAAAAGAAGTTACAAAGATGTCAACGGCTTGTGTAGGGATATGCATGGTAGACTCAGCCTGAAAACGAAGTAAACAATGATTGTGCAGCTAAACTAAAGATCAAGAACTTAGTAATAAAGATTATTCCCATGACGTCTTGGCCTGTACAAAGATACAAGTCTCATCAAAACCTGGTTGAGAGTCGCTGATTTTTGTCTTAAGTATGTTCTTTGTCTGTGTTGGGTCTAACATCCTTTAGCCCAATTTATATATTAGGTATAATAAAATGAGTGTTTATCTCCCCTGTTATACGTGAGCATTGACCTGGAGTGATGATCTTCTCTGCTATGAGAAAGCATTGACCTGAAGCTCTCATTAACACGCTAAGATGATCTTCTCTGCTATGCGGAAGCATTGACCTGAAGCTCTCATCTTCTGGAATAAGATGTATTCTGTTTTACGTGAGTATAAACCTTGAAATATAATCATAGAGTCTGTATAGTAAAGTGACTCATCAAATGATCATGCTATCATATGCATGCATCTGTGTCAATTTAAAACTACTTAAGCAACATCAATGATTACACTCAATAAACCTTGATGATGGGATAAGTTCTTTGCTGGATGTCTGTGGGAACCATGTTACCGAAGCTTCTCTAATTGAACCTAAAACATGATAAGTTCAGTTGCAGGTCACTCGTTGAAATGAATAAGCCACGGCTTTAAAAGGACAAACATATCAGCAATCTCACCAAGACTTGATTCTCAGAAAAACTTCGAGAAAAAGATGCATACTATATCCTTTTGATATTTTATTTCATTTTATTTCCTTTTACTTTATTTTATTTGTTCATATTATAATTGTATAGTAATTTTTTGTTTTTAAGTTGAAATTGTGGGGTGAGGAAGTTATCTTTAACAAATGTTTGTATAAACATAAACTTATATAAAAAAAGGGCGAAAGTATAGTTTCGCCAAGCGAAATTATACTTTCGCCAGCATTCACGCTCAACTGTGAGCAACTCAAATACACGGGCAAAACTAGGTGGTATATATTGCACAGTTTGAGATCCAAGTCTCATAAGTGTGAATATAGTCTAATCCTAGTTTCTCTCGGCATACATCGTGAAAATCTTGCATTGATCTTGTTTATTGAAATAACTGGATGATTTATGCTTAGGTTTGTTAGACGACCTTGTACTTAACTCTAATCAGTTTGATTTTGGTTAAATAAATGGCTGGAATTGTTTCTCTGAAGTTAAGAAGTTGAAGTTTCGTTCGGCGAAACTGTGAGATACTTCAGCGAATCTGAACGAAAGTTCATAGTTTTGAGCGAAACTGTAACGTTTTGCTGACCAAGCACAAGTGACAGTTTCGCTAAGAAAATTTCAGCGAAACTGTAGATTTGCCCAGTATGGGTTTCTGAGTTTGAACTTAAGCGAAACTAATAGCGAAATATAGTTTCTCTTAGGCGAAATTACACAATTAATTGTCAGCGAAACTGATTAATAACTAAAACACATGACTCAATGCCTAAGATTCAGCGAATCTACGCTTTATTATCAGCGATTCTATGGTTTCTCGATAGTGAAACTATCTATTTCGCCAAGCGAAATTACAGTTTCACTGCCAGCGAAACTAGCCAAATCTTACTTTTTATCTTTTTCTAAAAAAAATTTGTTTTGTCTCTTATTGTGTATATCTTTTTCACTAACCTATTTATGTTTCCATTTCAGTTGACATGGCTAACTTAAAGTTTGATGATAAGCTCAACATTATGGCACTTCTAGATAATGGGAATCCTAAAGCTATGGGGTTTAGAGACTGTCTCAGATGGTTGAGGCAATCTCCCATATTTTATGCCATTTCTCATATGCCTACCATCTATGATGTACATGTGAGAGACTTCTGGAGATCTGCTGAGTGCGACATAGGATCGTTACCAAACCGGATACTTGCCAGGATTGAAGGGCATGACATAGTCATCACTGTGGAAACTATTGCCAGAGTACTTCGTCTTGAAGATGATTGTGGGCCAGAGGTGGTGCTATCTGATGCCCAAGTTCTAGAGGCATTCAGAAGTATCGGGTATGAAGGGCCACCCATTGGTTCCAAGAAGGAAATAAAGAAATCTCTTCTGTCAAAGGAATAGAGATATATAGCCTGTTAGGACCTTGTTCGTATGGAGTACTAACAGATTCTGCGTGAAACCAGATCAAATAACATGGAATTATATTTGATTAGCGATCCAATCAGTGAGAACGAATAACCCCATCAATCTTACGATGAAACAAACGTTATGAATGGATTGGAATTGTAATGTTGGGTTCTAGATTTTAATATGAAAATAACCTTAAAAGGTATTAATTATTAAAAATAGCAATATCAAAAATACTAAAATAGATCTTTGTTAAATTTTGTAGATGGCCACCAATAATGATAATCACGATAACTCATCTACGTCCACCCAATCTTTACGAGCGATTCTCCAAAAGGAACGTCTAAATCATAACAATTTCATAGATTGGTATCGAAACTTGAGAATCATTCTCAACCAAGAGAGACGATCATATGTTTTAGACGACCCTATCCCCGATCAACCTACTGAGGATGATGCGGAGGCCTATAACGATTGGCTAAAGTAAACTGAGGACTCCGTCCAAGTGTCTTGTCTCATGCTAGCGAGCATGACTCCGGATCTCCAAAAGGAGTATGAGCATCACGAAGCTTATGACATGATAACCCAGCTGAAGGAAACATTCCAACAGCAAGCAAGGGTTGAGCGCTTCGAAATGGTTCGAGCACTCCATGCATGTCGTATGGACGACAACCAATCAGTTTCATCTTATGTACTTAAGATGAAAAGCCACATTGACCGCCTCGAAAGGCTTAATTGTCCTGTCTCGAAGGAATTGGCCACGGATTTGATCCTTAATGTCCTTACCAAGAAGTTCGAGACATTCGTGTTGAACTACAACATGAATGCTTGGGACAAAAGCATTGGTGCGCTTCACTTAATGCTCAAAATGGCCAAGGCGGCCATGGGTAAAAGGGTTTTACCCGTTCTCACCATCAATGAAGGTGGGAACAATAAAAGGCCTCATCCCACACCCAAGGCAAAAGTTGCCAAGGGTAAGGGACCCCGTTTGGGAAAGGGGAAAGGGGTGGCAAGGGTGCCACCCAAACCTCAAGAGAAGAAGAAAAAGGTTGCTACTAATGACCCATGCTTCAAGTGTGGGGAGATTGGACATTGAGCAAGGAATTGTCCTGTCCATCTCCAAGAGTTGAAAGCAAAGAGGGATGTCGGGCAGACCTCAGGAACAATATACATGATTCATATTGATCTTAATGTTACATCTTCTAACACATGGGTATTGGATAACGGATGTGGAACTCATATTTGCAATTTGTTGCAGGGGTTCACAAGAAGTAGGGACTTCAATCAAGGGGATGTTAGCCTCTTCATGGGCAATGGAACTGAAGTCATAGTTGAAGCTCGTGGGGACAACATCCTAAAACTTCCAAGTGGCTAGGATGTTATTTTGAAGAATGTTTTGTATGCTCCTAGTTTGACTAGGAACATTATTTCTGTATCCCAATTAAGACATTATGATTATGTATTATCTTTTGTTAAAAATGATATTCATGTTTCTTTAAAAGATATGTTCTCTTTTAAAGCTATTCCTATTAATGGTATTTATGAA
This sequence comes from Flaveria linearis, assembly GCA_024085815.1. Taxonomy (NCBI): domain Eukaryota; kingdom Viridiplantae; phylum Streptophyta; class Magnoliopsida; order Asterales; family Asteraceae; genus Flaveria; species Flaveria linearis. The sequence continues at coordinate 53,946,163 of CM044008.1, forward strand.
TTGGTTCATGAAAATAATTTAAATAGTTCATTGTACCAAACTAACACCAAGAAACTCAATTTGGATTTGAGTGATACCTATCTTTGGCATTGTCGTCTTGGTCATATAAACAATAAACGTATACAAACACTTCAAAAGAATGGTCTTTTAAAAACAAATGAATGTGATTCATTTGATGTATGTGAATCTTGTTTACAAGGAAAAATGACTAAGGCACCCTTTAGTGGAACCAACGAAAGGGCAAAAGATTTATTAGGAATCATACATTCGGATGTATGTGGTCCTTTTAAGCCAATGGCTAGGAATGGTGAAAGATACTTCATTACCTTTACCGACGATTATAGTCGCTATGGGTATGTGTACTTATTAAGGCACAAAGATGAAGTTTTTGAAACGTTCAAAATCTTCAAGAATGAAGTAGAAAATCAACTCAACAAGTCGATTAAAGTTCTCCGTACCGATAGAGGAGGTGAATACCTAAGTGATGCTTTTCAAGATCATCTTAGGAGTTGTGGGATTGTCTCACAACTCATTCCACTTGGAACACCATAACATAATGGTGTGTCTGAGAGGAGGAATCGAACCTTATTGGATATGGTGCTATCTATGATGGCTAGAAGCTTATTATCTCTATCATGTTGGGGTTTCGCTTTGCTCTCTGCGGCCCGTATTCTAAATATGGCCCCAACCAAAAAGGTGGAAAAGACACCTTTTGTGATATGGCATGGAAGTGTTCCATCTCTATCATACTTAAGGGTCTGGGGTTGTGAGGCTTATGTTAAGACTCCCACCCAAACAAATTGGAAGTCCGATCCACCAAGTGTATCTTTGTTGGATATCCTAAAGATTCTATGGGATATTATTTCTATGATCCACTGGAACAAAAAGTGTTTGTTGCTAGAAAGGGTGAGTTCTTAGAAGCAAAGTTCCTTATGGAAGGAACTAGCAGTAGAACAGTGGATCTTGAGGAGGATCAAGAACCACAACCCGATGCACGTTTGGTTGAAACTAGCACTCAACATGAGGATGTTGAGGATGATCAAGCGGTTGATCAATACACACAAAACTTTCGCAGAAGTGCTAGAACTAGTAATCCACCAGAAAGATACGAATTTTTCATGGATGGATGCTATGCGGTAGATTCAGATGAACCAACCACATACCATAATGCAGTGTCCAATTCGGATTGTGACAAATGGCTTGAAGCCATGAACATTGAGATGCAATCCATGTATGATAATCAAGTTTGGGAACTTATTATACCACCTATTAATTCCAAGGTAGTTGGAAGTAAGTGGGTTTTCAAGAAGAAAACCGATATGCATGGAAACTTGGATACTTACAAGGCTAGACTTATAGTAAAGGGTTTCACTCAAACTCAAGGGGTTGATTATGATGAAACTTTCTCACCTGTTGCGATGCTAAAGTCTACAAGGATATTGTTTGCCATAGCTGGTCATTATGATTATGAGATTTGGCAAATGGATGTTAAAACCGCTTTCCTAAATGGATATCTTGAGGAAGATGTCTATATGGTTCAGCCTGAAAGTTTTGTCAATCCAAAACATCCTAATAAAGTATGCAAGTTAAAGAAATCAATCTATGGATTGAAACAAGCATCGAGAAGTTGGAATCACCGATTTGATGAAGAAGTAATTAAATTCGGATTCATCAAGAATGCTGATGAAGCTTGTGTTTATAAGAAAGCTAGTGGGAGCATCATCACCTTCTTAGTATTGTATGTTGATGACATACTACTATTTGGAAATGACATTCCAATCTTGGAAGGTGTAAACACATGGCTTGGAAGTAGTTTTTCCATCAAGGATCTTGGTGAAGCCGCCTATATTCTGGGAATAAAGATCTATAGAGATAGATCAAGGCGGTTGATTGGTCTAAATCAAAGTGCATACATTGATAAAATCTTGAAAGGTTTAAGATGGAGAACTCTAAGAAAGGTACGGTACCTATTCAAAGAGGAACGATATTGAGTACGACTCAATGTCCAAGCTCAAAGGATGAGCAAGATAAAATGAAGGCAATCCCATACGCATCTGCTATTGGATCCATCATGTATGCAATGCTATGAACTCGACCGGACGTTTCATGTGCCTTAAGCATGACAACCCGATACCAGTAAAATTCTGGAAGCAGTCATTGGATGGCTGTTAAGAACATACTTAAGTACCTAAGTAGGACGAAAGATATGTTCCTAATCTATGGATCCGGTGATGAGGAACTTATTGTAAAAGGATACACGGTTGCGAGTTTCCAAACCGATCATGATGATTCACGGTCATAATCGGGATATATTTTCATTCTGAATGGAGGAGTTGTCTCTTGGAAGAGCTCCAAACAGGATGTGGTGGCTCTATCAACTACAGAATCAGAATACGTCGCTGCCTCATTGGCAGTTCAAGAAGCTGCATGGTTGAAGAAATTCACTGCCGATCTAGGGGTTGTCCCTTCCATTCAGGACCCCCTAGAGATCTTTTGTGACAACGAGGGTGCGATTGCTCAAATCAAGGAACCCCGTGCTCATCAAAAGACTAGGCACATTGGGCAGAGATTCAACTACATACGAGATGAAGTTGAAAAGGGAAAGATATGTATTCGCAAAGTTCACACGGATCAAAACATTGCGGATCCTCTCATGAAGCTCCTTGAAAAGGCAAAGCATGAAGGTCATACTTGTGCCATGGGACTTTGATATTCTAGTGATTGGATTTGATCTGTAAATTTTGTATTTGGATATGTGGAACTCTTTATTATTTAAATAAAATTATTTGGTTATAATGTTTCAATTAATGTTCCAATTTAGCATGTTTAATCCATGAGTAAATTGTTTACTCTAAATGTCCGTAATCATTCAGACTTGTGGGAACAAGTGTGAAGGTAAGATTATTATGAACTTGGATTGGTTGATATTCATAAGGATGAATATAGAGCAATGGGTTGCTACCAAGGTTCATAGATATTTGTGGGATACAAATATTGGACTAACCCGCATCTCAAATTATTACAACATAGAATCTTCTAGATTGATCATAAGTAAGTTTGAGTAAAAGGCGAATATCATTTGGTATCCTCAGACCTGAGATACATATTGGGTTTTAATATTCACCAGGTGTTATACCATGAACTAGTTCCTCACTGTCCTGAAATATTGGACAGTACATATGGCTATGTTTAGGTGTGACACAAGGTGTTTGTGAGAAACGTATGTAATCAAGATGGGATTTGTTCCTCTTATTCATTGAGAGAAAGATGTCTAAGGCCTGATTAACTTAAATCAACAAGGAATGATCATTCTGTGTCCTTGGATTTAACATGACATCTGTAACAAAAGGATAGATGATTGATTCACCTAAATCATTTCAAGTAGGGTACTTGAATGGAATGATGTTATTGAATGGCTATAAGTCATGCGTATTAAGGGTAGTAAACCGTTGTTAGGCGGTATTTACTGCTTGCATCAATCTTCTATGAATCTTGGGCAAGTGGGAGATTGTAGGATTCTGTATGCCCAAGACACATAAAATATAGATGCGGTTAGTACGTTATGATCCAAGTCGGGTTATACCCAATAACAAGCATAGCAAACACCCATTAATATTTAATTGATGATATGATCATGCAATTAAATATTTACACCAATTTAGAAAATGGGTTTTCTAAATAAGTTGCATATGAGAATGAACAACTTATTTGTATATTTTGTTCAATAATATTATTTGAAGTGTTATTTAAATAAGTTGGATAACACCAAATAATAATGAGAGTATATTACTTATACAATTAAATGGTTAATTGTATAAACTAGTTACAAGACTTGATAATATATTTGTGTTATTTTTATAAGAGGGAAACCTCTTTTGAATTATTTTTCGCCCCCCCCCCCTTTTAATTCATTGGATCCTTGGCCTTGAAACTCACACACATCAATACTTGTCTAGTTCACCTCACTTTCTCTCATATCTCAAGACATGCAAACTAGAAAAATGGCTCTCCATTCTCTCTCAATACTCACGGTTCCAGCTGTTGGAATTTGAGGGTTTTTGAAGCTTTTTGGTGGTGTTTCTTCCTAACAAGAAGGTGCTTTCCAAACAAGCTTGGGGTATACAAGCTTGAGCGGTCCTACCTTGGAGCCTTGGCCGTGTTTGAGCATCCAACATTCCCTTTTTGTGTTGGTTTTTGTTGCTGCTGAAAGGTAGTTTTCACAGCTCAATGTAGCTGTGATTTTATGTACATTTACATGTGTTCATAGCTTGCATATTCACATAAAAATCCCCTTTGTTCTTGGGTTTGTTTACACTTTAAAACATCAAATAGAACATGAGATTTTCAGCTTATAAACAATGTTATAAAGCTAAACTTCCGTTGCGTTTTACAGAGTTAAAGTGGTTAAACTATTTCTTGTGTTCTAACAAACCCCTTCATTTATAGGTTATCAGTGTTCATTCGTATGACTGAACCATCAGCATGGTTCAGTCGTGCGACTGAAGCATGCGATTGACTAATACGTACGACTGAAGGTTCAGTCGTGCGATAGAACCAATTTTATGTCTCAGTCACATGACTGATCGAGTCACCTGGTTCAGTTGTGCGACTGGTCCATAAGCATGGTTCATTCTTGCGTATGGGCCATAAGTATGGTCCATTAGCATGAATGTCCACATGACTAAGTTAAACACATTTCGAAGTTCTTATTGACTTAGAACTATGTAAAACCAACATCAAACCTATATATTTAGTTCATACATGTGAATCACATTCAATATAAATATAACATGATATAATCAATCACATATAGACATCACAATGCATTTAATATATCATTCAATCACTTCACTACATTGGATTATACATGTGTAAGACATGAAAGAATTTTACATTTGAGAACGTAAACTAGGTACATCAATATGTATCAACAAACTCCTCCATGGACCTAGTTTAGCCTAATGTCTAACATGCTTCATGTGCTCTTAAAACTTCTTGTACTTCTCTTCTCTTGTGACTCCCGCGTGAATCTCAAACGTGAAGCAGAGCTGTATGGCATGTTGGATATGAAGAGCTTGTACAATGTCTTGAGAGTCATAAAATAGTGGCCACTTGTAAAGTGTGTAGACATCTTCAGCTGACAAGTTGGTTAGCCACATCGGGTCAAATACCCTGATAGTCTCGATTTTGCTCTCTTTATGCAAGACTATTACTGCTTCTCCTATCTACCAGTCATAATACCACCACTTGAAGTGTGGAGTGAAGTCCTAAGGCATTTCCCGTAATGGGATCTTTGACATTGTGCGTGAAGGACTCCAGTTCAACACTACTTTAGGCTTTCCAGTGTGAGGATCAACTTCGGTCTTATTTATGAACCATTTAGGCTGTTAAGGCCTGAAGTTGACCCGCCTGGTGTGGTATTCTCTCTTTAACGCCATCTCGAACCACCCCAACATCTTTCTGGGGTTGGCGTACAAAACGCCTAAACAGGAAAGCCTGTTTAGCTCAAAACAGGGAAGAGTCTTTAGATCATGAGGGAATCTGAAGTACTCTATCCCCTTACCCCTCTTCACGGCATAGACATCCAAGTCTTCAAAATAAGCCCAACTAATAATCTTGCCAGACACCTTCTGATGCTTCTTCACTCTGTAGAGTTTGGTGTAGGCGTTAGACTTTGGTGGTTGTCGTTAGGCTATCATTTTTACTAGACATACTGCCCACTCAGTCTTCTTAATGTTGATATCAGCGTCCGTAGCTTGGGCTTTCCCTTCTTTTTTCTCTTTCTCTTTCTCTTTAGCATCAAGAGCTCCAAACGTATCACTGCCAAATTTTTCACCCAGATCGGGTTAACATTTCCCTGTTGGTCAGTGTACTGTGGATACTCTTATGCAGTGATATCCTCGATATCAATCTCCTTTACGTCTTGCAGCTCTTCATCATTGACGACATCAACCTTGGGAGCATCCTTGACTAGCTCATCCGGGTTAAGTCTAAACATTTCGGCCAGCTGCTCATCTGTGAGATCATGAATGATCTCTCCCTCTTTGGGGGTGTAGCTCACAGATCATCACATAATCCCTTGCAAATCAAGAATCATGGTTAACTGAGTCTTGATTTGCTAAAGAGGTGTGACGTCGTAGTCTTCTGATTGTTCAGTTTTATCTGTTTGATTAAATATTTAAAACACAATCATACTATAACGCCCGGAAAGTTCGATTTGAAGTGTCATGCGACTGGAGCGTCCAATCGCATGGGAGTCATGCGATTGAAGCTCAACCGCACGACTGGAGCTCAATCGTACGACTGGAAAGTTCAATCGCATAGAGCTTGAACGACTGAAGGTCCAATCGCATGAAGCTCGGGCGACTGGACGAGGGGTATTTAAGGGAGAGGGCAGCCCTTACCCTCTCGCCATACTTGCAAATCAGAGAGAAAGGAGAGAAAGAGGAAAAGAGAAGAAGAAAGTTGGTTCAAGCGAGTTCGTGAGCCAAGATCGACGTATAGCGGGTCAAATCAAAGCTCTAACCGAGGAGGCTCCTAAGGTGAGTTCTAAGACCCCTCTTTTACACGTTTTTGAATGATTTTAGGGCTGGAACACATCTGAAACCCTATTTTTCGAGTTTTGGGTGTTTAACCCGTGTATGTACGTATGTGTATGTGTATGGTACGTTTAGGGCTTGATCCCGGACTAGGATAGGCTTGTATGAGGTCGAGGTATATTTCCCTATGGATAAGAGGGGCTAATTTGAGCTCAAACGAGGTCTGGAAGGGTTTGAGGGCCGAAAACTCTCGGCTGCAGTCGGGATGAACTCCATTCTGCATCAGCTAGGCCCAGTTGCCCGAATGAGGGGAGACTGGAGCTCAGTCGCCCGAATGAGGGGAGACTGGAGCTCAGTCGCCCGAATGAGGGGAGACTGGAGCTCAGTCGCCCGAATAAGGGGAGACTGGAGCTCAGTCGCCCGAATGAGGGGAGACTGGAGCTCAGTCGCCCGAATAAAGGGAGACTGAAGGCCAGTCACCTGAATGGGGGGAGACTGAAGGCCAGTCACCTGAATGGGGGGAGACTGAAGGCCAGTCACCTGAATGGGGGGAGACTGAAGACCACTCACCTGAATAGGGGGGAGACTGAAGGCCAGTCACCCGAATGGAGGGAGACTGAAGGTCCAGTCACCCGAATGAAGGTCTAGTCACCCGAATGAAGGTCTAGTCACTCGAATGAAGGTCTAGTCACCCGAATGAAGGTGTAGTCACCCGAATGAAGGGCATGTCGCATGGAGGCCAGGCGACTGAAGGGTGTCCATACGCCTGAATGTCCGTGGTATTGTTCGACTTTCGAAAAGTGCGAACTTAGACTCGGACCCTCGGGGTTGTATATGATGAGTTGGGCATGGATGATGCAAGACGATGTATGACGATGAGTGACGAAGATGATGTGCGTGATGTTATGTGTTATGTATGCCTGGCGGTGCGTGTGATGCATTGTATGTCGGATGTGTGTTATGAGTGTATGATGATGCCTGTATGGTGATGATGTATGTTAGGATTATGTGTACGTTCCTTATTATGTATATATGTCTTCCCTTGGCTTTACGTTGAACGCTAATGAATGCAATGAAAGTATTATATAACGTAAAGTGAAAAATAATGAATGAGGAACGTAATGAATGAATGCATGCATTAATGAATGAGTGAACGAACCCATGAAATAATGAATGAATGAAAGGCTTGAAAGTAAGTGTATGAGGTGAGCGACTCTGCTTCGCAACAGACTCGAAAGAGGTCCTTGTCGCGTACTCTGGTATTGCAGGAGACAGGATCCAGATGAACGAGAGTAAGATTGGCTTGCAAGCAGAAGGAAAGGAGGTTCACGGCTTATTGAGAGTTGTTAGCTCAACGGTGTGTGTATTATAGTGTGTGATCTTGGCTAACTCATAAGGGGACATAGACACAGTGGGAGTTCAGTTTTGGTGACTGCTCCGATACGTGCGATGTGGTATTTAGTGTGTGCTATGTAGCGTGCGATTTTGGCCTACCTCATGTGGATTATGTAGCGTGCGATGTTGGGCTAACCCATGAGATGGCGTGCGATGTTGGCTAAACCCCGAGAGCCCTTACACACACAGAGGGAGTCGGTCTAGGTGACCTCTCCGTTGGTGTGATTAGTGCGATATGTACGGTGTAACTCATAAGGGGACATTGACACAGTGGGAGTTCAGTTTTGGTAGCTGCTCCGATACGTGCGATGTGGTAATTACTGTGTGCTATGTAGCTTGTGATTTTGGCCTACCTCATGTGGATTATATAGCGTGCGATATTGGGCTAACCCATGAGATGGCGTGCGATGTTGGCTAAACCCCAAGAGTTTTCACACACAGGGAGAGTTGGTCTTAGTGACAACTATATTGGTGCGAATTGCACGAGATGAGATAGTGAGGTGAGCAACTTCATGTTGCAACAGACTCGGACGAGTAATGAAAAGCAAAGAGTAAAGAAATGAATGAATGAACGAATAATGACGAAGATAATAATAACAATTATTATCTGTATGTATGTATGATGTATGAAACGAACGAATGAAAATGAACGTAATGAAAGATAAAGAGCGAACGAATGAAAGTAAGGAACGAAAGGAACATAATGATGACGTATGAAATGGGATCCCTATCACTCGACCACAGTAGTCATGGCTGTGTGCCATGAAGAGGGTAAAGTGTGACCGGATCTCGATAGAAGAAAAAGATAGAGAACGAATGAAAGTTAAGAACAGATAATGAACGAATGACAGACAGAGAACGAATAAAAGTTAAAGTTAAAGAATGAACGAGAAAGGAAGATAATAATGATATTATCTATGTGTACGTACGATGTGTGATAGCGTAAAAGTAAACAAACGGTTTTAAAGGAAAGAAAAGTATGTTTTTAATATAAAACTAGAACTAACTCAGCAACGCTGACTGTGATGTGTTTCCAGTTGGCAGGTATGTTGCTGAGGATGGCACAGGGCGACTACTCAGTTGTTGAGGCTGGCATCCATAATTTGACATGTCATTGTATTTTGAGATGAAACGAATGTTGTAATGTAATGAAATGACATGTTTTTAGTTACTAACGAATGTTTTTAAATTCCGCTGCAAGATAAATGTACGTTTTAAAATGTTTTTATGTGCGATGAATGACCAACCGTGAGGTGCCCGGGAACGGGGCCTTACACATACACACATCAGTAATCAGGATAATTAAACATCAATAAACATTAATTACATTAGTGTAATAAATAATTCAAGTAAAAAAGTTTTCAATTACAAAAACATTGAGTCATTACTTTTGCCTTTGTCACTCGATTCTTCAGCTTGGGGAGCTGAGGAAGAGGGTCGCGGATCTTGATTCCTCTTGGTGCGCCTCTCCCGAGCTGATGGATTTGAGGCTGATGCAGACACATCATCTTCATGCTCAGGGTCATCATCATCTCCCCCATCTTTGTCTTTTCCACTTCCTTCAGCCTCACCCACCTCATCATCATCATCCGATTCATCATCGGATGAATCATTATCATCATCATCTCCATCATCACCGTCACCCTTGATCTTTAAGGGCTCACCCTTTGTCCCTTTAAGCCTGAGAAGAAGCTTCTTATTCTTCTTCTCAACCTCTTCTATCCTCTTCACCGAGGCCATCAGTAGCTCATTCTGTGCTGTGAGAGCATGATGAGCTCTGGCCAAGGCCTCTCGTGGGTAGCATCTCTCTCAGTCAGATGAGTGATATGTTGACTCTGAGTTGCATCCCTCTCTGTCAGCAGGGCTATTTGCTTGCCCTGCGCAACCTTCACTTCCATCAACTGGTTCATCTGGTTAGCTCGGATATCATCAGTAGCGAGAGGTTTGAGAACCAGACGGCTGAGGCTAGCCAGCTGCTCCTCTAGCCCCAACAGTGGGTAGAGGAGATCCCTGTGGAGGGATCAATGATGTGGAAGGGCCGGCTTGGGGCATGGTAGATGTGGTGGTGAATGTGGTGTATGTGGGAGTAGGGATGAAGGTGAATGGTGATGGAGTAGATGTGGGTGTGGTACGTGTGGTGGTGGGAATAGTGGTGGCTGTGGTGGTGGCAGTAGTGGTGGTTGTGGAGGGATGTGTGTGTAGGGGTTTTTGCAAGTCTATCAAAGTTGTTTAACCATTTTAAACATAAAACGCAGCGGACAATCATTTTAACATCTTGTTAGAAGTTTACATAAACCATTTTATGTTGATAAAAACCCTTTATTGATGGATCTATTTGCATGAACAAGTAACTTAAAAAAGCAACCATAGAAAAGTAATAGAAACTACGATTCAAGACTTTTCTTGAGATGAGAAGGATGATGATCTTGAAGGCAAGACTCCAAATAGCAATCCCCAGTAGATGATACCCCAAGCTTCTTCAAACACCCACTTTGCTAGGTTGTGCAACACCACGTTAAAAAACCCCTCTTGCACACTAGATTTTCAGCCAAGAACACTATGATCAAAGCTGAAAATCAGCCCCCTTTTTCAGCTCTAAATCGATTTTAAAGAGAAGGTTAGAGAGGTTTCTTGCTCTTGTGTGTGAGAGAGAGAAGTGCAAAATGGAAGAGTGTTCAAGTGGAGAGTCAATTGCATGCCCTTGGAACAAAACAATATGTTTCCCAAGGCCAAAAAGGGGCGGCCGATTTTTTGTCCCCTTTTTGGTTTCCCTCTTATTTTAAACTTTATAAAATATACACACTCTTGCATTTTAGTTTTTATAAAATTAAACCATTTTAATTTTATAGCACTAACACACTATTATTTGTCATTGTTTAACTAATTTAAGTAATGAAACAAATAATACCTCATGAACAAATTATCTATATAATCTTGTTCATTTACAAAAGCGATGATTTAGAAAACCCGGTTTCTAAATTGGTGCTAATATTTATTTGTGTGATCTTATCAACGAATAAATATTTATCGGTGTTTGTTTGGCTTGTTATTGGGTATGACCCGGCTTGGATCATATCACATTAGCCACATCAATTTAATATGTATCTTAGGCAGATCGACCCCATCAATCTCCCACTTGCACAAGATTCATAGAAGATTGATGCAAGCAGCAAATAACGCCTAGCAACGGTTTGCTACTCCTAATGTATATGACTAAGTGCCATTCAATAACATCATCCCTTTCAAATACCTTACTTGAATATGATTTAGATGAATTAATCATTTATCCTTTTGTTACAGATGTCATGTTAATTGTCATTCTCCGATGATTTAACTTTAACAGGCCTTAGACATCTAACTCTCAACGAATAAGAGGAACAAATTCCATCTTGACTACATAAGTCTCTTACAATCACCTTATATCATACCTGAACCTAGCCTTATGTACTGCCAATCTTTCAGAACAACAAAGTACTAAGTCAAAGTACAATACTTGGTAAATATCAAGACCCAATATGTATCTCAGGTCTGAGGATACAATGATATTCGCCTTTACTCAATATCTCTTATGACTAATCACTAAGATTCCATGCAGAAATAATTGAGAGCAGGTCGGTCCAATATCTATATCCCACAGATATCAATGAACCTTGGTAGCAACCTCTTGCTTTATATTCATACCTTATGAATATCAACCAATCCAAGTTCATTATAGTCTTACATTCATAGTTGTTCCCACAAGTATGATCGACTACGGACGTTTAGAATAACTTACTTATTCACGGATTTAAACATGCTAAAATAGAAGAACAAATGAAAGTTATAACCATATAATTAGGTCAAATAACATAAGTTTGAATACCCAAATACAAAATATAAAATCAAATCCAGTCACTTGAATATCGAAGTCCCATGGCACAAGCATGACCGTCATGCTTTGCCTTTTCAAGGAGCTTTGTGAGTGGATCCGCAAAGTTTTTATTAGTGTGAACTTTGTGAATACATATCTTTCCTTTTTCAACTTCATCCCTTATGTACTTGAATCTCCGCTCAATGTGCCTTGTTTTCTGATGTGCACGGGGTTCCTTGATTTGAGCAATCGCACCCTCGTTATCACAAAGAATCTCTAGAGGATCCTGAATGGAAGGGACTACCCCTAGATCGGCTATGAATTTCTTTAACCATGCAGCTTCCTGTGCTGCCATTGAAGCGGCGATGTATTCTAACTCTGTAGTGGACAACGCTATGACTTTTTGCTTTGAGCTTTTCCAAGAAACAACTCCCCCATTCAGAATAAAGATGTACCCCGATTGAGATTGTGAATCATCTCGATCGGTTTGGAAACTCGTATCCGTGTAACCTTTTACAACGAGTTCCTCTTCACCAGACCCGTAGATCAAGAACATGTCCTTAGTCCTCCTTAGGTACTTCAGAATGTTCTTGACACCCATCTAATGACTATCGCCAGGATTTTGCTGGTATCTACTTGTCATGCTTAAAGCGCATGACACGTCCGGTCTAGTGCATAACATTGCATACATGATGGATCCTATAGCAGATGCATATGGGATTGCCTTCATTCTATTCTGCTCCTCCGTTGAGCTTGGACATTGAGTCGTACTCAATATTGTCCCTCTTTGAATAGGTACAATACCTTTCTTAGAGTTTTCCATCTTGAACCTTTTCAAGATTTTGTCAATGTATGCAATTTGATTCAAACCAATCAGCCGGCTTGATCTATCCCTATAGATCTTTATTCCTAGAATATAGGCGGCTTCACCAAGATCCTTGATGGAAAAACAACTTCCAAGCCAGGTTTTTACACCTTCCATGGTTGGAATGTCATTTCCAAATAGTAGTATGTCATCAACATATAATACTAGGAAGGTTATTTTGCTCCCACTAGCCTTCTTATACACACAAGCCTCATCAGCGTTTTTGATGAAGCCAATTTTTTTTACCTCCTCATCAAAACGGTGATTCCAGCTTCTCGATGCTTGTTTCAATCCATAGACTGATTTCTTTAACTTGCATACTTTATTAGGATGTTTTGGATCGACAAAACCTTTGGCTGAACCATATAGACATCTTCCTCAAGATATCCATTTAGGAAAGCGGTTTTGACATCCATTTGCCAAATCTCATAATCATAATGAGCATCTATGGCAAACAATATCCTTATTGACTTTAGCATCGCAACAGGTGAGAAAGTTTCATCATAATCATCCCCTTGAGTTTGAGTGAAACCCTTTGCTACAAGTCTAGCCTTATAAGTATCCAAGTTTCCATGCATATCGGTTTTCTTCTTGAAAACCCACTTACTTCCAACTACCTTGGAGTTAAGAGGTGGTACAACAAGTTCCCAAACTTGATTGTCATACATGGATTGCATCTTAATATTCATGGCTTCAAGCCATTTGTCACAATCCAAATTAGACACTGTAGCATGATATGTGGTTGGTTCATCTGAATCTACCACATAGCATCCATCCATGAAAAAACCGTATCATTCAGGTGGATTACAAGTTCTACCACTTCTGCGAACGTTTTGTGTGTATTGATCAACCGCTTGATCATCCTCAACATCCTCATGTTGAGTGCTAGTTTCAACCAAACGTGCATCGGGCTGTGGTTCTTGATCCTCCTCAAGATCCATTGTTCTACTGCTAGTTTCTTCCAAAAGGAACTTTACTTCTAATAACTCACCCTTTCTGGCAACAAATACCTTTTGTTCCAGTGGATCATAGAAATAATATCCCATAGAATCTCTAGGATATCCAATAAAGATACACTTGGTGGATCGGACTTCCAATTTGTTTGCTGGAACGTTTCCCGTAACTGAGTGATCATGTCATAAGCTCCATGGAGCTCATACTCCTTTTGGAGGTCGGGTTTCATACTTGCTAACATTAGGCAAGAGACTTGGATGGAATCTTCCACATATCTAACCCAATCATTATAGGCCTCCACATCCTCCTCGTTAGGTTCATCGGGGATGGGATCATCAAGGATGTAGGCCCGCTTTTCTTGCTTGAGAACGATTCTCAAGTTGCGGTACCAATCCATGAAGTTGTTAGGTGTTAGACGATCCCTTTGAAGGATCTCCCTTAGAGATTGGTTGTTTTAGTTTGGTACATCGTTATTAGTGTTGTTGTTGTCGGCCATCTACAAGATTTTACAAAGTTCCATTTTAGTATTCGTTGATATAATTATATTTCATTTATTAATACCCTTTTATGTCTCATAGACTATTAATAAATAAATTTTAGAATCCAACGTTATATTTAAATATTAGTTAGGTGACCTTTATCCCATTATTTAAATTAACAAGGTAGTCATGAATGACAATTGCAACCTATTGCAACTTCTAGTGGTATGGGATCGTTTGAACATCTTATGTTTATAACAGCATGTTTATCCTATCAACACATTTGTAAAACATATTTTTGGTGATCCATTCAATATATTTTACAAATCAAGTCGTCCTACTTACACACACGTGTGAGTTTACTACATAAGTGGTTAGGTGACCTTTATCCCACAAACATGGTATTCTCACCTCAAGTTATAAGTTCCCTCAAAGTGGTTAGGTGACCTTTATCCCACTAAGAGTTTGCAAGTAACCTAAGTGTTGTGTAAAAGGATGGTGTTAAACTTGTTTTCAAAAGGGATTTACATTTTCACAATTCTAGTTTAGAAAGGTCTATGTACCATATGATTGTATGCATTCAACCATATGGTACCCTATTGGTTCTTTTAAATAAAACCCATTTTATTTTGCAAACCATTAACCCTTTTATAAAACCATTCTATTTGTGCTCAATGATTTGAGAACCAATTTCCTGTTGTAGCTTGTTTTAATTGACGGTTTGTTAATTATATCCAAATATTCAAAACAAACATCAACATAAGCATTCAACCAAGCATAAACAATTCATTCACATATACATAACAAAGCGTACTAAATTGAGCACACTTGTTTAGCCAAAACAAGTATGTCAAAAGGTCTTGTCCTAAGGGATAAGAACATGACACAAGGATGACAAAAGGACTCCCACTTTAATCCACATCTTCAAGCATCCTCTTTGTCCATCTTTTCTTCAAATCTTGATCTTGAGCATCCTTACAAAATATGTATCCTAATGCAAATTTTCCTAATAAAGGAAAAACTCCTAATCTATTTATTACAAACCAAATGAATAAATAAATTACAAAACAAAATTTGAAACATAAAACTAAATTATTACATTAACCAAATGAATGAATCATGACAACCAATCAATCAATGTAATATCTCGTATTTTTGTTAAATAAAAATAAACTTTGTTATGTTCTTGTAAAGACCTTTCTGTCATTAATGAAACTATGTGGGTCGTTTATGCCTGTTTCTTTGTTAATTTAAAAGTTAATAAATTAATTTTTTAAATACGATAGTTATGATAATAATTATAATAAAAATAATACTAGTAATTATAACTTTTGCTTCATATTATAAATCTTCACTTAAATGATAATAATAAAAATAAAATAAAATAATAACAATAATAAATAATAATAATAAATAATAACTTATAAAAGTTAAATAACTAATAAGTTAGAAAAATATTTAATACTTAAGGTTTAGTTAAGTCAGGGGGTCTTTAGGTTAATTTGGAAACTTTAAATAAAAGTTTATTACATAAAATAATAACATTTAAAACTATAGGGGCCATTTGTGTAATTTTGAAAACCCAACCCCAAACCCCCCTTTCTCCCCCGCAATTCCGGCCGGGAGCCGGCCAAATTCCGGCCGCGGCTCCGGCCAACCCACAAAACCGTCGACAACGGTCGTTTTGTGTTACCAAATTTCACCAAAACGCTCGTGAGTCAATTTCCAACAATAATAAACGAAATAATTAAGCTTTAAAGCGGGTTATTAACACCCACGAATTCGAAACCGACACCCGTCGAACATCACCACCCTTCTCACACTAAATCGTAGCAATGATGCAATTAAACATGTATAACCGTTCTTTTAATCATTTAGAAGCTAATGGTGTGCTTAATTTCACCTGAAATCATCTCTTTAATCGATTAAACACTCGTGAACATTCCGAATCTACAACGTTGTCAAACACCAACTTCTACACATTGTAAACACAAATTGACAAAGGGCTTTTGGTCCTAAACACGTTTCTAAGCTACTGGTGCAAGGAATTTGGTTATAATTCACTCAAACCCTGTGAATTAAAACGCCCCCGTCACCCTTAATTCGATCTTGAAACCACCGATTCCCATCGAATTAACAGGTAATAAACTATTTTGTTATTCGTTTTTACGTGGGGAACAAAAGCCCCATGTTTAATTTTTGTATCAACATCTTTTGATGTTTCGATTTTGGTTCTAAGAATCTAGGATTCTTGAGAGAATCGGGCTTTTCTTTAAAACTAGGTTTTTAAACTTTAAATTCCATCCTAAGACATGGCCAAGGCTCTTCGTTCACTGGCTAGATACTTGCATTTCGAGTTTGAGGTCCCGGGTTCGAACCCGGGCACCTCCATATAATTTTTAATGTTTTGTTTTCAACCTTAAATAATTATAAAATTCTTAAAAAATTATAAAAAATAGTTTATAAATCTTGTTTATTTTAAAACTTATAGAAATATTTTCTAAAAGTTTATTTCTTATTAAATCTTAACATTTTATTTTATTTTATTATTTTATATCATAACTAGTTTAATATTTTGTAAAATAAATTCTAAATATGGTTTAATTTATTAAATTGTGTTGTGTTCAATAATACGATTGGATAATCTTCTTGTTTTAGTTTAGTAATTATTATTTATTTCAAATAATAAATAATAAATCATTTGGTCTAAATGTTATTCTTTTAAAGGCAAATTATTTTTATCTACCTTTTATATTTAAATTGTTTTCTTTTAAAATAATTAAATGATTATTTGTTGGACCAAAAGAACCAATGAGCCAAGATCAGGAAAACCTCTAAGTCCCACATGCCACTACAACAACAAGGGAAGACTCTCATCAGCTATTGTGTTCTCTTGTCGGAAGGTCAGAGAGGAACTGAGGACTCTCATCAGCTATTGTGTTCTCTTGCCTGAATGTCAGGCTCGAGAGCATCTTAGTGCCAGCTCTCTGCTGAGATGATGGAGTCTGAAGAACAAATTCTGAAGATCAAAGAACTGAAGATCATCAGCTGAAGATATCAAAAGGCTGAAGATCTAAAGAACTGAAGATCTTCCGAAGCACAAAGTCTGAAGACAAAGACTGAAGACAACAACTGATGATATCTACTGAGATCATCAGTTGTTACATCTTCCGAAGCTGTTCTATCTTCCGAAGCAAAGTCTGAAGAAAAAGACTGAAGACAACAACTGATGATATCTACTGAAGTCATCAGTTGTTACATCTTCCGAAGCTGTTCTATCTTCCGAAGCAAAGTCTGAAGAAAAAGACTGAAGACAACAACTGATGATATCTACTGAAGTCATCAGTTGTTACATCTTCCGAAGTAACATCTTCCGAAGTTTCATCTTCCGAAGCCAAGTCTGAAGACCAAGTACTGAAGACAGAGTTTGTCTCAACAACTGAAGAAGTCCTCTTCAGTTGTTGTGGTGGTGTTTCCTTTTCCGAAGTTTATTTTGTGTCAGTAGTTGTACAACAGCTGAAGAGAATGTTCTTCAGCTGTTATAGTTTCAGTAGTTTACTTTTGTCAGTACTTAGGAACTTTTGTAAGAAGATGTCAGTTGTTGACATCTTCAGTAGTTTTATGTTTTGTCAGTTGTAATTTGAATATTCAGTGATGTCAGAAAAAGGACATCACGCCCATCCTTTTGCCGCCTATAAAAGGATGGGTAACCATACTGTTTTAATTGCCGAAACGTGCGAGCCAATAAAACATTTATTGTTTTGCAAAAACTCTTCTCTCTATGTTCATGCTTTAATTTGAAATATCTTTTATGTTCTTGCTTTAATTGCTAATTAATGAGCTAAATCCGCTGCAAACATAATCTAATTGATCAACACGAGAGGCTGAGATCCTGTCAAATGGTATCAGAGCCGGTTAATCATTGATCGATCTTACCATTGATCATTTTAAACTGCTCTTTTGATCTCTCAGTTTGATCGAATTAGCAATTTGCAAGAGTTAGTCATAGAGAGTGAGTTTCTGCTGTTTCCGGCCAAAATCTTGAGATCTTTTGGTGGTTTTGAGTTACGATTGTCGTGTTTAAACTTGTTCTTGACCAAACCCTGAGATGACAACACCAACCAATGATCCTCACAATACTGGTTCCGCAACCAAGCCTCCGATGCTGGTTAGGAACGAGTATAACATATGGCAAAGACGTATGCTGCACCACTTGGCTGTCAACAGTGCTGGTTGTTGGAAGTCAGTGGTGCATGGGCCATACAAGCCTATGGTGAACGTCCCGGAATCTAATGAACAGGTTGCGAAGAAACCTGAACAGTATTCGGACGAAGATCTAAAGCTGTTTGAAATTGATGCTAGAGCCCATGGAATTTTAGCCATGGCCATTCCAAACGAGATATATTCAGGGCTCTTGCATCATGAGTCTGCTCATGACCTATGGGTTGCTCTAAAGGAACAATTTGGAGGAACTGATTCGGTCTTAGCAAACAATAGGGAAATCCTTGCCCAACAATATGAGACTTTCTCATATAGAAAGGGTGAGACTCTGACCCAGCAGTTTGAGCGGTTCTCTTGTTTAATCTCTGAGCTGAAGATGGTTAAACAAGAGTACTCCAAAAGCCAGATGAACAACAGGTTCCTCAGGTCATTGCCTAGAGATGGGACACATATACCATTGTCCTACGCTCTAGTGCTGACCTTGACACTCTATCTCTCACCCAACTTCATGGGAAACTACTCACTTTTGAGAGAGAGGTAGAGCAAAAGAGGAAGTTGTCATCCTCTGGCAAACTTGCTGATGACTTTGTCCAAGGTAATACTGCCTTGATAAGTCATGAGTCAGAATATGCTTCATCAGAAAGTTCTTATGATGAGCATATTGATTTCTCTACAAACTCAGAACAAGCTTTTGTTGGTGTCGGTAGTTCAGGAGGAGGTGGTGACAACTTGTGTTTTCTGATGGAGGATTTGAAGGGCATTCCAGATGATGATCTGGAAGAGATGGATATTTTGAACCAAATGGCAATGATAAATATCCGATCTCAGAAGTTCTACAAAAGAACTGGTAGGAAATTCCCAGGACTCTCTGGCAAAACCAAAGTTGGTTTTGACAAGAGCAAGTTGAGGTGTCACAAGTGCCAAAGGCTTGGACACTTTGCAAGAGAGTGTAGATCATCTGGATCTAACTCATCTGCACCCTTTGTGACTTTTCCCAGCAATAGCTCACAGCACAAAGGGCAACCTTCCTACAGTTCTCCCCATCCATCTCAAGCACAAGCACCACCTGCTTATTTTGTGCCACAGGGTCATATGCCTTATTCTTACCCCTGTTACTACATGCCTCAGCCTGGTCAACCTCAAGCACCCCCGGCTCAACCACCTCATGCTCTTCCAGAGCCTCATTCTTCCCAATCTCATCACCACACACAACCTCAACAACAAAGCTTTTTCACCCCAACTGCTGTTGACTGGAGTAGTCTACCAGAAGAGCTATCTGGTCAGGAACCACTACTCCAAGGTGCTGGTCAACATGGTGGTGATCAACCTTTTGGAAATCTTGCTCTGATGGCCCTTGATTCTGCTGAAGGGTCATCATCCAATGCCTCATCTCAGGTATCCACTGAGGCAAAAGCCAAGCTTTGTTCAGAGTCATGCATAGCAGCATTTGCTTCTATTAGAGAAGCAAATGTAGCTTTAATAGATAAAAATCTTGAGCTTGAGCACACTATTTCCAAAAGAAAAGCTGATTTTGAGGTTGTTCTAAAAGATAAAAATGATGAGATTTACAAGCTTAACTGCCAAATCAAAGATGCTAAAGCTAGGGAAGATGTACTTCTTGAGAAGTACAAAGATCTCAAGGAAACTCTTGCAACCACCCAAGTTGAGTGTGATCGATGGGTGCAATCTTGCAAGGGTTTTGAAATGCTTCTTAGCAAGCAAACAACTTCCAATGTGAAGTTTGGCATTGGTTATAATCACACTGCTCCTCCCACAGATTTCATTTCAAGAGCAGAAGTTGAATCTGATGGGGAGAGCAATAACCAATCCTTCTCATCATGTGACTTACTATCCTCTGAATCAGCATCATCAGAGATAGACTATCACATGACCAAAAGGCTGATCAACTCAGAAGTTGTCACTAGAAGTACTGAAGGTACTGGAGAGCAAGTGACAACATCTGAAGTTCAAACCTCAAATACTGTTAGCACTAAAGAGAAGAAAACTAACAGTAGGAAAGGTTTGAAGACAGCTAAAGAGGATACCAGGAAAGCAGGCACTAGGAAGAAAACTTCTAGTACTGATGACAAACAGCTGAAGAACAAGTCTTCAGCAGTTAAATCCTCTTCAGGTGAAGATCAGCATAAGATGAAGAAAAAGCCATGTGAGATATGTGGCTTGTTCAATCATCTTACTGATGATTGCTGGTACAAAAGGGGTTCCAAACTCAAACAGAAGGAGTAAATTACTGAGAGCATCAATAAAATGAAGGATGAGTTTGAAACCAAGTTTGTACTGGCAACATCCAAGCCTGAAATCCCTAGGGCCAAAGTTAAATCCAAGAAGGTAGGGATTACTCAGGCAACAGCTGAGGTTGCTCAGAAAAAGATGGTACAACATAGGAACTCATCATCAGTAAACTCCAATGTGTCTGAAGAGCTGAAGGCTTTATCACAAAACCAGACACAGTTGGTGATGATGGTTCAGCAACTAGTGGGAAGAGTCAACCACTTAGATGCTCCTATGTTGAAACCACAGAAAAGGAAGTCCAAGCCAAAAGCTTCCTCTTCTGTACCATCTTCTTCACCTCAAGCTGTCACACATAACACACCTGTTAGTGCTACATCTGTAGCTGAGATCAGACCCAAGGCCAAGCAGGTTTGGGTCTCCAAGACTAACTAACACATGGTTGTGTTTGCAGTGTTCTTCAACATGCCAAAGAAGCATCTGGTATGTAGACAGTGGAGGATCCATGCACATGACGGGAAGCAGCTCCCTTCTTAATGACTACTCTCAAGGAAAGAAGGGATTTGTTTCTTTTGGCAATGATGCAAAGGGTTACATCGTCGGAAAAGGCTTTGTTTCCAACGGGGAAATAAAGTTTGATGATGTTAACCATGTGGAGAATCTCAAGTACAACCTCTTGAGTGTCAGTCAAATGTGTGACAAAGGCCATGTTGCCCTTTTCACAAGCCAGAACTGTAGGATTCTGTCATCCAAAGTTCTGAGTTTGATTGACAAGGCATTGGATGAACACACTCTCCTGAAGGCCAACAGGACAGGAAGAGTGTATGCCTTAGATCTTTCCAAAAAGATGGATCTAAAAGGCCATCCTTGCCTATTCTCCAAGGCATCTCCTCAAGAGTCTACACTTTGGCATAGAAGGCTGGGTCATGTTAATTTCAAGAACATGAATCAGCTTATAAGCCATGGTTTAGTAAGAGGATTGCCTCTGAAGGAGTTCAAGTGTGAAGATGACTGCACTGCTTGCTTGAAAGGAAAACAACACAAAGTTTCATTCCCTTCAATAGAAGAACCTAAGTCCACTGCCTGCTTACAACTTCTGCACATGGATCTCTTTGGTCCTGTCAGAGTAATGAGCATGGCAAAGAAGAAATACTGCCTGGTAATTGTGGATGATTACTCCAGGTTTGTATGGACTTTCTTCTTGCACTCCAAGGATGAAGCAGCAAAGACAATAATGAACTTTGTGTTACAAGTAGAAAAGCAGTAATCCCTACAGGTCAAGTGTGTGAGGAGTGACAATGGAACAGAATTTAGAAACCACACACTTGATGACTTCTACCTGTCCAAGGGAATTAGAAGGCAGTTTAGCATTCCAAGAACTCCTGAACAGAATGGAGTGGTGGAGAGAAAGAACAGGACCCTCATTGAAGCAGCAAGGTCAATGTTGGCTGACTCAGGGCTGCCACTGACCTTTTGGGCTGAAGCTGTCAATACAGCTTGCTATGTACAGAATAGAGCCTTAGTAAATAAGAGGTTGATGAAGACTCCCTATGAAGTTCTTCATCATTTGGCCCCTCTTATTTCATTCTTTAGAGCCTTTGGGTGTCCTTGTTTCATTCTCAACACTAGCAACCCACTCCATAAGTTTGCTAGTAAGGTGGATGCAGGGTACTTTGTTGGTTATTCATCAACTTGCAAAGCATACAGAGTCTTCAACTGTAGAACCAAAGGGGTTGAAGAAACTTTGCATGTTAAGTTCAATGAATCTCCAAAGGACAAGATTCCACAAAACCCTGTGGAGCTGTTTGATCTGGACATACTGCAATATGTTCCTTATCAACCTCCATCTGTTGAGCCTGTCAACAGATCTCCACCTGGTGGTACTGAAGATGATGAAGTCAGTACTCACCTCTTCAAGTTCAGTGACAACCTGCCTAATTCCACTGAACCTGATGCTCCTGTAGCCTCAGCAGCTCCATCCACTACAAATGCTGATGAGATTTCTGCTTGCTCTACTTCATTTGAGCTGCCATCCTCTACATGGTTTCAGGAATCTCCATCACCATCTATTGCTACTGATGGGTCTACAAACACTTGCACAGATATCATAGTTTATCAAGAGCTCAAGAATCACCCCACTTCACAAATCATTGGTGATATTCATGCTGGAGTTTCAACCAGGAATCGATTGTCCAATTTCTGCTTCTATGCTCTCTTCATCAGTCAGCAAGAACCAAAGTACTATCATATTGCTTTAAGAGACAATGGATGGGTGGAAGCTATGCAGCTTGAGCTACTTCAATTTAAGAAACAGAAAGTGTGGGAGCTTGTTCCATTACCCAAAGGTAAGTGTGCTATAGGCACCAAGTGGGTATTCAGGAACAAAACAGATGAGAAGGGCCAAATTGTCAAGAACAAGGCCAGACTGGTTGTTCAAGGGTTTGCACAGGAGGAAGGAATCGATTATGATGAGACCTTTGCACCTGTGGCCAGACTAGAAGCAATTAGACTGTTCTTAGCTTATGCTGCCTTTCACAGTCTCAAGGTTTATCAAATGGATGTCAAAAGTGCCTTCCTATATGGAAAAATCAAAGAAGAGGTTTATGTGTGTCAACCACCAGGCTTTGAGGACAATAAACATCCTGATTGGGTGTACAAGCTTGATAAGGCTCTTTATGGGCTGAAGCAAGCACCTAGAGCCTGGTATGAGACACTCTCAACCTTTCTTCTAGAGAATAAGTTCACTAGAGGCACCATTGATAAAACCTTATTCATCAAGACTGTGGGACAACATAAGCTCCTTGTTCAGATTTATGTTGATGATATCATCTTTGCATCCTCTGATCCAAAGTTGTGTGATGAATTTACAAAGCTTATGAAGCTAAGATTTGAAATGAGTGCTATGGGAGAATTACAGTACTTTCTGGGCTTGCAAATCAAACAACTGGATGATGGAATCTTCATCCATCAGTCCAAGTATACCAAAGAGTTGCTGAATAAGTTTGATTTACAATCCTGTAAGCCCTGTTCTACTCCCATGAGCAGCATCACACAACTAGATGTTGATCAGAAAGGTAAAGCGGTTGATGAAACCCTTTAAAGATGTATGATTGGGTCCTTGATGTACCTTACAGCTTCTAGACCAGACATCATGTTTTCAACATGTGCTTGTGCTAGATTTCAGGCTGCACCTAAAGAATCCCATTTGATTGCAGTCAAAAGGATCTTTAGATATCTGCAAGGTACCCAATCACTAGGACTTTGGTATTCAGCTGGGCATTCATGCAAATTAGTTGCTTTCTCTGATAGTGACTATGCAGGATGCAAAGTCACCAGAAAATCCACTTCTGGTGGTTGCCAATTCCTAGGCAATTGTTTAGTTTCTTGGCAGAGTAAGAAACAAACATCAATTGCTACATCCACTGCTGAAGCTGAGTATATTGCTGCTGCAAGTTGTACCTCTCAAATACTCTGGCTTCAGAACCAACTTCTGGATTATGGCATTACTGAGACTAAGACTTCATTATTAATGGATAGTGCTTCAGCTCTTTGTATTGTTAAGAATCCAGTCCAGCACTCTAGGACCAAGCATATTGAGATCAGACATCATTTTATCAGGGATTGCTATGAGAAAGGTCTGATTGATCCTAAGTTTGTGCCTAGTGCTGATGAGCTTGCAGACATTTTTACTAAGCCTTTAGATAGTGCCACATTCCAAAATTTGGTACTAAGGCTTGGTATGCTGCAGCTTGAATGATTTGACCTATGCTGGTACTCTTAGTTCACAACTACTGAAGAGCAAAGGTCAAATACAAGTACTGATGAGTAATTTAGTCTTCAGCTCTTTCACAACTACTGAAGACTAAAATAACTCAAAGTACTGATGTACTTAATTTATTGTACACAACTGATGTAGTGAGGTGGATTACAACTACTGATGTATGATTTTCAATAAATAAGTACTGAAGAACGAATTTTGTTCACAAGTACTGATGTGTAATCTTACACAAGTACTGCAAAATTTGTTCACCAGCTCGGAAGACTATTTCATCAGCACTTGTGAACATCTGATCACAAGAGCTGAAGGCAAATATTCTCCAGAGCTGAAGGGTCAATGAAACATTTGAAAGTCAGCCAAAAGGAGCTGATGAGTAAATGTGGAGGCCAGTATGAAACAACTGATTTGATGGAAACAGCTGATGAGAAATTTCACATCAGCTGATACCAACAGCTGCTGTTTCATATCCAAACAACTGAAGGACAAAGCCATGTCTTCAGTAATTTCACAACTACTGATGACTAACACCAAGTCCTCAGCTGTTTACACCTGAAGCAATACCATGTCTTCAGTAGTTCACAACTACTGATCTCAGTAGTTCACAACTACTGACGGCTAACATCAAGTCTTCAGTTGTTACAACGTCTGAAGAAGACTACTAGGTTATCAGTAGTTCATAACTACTGAAGATAGTAATTCTTCCGACGTTTACAACTTCCGAAGGACAAAACCAAGGTCTCAGTAGTTTCAACTACTGAAGACTAATACCAAGTCCTCGGAAGTTACAAACACTGAAGGTTAAAACCACGTCATCAGGTGTTATAACAACTGATGACTAACACCAAAACCTTCAGTACTTTTCTTTCAACCTTTAGCCTACCCTATAAATATCTTACTTTCAGAGCATTTACTTCACTTGCCCTAATCTTACCAAACCCTCTGAAATTCCCACACACACCATTAATGGCGTCCTTGCACATAAAGCCTAGACACAACTGTGTCGCACATCTCACCAAATCGCCATTATGGCCCAAGTTTCACAATGCCGTCGATCTCATGCACGACTCCCCATACAAAACGGCATTTCTCATCAACCCCACCATATACACCGACTCCTTGACGGAGTTTTGGACAAATGTGACCGTCCACACTGGAGAGCATGATGGCGAGGTCTCTCTCCGGTCCTCCGTCAACGGCCATACCGTGGTTATCAATCCAGCTACTATACGCCAAACCCTAAAGCTAGAAGATGCCACCTACCCAACCTCCTACCCCAAAGGTACCCTGGATCTATCATTCACATCCAACGACTACCAGGGTAACCTATCAGCCTCTACCTTGTTGAAGAAACATTTCCCTGACCCTCAACGATTGATCTTCCACATGGTAAATGTTTGTCTGGCTCCCAAAACCTCCTCATGGGACCAGATGTCAACAAGGTGGCAACAGGTATTGTATTCTATCCTTGAAAAACAACCACTAAATTTTACTGATATTTTATTTTTGGAACTCAAGGACATGGCCACAAAACCATTTTCTAACCGTTGGAACTTATATCCACGGTTCATAATGGCCATGATCGAATACCAGCTTCAGGCTGAGGGACTAGTTGGCACTGGGGTCCCTGCCATGGCTGTTCAAGCCGAGGTATACTCCAGGCACAACACCGACCAAACACTCAAACAGGCTGGCCGGCTGCGAAAACCCACGCAGCTGGAACCCACAGCCTCCACCTCAAAATCCAAAGTCCCCACCAAGCCAAAAGCCAAAAAGAAGGTCACAAAGGCTACTCAGGGAGATGAGTCCCCTGAGGATGCCCCTGCAACACAAAGGCAGGATGTGCCGGCTGGTTCGATTCTCCCAGCAGGTACCACGACTCCACCCACCGCAACCGCACAAGCTTCCTCTCAACAGGAGCCTGATGTAGCCAATATAGGGGCAACCATATTACTGGGGTCTATCTCACTTGAGAAGACTGCCATTGAAGAGCACAGTCCTCCCCATGTGCATACTGCTTCTAGCCCACATACTGAGGAGACTGCCCCACTAAGCCCAACACTGGTAATAGCCAGAGTGCTGACTGATCTGAGCACTCCACCCTCTCCCCAGAAACCTATTACCACTGGGGAGACTCCAACCGAAGAGGGGGTGGGCACAAGTGCTGATCAGAGCCCACAGCACAGAGAACCAGTTCACTCTCCCGGTGTGGCTAGGGAGAGAGAACAATCTGGTGAGGCTGCCACTTCCCCTGCATCAACATCTGAGCAGGGTGAAGCTGGTAACATCTCTAAGACCTCACCAGAGGCAATGGCCGATGATGGATCCAATCCGAAGGCTAGAAGTCCCCAGTACCATGAACAAGGGGCACATGTCATTACTGAGCCACACTCAGGACATGTACATCCTGACACTGTCAGGAGGTCAGGTGATTCAGCTCATGCTGATGATGACCTGAGCTTCTTCTATGATGTAGTCGCTCAAAACACTATTCTAGAGGATGAGATAAGCAGACTCAAAGAGCTGCTTGCTCAGATGACTCAGGATAGAAGTCCATCTGCCACCACTACCCAACAGATGGCACTTCACCCGAAGGTCTCACAAACACTGAGCCAACCCCACAAACTCGGCCACCAGCCCCTGCTTCTGGCACTAGCTCTCAGGGTCAGAACCCCCCTGAGCAGCTGGATGCTATCTTCCAGAAATCCCTACCTCTCATCACACCCATACTTCAAAATATAGTAATTCAGACCCTTGATGAGAGGCTTCCCACATACATACAACCCTTGGTGGAGGTTGCCGTTTCTAAGGCGCTTGCTGATAGTCAAACCCCAACCAATGCACCCAAAAAGGGGGAGACATCAGTGCAAGCCAAGAGGAAGAGGGGTGAGGAAGAGGGAGAGGCAGAGAAAGAGGTGGTGGTTGAGAGGGAGTTGGTTGTGGAGACTGGGAAGGTGAGGGAGAAGGGGAAGAGGAAAGAGAGGGAGGTAGAGCCAATAAAAGTGACTGACATCCAAAAGGATTTCAGTGTCACTGATAAGAATAAGGGAAGGGAAAGAAGGTGGCTGATCCTGATCTAGCAGCCCTTGTCAAGGAGGCTGATGCTGAACATACCCGTTCAATGAACAAAGTCATTGAACAGCTGTTCAGGCAAGGCTTTGACAAGGACACTGCCTTGCTAGATCAAGAGATCAGGAATATGGAGAAGAGGGAGATTGAGTACCGATGGACTACTCTTAGCCAAGAGGAAAGACAAAAACTTGAGGCTATGAGTAGGTTCACTTCGAAGTACCTGGGCAGACCAGTCCTTGATGTTAAGGCATGGACCAGGGACAGACTCTTGGCAATAACCACCAAGATCTGTTCAGCTGGTGATTTTACCAAGGGACTGGTCGCTGAGGCCCTATCTGAAGCCGGTGTTGGGAACAGGACACTGCTAGTAAAGCTAACCAAACCAGCCCTTATCTCCAGGCTGCTAGCGGTGCCTGCCAACATTCCCACACCAACCACCAAACCACAACCCACAAAACCAACCCCTTCACCACCAAAACCCACAGCCAATGATCCACCCTTGATGAAGAAGAGAAGGGTGTTGAGGCTGCAAGAAGAAGAGGAGGATGAGGAGGATAGCTTGCCTATTTCAGCAGTTATACCTTTACCCAAAGCCAAATCACAAACCATCACTCCCACCTCACAGCAGGACACTGTGAGGGCTAAGTTAGAAGAGGAGGAGCAGCAAAAGCGACATGATGAGGAAATGCTGAAAAGCATTGACAAATGTTATGCTGCTTCGACCTCTATAATAAATATGCAGAAAGAAGCTCTGAGATTATTCACCTTGAAACAAACCTATCAATATGAAAGGGATAAGGTGAGAACTTGGCCTGACCCAAGGGTGTCTCACAGGATAGTCAAAAAGGACATGCCTGTGAGATACAAAAGCCAACTAAGGAGAATCGTAGATGAAGTGATCTCTGTGGCTTTTGTAATAACACCCTGGGAAATAGTAGAGGAATTCGAGAAAGCTTATAGAGCCGGCCAATCACCCTTTTCAATGCTAGATAATAGGGTGGTTAGGAAGGGTCTGGTCTATAAGAAGCTTGAGAATTTCCAGAGAAATGAGCTCAACCTGTTGTTGGAGGGTAAACATCCTGATGAGTTTGCATATAGGCAAATCACAACAATTGAGCTCAAAAATGGAAGACAGGTCAAGTTCATCTCAGAGCTGTACGGTCGGGAGGGATTGTTTGAAGGTGAGCCTGAAGACATGTCCAAAGAAGAACAAATGATCTTTCTTCAGGCCTACACCCGAGAATCCTACCGGCTTGTACATGGGAGGTAGATCTCATGGATGGGGGAAAAGCTCTGTGTCCAATTCCCCAAGACAGAGCTCCCATCCATACTTAGCCAAACAAACACTTGAGACTACCTCTCCGGCCAGTGCTTATCTGGGTCAACTCCTAATCTGATCTAGGAGGAAATAGACCAATCTTTATGCCACCAATAAGTGGGACATCCAATAATTAGAGGTTTTGGCTGCATTGGTTCAGGGGGAGTTTGTTGGACCAAAAGAACCAATGAGCCAAGATCAGGAAAACCTCTAAGTCCCACATGCCACTACAACAACAAGGGAAGACTCTCATCAGCTATTGTGTTCTCTTGCCGGAAGGTCAGAGAGGAACTGAGGACTCTCATCAGCTATTGTGTTCTCTTGCCTGAATGTTAGGCTCGAGAGCATCTTAGTGCCAGCTCTCTGCTGAGATGATGGAGTCTGAAGAACAAATTCTGAAGATCAAAGAACTGAAGATCATCAGCTGAAGATATCAAAAGGCTGAAGATCTAAAGAACTGAAGATCTTCCGAAGCACAAAGTCTGAAGACAAAGACTGAAGACAACAACTGATGATATCTACTGAGATCATCAGTTGTTACATCTTCCGAAGCTGTTCTATCTTCCGAAGCAAAGTCTGAAGAAAAAGACTGAAGACAACAACTGATGATATCTACTGAAGTCATCAGTTGTTACATCTTCCGAAGCTGTTCTATCTTCCGAAGCAAAGTCTGAAGAAAAAGACTGAAGACAACAACTGATGATATCTACTGAAGTCATCAGTTGTTACATCTTCCGAAGTAACATCTTCCGAAGTTTCATCTTCCGAAGCCAAGTCTGAAGACCAAGTACTGAAGACAGAGTTTGTCTCAACAACTGAAGAAGTCCTCTTCAGTTGTTGTGGTGGTTTTTCCTTTTCCGAAGTTTATTTTGTGTCAGTAGTTGTACAACAGCTGAAGAGAATGTTCTTCAGCTGTTATAGTTTCAGTAGTTTACTTTTGTCAGTACTTAGGAACTTTTGTAAGAAGATGTCAGTTGTTGACATCTTCAGTAGTTTTATGTTTTGTCAGTTGTAATTTGAATATTCAGTGATGTCAGAAAAATGACATCACGCCCATCCTTTTGCCGCCTATAAAAGGATGGGTAACCATACTGTTTTAATTGCCAAAACGTGCGAGCCAATAAAACATTTATTGTTTTGCAGAAACTCTTCTCTCTATGTTCATGCTTTAATTTGAAATATCTTTTATGTTCTTGCTTTAATTGCTAATTAATGAGCTAAATCCGCTGCAAACATAATCTAATTGATCAACACGAGAGGCTGAGATCCTGTCATTATTGGACTTGAAACAACAAACCTTTATAATATTAATGGGTATTATATTAATTAAAGTTTTATAATTTCACAAATTATTATTCTTCTTATAAAAATACTAACAGAAGGTTGAGATTAATAATTTGCTATTAAACAAAACATCATTCCAATTAATGTTAAATAATTATAGAACATTATTTATATTGAATCTTATAAATGTTTATACTTAGGGGCATTTCTAAAAATATTTACATATATAATTCCTCAAGAGAATTAAAAATGTAAATAATTACTTTATAAACTTATTACTTATTAACCTTAAAACTAATGAAACCCTAATTCTTATTTGAACGTTAATCATATTATCAACTTTAACATTCATCTTGTAATACATATTTAGGTGCCGTAAAATGAATACTTTGGGATTATCTTTTGGGTCATCGTTTAATCTTTTATTATCATCTTGTAATGCATATATCAAGGTGAGTATTTCCATACCCCTTTTTCTTATTTTCACACTTTGGGGTGAAACATGTTAACTTATATCTTTGCACTTGTAAACTTATTTGAGACTTGTAAACTTTATGGCATTTCATCATGTAAAGTTGTCGTTAGTTGAACTTTTGTGGTTACCAGGTTATGGGGTTATATGTACAATCATTAACTATTGCTAGCCCAGCAACGTCATAGATCTATGGGCCAGACAAGCCTGCTTTGGTTGATCCAAGTACACTTAGCTGATCGTATAATCTTGTAAACGTTTGAGACTTGTAAAACTTTGTTGAGGATTGATTGTTGCATTGTTCATAACATCCCTAATCACTTTATACACTAACTTATGACTTGAATTGCCATCTTTTATATATTCTATGTATTGAAAACTATGGAATGCTCACCAACATTTTTATGTTGACCTTTTATTTTTAACATGTTTCAGGAATAACTCAAGTATGCGTCAACTCTTTGAAGCTTATCTCACTTAGGACTGGACTTAGAGAAATAAACAATGATCTTGTTACTTTTATCTTTGTATTCTTAATGTATCTTTGTTTGAGATTTACTTGTAATGTTATAAACGAATTTTACGATTAATATATTTGGAATTAATAATAGCGTTATGTGGCTGTGAACAATCGTAACTCTCACATCTTGACGTTTCCGCCGTCAAGGTTGGGGTGTGACAGATTGGTATCAGAGCCCATAACTATAGGGAATTAGGTTATTAGAAATGGTGACCTAGACTATAGTTGCATGAACCTCATAGAAAGATCCTTATACTTATGTGCTTACTTATTGCTTGCATGCTACATAATGCTATGCCTTTTTGTGCAACTTGAAGCCTTAGCATAGGATTGTCATATGTATGCTTAAAACTTAGTTACTTGTCTCCCTAAACTTAACTTTGACTCTTTGACTCTCCCCGACAAATGAACTTCCTAAACCTATTCTCAACGACATGTGGAATCTACACTTATCATCGTGGGATTAATTCCTTAGACTCTATGTCTAATCTATGAAAATCTCATCAAGGTTTTGATTCATAAACCAAAGAAATTTGCGTGACACATAGACACCTATATTCTGGATTTCCTGGCAAAAGGCCTTCGGGCTATGGCAAGCATATCGTATAAATCTCATTGCGATACCAGTTATGCTTACGTGGGGATTTCTGGGATGAGTGATAAACTGTGGTCAATATACACAAATTTCAAAGGCAAATGGGTCAATTTACCTTGACGTGTCAACGATTCCAAATGGTAATGCGTTACCAAACGGGACCATTCTCTTTGTCTCTTAAAAATCCTTGTTTCCTTGAACTGGTTTATCACCAAAGCTTTAACATCTCCTCATTCTTATCATACCTAATGTTTCTGTTAATATTGAACTCATCCTATATTTCAACCCTTACGTTTAATCACCGTTATACGTTGGGCGTTTCATGTATCTATTTCTATACCTTGACCAACGTGTGCATGACTAATATCTAATGATATTGGGAATCTAAACCGAATGGTCTTCAAAACTTTAAACCGTTACCTATGGTTCTCAAGTCTTCTTAAGGATGTGTCCCATAACTAAGAACATGCAATGCTATGGGTGTAATTCTTACATCTTGGGATACTTTGTCTAGGCAAAGTGTAACTAGTGATCTGATTCGACCATTGAATCCGGTTACTTGACTTGAAATACTTGAGATGAGTAACCACTTATAAGTAAACGTGTCTTCAATAAGGTTATGGTTGACCTCATAATTTGAGAAGTCCATGTATTTCTTTTCGATTGTGAATCGAATGTTCACATCTCATTGTGGTGTTGAATAATTCTTGTCATTGATTTCATCTTCCAGATTTAAACCATCCAAGACTTGAACACCACAACAAATTCTGTTATCTCGAACTTTGATCTTAAGCTTGTAATCATGATTTTCATTTTTGTTACATTGTTGTAACTTGAAATTCTTGAATTTCTAAATTGACATTCTTTTCTTTTCGCTGTTTTGTCAAACTTCGTACCGCTTGCACCGTGGGAAATGCAAGAGTTTGCAAGTCAACCTATGACTAAGAACACTCGTATCTCCTAAATGATTCCATCTCATCAAAACAGGGGTGATTCCCTTACTTTTATGATTCTCTATTCGTTTCGATAAATGGTTTCCAATTGCGTGTTTTAT
Organism: Flaveria linearis; assembly: GCA_024085815.1. NCBI lineage: Eukaryota > Viridiplantae > Streptophyta > Magnoliopsida > Asterales > Asteraceae > Flaveria > Flaveria linearis. The sequence goes on from CM044008.1 coordinate 53,978,803, forward strand.
GAAATTTCATCCTCTGGATTAGGGTGATTTCCTTATCTTGAGGATTGACTTCAATTATTCTCATTGGAACTTGCATTTCATATACGACATGATCTCACCAAAATAGGATTGTAACCCGTACTTTGGTGACAAATGTCAAACCTCGATTGTTTTCTTGTGATAACGAAACTCAATCATCAAGATAGGCGTGAATTCCATACCTTGATGATAATTTCATCTTCATGAATTGTATTTTCTCAAATGAAACGACCTCATCAAAGTAGGAGTGAATTCTGGATTTTGATGAAGAAGTTCATCTTGTTATATTTTGTTTTTGTAAAACTCCACCGTTAAGATAGGAGTGATTTCCCTTACATTAATGGTGAGTTACCTCATCTTATTTCTGTGAATCTTGAACAATGAGTTGGGATCGAGCTTTTTGATTGGTAAGTTAGAGGTCATACCTTGGGAATACACCATCAAGTTAGGAGTGAAAACCACACCTTAATGACTATTCTCATTTCTTGATCTTCAACTTACCAAGGTTGTAATCAAGGGCGAGAAGCAAGTAGTAACTTGAAGGGTGAAACAATGAATGTGTTTCGACCTATCAAGCCAAAGCATGATCTCTGAACTTGAAAGGAGACCCGATCGCTCTAGGTTGATTTTGATTCCAAGCTTGGAGCATTTAAATTCTTAAAACGATTTAGCTATATAGAACCATTTATTCCTTATTCATCGACTTTCATTTTGAGTTATCATCAAAACCTGATTGCGTGATGGTAGTCTTCCTAAACAATCTTTTGTCAAATAAAGATATTATCAACTTGTGATTATGTCTTTTAGTCATACGAATGTTCTCGACTATACTTATGGGTTTGATGAATTACGTATGCAATCTACCTTTGGAAATTTGTTATCTTGCAAAACATGTTTACAAATACCTATCTTATTGTTTGCGTCATTTCTTGAATCGCTTTTGAATTTTTTTTTTCCGTGAAGATCATTGAAATTCTAATTTGGTTTTGAACAACAAGACTTGTTATTATCCTCATTGCGATGTGGATATAAAGACTCATGAAATTTTGTAACTTGTAGTCATGGGTTTGGCATAAAATAGAGAACATAACTTGGTGTGTGTCCAAGTGTCTTACTTTCATGTATGACAAAGCCTAACCTTTGTGTTCCTGTGAATCTCCTGTTTAACTTTTCATCACTAAGTGCCTCTTATCTTAGATGTCATGATGACAATTGGTGCTTTATAGACCGATTGGCTAATTTCAGATTGACACATGTGGGATAACGGGTCAAGAAATTGACTTGTACCTATCCCAAATAATCGTTTACCGTAGTATGTTGTTAAACATTGATCGTTAATTTTGGATGATCGATTCATTTTCAGCTTTTAATAATGTTCCTAATCATTGTCGTGAACTCATTCCGAAAATCTTCGCATATCGTATTATTCTTAGAACCGATGGTTGGTCAAAGGAGAAACACATATTCACAAGATATGTGTTAAGATCACTTCATATAGTGACGTTTGGGATTCTTAAATCCCGACAGTTAACCTTTTTATCATTGTTGGTCTTTTATTGATTTCTAGACATCATTTTACTACGAACTTATATTCTAGAAGTTGTGGCTTATAAGTCTAACATACCACGGTAACTCGTCATGTTTTTCCAGCGTTACATCTCAAAATGTCTCGTATTTCACTGGAAGAGTTCAAGTTGGCATATATTATGTCAAGAATCTTGTAAGGTTCCATAAAGTGAAACATATCATCTGTAATCAAACGTCTATCACTGTCCGTTGTACACTTACCCTTCATTATAATTCTTTTGTTCATTTAAGTTTATTCTTAATTTCGGGACGAAATTCTTTAAAGTTGGGGAGACTGTAACATCTCGTATTTTCGTTAAATAAAAATAAACTTTGTTATGTTCTTGTAAAGACCTTTCTGTCATTAATGAAACTATGTGGGTCGTTTATGCTTGTTTCTTTGTTAATTTAAAAGTTAATAAATTAATTTATTAAATACGATAGTTATGATAATAATTATAACAAAAATAATACTAGTAATTATAACTTTTGCTTAGTATTATAAATCTTCACTTAAATGATAATAATAAAAATAAAATAAAATAATAACAACAATAATAAAATAATAATAATAAATAACAACTTATAAAATTTAAATAACTAATAAGTTAGAAAAATATTTAAAACTTAAGGTTTAGTTAAGTTCAGGGGGTATTTATGTTAATTTGGAAACTTTAAATAAAAGTTTATTACATAAAATAATAACATTTAAAACTATAGGGGCCATTTGTGTAATTTTGAAAACCCAACCCCAAACCCCCTTTCTCCCCCGCAATTCCGGCCGGGAGCCGGCCAAACTCCGGCCGCGGCTCCGGCCAACCCACAAACCGTCGACAACGGTCGTTTTGTGTTACCATATTTCACCAAAACGCTCGTGAGTCAATTTCCAACAATAATAAACGAAATAATTAAGCTTTAAAGCGGGTTATTAACACCCACGAATTCGAAACCGACACCCGTCGAGCATCACCACCCTTCTCACACTAAATCGTAGTAATGATGGAATTAAACATGTATAACCGTTCTTTTAATCATTTAGAAGCTAATGGTGTGCTTAATTTCACCTGAAATCATTTCTTTAATCGATTAAACACTCGTGAACATTCCGAATCTACAACATTGTCGAACACCAACTTCTACACATTGTAAACACAAATTGACAAAGGGCTAATGGTCCTAAACACGTTTCTAAGCTACTGGTGCAAGGAATTTGGTTATAATTCACTGAAACCCTGTGAATCAAAACGCCCCCGTCACCCCTTATTCGATCTTGAAACCACCGATTCCCATCGAATTAACAGGTAATAAACTATTTTGATATTCGTTTTTACGTGGGGAACAAAAGCCCCATGTTTAATTTTGTATCAACATCTTTTGATGTTTCGATTTTGGTTCTAAGAATCTAGGGTTCTTGAGAAAATTGGGCTTTTCTTTAAAACTAGGTTTTTAAACTTTAAATTCCATCTTAAGACACGGCCATGGCCCTTGGTTCACTGGTTAGATACTTGCATTTGAGTTTGAGGTCCCGGGTTCGAACACGGGCACCTCCATATAATTTTTAATGTTTTGTTTTCAACCTTAAAATAATTATAAAATTCTTTAAAAATTATAAAAAATAGTTTATAAATCTTGTTTATTTTAAAACTTATACAAATATTTTCTGAATGTTTATTTCTTATTAAATCTTAACATTTTATTTTATTTTATTATTTTATATCATAACTAGTTTAATATTTTGTAAAATAAATTCTAAATATGGTTTAATTTATTAAATTATGTTGTGTTCAATAATACGATTGGATAATCTTCTTGTTTTAGTTTAGTAATTATTATTTATTTCAAATAATAAATAATAAATCATTCGGTCTAAATGTTATTCTTTTAAAGGCAAATTATTTTTATCTATCTTTTATATTTAAATTATTTTCTTTTAAAATAATTAAATAATTATTGGACTTGAAACAACAAACCATTATAATATTAATGGGCATTATATTAATTAAAGTTTTATAATTTCACAAATTATTATTCTTCTTATAAAAATACTAACTAAAGGTTGAGATTAATAATTTGCTATTAAACAAAACGTCATTCTAATTAATGTTAAATAATTATAGAACTTTATTTATATTGAATCTTATAAATGTTTACCACTTTGGGGCATTTCTAAAAATATTTACATATATAATTCCTCAAGAGAATATAAATAATTACTTTATAAACTTATTACTTATTAACCTTAAAACTAATGAAACCTTAATTCTTATTTGAACGTTAATCATATTATCAACTTTAGCATTCATCTTGCAATGCATATTTAGGTGCCGTAAAATGAATACTTTGGGATTATCTTTTGGATCATCGTTTAATCTTTTATTATCATCTTGTAATGCATATATCAAGGTGAGTATTTCCATACCCCTTTTTCTTATTTTCACACTTTGGGGTGAAACATGTTAACTTATATCTTTGCACTTGTAAACTTATTTGAGACTTGTAAACTTTATGGCATTTCATCATGTAAAGTTGTGTTTAGTTGAACTTTTATGGTTACCATGTTATGGCGTTATATGTACAATCATTAACTATTGTTAGCCCAGCGACGTCATAGATCTATGGGCAAGACAAGCCTGCTTTGGTTGATCCAAGTACACTTAGCTGATCGTATATTCTTGTAAACGTTTAAGACTTATAAAACTTTGTTGAGGTTTCATTGTTGCATTGTTCATAACATCCCTAATCACTTTATTCACTAATTTATGACTTGAATTACCATCTTTTATATATTCTATGTATTGAAAACTATGGAATGCTCACCAACATTTTTACGTTGACCTTTTATTTTTAATATGTTTCAGGAATAACTCAAGTATGCGTTCTACTCTTTGAAGCTTATCTCACTTAGGACTGGACTTAGAGAAATAAACAATGATCTTGTTACATTTATCTTTGTATTCTTAATGTATCTTTGTTTGAGATTTTACTTGTAATTTTATAAACGAATTTTACGATTAATATATTTGGAATTAATAATAGCGTTATGTGGCTGTGAACAATCGTAACTCTCACATCTCGACGTTTCCGCCGTCAAGGTTGGGGTGTGACAGATTGGATGAAACATGCCTGAAATATGGCTATTTGCATCCCACATCGGTTGGGAAGGAGAACTAAAGTCTCTTTATAAGGGGCTGGATACCTTCCCCAATGTGACACGTTTTAAAACCGTAAGGCTGCGGCCAAAGCGGACAATATCACGTTGCGATTTCCCTGGGATGTAACAGTTGGTATCAGAGCCAGGGCCGGGCCGTTGTGCCAGCGAGGACGCTGGGCTCCCTTAGGGGGGGGGTGGATGAAACATTCCTGAAATATGGCTATTTGCATCCCACATCGGTTGGGAAGGAGAACTAAAGTCTCTTTATATGGGGCTGGATACCTTCCTCAATGTAACGCGTTTTAAAACCGTGAGGATGCGGCCAAAGTGGACAATATCACGTTGCGATTTCCGTGGGATGTTACAATCAATCCACAAGGTCTAGGCTTTTTTATGCATAACAAACAAAAAAAACTTTTTTTTATATTCACTGCTGCGACAGCAGCATTTATTTAAAAAAATTGGATTTTTCAATTTTTAACTAATTTAAAATCACAAGATTCAAACCATCTCAATGCATATAAGATTAACCAACTTGAATCAAGAGAAACCTAGCTAAATCTTGAGTTCTAGGTAATAACCCAAGAAAAACTCAAAATTTCGATCTAAAGAAGTAAGTGTCCATGCAACCGGCTCTAGATGCCATTGTAGGGGTTTTTGCAAGTCTATCAAAGTTGTTTAACCATTTTAAACATAAAACGCAGTGGACAATCATTTTAACATCTTGTTAGAAGTTTACATAAACCATTTTATGTAGATAAAAACCCTTTATTGATGGATCTATTTGCATGAACAAGTAACTTACAAAAGCAACCATAGAAAAGTAATAGAAACTACAATTCAAGACTTTTCTTGCGATGAGAAGGATGATGATCTTGAAGGCAAGACTACAAATAGCAATCCCCAAGTAGATGATACCCCAAGCTTCTTCAAACACCCACTTTGCTAGGTTGTGCAACACCACGTTCAAAAACCCCTCTTGCACACTAGATTTTCAGCCAAGAACACTATGATCAAAGCTGAAAATCAGCCCCCTTTTTCAGCTCTAAATCGATTTTAGAGAGAAGGTTAGAGAGGTTTCTTGCTCTTGTGTGTATGAGAGAGAAGTGCAAAATGGAAGAGTGTTCAAGTGGAGAGTCAATTGCATGCCCTTGGAACAAAACAATATGTTTCCCAAGGCCAAAAAGGGGCAGCCGATTTTTTGTCCCCTTTTCGGTTTCCCTCTCATTTTAAACTTTATAAAATATACACACTCTTGCATTTTAGTTTTTATAAAATTAAACTGTTTTAATTTTATAGCACTAACACACTATTATTTGTCATTGTTGAACTAATTTAAGTAATGAAACAAATAATCCCTCATGAACAAATTATCTATATAATCTTGTTTATTTACAAAAGCAATGATTTAGAAAAACCGGTTTCTAAATTGGTGCTAACATTTATTTGTGTGATCTTATCAACGAATAAATATTTATCGGTGTTTGTTTGGCTTGTTATTGGGTACGACCCGACTTGGATCATATCACATTAGCCACATCAATTTAATATGTATCTTGGGCAGATCAACCCCTTCAGTGTGGTGGTAGTAGGAGTGGTGGTAGTGGTGGTGTGAGTGGTGGTAGGAGTGATGGTAGGAGTGGTGGTAGGAATGGTGGTAGGAGTGGTGCTATTGGTGGCTGTGCTACTGTGGTACTGGAGGTGGTAATCAATACTATCCTTCGTCTCTTGCCCTTCTTGCTGTTGGGCTAGGCCATTCTTTTCAGCCTCGACCATTGGTAAGCTGGACTCCCATTGGGCTAGTTGGTTGGGGAGGTGTGTAAGTGGGATCTGAAGTATCAGCACCTTCAGCCCCAGCCGGGCGTCCTCCAACCGCCTCCTTGCCCCTTTTGGTAGCCACTACTCGGCTACCGACCATCCTTGTGAGGGGCTCCTTATCAGACTCATCCTCCTCCTCATCAATCAAGAAGTCCCGGTGGATGGCGGCCTGCTCCGATCCACCGGAAGCAGAGGTACTACTGTGTGGAGGTGGTGGAGATATGGTAGATATGTCAGTGGCCTGTGATTGACTGGGGCCTGTATCTCCACCACCTTGACCATCGTCATGGTCATCGTCGTCATCATCGTCGTCAGCAGGAGCCACAATCGGCTCGACGTCGGAGTCACTGTCATCGTGACGCCACTTCTTACGAGTTGGTGCCACGTATCTCTCATTGGCCAGTTGGCCGAAGAGTCTCCTCACCGGGGGCTTTGCCTGCTTCCCCCGGTAGACCTTCATCCTTCCTAGGGTGGTATCATCCATCACCTCTAGGGTCACTGCATCGTCCTCCTCCTTAGGCAGCATAGGAAGCTTCTCGTCTATAATCATCTGCAAGAATCTTGGGTACATGCAGAAGCCTTCCTTGCCTTTGGCCTCAATATTCTCCGTCAGCTAGGAGAAGAACATGCGTGAAAAACTGAACGGGTGGTTCAGCACCAGCGCAACGTAGGCATTCTGGATTTGATTTGATAGCTCATCAAATCCTCCTAACCTGGAGGCTATGCATTTCAGGATCACATGTGCCAGATACTTGAAATGCGGGCATATGTTGCTCTTATTTAGCACGCCAGCATTGATGTCGCCGGCGTACTTGATCCTGAGAAAGCATCCCCGTACCGTTAGGGGATGCAACTTGGTTGGGTGGGTTCCATCATCACCTAGTCCGAGACTCGCCGTAGGTCGTCTTCTCCGATCTGTATATCTTGACCGAAGATAGAACTCCGGATGCATAATGGCTCAGTAGACCGGTCGACAACGACATTCTCCCAGAATGCCTGCTGGATCGACCTTTACAGTGTGCATGGAGTGGAAATAGCCTTGAAGATCCTCGATCAACGTAGGAAGGCTATAATCCCGGTGAACTCAGCAACGTTCCGGGACGTAGTATCCAGATGAGCACATACATTATGCTTGGTGCTCATCGTCCATCTCTCAGCCATTTTCGCTTCAATACAAGAAACAAACACATTAGTTCCATTCATAAGAGATAAACCACTGACTTGGAACAGATTTAGACAGACTGGTTCAATCGTGCGACTGAACCATACGACTGAGTTCAGTACGATTGGGCCTGCGACTAAATTCAATCGTATGCTATACCAATATGGTTGAGTCAGTCGTGCGACTGAGTCACCGATTGATTCAATCGTGCGATTGAATCATACATCTGGCTCAATCGTGCGACTAAGTCATAGGTCTGGCTCAATCGTGCGACTGAAGTTCATCAGCCTGTCCATTCGTGTCTTGCACTGTTTGAACCATTTAATTTGAATCTTCGTCAAAATGATATATTAGACTTCGTGGTTAGATTCATTAGGTTCACAGGGACTCGAAATAGCACTTAATGTCCTTAAAATCAACTTCATTGTTCATTTAAGTGGCCTATTATAGGCTATTTGTCCCGATTATATGTTTTATCAATTTTGATCATTTTTAGGTTCGATTTAACAGTCATTTTTCTTGATTTCGACCGCAAAGTACCTGAAGTTGAACACTTAGTGGTTAGTAATCAAGTCGGAGCATAATCGCGAAAACAAGAAATTTTGGCAGAGCGTCTGGGTAATGGGCTGTCTTTTGAGAATTTTGAAGTGGTAGGGTTTACGACCGAATGAGTCTTTATTCATACTGTTTTGGGGTTCAGTCGTGTGACTGGACCCATACGCATGCCTCAATCATGCGACTGGACCCATGCGCACGACTCAATCATGCGACTGGGGTTCAGTCTGCGATTCACTCAGACTCCTTCATTCAGTCGTACGATTGGTTCATTCTTTTGATCCAATCGCATAGTTTCCACCATACTCATGGTCCATTTGTGTGTTTAGCTCATATTCATGGTCCATTCATGTGATTTACTCATACTTATGGTCCAATCGTGCGACTGGTCCATACTTATGGTCCAATCGTGCGATTGGTCCATACTTATGGTTCAGTCGTGCGATTGGCTCATACTTATGAGTTTGACTTCACCCATTTCCACACACTCAAATTTAATTTTTGATAAATAAACATTATGACCGCTTTTAACATAAATCCTTTGATCACCTAAGACGTGATCCTTTTAAGTTAAAATCATTTGGTCACCTCAGACGTGACCCTTTTAAACATTTAAAACTTGATCATCTCAGACACGATCCTTTTAAACTTATACCAGTTTGGTCACCTCAGACGTGACCCTTTTATTTTATGATTCCCAAAGTTCATCTAGTTACATAGTCCGACACTGACACCTAATTGATAGATAAAACAGAAAATAACTTAAATTGAAATAAAACAGAACATATTTTTGTGGTTTTGTTTGAGGTGGGATGAAAACATTTTCTTTAAACGAGTTCTCCCCTGAACAGAACAACATCAAGCATTTTCATCTTATCTGGAAGGACTCTTATGGAATCATACAGGAATAAACATAATCATTTGGGACACTTTAGCATATGTTTGTTTAACTTATTCTTATTTGTTTGAGAGTCCAAAGCCCTTACAGGAAATCATACTAGAACTGTAAGAAGCACATAATGATTTTGACTATCGAGGATTGCAGCCACGATGATTGTCAGTATATTTGTCCACTTAAATCCATACATAGACTTTTGACTCACATTGGTGATTAGTTAGATTTGTTATTTCAACAACAATTTGTGGATCCCACGCTTATATGGTAATCAACATGTGTATACGTTTGCGTATATACGCATACGTATACGTCTACGTATACGCATGCGCATACGCATGCGTCTACGTATACGCATGCGCATACGCATGCGTCTACGTATACGCATGCGCATGCGCATGCGCATACGTATACGCATGCGCATGCGCATGCGCATACGCATACGTATACGTATACGTATACGTATACGCATCCGTGGATACGTATACATATACGTATACGCATACGTATACCCATACGCATACGTATACGCATACGCATACGTATACGCATACGTATACGCATACGTATACGTATGCGCATACGTATGCGCATGCTCAGGAGATTTTTGAGTGGTCTACGGGTTTAGACATGAAGAGACTATTCTAAGAGCTTTCAAAGAGATACCAAGCCTCAGGTCAGTGCCATCGCACAGTAGAGAGGCGCATACAACAATGAATTCTAGAATATTTAGGTTATGCTTATCCTCAGGCCAGGGCCATCGCACAACAGAGAGACACACAACTTATCTTCTTGTTTGAGCACTTTTCTTTTACACATTACGCACCAACAACATTTTTCATTAGCTTGATTGCATTTAACAATTTTTTCATGTGCTTTGCTCATTTTATGGTCATCCACACACATTTGTGGTGTTTAATTTGCTCGTCACCCCTTATTGGAAATGCGTTGATTGTGTTAACCAGGGATAAGGTGGAAGCCCACAGCTAGTTGAACTATTTAGTTTTAATTTGATTCACCAATGAGGTCTACTTGTCTATTTTGTTGAATCTACCGACACATCAAATAATGGACTAGCAACCTCTAGGCCTACTTTCTCTATATAACTTTAGTAACAGACTAGTTTACTATCATTTTTCTTTATTTGGCTTATCCTTCTCAGACATCTAGTTTTAATGTAACATTTTGAACCTTTAAGTCCTTTTGATGTCCCAAACAATTAGTTCTCTGTGTACTATCATATTCCATAGTTTTGAATCAATCTCACAGAATTGATTTGGTTTTCATCTTATTTGCCCGCCCTCGTTTTTTTTGCGTAATTTAAATACTAAACTAAACCAATTCTCCCCCCTAAAATTCTAAAATCGAAAATCTTTTTGTGTTTTTAAATATTTAAAGACAGGAAAATAAAATAAAGAAAAAATTTTAAAAATAAAACATAAAGGCTAACTAAGTACTAGAATCTTCTGGAATTACATCACTTTTCTTTTTGACGCCATTTACCTCTAAGAGATATAAAAACCGAGGTTTATCAAATGCTTTTGTGTAGAGGTCGGCGCGTTGAAAATCCGTATTAATTTTAACAACATCGATTAATTGCATTTCAAAATAGTCATGTATGAAGTGATATTTAATACCGATGTGTTTTGTCTTTTGGTGTTGGACTGGATTTGTTGGGTCATGATAAGGCTGGTGCAACCAAAACCAATTCATATAGTCATTTTGGTGCTACATTCAAGGGCTTCCAAAGTCAAGCATGAGATCTTCCGAGAGTCTGAAGAACAACAGCTGAAGATAACAGCTGAAGTCAACAGCTGAAGACAACAGCTGAAGTCAACAGCTGAAGTCAACAGCTGAAAACAACAGCTGAAGCCAAGAACTGAAGACAAAGTCTGAAGACTTCCGAAGACAATGTCTGATGAAAGAGCTGAAGACAAAGTCTGAAAGCTTCCGAAGATAAAGTCTGATGAAAGAGCTGAAGACAAAGTCTGAAAGCTTTCGAAGATAATGTCTGATGAAAGAACTGAAGACAAAGTCTGAAGACTTCCGAAGACAAAGCCTGAAGTAAGAGCTGAAGACAAAGTCTGCTTCCGAAGACAAAGAAGACTCCAAGCCTCGGAAGAAGCAGTCTTCCGAAGTATAAGTGGCTTCGGAAGAAGTCATTCTTCCGAAGCATTTTTATCCTTTGGAAAGACATTGCTATGTCCAGTAGATATAAGTATGGTCCCTGACAGTCCGTTGCAGACCTCTGATACAGCATGGCATCTTCCTAAAGAGCCATGTTGTTGACCATACTTTATTCTACTGTTCACCTTTTTATGATAGTACATGTTACCAACTTTAGTTGGTGACAAAAGGTAAGTCAGGGACATGTCCTGACTACCAACTCTTAGGCAAAATGTCTAAGATACCTCACCTATAGTCTTGTAGTATAGATGTTTGGTTAGAGGTTTCCAGCTGGTATCAAAGTATATCCGGCTGTAGGTAGTATTATATATATCTTCTCCTTGTAACTCATTAGATAAGCGATTTGAGTCCAAGAGTCTTGTAATCCTTTGAGTTGAGAAGCAATATATAAAAGTACCTTGAAAATCTGCTTGTTACTTGTTATATTGTGATCAACTCTTCATAGACTCTTGCTGAGTGTTGATTCAAGGTGAGTTTGAGAGAAAACCTTCTGTTGAGTGACCACACATACGATCCTGCAAATGGTATCAGAGTTCCAGGCTCTTGATTGTGAGATCTTACCATCCAAATCAACCTGTTTTTCACTCCTCACCACAAACCACTCACTCAAATGGCCGCTCTCACTAAGGCTGATATGGAGACCGGTACCATGACCAAGTCCCCACTGATCACCCCTAAAGACTTTGACACATGGTGCATTAGAATGGAAGGCTTCATCAAGTGTCAAGACTCAAGGATGTGGGACTCCATTATCAATGGTCCCTTCATACCAAGCACCACCTCTGCTACTGGTAATCGCATCATTCCAAAAGATGTTGATGATTACTCAGAAGAAGATAGGAAGAGAATAAAGCTAGATCAAAGGGCTATGACTTCTCTCCAAACTGCTCTCCCCAATTCTGTCTATAGAGGCTTCAAGAAGTGCAAGACAGCCAAAGATTTATGGGATGCATTGAAGCTTATGTATGAAGGATCCAAGGAAACCCAAGAGAACAAGAACGATCTCTTGAAGCAGCAGTTTGAGAACTTTACTTTCAAGGCTGGTGAGACCTTGACTCAACAATACTTCAGGTATGTTGAGATAGTAGATACTCTGGTAGATATTGGAGTAGATCTTGAGAATAGAGACATAGTTAGGAAGTTCATGTATTCCCTTCCTAAACTATGGACACACTATTGTGTTGTAATCAAGAGAACTTCGGACCTTAAGACTCTTACTCTCATAGAGTTGTATGGTATCCTAAGTGCATTCCAGATGGAGATGAACATGCAGAACTCCTCTGGTCACTCCAACAACCAACTAAGTTCAGCCCTTCATGTGGTTGAAAGGGAAATCACAGAACCACAACATCAGTTGCTGTGCTACCCTGACAACTCACATAATGGACCCTACATTACTCTACCTGAGACTCCAAAGTCTCAAAAGGTTCAACACAATTCCTTTCAGGATGATTGTGCCTTTGTCTCTGGAAGTGAACACTCTGGTCATTTTCAATACTGCTTTGATGATCTTGAGTGCTTCAGTCCAGATGATGTGGAGTATGTGGACATTTTCCAACAGATAACTCTCTAAACTTAAAGAGCGAAGAAGTTCTTCAAGAGAACTGGAAGGCAATTCCCTCAAAACCCAGCCAACAGCAAGTTTGGGTTGATAAGAGCAAAGCAAAGTGTTACAACTGCAACCAACTAGGTCACTTTGCTAGGGAATGCAACGCTCCTAAGAACAACCCGGGAACCCCACAGGCCTCCACACATCCCACTGCTTCAAAGCATGAAGAGAAGTCAACTAAAACAGCTGCAGTAGCTCAAGAAGTTGACTGGAGCTTCATGGTACAGGATGTGACTCCCGCTCAAGCACTCATGGCCGGAATGGATGATGATCAGGTATATGAACATATTTGTACTACTGCCTGTATTGCTAAAGTTAAACTCTATAAGGATTACATTTCAGAAATCAGATTTGAGGTTGAGTCTTTAAATTTGTTAAAATCAGATTTTAAAGGAGCTGAATCTAATTATCAAAAGAAAATTGAAGAGTTAGAGAAAACTGTGTCTCTTTTAAAACATGAAAAGACTAATTATAAGACTCAAATTAAAGATCTGATCTCCAAACTATCTGAAATTCAAGCCCAGTTGGTCACTGCTGAGGCTCAGGTCAGGAAGCAAGCTATTGCTGAGCAAAACTTCCAAACCATTTTTGCATCATCCTCTCATTCCAAAATGTTTAATCAAAACAAAGAAGGGTTGGGAAACAATGAAATTGCTCCACCACACTCTTATGAGTCTATTAGACTACCTAGATATAGTACTGAAGAGCAAGAGGTTCCAACTGCTGACCCTTCTCCATTGGAACTAGAGGAGGAGGCAAAAATAGTGGCCACCACAGGGGAGAAACAGGAGGATACACCCATCTCCACCTGTGAAGACCAAATCCTAACCACCAAGGCAAGAAGAAGCAGAGCTAAAGCTGCTAGAAGGACTGCCAAGAAGGTTGCAGAGTCCAAGCTTAAGATTGACCCTAAGCATAAGGGTGTCTTCATTTCTGCTGGATTCCAGGTGGTAGGTACTTCTGATTCAGGAAGGGAGTGTAATACCAGCACTCCTGTCCTACCTAAGGATCAGAAGTTGAAAGGGAAAGTTGATGATGAAGAGAAGAAATCCAAGAAACAGCAACCTGCAAGTTCCCAGAAGGCTAGTATTGCATGCATAATGTGTGGTCTGCACAACCACATGGCTAAAGATTGTTACTACAATCCAGCATGCACACATTATGCAAATAATGCTAGAAAAGAAGGAGTCAGAGCATGTTTCTTAGTTGGACCATTTCAAACGGTCCAAATGATGAAGAAGGGAAAGTTGGTCTCGGAAGCCAAGCTGCTTTCGGAAGAATGTACTTCTTCCGAAGGGAAAATGGCTTCGGAAGCCAAAGCTTCTAAGGTTCGGAAGAACAAGAAGGCTCCCTTGAAACCATCTCAGAAGAAGACTACTTCGGAAGAAAAGGTGGTGAAGATTTTTCCGAAAAGAAAGAAGCTTCGAAAGAAGACCCTGCTACAAAAGCTTCAACAAGCTCATCCTCAAAGATCAACCAAGGGATGGATTGGAAGATCAAGGAAGATGCTACAGCCCAAACCTCTTCTTCAACGACCTCTATTGGACCCCAATGCATATCTTTTGGTTCAATTATGTCACTATCTTTGGAAGAGCCCAAGACCAGCAAGGCTTGGGCTTCCAAAAAACAAACCATCTCATCTTATGTGCACGGACATCCATTTGACAAGAACCACAATGTCTGGATTGTTGATAGTGGATGCTCCAGGCACATGACAGGGAATAGATCTCTCCTTCAACAATTCCAGAACTACGATGGAGGGCCTGTCCAATTTGGAGGTGAGGCCGGAGGATATATTTCTGGCAGAGGAAGTATAACCAATGGCAAAATAAACATTGACAAAGTTCACTTTGTCAAACAACATGAACACAATCTGTTAAGTGTTTGTTAATTCTGTGACCAAAAGCATCAAATGCTTTTCAAAGAACATGAGTGCATTATCCTCAAACCAGGGATGACAATTCCTTCGGAATTGGTGCTTCTTAGATCTCCCAGGAAATGGGATATGTACAAGCTGGATATGAACAATGCTTCTCCTATGGGTGAAGTATCATGCTTTCTTTCCAAAGCTGATGGTGATGAGTCAACACTATGGCATAAACGCATGTGTCATGTGAATTTTAAAACAATGAATAAATTGGCTAAAAATAACTTGGTACATGGTTTGCCTAAAAAGGAATTTTTCTGCAAAGATAACTGTGTTGCATGCCTGAAAGGGAAACAACACTGATCATCTCACAAATCCAAATGTGTTAACTCTTTCACTACTCCATTACACTTATTGCACATGGATCTCTTTGGACCACAAGTATAATGAGCATTAAAAGGAAATCATACTGCCTTGTGATTGTTGATAATTTTACAAGATTTACATGGGTATTCTTTTTAAGAAGTAAAGATGAAACTGCTGAAACATTAAAATCTTTTATTCTTAAAATAGAAAATCAAATTGATCATAAGGTTAAGATCATTAGAAGTGATCAAGGGACTGAGTTTAAAAAATTTGTTCTTGACTCATTCTGTGACTCAAAAGGGATTGCCAGACAATATAGTGCTCCCAGAACTCCTCAACAAAACGGTGTTGCTGAGAGGAGGAATAGGACACTTATTGAGGCTGCTCGGACCATGTTAGCCGATTCAAAGCTACCTCTAACATTCTGGGCAGAGGCAGTCAGCACTGCATGCAGGTGTACCATACTTAACACAAAGGACAACTTAGCAAAGTATGTTGAGAAGTCGGATGATGCTATCTTTGTTGTATACTCTTCTAGCTCCAAAGCTTATAGAGTATACAACATCAAGAATCAACAATTTGAGGAGTCATCCAATATAGTTGTTAATGAGCACACTCCTTGTGTTAGGGGGAATGGACCTGATTATATCTTTGACTTAGAATTGTTTCCAAACTATTCTAAACAATCTTGTGAGAATGTTTCAGCTGGAATAGGTGCTCAAGGTGCTGCTGATGCTGATGCAGATCAATTATTTGAGCTTCCCAGACCTCTTCCAAATTCTCCAAGAGCTGAAAGGCAACAAGCTTCAACCATTCACAGATCTGATAGTGTAACTATCTCCAGGAATAGTGAAGCTTCAGTAACTGAATCACTTGATCAACCTCAAAGCTCTTCAGGTGATCCATTACAACACCAGGTTGAGGGAATTAGTATTCTGAAGGAACAGGCAACTATTAATACTACTTCACAACCAACCATTGATGATGTTTCTCAATCATTCAATCAGTCCTCATTGAAGGACTTTGAAACAGCAGCTGGATAGAGTGATCCAGTTCCTGATCAGAATATGTCCAACTTAGACTTATCTCTGCAACTGGAAGTGATTCCTCGCCTTAAGATTCACAACACTCATCCAACTGAGAACATCATAGGGAATTTCTCTGAGTGTGTGAGAACAAGAGGGCAAACTCATCATGGGAATGTCTGCTTGTACTCATGCTTCTTGTCTCAGATGGAACCCAAGAATGTGGAAGATGCCTTAAAGGATAGTAGTTGGGTTGAATCGATGCAGGAGGAGCTGCTCCAATTCACCAGACAAAAGGTCTGGAATCTATGCCCACTACCATCTGGTCAAGTACCCATAGGCACTAAATTGGTGTTCTGAAACAAGAAAGATGATAGAGGCTTGATTATCAAGAACAAGGCAAGATTAGTAGTTCAAGGGTATACTCAAGTGGAAGGAATCGATTATACTGATGTCTTTGCACCTGTTGCAAGACTTGAGGCAGTTAGGATCTTCCTTGCTTATGATGCATCCAAGAACTTCACAGTCTACCAACTTGATGTCAAGTGTGCATTTCTATATGGGGATATAGATAGGGAAATCTATGTATGTCAACCTCCAGGATTTGAAGACCAACTATGTGCTGCACCAAGCACCTAGGCTGTGGTATGAGACCTTGTCTCAGTTTCTCCTGAAGAATGGATACACTAGAGGTACCATTGACAAGACTCTTTTCATCAGAAAGAGTGGAAAAGACATATTGCTCGTTCAAGTCTATGTTGATGACATCATATTTGGTTCTTCAAATGACCAAATGTGCAAGGACTTTGAGAGCATTATGAAGCAGAAATTTGAGAGGAGTTCCATGGGAAAAATGGACTTTTTCTTTGGAATTCAGGTGAAACAGATCAAGGAAGGGTTCTTCATAAGTCAATCTAAGTATGTCTCACACATCTTAGACAGATTTGAAATGAAAGACTGTAAACCAGCCAAGACACCCATACCCAGAAACCATAATCTTTGCCCTAACCTTGAGGGGGAGGATACTGATCAACATCAGTATAGAGCAATTATTGGTTCTCTGATGTATCTCACTGCTAGTAGACCAGATATCATGTTTGCCACATGCATTTGTGCAAGATATCAGGCTGCTCCCAAGGTGTCTCACATGGCTGCTATTAAGAGAATCCTCAGATACCTCAAAGGAGCACCTAAACTAGGACTCTGGTATCCAAGAAATAGTGATTTCAATCTCTATGGATACTCTGACAGTAACTATGGTGGCTGCAACATTGACAAGAAATCAACATCAGGAGGATGTCAATTTCTTGGTGGAAGGATTATCTCATGGCAATGCAAGAAACAATCCTGTGTCTCCACATCAACTGCTGAAGCTGAATACATTGCTGCTGCTAGCTGCTGTGCTCAACTGCTATGGATTCAAAATTAGATGTTACACTATGGATTCAACTTCATGACTACTCCTATCCATATTGACAACAATAGTGCTATCTCCATTACTGAGAATCCGGTGAAGCACTCCAAGACAAAACACATTGATATCAGGTATCATTTCATTAGAGATATTCATGAGAAACATCTGATAAAGTTAATCAAAGTTGACTCAAATGAACAATATGCTGATTTGTTCACAAAGGTATTTGATGAACAAAGATTTAAGTATCTCATATCAGCTATTAGGATGATAAACATTGATTAACTACCTCTTTTGAAAAGCTTTTTAAATATGTAATGTCTTGTGTCAATACAATTTAAGCCTTGTTACAAAAGATCTTTAAATTATTCCAAGTGTAAATTCCTTCCGAAGAGGAATTAACTCTCGGAAGATATTCTTGAATATCTTCCGAAGCCAAATTCCTCAATGGAAATTTTCTTCTCGGAAGGGTTTTTGGTCTCGGAAGAAGCGATTGATCTTACATCAGATCTACTTCCGAAGCTTGTATAACTCTCCATTCGGAAAGACAATTTTACTTCGGAAGCAATGCCTTGCTTCGGAAGAGAAATTGCCTTCAGAAGATAATTACCTTCGGAAATGTTTTACATTCGGAAGTAAAGGTTTTACTATGTAACGGATATCTTTTGGGCCCCGCCCTGTAAAAAGTAAAGATTTTGCTTATGATGGTCAGATTATTTAAAATTATCCTTTGCCGCCACTGTCATTTCTCCGCCGTAAACCACCATACCACCCACAGTAACCCCTAAACAGTTACCCTATTACCGCCACTACCACAATTCATCCCCTTTAAATAATCCAGACTATCAAATTCATCTTCTTTTACCAATTTACTACCGTAACTATTCCCTTCACTGTCAAACCTGTAATTTCACCCAAATTCAAGCTTACTTTCTCTGCAATGGCGCTAAACCCTCAGCACAACCAAGTCGCATTACTTGATTCGTCAAGAGATGCCGACTTCACCCAAATCATCACCTTCCTTGCTGAATCCCCCTATCTCACGGCGCTGACCGTTAAAACCACCGCCTACTCCAACCACATGGGTGAATTTTGGAGTAACGGTCAAGCTGATGTTCTCAATGGGGTTCGCGTCCTGAGAACACGTATTTGCGGATAGGAGTTGATCATCACCGAACAACTCATCGGGGAGCATCTCGAGCTTCATGATGATGGGGCTCCTACTGAGTTCCCCAAAGAAGACGTGGATAGCACCTACATCCTAATGGGATATGGTGGGGATGTGAGCAGGTCAACCGTTTACAAGTTTAACTTCTCTTACCATTGGAGGTTCCTACTGCACATTGTCCTACACTACTTATCCAACAAATCAGGGGGATGGGTTCAAATCCCATATGAACTGGGATGCCTAGTTCACGGGTTGGTGAGAGGTCTACGCTTCAACTACTCACGATTTGGGTTGACCAACCTAATCGGCAATCTGAGAAGGGACACATTCTTCATGTATCCCAGATTCATTCAACATATAATTAACTGTGAGCTGGAACTGAGCAAGCTTGTCTGTACAGCTGCTCTTATTGTTCCCCAAGTGAGACCTACAATCTTCAAAACTCTGAAGAAGATATCCATCAACTTCACTGGAAGGTATACTCCATTACCTTCAAAGATGACTGAGCGCATAGCTCCTGGTGACATCCCTGTTATCCCCACAGGTGATGAACCCACACCAGCAACCTCCACCATAATGCCAACAACACCTTCTTTACCCATCAAAGTTACATACCAGAGACATCCCAAACGAACCCTTGTTCAATCTACTCTGATTGAACAAGCTCCTCCAGTTGAAACCAAAAGGGCTAGAGTGGAATCATGGGCTCCCACTCAGTTTGAGGTCACACCTTCCTTCACCATCGACCTCAATGTGGGTTTTGAGCCTCCTCAGTCTCAAACCCAAGAGCCCGAACCCCAAGCCTAAAGCCCACAGGGTGAGTCTTTACACTCCCCTGTGCAGCCTTCAAGGGACCGCCCACCATAGGCTCAATGCTTGTAGACATTGATCTAGGTCCCGGGTCAGTAGGTTTAACCTCCTTATCTGTCACTCACCTTTTACTCCACACTGATGAAGAGATTACATCTCTCCATGGCCATGAAGTTGATCTACAACACTCTCTGAAAGATCAACAGAGCCAAGAGAGATCCCTTGTCTCTGGCCCCCATCAGCAGCCAATTACTGAGGTGAGTCCCACTGATGTGGAGGGGACTCATGTAGGCTCAGCTGCCACTACCTAGAGTCTCTCATTGAGCTCTCAGGACAGTGGTAACATCATTAGGACTGTCTACGGCGACTTTGCCCATTGACATCTCTGAAAGAGATGACTTTGAGCAAAGATATCCAGGGTGCCAAGAAGCCATATCTGGTGGTGAGACTGAGCATACTAGGATGTTATCACATCTCCCCGTGATTCTTCACATGAAGATGAGGGAAGTATGCAACTCACACTTCAGTACTTGCTTTCTAAGGTCTCTAACCTGGAATCACAGGTGAGGATTTTAGAATCAAGGACTGCCACTCAGCAACATGAGATTAACACTCTCAAGGCTAAACTAGCTGAGAAACAGACAGAGAGGTCTGTTAGGCATGTACCTACTCAAGTCTCATTGACTTCTTCCTCTAGCTCATCTAGCTCTCAGGATGATGCTACCAAAAAGGGGGAGAAAGTTCAGAGACAAACATCTGAGGAGCCACAGACCCAATCCTTTACTTCCCAACTCATCACACTACCTGAGTCATCTCAATCATTTCCAGGGATTGACTCAAAGATGCTTGATGATCTCTACAGACTTTTCACAAAGTTTGTATTGAGATCCTCCTTAGAACAGCCCAGCCCTGACACCACACTTATTTATTTTGGGGCTGAGGAGCTTCAAAGACTGACTACACCTTCTACCACTGTGAAAGAAATTGGTCAACCTAAGGTCCACATGGAACCTGAGATTAACTTCGAAGGGGAAATGGGGACTGATGGCCCAGGAACTAAAACAGGTGGGACAGAACTTGCAGCAGCCTCTTCTTCCGAAGCTCAGGCTGAAACTTCCGAAGCTGACATTGAAGCCTCGGAAGAACAAGACAAGTCTTCCGAAGCTGAGATGGAAGCTGCGGAAGGTCTGTTCCAAATGTCCGAGGAACAGACCATCAAAGATGTTATTGCTGAAATAGCATCTAAGGTGAGCGGGGAGGACATTTCTGATATACCTCCATTCCAAACACCAGCTGAACCTCTCTCTCAATCTGAAACCTCTATCCAAGAACCACCACAGTCCAGCTCTGTCAAAGACAAAGGCAAAAGAAAATTGACTGCGGAAGAGCTTCAGGAAGAGGAAAGAATTGAAAAGCTCAAAAGGAAAGGTAGGTATCCTGCTGAGAAGCTGCTAGCTGCTAGTTCTAAGGCAGCTGCAGCTAATCAGGAGGAAATCAATAATAAGAGAAGGACAGCACTCATTGACCAGCTCATCAGCTTAGGAGTTGCCAATGAGGAAGTACTCCTGCTACCAATAGAGGAGTTGATGACTTTGGAGAGGTCAACTAGGCTTAGGCAAGAAGAAGAAGCCAGGTTGGCCTTGGAGAAGGAAGAAAAGGAACAAAGGGAAGCAGCCCTACAGCTGAGAGAGGCTAGGATTAAATTCCTACTCTCAAGAGGTTTCAGTCTTCCTAAACTGTCTCCATATGATGATGGCATGATCCTGCTGCTTCACAACAAAGAGCAGGATCAAATGGAGAAGGAAAGGAAGAAAGCTGCCAGGGAGAAGTTGAAGGAGAGGAAGCAGAGGAAGGAAGCAAAGGGGGTCACTGCCACCAAGAAGTCCAATGATAAATCCTGGATGAAAGACTATCTCCGGGCTCATGGCTTCTCTGGTAGGCAGGTGGGACCTATGTCCGAAAGGACACTCCAGCGGATAGTCAGTGAAAGAAAAGCTGACATCTGTATGGGGAAAAGGAAAGAGATGTATAGGAGGGGACAGGGAATGATCTTCACCCCAGCCACTCAACCATAGCCAACTACTAAACCACAACCCATACCAGAAGAACCAATCCCATTTCCCATCAAAACCGAACCCACTGATGAAACCTCACCCCTGAACCCACAACTCTACCCAAACCTACCACATCAACTCAACCACCCAAACATCCCATCCTAAAACCCAAAACACAACCCAAAACCACTAAATCTAAACTTACCCAACAATAACCAAGACCATCCCCTCAGCCTTCTCAACATCTCTCCTTTGAAGAGATAAAGGAGTTCAAGACTAGGCTCATCCACTGCATCACTATGAGCAGCATCTACGGGTTTAGACATGAAGAGACTATTCTAAGAGCTTTCAAAGAGATACCAAGCCTCAGGTCAGTGCCATCTCACAGTAGAGAGGCGCATACAACAATGAATTCTAGAATATTTAGGTTATGCTTATCCTCAGGCCAGTGCCATCGCACAACAGAGAGACACACAACTTATCTTCTTGTTCGAGCACTTTTCTTTTACACATTACGCACCAACAACATTTTCCAATAGCTTGACTGCATTTAACATTTTTTTCATGCGCTTTGCTCATTTTATGGTCATCCACACACATTTGTGTTGTTTAATTTGCTCATCATCCCTTATTGGAAATGCGTTGATTGTGTTAACCAGGGATAAGGTGGAAGCCCATAGCTAGTTGAACTATTTAGTTTTAATTTGATTCACCAATGAGGTCAACTTGTCTATTTTGTTGAATCTACCGGCACATCATATAATGGACTAGCAACCTCTAGGCCTACTTTCTCTATATAACTTTAGTAATAGACTAATTTACTATCATTTTTCTTTATTTGGCTTATCCTTCTCAGACATCTAGTTTTAATGTAACATTTTGAACCTTTAAGTCCTTTTGATGTCCCAAACAATTAGTTCTCTGTGTACTATCATATTCCATAGTTTTGAATCAATCTCACAGATTTGATTTGCTTTTCATCTTATTTGCCCGCCCTCGTTTTTTTTGCGTCATTTAAATACTAAACCCCAATTCTCCCCCCTAAAATTCTAAAATCGAAAATCTTTTTGTGTTTTTGAATATTTAAAGACAGGAAAATAAAATAAAGAAAAAATTAAAAAATTAAAACATAAAGGCTAACTAAGTACTAGAATCTTCTAGAATTACATCACTTTTCTTTTTGACGCTATTTACCTCTAAGAGATATAAATACCGAGGTTTATCAAATGCTTTTGTGTAGAGGTCGGTGCGTTGAAAATCCGTATTAATTTTAACAACATCGATTAATTGCGTTTCAAAACAGTCATGTATGAAGTGATATTTAATACCGATGTGTTTTGTCTTTTGGTGTTGGACCGGATTTGTTGGGTCATGATAAGGCTGGTGCAACCAAAACCAATTCATATAGTCATTTTGGTGCTACATTCAAGGGCTTCTGAAGTCAAGCATGAGATCTTCCGAGAGTCTGAAGAACAATAGCTGAAGATAACAGCTGAAGTCAACAGCTGAAGACGACAGCTGAAGTCAACAGCTGAAGACAACAGCTGAAGCCAAGAACTGAAGACAAAGTCTGAAGACTTCCGAAGACAATGTCTGATCAAAGAGCTGAAGACAAAGTCTGAAAGCTTCCGAAGATAAAGTCTGATGAAAGAGCTGAAGACAAAGTCTGAAAGCTTTCGAAGATAAAGTCTGATGAAAGAACTGAAGACAAAGTCTGAAGACTTCCGAAGACAAAGTCTGAAGAAAGAGCTGAAGACAAAGTCTGCTTCTGAAGACAAAGAAGACTCCAAGCCTCGGAAGAAGCAGTCTTCTGAAGTATAAGTGGCTTCGGAAGAAGTCATTCTTCCGAAGCATTTTTATCCTTCGGAAAGACATTGCTATGTCTAGTAGATATAAGTATGGTCCCTGACAGTCCGCTGCAGACCTCTGATACAACATGGCATCTTCCTAAAGAGCCATGTTGTTGACCATACTTTATTCTACTGTTCACCTTTTTATGATAGTACATGTTACCAACTTTAGTTGGTGACAAAAGGTAAGTCAGGGACATGTCCTGACTACTAACTCTTAGGCAAAATGTCTAAGATACCTCAACTATAGTCTTGTAGTATAAATATTTGGTTAGAGGTTTCCAGCTGGTATCAAAGTATATCCGGCTGTAGGTAGTATTATATATATCTTCTCCTTGCAACTCATTAGATAAGCGATTTGAGTCCAAGAGTCTTGTAATCCTTTGAGTTGAGAAGCAATATATAAAAGTACCTTGAAAATCTGCTTGTTACTTGTTATATTGTGATCCACTCTTCATAGACTCTTGCTGAGTGTTGATTCAAGGTGAGTTTGAGAGAAAACCTTCTGTTGAGTGACCACACATACGATCCTGCAGGATTTTTAGTGACAGTAATTGCAGCAGAATTATCAACATAAATAGGGGTGTTAGAAAATTGCAAACCATAGTCTCGCATTTGCTGTTGAATCCAGATGATTTGAGAACAACAACTTGCAACGGCAACATATTCTGCTTCACATGTCGATAGAGCTACCGATGTCTGCTTCTTACACTGCCATTTGACTAAGCGTCTTCCAAAGAACCGACATCCCGCTAATGTTGACTAGTAGTTCATCTTGAAACCACCGTAATTCGAGTCACTATACGTTGTAAGCTCAAAGTCATCATCATGAGGATAGCACAACCCAAGTGTTGGAGTACCCTTCAGACAACGAAATATCCTCTTTACCCCAATTAGGTGATTGACTTTAGGTTTTGCCTGATATCTGGAACAGAGATACGTGGCGTACATAATATCAGGACGAGAAGCTGTGAGATACATAAGAGATCCGATCATTCCTCGATACATGGTGGCGTCGACCAGATCACCATTTTCGTCGGGTGCCATATCATGGTTCGTGGCAAGTGGAGTCCCAGCAACCATTGCATTCTCCATGTCAAACCGACTAAGGATATCTCCTACATATTTGGTATGATGCAGGAAGATACCATTTGGTGTCTGATCTACTTGTAAACCGAGAAAGAACTCCATCTCTCCCATGGCGCTCATTTCGAACTCAGCTTTCATCACAGACTCAAATTCTTTACACAAGGCTTCGTTCTTGGAACCAAAGATTATGTCATCCACATATATCTGCACCAGTAGTAAATCACCGTCCTTTTCCTTGATGAACAGTGTGTCGTCAATGACTCCTCTGTAAAAACCATGTTTTAGCAGGTGAGTAGAGTGTTTCTTGTACCAGGCTCGAGGGGCTTGATGTAGCCCGTACAAAGCCTTGTCCAGTTTATACACTCTATCCCAATGATAAAGATCCTCAAATCCTTTAGGTTGACTGACGAACACTGTTTCCCGGATTTCACCATGAAGGAATGCACTTTTCACATCCAGTTGATAGACTTTAATCTGCATGTAGGATGCATAGGCTAAGAAGATACGAATAGCTTCCATCCTTACCACAGGTGCAAATACCTCATTGTAGTGAATGCCTTCGACTCGTCTAAACTCTCGAACGACAAGCCGAGCCTTGTTCCTGATTATGACCCCTTGGTCATCTTTCTTACACCGAAGAACCCATTTTATTCCAATCACCTTTGCACCTTTTGGTCTGTCCACAAGTGTCCAGACTCCTAACTTCTTGAATTGAAGGAGTTCTTCTTGCATAGCATTTACCCATGCTTTATCTTTTAAAGCCTCACTGACGTGCTTTGGCTCAACTTGAGAAACAAAGCATCGATAAGCACCATCGTGCAAGTATCCCTTCTCCATGACTGCGGCGTAACCAGCTGAGTATAGCTGATTTCTTGTTTGAACTCCCAATAAAATATCCCCAATCATGTTGTCCAGGGGATGATGTACATTGACCCGAGTTCCTGGAGTGGTGGGTATTGCGAGTTCAGTATCCAGATTCTGAACTGTTAGAGTATGCGGTTCAGAAGTGTCAGATGCATTATGATCAGTGGCTGGAGTGCTTTCGGTAGAAGGAATCTGTTCTTCCTATTCCACATTTGTGGTTTCAACTTCTTCATCATCAGAGGAAGAATCACTTACTTCAAGCTCTCCCACTGAAGGGCTAGAAGTATCATCTAATGGAACAGATGATGACGAGTCTAGTGTGGGAGCATTCAGAACATCGTACATCATTCGTGCAGCTAAGTAATCATCAGAATGGGAAGGAGGTAGATTGAAGGATTTGAAAAATCCATCATAGTCGAAGAAAAAGGAAGGTCCTTTTCCCGCAGGGGGTGGTGTATCTTTGAACATCAACATTGCACCACGCTTCTACCTGACCAGTTGAGTTATTGCAAACCCATTTGTCAAGTATACTGTATCCAAGGAAGATACATTCTTCTGCCTTCTCGCAGAACTTCCCAGTCTGATTCTTCTTTAGCAGCATGCAAGGTGCACCAAATGGTTCTAGGTACTCTAAATTGGGTTTCTGTTGTTGGAGCAACTCATAACAAGTTTTTCCATGACGTTTTACTACCAAGACCCGATTTAGAGTGTAACAAGCATTAGCTACTGCCTTGTTCCAGAATTGAACTGGTAGTTTGGAGTCAGCTATCATGGTCCTTGCTGTCTCTATCAAGCTTCGATTCTTCCTTTCAGCAACACCATTCATTTATGGAGTGTAGGCAAAGGTAAACTGATGAACAATTCCCTTCTCTCGACAGAAGGCCTCCATCCACTGATTCTTGAACTCTGTCCCGTTGTCTGATCGAATCCTTCTTACTTTCAACTTGTAAAAAGACTCCAATGTGGAAATAAGATGTTTGAATGATTCAAAGGTCTCTGATTTAGCTTTCAGAAACATCACCCAAGAGAATCTTGAGTAATCATCTGTCACCACAAAGCAGTACCAATCCCCGGCTATGCTTTCTGTGCTCACTGGGCCAAACAGATCCATGTGTAGAAGCTCGAGTGGAACGTCGATAGAATTGACTTTCTTTGCTTCATGAGACTTCTTGGTCTGTTTCCCTTTCTTGCAGGCGACACAGAATTCTAGAAGCTAAAAATTCTTGACTGTAATACCATCTACCAGATCGTTCTAAACTAGATGGTTCATCTTCCTAGGATTGATGTGTCCCATTCTCCTGTTCCAAGAGATTGAATCTCTTTCTGTTGCTTTTGACAAGAAGCACTGAGCAGTAGACTCAGTTGTGGTGGCTTTTGATAGGTCCAAGACGTACAGGTCGTTGTATCTTGAAGCTGACATTAGAACTTGCTCCTCCGGGATGACATACTCCTTCTTCAGTATGTAGCACCTCTTGTTGTCAAATACAACCTTAAATCCCTTATCGTAGATTTGGGAGACAGAAAGTAAGTCGTTCTGTAGTTGCTGAACATAGTTGACCTTGTCAAACTTCACTTTCTCGTTTCCCACTTCGCCTTGCGCAGTGATGTAACCTCCTTTGTTCTCAGCGAATGACACGTGTCCCCCTTTAATTTCCTTGACGTTGAAAAGGAGGGACAAATTCCCTGTCATGTGCCTGGACGCCCCACTATCAATAATCCAGGTATTAGTGATAGCGTTGTAGCGGACACCCTGCACATACAATGAAAAGATTAGCTCAGGTTTGGGACCCAATCCTTAACTGGCTTGGATGTCCCAGAGGTATCACACATCATGAACTCAACCCACTGACCTTCAAAGGTTGAGGGCACATCTTTCTTTTCCTTATCTTCACTATCAGACATAATACTTGATTTTTCCTTCCATAAACCAGTTTGTGTAAGGCCTGTTTACGGTAAACAGACGACTGGCTTATGGTTTGAACTTTAGGTTCACTAATAATCCTAGATTTAACTTTAGGAGACACAGCTTCGCTTTTAGCTTGTCTGTGTTGACTTTGGTGTTTTGAAGGGGTATTAGATCTGATTTTAGAAAATTTTGGTTTTTCATCATCAAAAAGTTCTATCTTCCTTTTAGGTGTCTGATAGTAAGGACAGTTTGGAGAGATGTATCCTCTTTTCCACAACTGTAGCAGGATCTCCCTTCGATAGTGTGAGGAAAGCATTGACGAGGGGTTGAGTTTGGTCTGGGGCTGCCTAGTTTCTTTTCACTTTTAGATGTTTCTCCTTCTTTAACAAAATTATTTGTTTTGACATTTGTAACATCTTTTGCTTTAATTTTATTTAAATTTTGATGACCTGCTGGTTTAGGATTTGTTGACTTAGATTGTTTAGGTTCTGAAATAAACGCTTCTGAACCTAACCCTAAGTTGACTTTCTTAATTTTATGAGTCAAGTCTTTAACAAGCATCCTATCTGTTGATCTCAAAGTAGTATTCTTCTGTTTAGTGACAGACTTCACGGATTTATCAGTAGAATCTGGATCACTAACCACAGGAGTGGACACCACATAATCCTTTATTGGGTTGTTATTGATTGGTTTACACTTAGTGTTCAAAAGGACGGCATGTGGTGGCGGTACTACTTTATAACCCAGACCTTCCCCGCCATTTTGTTCTTTCACTAAGTTTTGAACTATATGTGAAGAACTAGCCAAACTACGCAGTTTTTGTTTTAACGATTCAACTTCTACGTGCAAAACTGCTTTCTCCTTTTTAGATTCTTCTAAAGAATTTAAATAGAACTTAATATCATTAGATTTATTTAAAGCAATAACCTCGGTTTCCCTTAGTTGTTTCCCTAACATTTCTATCTTTTCTTTGAAGTTACACTCATTTTGTTTTAACACACGATTTGCTTCAGTGCAGAGTTGTAAATCATTTACTAGATTATCATTGTGTTCTAATAACTTAGCAAACTTTAAATCAATGCTTTCGCTAAATTTATCACATTCAGAACAAGTATATTTATCAAATAATTCATCTTTAGAATATACCTGTGTAGAACTAGACGAATCAGCCATAAGTGCAGTGTCAGATTCTTCAGTGACTTGAGATTCTGAATTTGCAGCACTTAACTCTTCTTCAACCAAGTGATCAACAACATCCCTAGCTTCTTCTATATCTGAACTCGCTTGATCAGCTATGATGTCTTCCTCACTTGCAGATCCATCATCCAAGGTATCAACAAATGCAACATTGGATTCACCCTCGGATACGAATCGGAAGGACAAGTCTTGTCCTTCATCACCTTGTGCAACCAAAGCTTTACAATCTTTACTTGCCAATGTTCCAACCTTCTCCTTGTCTTGACGGTTGAACATGGGAAAAAGATTTCTATTCCCAGTCTTCTTTGGCTTTGTGCACTCACGTTTGAAGTGCCCCTTCTCTGCACAATTGAAGCACGTGTCTTTGGTTTTGTCAAATCCAAATGTTGTGTCTTTCGTTGCAACCAAATTCTGCCCCATCTTCTTGACAAACTTCTTGGCTCTTCTAACAGCACTAGCCAAGGCCCACATTATATCCATGTGTTCCAGCTCAGTTTCATCAACTTGCTCGTAGTCCTCGTCAAGAAGATGACAGTTTCCAATCTTACAAGCAACTAACCCATCTTAATATTGGACAACGGTAGCTAGAAGATCCAAATGTTCTTTAGCAACTTCCACGGTGATATTTTCGAGATTCTCGGTCTTTAACTTGGTAGTATTTACCTCAGGAACAATATATTTGGTGCTAGTTGACCCTGACGTTTCGGTTCCTGATGAGTTGCTTTGAGAAGGTGCAGAACAGTTAGATACAAAAGCCGTTTGAAGCGGTGCACCTAAAGTAGTAGGAGTTGGAACTGAGTTGTAGAGTGCAGAATTTTGAGCATAGGATCCTTTCTTTGACTTGTATTTCTGACACAGCTCTTCCTCCCTTAACTTTAGAATGAAATCATTTATGTCTAAAGTGGCAAGAATGTCGTTTTGCCTCAAATTAGACACAAATGGATCCTATTTGTCTGGCAGACCATTAGCGAAACTAGAGACTTTATCTTCCATGGATGTGGTCACACTATGAGTGTGCAACTCACTCATCAAATGATAGAATCTGTCGATGATATCATCCAAGCTCTCTTTTCCAATTGGTGAGAAATTGTCGAATTCCTTTTTCAGAGCTTTTGCCTTTAGTGCTTTCAGAGTTGCATTGCCTTCATATCTCTTTTCCAAGGCCTCCCATAACTTCTTAGACTGCTTGTTCTTAGAATACTGATAAAATATGTCTTTAGGTATGGACTGAGTCAACAAGGCATATGCTTTCTCTTCAGCATTATGCATAGTCTTCTGGGATTCACTTATTCCTCCCAAAGTCAGCTTTACCCCATTAGCACTAGCTGGTGTCACATAACCAGTCTCAACAGACGTCCACAGATTGGGGTTAACTCCATTCAGGTAGATTTCAAACCGTTGTTTCCACTGTGGGTATTCATCCAACGTTAACAGCTTTGGCGGTTTGTTGTGGTTTCCGATCTTACTTTCCAGAAGTAGAAGGTTCTGGATGCGAGAGTCCTTTCCAGAAGTAAAAGAAAAGAACTGATCTTCCATTTCTTTAAACTTGGTGAAATAAGAACAGGACAGATTGACTTATGCGATTGGACAAGCCGCCCTGGTTTAACCGTGCGATTGAAGGATGCGAATGACTTCAATCGTGCGATTGGATTAAGTCGTGCGAATGAACAGGACGAATGAGGTCAACCGTATGCAATACCTCAACCGTGCAAATGAACTGTGCGAATGAATCCAGTCATGCGATTGAACTATGCGAATGGGATTCAGTCGTGCAATTAGGCCAATCGTGCAACTGAAGCTGCTGCCGCGGGAAAAATTGAATTTTTTTTAACACTTGACTCAAAATTACAAATTTTCAAGAACCCTAATCAACCATATGGGAAAATTTCGAAACTTTTGACACAGAGACTCGTTAAAAACAAGTTTTGAAGTGAAAACGTGTATATTTTGAATGAAAATGTTAGTTTTGACACAAAACCAATTGAATCCATGCAAAATCACGAGCCTAAGCTCTGACACCACTTGTTAGGACCGTGTATGTACGGAGTACTAACGGATTCTACGTGAAACCAGATCAAATAGCGCGGAATTCTATTTGATTGGCGATCCAATCAGTGAGAGCGAATAACCCGATCGATCTAACGATGAAACAAACGTTAAGAATGGATTGGAATCGATCAGGAATGATCTATGAACTTGGATTTGCGACTTGGGACACTCAAGATGGCTAGGGTACGAAATATTATGAAGTGTTTCGAAGTGTTATGTTTTTCCATGAATTATGTGGTATTTATAGGTTATCAGTGTTCATTTGTACGACTGAACCATTAGCATGGTTCAGTCATGCGACTGAACCATTAGCATGGTTCATTCGTGCGACTGAAGCATGCGATTGACTCATACGGGCGACTGAAGCATGCGATTGACTCATATGCACGACTGAAGGTTCAGTCGTGCGATTGAATCAATCTTATGTCTCAATCATATGACTGATCCAGTCACCTGGCTCAGTCATGCGACTGGTCCATAAGCGTGGTTCATTCATGCGTATGGGCCATGAGTATGGTCCATTAGCATGAATGTAAAACCAACATCAAACCTATATATTTAGTTCATACATGTGAATCACATTCAATATAAATGTAACATGATATAATCAATCACATATAGACATCACAATGCATTTAATATATCATTCAATCACTTTATTACATTGGATTACACATGTGTAAGACATGAAAGACTTTTACATTTGAGAATGTAAACTAGGTACATCAATATGTATCAACATAGCCCATGTCTTTATTATTTGTCTGGATCATAGGAAGGGAGGATCAGACGGGCTAAATATACATTGGGCTAGGGCTATGATCATCTTCTGCAGAGGACAAAAGGCCAATATTGCTAAACTGATTTTTGATTGTATGATGGAGAATATAATGGCCCTAAAGAAAGATAAGTGGTTGTTATACCCAAGGTTCATCTAGATGTTGATTGATGATCTTATTCCAAATATGCCAAGACA
Source organism: Flaveria linearis (assembly GCA_024085815.1). Classification (NCBI taxonomy): domain Eukaryota; kingdom Viridiplantae; phylum Streptophyta; class Magnoliopsida; order Asterales; family Asteraceae; genus Flaveria; species Flaveria linearis. Next base: position 54,010,399 of record CM044008.1, read on the forward strand.
CGATGAAATCAAAAGACTAGAACAAATGAACACGAGGATATTTGCTGACTGTTCTATAGTTAGACACGATTTCACGAGAAAATCACTTATCTGTAGGAGAACATGTATCTAGAGGAGAGGTAGAACTACATTCGAAGGCTGATTGAAACTGAAAACAAGAACGCTGAGGAAAACAGAGAAAAAAGAAATGAAGCAATAAAGAAGATGAAAATGTATTCAATAGAATAGGAGTATGATTTTGAAGAAGAAGTTGATAAGGTGGCTGAGGAGGTCAGAGTTCAGAAAGAAAAGAGGAGTAAGAGAAGGGCGGAGGAAAGTGAACCTGTAAATGTGTCTGAAAGGAGAACAAAGCATAAGCAGCAGACATTCTTAGAACAACCTCGTACGAAAGATGCCAGGACTGAGCTAGATCAAGATGTAATCAGGAATGTCAGTGCTTTAGTAGCAAATGAGTTGAGCATGATCAAGACAAAGCTAATAAATCAGGAGATTACGGAGATGGCGAAGGATGTGGTTATTGAAGGATTGAAGAAAATGGTGCTGGATTAACAGGAATTGATAGAGGCAGTGTTTAAAGAGCTAAATGAACTGAAAGCAGCGGTCGGCCTGCCAAATCAAAGATCTGAAGCTAAATTGAAGGATCTTACTAATACCTCCAAGTATGAGTTCTTGAATGTTAGAGGATCATCAAGGGCAGGAGAGGGCTCGAGTGGAGCTGCAGATACAGGTTTTGATGTTAACACAAATGAAGCTAGTGCTGAAGATATGGATGAAGATGCTGATGATGTTGATGTAGGTGATGGAGCTAGTGGTGTAGAGAAAGAGGTGGATATAGGTGGAATCAAAATATCTGAGGCTGAATTCAATTGGAGGTTTGATGTAGAGAGGGATTTGACTAGAAAGGAGGTGCATGTGGAAGAGGGAATTAAAGATAAAGGGAAAGAGCCTGACATAAGGCTAGTTAATAAAGGGAAAGAGCAACCAGTTTATTACAGCTCTCAGCCAGAGTATTATGAGGTTGATGAGAGGCCGGTGGCTCAGAGCGGGTCCACTGAAGTAGATGGATTTGATTTGGCTCAAGAAGACTGGTTTGAAAAGGAAAAGGAACTAGAGGAGATAATTCCTTTGTTCCAAAATATTCAAGGAGCTAGCAAGAAGGATGCTGATAAAAAGATTATAAGTTGGAAATACAATGCTGAGCTCAAATTGTTCATGATCAAGAGGAGAGGAGGAAAGATTTACTTTCTGAACAAGAGGAAGGCATTTAAGACCTTGCCTAGATAGGATTTGAGGAGGTTCGATGAGATCCCATTTATAGATGCTGATGCAAGTGAGAGGGCTATGATGCTGGAGAAAGAGATAAAGAAGGGGCTAAACGACAATTTTAAAGCCTTCGGTTACATGAATCCTAAGAGAAGGAGGTCTAAGAAAGACTTGGATTGGGCCATAGGCAAAGGCAAGAGAGTTTTGAAATTAAAACTTGCAAAAACTGTAAACAGAGTACGTGTGCCCAATCCAATTCCCCCAATGCTAAAAGATTTTGTCAAATGGTTTTATGGCAATAATACCATGGAATTAGTGATAAGGATTAAAGGTGATTAGGAGATTAGACTGTTTGATCCGATGGAGGTATTTTTGCTTGGAGATGAGGATCTTAAGATTTTATGTGAAAATCATATAAAAGTGGGAGCTGGAGCTGAAACAAGGACTGAAGCAAGTCTATTCATGAGATTGGCTAACAAAGCTCAGGGAGTGAGAGCTGAGGTCAGGGAGCTTACAAAGAAAGTGATTAAAGCTGACGAGACAAGAATGGATGTGTATGATTTGATAAAGCAATTACTTCAAACAAGTGCACGTGCTGAAGAAAAGACTGACAAAGATGCAGATGATGTAGGGAAAGAGGCTGGAGATGAACAGGAAGCATCTGAGAAAGCCAAAGAAGATGAAGGTAAGGGGGTAGACCAGGCTGGAACTTTAGAGGAGAATCAAAATGAAGCCGGTGAAGTCCAACCTAGGGGGAGTATTGAAGATCAAGTATAGGTTGGACTCACCTTAGTTAGTTTGTTTATTTTGCTTTATTTGTAATAGGACAAATGTTAGTTTGTTTATTGTATGTAAATAGTAGTTAGTTTGGTTTAGTAGTAGTTTCCACTGACCCAGCGAAACTACGAGCGAAACTATAGTTTCGCCCGTAGTCAGCATGCTTAGGTCACCCGGCGAAACTGTGTTTCGTAGCCGGGTGAATCTAAGGCATTGGTCAGGACAATTTTGCTACCCAGCAAAACTGTCAGCAGCAAAAATGTCAGCAGCAAAACTATCAGCGAAACTATAATTGCTATATATATGAAACTTTATAATCTTTTGTGGCAATTTTTTCACAACCATAATTCAAGAATATACTTTTGCATTACTGTTCTTATTTTGTTTTTGGGATGGAATCATCATTTCTAATCATTGAGCATTGTTTGTTTGATTCTTCTTTAGTTGATATGGTTCTACTTTGAAACTCTTTGATAGATTATTGTTTAGATTGTTGTTTCAATGGTATTTGATTGTGATTTATCATCATTAACACTGTTTTTCGATCAATAATGGACCAACACTGATGCTACCAAAACTTCACTCTCCTCTTCTTCTCAAAACCTTCAACACCAAGGAAAGAAGATACTTGTCAGTTTCTTTGTTCTTTCCAGAAGTAGTGCTAAGAAGCTTGTAAAGGTCATTGGTGGATAGGAGATCCAGTCTGTTTTGGTGAATGATGTGTTCCCTTTGTTGTGGCCCTCTGAAGAGAGTTAGCTGATGAGAATTATAGTCATATTCCCATCTAACTATGGACTCTGAAGTAGTGCCTTGAATCATTTGAAGGAATGAACTTCCTTCAGTAGTGGCACTTTCTTCTTTATCCTTTCTCAGCTTCAACTCCTCTTTAATTCTTGCCTTCTTTGTTAACTCAGCAAGATGAAGACCTCCTAGATAATTTTTGATATGATCGACTTCTTAGGAGTTTGAGGGGTTGGATAATCGCTTCTCTGCTAGCTCAGCAATGTCAAACCTGCTTGAGTGTAGCAGAGATGGTGTGTCAAGTCTATTGACTTCACCATTCTCTCTTTCCATAACAAAGTTATGATAGGACTCATCAAACCTCCACTGGATAACCTTTTTCCTAGAAATAAGGGGTTTGTTTGGCAGTTTATCCCCTCTCCTGGTATCTAGTAGAGTCACCAGTCTTCTTTTTAGCTTCTTCACTTCTTCTTTGAAGGAATCAGAGCTTGTAGCTAAGAGTTGAAGAGCTTGGTCTAGTGCTCCTCTAGGCAGATCAAAGAATGCATCTCTTGTGAGGGAACATGAAGAGCCGTCAATGTATCTTAGAGTTATGGACTCTTCCTCACAAGAGATATCGCTCAGGGTTGTGCAGTTGATGAGATTTCTTTTAATCTCCTTGAATTCTTCCAACGTTAGAGGTTTAGATGGTTTAGAGGATGACTTAGGTAGTTGTTTGGTTTTAGGTTGTGTTTTGGGTTTCAAGATGAGTACCGGTGGTGGTTGTTGTGTGGCAGTGGATGCTGATAAGATTAGGGCTAATGGTGTTGGTTCAGAGGTGTAGGGTTCATTAGTGGGTTCAGTTTTGATGGGAAAGTGAAGAGGCGTAGGCACAGGTTTTGATGGTTGTGTTTTGTATGTTGGTTTGGGTACCATCCTCTGTAGACTCCGAGTTTCATGCACCTCTTTCCTTCTTCCTAAGCGAATATCAGCTTTGATATCACTGACATGCCGTTGTAGGGTCCTTTCTAAAATGGGACCTACTTGTCTGCCAGTGAAGCCATAGGCCTTGAGATAATCCTTCATCCAGGCTTTGTCTCCTACCTTCTTGGCAGCCACAAGTCAGGCCTCCTCTTCCTTCTTCTTATTTTCTTTCACTTCTCACTCGCAACCTTCTTCCTCTCATTGTTGATTTGATCTTGTTATTTGGTCAAAAGAAACAACATTGTCTCATTTTCATGAGGAGTTAGCTCTTCCTGAGAATAGCCACTTGAGCATAAGAAGACTATCCTCTGCACCTTTGCATGTGCTCATCTTAAGACTGCCTCCTTAGCTACCGAAAATGAATGGCTTCAAGTCGCCCTTCTTCCTCCTCTTCTCTTCTTTCTCAGCCAACCTTACTGCTTCCACCTTCTTTATTTGCAGTAGAGTTACTTTTTCTAATTTAATAAGCTCATCAGGTGGGAGTAGGAGAATTTCCTCATTGCTTACTCCTAGATTGATGAGCCTATCAATCACCTCCATTCTTGTTTTATTGTTGATAGACTCTTGAGCTATTGTTGCTGCCTTGCTGCTTGAAGCCAGCAGCTTCCCGGAGGTGTGTCTACCTTTTCTCTTCAGCTTTTCCAATCTTTCTTCTTCCAAAATCTCTTCAACAGTGATCTTCCTTTTTCCTTTGGGATCTGTGGAAGGTTCAGCCTTTAGATATTTGGCTTGGATGACTTGGGTTGGAGAGAGTGAGGTTGAACTTATGTGTTGGAGAGAGAGGGGTTTTGAGGAAGTCGTCACTGTTTACCTTAGAGGCTAGATCAAGAATGGCCTCTATGATAAGCAGATCATCAGAAAAATATGATAATTCAATAATCCCTTCCGCAACTTGAAATTCAGTTTCGGAAGAGATTTGAATATCACTACCTATCCCAACTAATTCAGTTGTTGGGCCATGAGTCCTTATTTCCCCTTCAAAGTCAATCTCAGGATTAATCGGGAGCTTAGGTTGACCAACTTTTTTCTCAGTGGTAGGTGGTGCACTCAGCCTTTGAAGCTCTTCTGCTCTAAAGTAGGCTACTGCTACATTGGGTGAGAGTTGTTCAAGTAAGGAGGTTATAAGAAACTTGGTTAAGAATCTGTGAAGGTCTATAAGCATCCTAGGATCTACTTGAATTTCAATAGGAGCTGGCTGTGGGAAGATGGCTATGGAGTGTTGTGGTGTAGGATAAGTTGGAGTTGAGATGCCCAAGGTAAGATCCTCATGTGTTTGTCTTTGTACATTCTCCCCCTTTTTGGTGGCATCATCCTAAGAAGTAGATGAGCTAGAGGAAGAACTTAAAAAGACCTGAATTGGCACATGCCTAACAGGCTTCTCAACCTGTCTCAGCTAGTTTTGCTTTGAGAATCTCGATCTCAGGTTGCTCAATGGCAGACCTGTTTTCTAACGTCCTAACCTTGAATTCAAGATATAAGACTTTAGAAAGTAGATACTGAATGGTTAGTTTAATACGTCCCTCATCTTATTTAGAAGAATCACAAGGAGATGAGATAACATAACCAGTATGTTCATACTCACCAGATATGGCGTCTTGGCGCCCTGGTTTCCCTTGTGAACTGATATCACTTTCGGAAATGTCAATTGGCAAGGTTGCCGTAGACTCAGTCTCAACAATGTTGGCACTGTCCTTAGAGGTCAATGAGACACTCTCAATAGTGGCAGCTAAGTCTACATAAGTCCCCTCCATACCTATGGGGCTCGCCTCAGTTTGACTTAACTGATATGGGCTACAAGTCAAAAGTTCCCTGAGGCTTAGTTGATTTGGAGTGTGGTGCGGTAGATTAACATCATAGGCCTGAGGAGACATGAAATCCTCATCAGATTGAGTTAAAAGGTTAGTAAAGGATATAGCAGTTATTCCTAATGACCCGGGACCTTGGTCAACATGTAATGGCATTGTGCCAGTAATATGGATGTCCCTTTTGGCTACTCAGGGGAGTGTTGGGACTCACCCTAAGTGCTTGAGGTTTGGGCAATGGGCTCATCAGGTTGAGACTGTGGAGACTCAACACTGATATTGAGGTTAATAGTGGGGATGGTTGGACCTCTGGCTGAGTGGGAGCCTTGTGTTCCACTCTAGCTATATTTGCTTGAATAGGACGGACTTGTTCAATCAGAGTACATTGAACAACGGTTCGTTCGGGGCGTCTTTGGTAGGTAATTTTGTTAGGGTGCAAAGAAGTTATTGGTTGTGAAGTGTTGGTGTCTGGTGTGGGTTCATCACCTACTATGCCTACAGGGATGTCACCAGGAGCCATAGGCTCAAGCATACCTCGAAGCAGTTGGGTGAACCATCCAGTGAAGTTGGTGGATACCTTCTTCAGCATTTTGAAGATACCGGGCCTCATGTGTGAACTACTAGAATATTTGAATAATCTAGTTTGTCCTGATCCAGCCTAAAGTTGATTATGTGTTGAATACATCGGAGATACATGCAAAATGTATACCTGATGTGATTTCCTCTCAACCCATGAATGTGGCATCCCAGATCATAGGGAATTTGATCCCATCCCCCAGATTTATTTGACAAGCTGTGTGGAATGATATGGAGCAAGTACTTCTAGTTGTAAGAGAAGTTGTATTTGTAAACTGTATACTTGCTCACATCTCCTTCGTACCCTATTTGGGTGTAGGTGTCTCCTAAATCAGGTTCGAGAAATTCAGTGGGGGCTCCTGCATCATGAAGTTCCAGATGTTATCTTATGGTGGTCTCACTCACAATGATTTCTTGTCCACAGTCTCTAGACCTAACAACCTTTTCATTGTTGAGCATGTCATTTTAACCATTGGCCAAGAAGTCAGCCATATGGTTTGAATAGATGTTAGGGTTAACTATTAGAGCAGGAAGGTATGCAGATTAGGTCAGGAATTGGATGATTGGTGCATAATCGACATCCTTAGAAGAGTCTAGGATGGCGACTTGGTTGTGTTGAGGGTTTAGAGCCATTGTTCTAAGGTACTGTTTGAAGGAGGGAATCTGAAATTTGATGGAGATAATAGAAATGGGTATCTAGGGATTTTGTAGTTGTAAAGTAAGTACAAAAGAAGTTCCGAATCTTTTTATATGTGGGGTGAAAGATCAAACCTATAAGGTGAAGTGACAGTATGCGGCTTGATTTGACAGGGGAGGTAAGGATAAATCATTGAAAATATCTTACAATCTTCCATAAAATCTTACTTTTTATAGAGTGGGACCAAAAGATTTCCGTTACACAGTAAAGTTTCTTCCGAAAGTAAAATTGCTTCCGAGAGAATATTGGGGTTTCTCTTTCCTGATTGTCTTCTGAAGCCCCTTTATCTTCCGAAGCAAATTATGTCTTGAGACAAATTTGATTCCGAGGGTAAATTGTTCTTCTGAGAGAAGAAGTTAGTAAACTTCTGAAGAAAACTTGATCTATGTTCAAGTGATCTTCTGAAGCCAAAAGCTCTTTGGAAGAGAATAGTTGTACAGAGGAATTGCCTTCGGAAGAAAAATTTCCCTTCGGAAGAATTAATACTTTAGAAATTTGGAGAAAACATTTTGTAACAGGGCTTAGATTGTAAATAGACAATTTAGACATAACATATTTTTAAAAGAATTTCCAAAGAGATTTACTAATCAACATTGAGCATCCCAATAGCCGTAATTAAATACTTAAATCTTGGTTCATCAAAGGATTTGGTGCACAAATCAGCATATTGTTCATTTAAATAAACTTTGACTAGTTTGATCAAGTTTTTCTCATTTATATCTCGAATGAAATGATACCTGACGTCAATATGTTTTGTCTTGGAGTGCTTCACTAGATTTTCTGTGATAGAGATAACACTCTTGTTGTCTACGTGGATAGGAGTCTCCATGAAGTTGAAACCATAGTCTAACATCTAATTCTGAATCCATAGCAGTTGAGCACAGCAGCTGGCAATAACAATGTGTTAAGCTTCAGCAGTTGATGTAGAGACACATGATTGCTTATTGCGTTGCCAAGAGATAATCCTTCCACCAAGAAATTAAAATCCTCCTGATGTGAATTTCTTGTTGATGTTGCAGCCACCATAATCACTGTCAGTGTAGCCATAAAGATTGAAATCCTTGTTCTTAGGATACCAAAGGCCCAGTTTGGAAGCTCCTTTAAGATATCTAAGAATTCTGTTTACAACAATTAGGTGAGTTACCATAGGAGCAGCTTGATATCTTGCACAGATACAAGTTGCAAACATGATATAAGGTCTGCTTACAGTGAGATACATTAGATATCCAAGGATTGCCTTGTACTAATGCTGATCAGTGTCCTCCCCCTCGGAATCAGGACAAAGATTGATATTTATTTGTATAGGTCTCTTATCTGGCTTACAATCTTTCATCTCGAATCCTTCTAAGATATCCTTGACATACTTAGATTGATTAATGAAGAACCCTTCTTCCATCAGTTTCACGTGAATTCCTAGAAAGAAATCCATTTTTCCCATGGAAGTCATTTCAAATTTCTTCCGCATGATGCTTTCAAAGTCTTTGCACAATTGGTCATTTGATGAACCAAATATGATGTCATCAACATAGACTTGTACAAGCAGCATATCCTTCCTAGACTTCCTTATAAATAATGTCTTGTCTATGGTGTCTCTGGTGTAGCCATTCTTTAGAAGAAATTAAGACAATGTCTTATACCACAGCCTAGGTGCTTGGTGTAAGCCATAAAGAGCTTTGTCCAATTTGCACACATAGTTGGGGTGCTGTGGGTCTTCAAATCTAGGCGGCTGACACATATAGACCTCTTTGTCTATATCCCCATATAGAAATGCACATTTCATATCAAGTTGATGGACCATGAATTTCTTGGATGCTGTAAAAGCAAGGAAAATTCTCATAGCTGCAAGTCTTGCAACAGGTGCAAAAACATCAGTGTAACCTATCCCATCTTCTTGCGTGTATCCTTGAACTACAAGTCTGGCCTTGTTCTTGATGATCAAACCTCTATAATCCCTTTTATTCATGAACACTCACTTGGTGCCAATAGGGACCTGACCAGGTGGCAGTGGACATTGGTTCCACACCTTTTATCTCTTGAATTGAAGCAACTCCTCTTGCATTGCTTCAACCCAACTGTTGTCTTTGAGAGCTTCCTCCACTTTCTCGGGTTCCAACTAAGAGAGAAAGCATGAGTACAAACAGACATTCCCATTATGAGTTTGTCTTCTAGTTCTCACACCTTCTGAGATATCCCCAATGATGTTTTTAGCTGGATGAGTGTTGTGAATCCTGAGTCTTAGAATCACATCTAATTACATAGATAGATCCAAGTTTGAAAGATTCTCCTCAGGATTGTGAACATTAATTCCAGCTGATGTCTCATAATCATTCAATGATGACTGATTGAATGAATAAGTGACAGCATCAATGTTGTTTTATTATGAAAAAGTATTAATAGTTTCCAGTTCCTTTAGATTACTGTCTTCATCAGCTTGGTGTTGAGTGTTTAAGTTGTCAGCCGATGAATTTTGAGGCTCTACTGACTGACAACTTCTTGAAGCTCCACCATTTCCTGTGATATTCAAGCTTTCAGGACTTGTAGTATTGGGAGGTTGTTCTTCATGTCTTCTTGGAGAAATTGGAATAGGTCTGGGTAACTCAAACAGTTAATCATTAGAGAAGTCATTTTGAGTTCATGTTCCAGCTGAAAGATTCTCACAAGATGGTTTAGAATAGTTGGGAAATAATTCTAAGTCAAAAATATGGTCAGGATCGTTCCCTTTAACACAAGGAGTGTGGTCATTTTGCAGCAATGTTGGATGATTCCTTAAATCGTTGATTCTTCATGTTATATACTCTATAAGCTTTAGAGCTTGAAGAGTATCCAACAAACATAGCATCATCTGACTTTTTAGTTAATTTTTCCAAATTATCTTTTGTGTTACATATGGTACACCGACTACCAAAGGACCTTAGAAAGCCAATGAATGGTGGCCACTTGTTCTATAGCTCATAAGAGGTTTTTCCATGGGGCTTAACAATAAGAACTTTATACTGAACATAGCATGCAGTGCTGACTGCCTCTGCCTAGAAAGTTAGAGGCAGTTTTGAATCAGCTAACATAGTTCTTGCAGCCTCAATAAATGTCCTGTTCCTCCGCTTAGCAACACCATTCTGTTGAGGGGTTCTAGGTGTAGTGTATTGTCTGGTAATCCCTTTTGAGTTACAGAATGAATCAAGAACTTGATTCTTCAACTCAGTCCCTTTATCACTTATGATGGTGTTTACCTTGTGATCAATTTGATTTTCTATTTTAAGAATAAAAGATTTTAACATTTTAGCAGTTTCATCTCTAGTTCTTAAAAAGAATACCCATGTGAATCTTGTAAAATCATCAACTATCACAAGGCAATATGATTTCCTTCCAATGGTCATTATACTTGTAGGACCAAAAAGATCCATGTGCAATAAGTGTAATGGACTAGTGATGGAATTAACTTCTTTGTATTTATGGGTTGCCTTATGTTGTTTTTGTTTAAGATAAGCAATACAGTTATCTTTATAGAAAAACTCCTTAGGCACTCCATGTACCAAGTTTTTTTCCAGCAGTTTATTCATGGTTTTAAAATTAACATGAAACATTCTTTTATGCCAAAAGTTGATTCATCACCATTTTCTTTGGAAAGAAAGCATGAAACTTCTCCTAATGGGGAAGCATTGTTCATATCCAGCTTGTACATATCCCCTTTCCTGGGAGATCTGAGAAGCACCAACTCTTGAGGAATTGATATTCCAGGTTTGAGGATAATACACTCATGTTCTTTGAAAAGCATTTGATGCTTTTGATCACTGAATTGAGAAACACTCAGGAGATTGTGTTCAAGTTGTTTGACAAAATGAACTTTGTCAACTTTTAACTTACCGTTGGATACATTACCTCTACGAGATTTGTATCCTTCGCCTTCACCTACAAATTGAACAGGACCTCCATCAAAATGTTGAAACTGTTGAAGAAGAGATCTGTTCCCTGTCATCTGCCTGGAGCATCCATTATCTACAATCCAAATATTTCCGTTTTTGTCATGTGGATGTCCCTGCACATAAGGTGAAATGATTACTTACTATTGGAAGCCCAGGCCTTATTGGACTTGGGCTTATCCAATGTTGATGACATAATTAAACCAAAATGTATGCATGGGGTTTACCTATGGTTTGGGAAGAAGAGGTTTGGCCTGCAGCATCTTTTTTGATCTTCCATTCCATCCAATGGTTGACCACTGTAAATGAGCCTGAAGAGGTTTGACCAGCATGACTATCTTCTGAGGATCCTCTATTCTTGAATGAAGTTTTTATCCCCTTTTCTTCAGAAGTGTTAGGACCGTGTACATACGGAGTACTAACTGATTCTTTGTTATACCGGATCAAATAGTGCGGAATCCTATTTGATTGGTGATCCAATCAGGGAGAACGTAATCAAGATCAATCCTAACGATTAGAAAACGTTAAGAATGGACTAGGAATGATCTGGGACGTTCTATGAACTTGGAATGGACGAACTGGACGTTCTGGGTCGACTAGGGTTTCAAGTATTCGAAGTGTTTTTTTTCACGAATTAAGTGGTATTTATAGGTTACAGCTATCATTCGTACGACTGAGCCAGGCGACTGGCTCAGTCATGCGACTGAGTGATACGATTGGTTCATTCAGACGACTGAGTCAGTCTTATGACTCAATCGTACGATTGACTCAATCTCCTGGTTCAATCGTGTGACTGGCCCATTCGCATGGTCCAGTCGTGCGACTGAATCAGATAACTTAGTTAAACACATTCTTGAACCTTTGATAGTTCAAACCTATGTCTAACAACTATAAACCTATATAACATTGTCATATATGCGTGTACTAATAATTGATATGAATAGATATAACATTAAATAACCAACAACCATATATAGAAGAGATTCTCATTATATTGATTAAACATTACATATGTATTACAAGAAGAAGTTCTATTACATTTAAGCTCACTAGACTAGAACTGGGGACATGTGTACCAACTAACTCCCCCTTGGACCTAGTTCTATCTAGACCTTGACTTCTTTCTTGAATTCTTCAAATCTCTTAAGTCTTTCTTTTCTGGAGACCCCTGCATGGATATTCAGTGCAAAGCATAGACGTATGATATGCTGAAACTGTAGTGCTTGCATAATATCCTGTGTGTCAAAAACAGTGGCCACTTGTACAGCGTATAAACATCAGTCACTGACAAGTTTATTAGCCACATGGGGTCAAACACCCTTATTGTGTCCATCGACCCGTCCGTCTCCAAAACGATGACTGCCTCTCCCGAGCGCCAGTCATAGTACCACCACTTAAAATGTGGGGTAAAGTCCTGTGGCATCTCCCTCAGTGGAATTCGGGACATTGTGCGCGGAGGACGCCACTTCAGGACTATCTTCAGCTGACCAGTGATGGGACTCACCTCAGACCTTCTGAGGTACCTCGTAGCCTGCTGAGGTTTGAAGTTTACCCATTTAGTCCTGTACTCCTTTTTCAAGGCAGCCTCAAACCAGCCAGACATCCTCTTACCAGCCAGACATCCTCTTAGGATCAGCATAAAGAAGCTTTAGTCGGGCCAACTGGTTGAGCTCAAAACCTGGGAGAGTCTTCAGATCATGAGGGAATCTGAAGTACACGATTCCCCTCTCCCTTTTCACTGCATACACGCCAAGGTCATCAAAATGAGCCCAAGCAATGATCTTCCCTGACACCTTCATATTCTTCTTTACTTTGTATAGCTTGGTTTAGGTACTCTGAGTTGCTGCAGCACGTTGGGCTCGGTCCTCGGCGAAGCAAGCCGCCCATGCAGCCTTTCGAATATCAACTTCGGCGTCCGAGGCTTGGACTTGACTTGTTGAGGCTTCTGCTCCTTTCTCCTTATCACTGAGTTTATCCAGAATATCACTGTCAAGGTTGTTTACTAAATCTGGAAACACGTTTCCCTCTTGATCAGTGTATTCTGGATAGTGTTGATCTGTGATGTCTTCAATTTTGATTTCTTCAACATCGTTGAGCTCGTCATCATCAGCATCATCAAAAATTGGAGCATCCTAAACAATTTCGTCTGGATTCAGACGAAATATTGCAGCAAGCTGCTCATCAGTAAGGTCGTGAATAATTTCTCCTTCTTCAGGAGTATATCTCACTGACCTTCTGACGATCCCCTGCAAATCAAGAATCATTGTGAGTTGAGACTTGACCTGTTGGAGGGGAGCAACATCATGCTCATCTTGCTGAAATCCCTTATCTGTTTAATATCAACATGTAGAGTAGCAATCATTAGTATAAACTCAAGTTAATTAAACATTAATCATTAAATATTTACAAGAGTTTCATATACATCAAAAGATGAATCAAGTACAAAAGCTTTAGAAATAAAACATCTAATCAGTACTTTTGTCTTGAATCATCGCTGGATCTCCGGCAGAAGGGGAGGTAGGTGGGGCAGCAGTTGATGCTCCCTGGTCTTGTCTTTTCTTGGTTCGTTGCTCATGAACAGAGGCAGAGGTAGATGCATCTGCGTCCCCTTCATCATCATCATCATCTTTTTCTTTATCTTCATCATCACCTTCCTCGTGATCATCATCACTATCATCATCCTCCTCATCATCATCACTATCACCTTCTCCTATCTTGAGAGGCTCACTCTGAGTGCTTTTCAGCTTTAACAATAGAGTCTTGTGAGCCGCCTCCAGCTTCTCCATCTTCTCATCAGTCTCAGCCTCGAGTTGAAGCAAGCCTATGATCTGATCAGTCTGTGCAGTGATCAACTGGGCTTGTGAAGATGTCAACTCCCTCAATCTCTCAATCTCAGCTATTTGTGTAGAACTTTGCTCTTGCAGCTGTAGAATCTGAGCCGTCTTAGCCTTGTCAAAGGCTAGCAACTGGAGCACCATGCTGTTCAGTGCAGCAAGTTGCTCAACCACAGAGACAGGTGGTATAACTGAGCTTGAGGGTGCAGATGAGGGTCTGGTTTGGTGAGTGGTGGTTGTTGTTGTAGCTGTGGTGAATATGGGAGGCGATGGAAATGATGTAGTAAGGGGTACAGTGGTGGTGGTGGTGGATGTGGGAGTGTGAGATGTAGGAATGGTGGTGGTGGATGTAGGAGTGTGAGATGTAGGAATGGTGGTGGTGGCTTGAGGTGTTTGGGATGGAGCGGATGTGGTGGCTGTGGTAGTGGGTGGTATAGAGGTAGTGGCTATGGTGGTGGTAGTGAGCAGAGTAAGCCTTCGGCGTTTGTGCCTCTTCCCTTGGGCCTGAGCCATTCTCTTTATCCTGGATCCCTTGGATCCTGAAGCTCCCCCTTGGCTGATGGGAGTGTCTGGGGTATAAGATGGGTCTGCCAAAGAACTCCCCGACTCTCCCGAGTGTCCACCAACAGGCCGTAATCCCTCCTCAGTGGCCACTACCCGACTGCCCACAGTTCGGGTTAGTGGCACCTCATCAGAATCCTCCTCCTCCTGCATGTGGAAGTCAGGGTGGATTGGAGCTGGTTCAGGTCCTCCTTGACCATCTCCACCCTGATCAGTAACGTGGTCATCATCGTCGGAATCATCGGAGGGTAGAGCCACCTGCTCTACATCAGAATCACTGTCCTCGTGGCGCCATCTCCTTCTTGCTGGCGCCACATAATTTCCTGGGCCAGATGTCCAAATAACCGCCTGACAGGGGGTTTTACCTGCTTCCCCCTGTAAACCTTCATCCTGCCCAAGGTGGTATCATCCATCACCTCGAGCACAACTGCATCCTCCTTCTCCTTTGGTAACATAGGAAGCTTCTGGTCAAAGATCATTTGCAGGAAGCGAGGATACATGCAGAAACCCTCTCTGCCCTTCACCTCTATGTTCTCCACTAGGTAAGTGAAGATCATTCGGGAGAAGCTGAACGGATGGTTCAGCACTAACGCAACATAGGCGTTCTGCATCTGCTCAGAGAGTTCATCGAAGCCTCCTTTCCTTGAGGCAATACATCTGAGCATGACGTGGGCGAGATGCTTGAACTGGGGGCAGAGATCGCTCTTATTGAGCATCCCTGAGTTGATGTCCCCAGTGTACTTTGCCCGTAGGAAACACCCTCTAACAGTCATCGGGTGTAAACGAGTAGGACAGTCACCATCATCTCCAAACTCAAGGACTGTCCTTAAGTCCTCCTCTGTGATCTCTATAGCAAGACCAAGGATGGAGATCCTGATCCGATAGGGCTCGACTGATCTATCTACAGCAGCATTCTCCTAGAATGCCTGCTGTAATGAGCGGTACGGAGTGCAGGGTGTAGATATTGCCCTGAAGATCCTCGATCTCCGTAAGAATGAAATTATCCCTGTGAACTCTGCTGCATTCCTGGAGGTCAGATCAAGATGGGCACAGATGTTGTGCTTTGTGCTTATGATCCAACGACTTGCCATCTGTCACAATGTAAGTAAACGTCAGTACATGCAGAAGATAGCAAATTGAAGTCAATGAGTTTTACACTTTGGTTAAGTCGGGCGACTGAGCTACCGAATGAACATAGTCGTGCGACTGAGTAGAACGACTGAGCTTTATATGAGTGAAGTGATTCATACGGACGACTAAGTCAAGCGAATGGACATAGTCTTGCGATTGAATCATTCGTCCATCTCAGTCGGGCGACTGAGACTAGTCGTCTTCTTAGTCGGGCGATTGGAGTTCATCAGTGTGTCCAGTCGCCTACTCGACGGTTTGTCAATTCAAATTTGTATTTTGAGCTATACTTGATGTTAAACGTCGAAATTTGGCTCATTAGACTCAGAAATGACCGATTAAGCATATTTGAACTTTTGTTTGAACGTTTAGATCAGTTTTGATTGTCTACTTGGTTGTTAAACACTCGGTTACTGTTGGGTCAGAATTCACGTGATTCTCGATGTCATTGAACGGTTTCAACGGTGAAACACCACGAATATTACCTGTTTAAACACAAATGAGTGTTAGAACACACCAATAGGAGGTAAAAATGAATCAAAAGAAATTTTGACAGCGGTTCTTTAGGTCGTGCGTATAAGGGGGCGATTTGGGTGAATGAGCGACTGATTCTGATTCGGCCTGTATTTATACTAGGTCAAATCCCAGTCGGGCGACTAAGCCTAGTCGCTTAGATCAGTCGTGCGATTGAGCCTAGTCGTCTAGGTCAGTCTTGCGACTGAGTCTCAGTCGTTCAATCTACCCAATCGTTCATCCCCAATCGGGCGATGGAGGTTCATCCAAACAACTGTTACAGTCGATTACCTCCAATCGTACGATTGGATTCATTCGCACTTCCCATTCACCCGATTTGACTCATAAGTGTGTTCCAATCGGACGACTGGACCATATTTATGGTTCAGTCGTGCGACTGGGTCATCCTTATCATCTTTTGACCATGTTACCATAACGACATTTAGTTCCATTTAATAGTAGATAAAACGTTATGAACAAGTTGATCATCTCAGACATGACCAATTTAATAAAACAGTTTGATCACCTCAGACGTGATCCATTTATCCACCTGATCATCTCAGACATGACCCATTTATCCACCTGATCATCTCAGACATGACCCATTTATCCACCTGATCATCTCATACATGACCCATTTATCCACCTGATCATCTCAGACATGATCCTTTTAACCTTTCAGAAACAATTTGTTAAATAAACATTAAGCTCATTTGGTGACGTTTAGCAGATAACAATACACACAGTCCGACATTGACACATTATACTAAAAAATTTAAAAATCTTAAAACTACGAATAGAATGAACATGTTTTTGTGATTTTTGTTAGGGCAGGTTTGTGTAGCCTATTAGCATTGACATTATATCAGGAACAGACTCATTTGGAATCAGATAGGCATATACACCATTACTTGGAAACTTTGATTAGTATTTAACTTTAAACACTTGCATATCACAGCTTTCTCACTTATCTAAGACTTCTAAGATCTAACTGGGAATCATGCTCGATACGATACGTAACGTACTTTGACTATCAACTTCAGTCAGTGCATACACGACGATTGTCACTATATTTGTCCACTTAAATCCATACACAGACTTGTGACATGCATTGGTAAAGAATTAAGTTATATTATTTCAACCAACATTTGTGGATCCCAAGCTTATATGGTAATCAGTATTCCTTAGAGGACTTTCGAGCGGTCGAAAGGTATTTTGACAAGAAGAAACTATTCTTAGAGCTTTCAAAGAGAAGCCAAACCTCAGGTCAGTGCCATCGCACAGCAGAGAGGCGGCGAACAACAATGAATTCTAGAATATGTAGGTTATGCTTATCCTCAGGTCAGTGCCATCGCACAGCAGAGAGGCACATAACCTATCTCCTTGTTAAAGCATTTCTTATTTTCCTTTTTCACATAACGCACCAACAACATTTTGTTATCAGCATGATTGCGCTTGTATTCTTTTTTTCTTTTGCTCTTTTTGTAGTCACACGCACACCTTTAGTGGTGTTTATTTGCTCGTTATCCCTTGTCGGAAATGGCTGATTGTTTTAACCAATGATAAGATGGGAACTCACAGTTGATTGAACCATTTAGTTTAGATTGAGTTTACCAATGACGTCTACTCGTCTAATGTGTTGAATCTACCGACACATCGTATAGTGAACTAGCACCTCCCTAGATCAACTTTCTCCGTGTAGTTACAATACCAACCAAGCGTACTATCATCTTCCCATTTTGGTTAGACTTAGACTTCTCGGCTTTATAATTTTTCTGTGATTTAATTAGCCTTGCAAAACCGAAAATCCTTTTGGTGTTCCAAGTAACCCGATGCCTGTGTACTATCACTTTCCATTTTATTTAGTCATATTTCCTGTCTTTTAGTCTATGCCTTTTCAGCTTTACTTACCTTCCCCCTTTTTTTTTTTGGTCTGGTACACAACTCATTCGTGCGACTGAAACAGACGAATGAAGACATACGTGCGAATGGGTGATTCGTGCGAATGGACACTCTGGATGGTTCAGTAGTACGAATGGATAACACGAATGGGTCAGTCGGGTGACTGAAGTACACGAAAAGGTCAGTCGTGCGACTGAAGGTTCATTCGTACGAATGGACATACGAGTGGTTCAGTCGTGCAAATAAGGCCCAGACGCATGGCCCAGTTGCATGAGCGCGTCTGAACACAGAAAACCAGATCTGCAGCCGCCACAAGGCTGAAAAACCCTAATCCGACGATTTGGACGAGACACAGCACAATAATTGTACCACCGGATTCGTTTTTATGATCTGAAGAAGATTCCGAGTCCACTTTTAACAAATAAACATCACGCGCAATAAGATTTGAGCAAAACAAGATGAACACGAAGTGGGTTTTACGTCAATGAACAAGAATTCGATCCAGAACTCAAGAGCTCGGGTTGCTAGAGTGATTGTTAGATCATTCTAGCAGTAACCTGGCTCTGATACCAATTGTGAAGTCACTGGATCGGTAGACATCCGAGCACGTTCTCGACGGAAGGATAAAAACCAAAAGACAATCAATAACATGAACAATAATCGAATGATTTTATTGACAAAACATAACGATTTTAAGCTCGTTACAACTTAAGAATCAAGACTTTTGGCAAGGGGAGATCGAGCATGATCTCCCCTCTCATCCGGCAGCGCCTGGGCGCCAGGAACCCTATCAAAAACCCTTAGGTTTCTACACATTGAAACTGGTGTATATAGTCCTCGACCCATATTAGATGCGACTGGGCCCATTCGTGTGATTGGACCATACGTATGGTTCAATCGTATGACTGGACCATTCTTATGGCTTAGTCTTACGAATGCCCCAATCGCATCTCTCAGTCGCACGACTGGTCCATTAGCATGGCTCAGTCGTACGACTGAGTCTCATTCGCATATGCTCCTACGAATGACCCAGTTTCATGTGTTTACAAGGTGTATAACATTAAGCCTAGACTATTCGTCAAGCGACGGACACACTATATATGACTATGTATGATCCAACTAATTCCCCCTTGGACGTTGCTTGCGAATAGTAGATAACACCTCTTACAATCTTCAGTCAATCTTTGCTCTGGTTTCCAATAGAATCAAACGAACAACCATATTAGCCAACATTGGCAATCCGTCAGGTTACCACAATATCCCTGAAAATGAATTTAGGCACAATAGATTTCGTTTACTTTGCAGAACACCATCATAGCAGCAAGATTCCCCAAATGACTGATTTTTCCAGATAACGACATGAACAGTTCTCCATTGCTCCAATCTTCACACAGGCTAACCTAATTAACATTAACAACTACAGAAATTCCCCCTCACGTTCTGCATATCCCAATATATATACATTGTGCTCTCCTGTCGTCTTCATACGATGTATTGGGCAAAAGGTTGAAGGTTCCAATCCACAGCTGACAATATCAAACAAATCAGTATGCACGAAGATTCATCATCAGAAACCTGCTCACACCATCACTTTCTGATTGCGTCTTCAATCTCTCTATACATGGATTCCCCCTAAGAATGAGAATCCTCTCTGTGCGGAAATAAATAATACTTGGTTGGCCCATAAATAGTCAGATGCTCCTGACTACCCCACAAAATCAGCACTGAGAGCTGACATCTTCTCTTCTCTCTTTCGTGTTCTATCAACATTCACCTATTCTAGAATTCCAACGAATAATGGGGTATCCATCGAACTTGTTTGACATAAGAACCTCAGGGTGAATGTACTTTGCTCATCCTCAACTCTTGCATAGACTCTCCAAGAAAATCTTCACTATTGACCCGAAAATGAACCGAAAATGACCCGATAATTTTCCCAAAAAAATTTATTTTACCAAAATTTTTCAGAAGGCTTCCCGACTGATAAAAATGGTTTAGGGAAAAATTCTTGCAAGAAGCTGTTCCAGACTCTTTTTTTTATGTAATTGAATACTGAAATAATAAATCTCCCCCTAAAATTCTAAAACAGAAAATCTTTTTGTGTTTTTGGATTTTTATAACGCAAGGAAGTTAAAAAAGTAAAATAAAAGAAATAAAAAATTCAAAAGACGATGTCGGACTATGTATCTGTTTCTTCCGCAATCACATCACTTTTCTTTTTAACGCCGTTGACCTCTAGCAGATAGAAAAATCTAGGTTTATCAAATGGTTTGGTGTAGAGGTCAGCGCGCTAAAAATCCGTGTTAATTTTAATCACATCAATCAACTGTTTTTCATAGCAATCGCGTATGAAATGATATTTAATGCCGATGTGTTTTGTTTTTGGATGTTGAACAGGATTTTAGTAACAGCTATGGCAGCAGAATTATCAACATAAATAGGAGTGTTAGAAAATTGCAAACCGTATTCACGCATTAGCTGTTGGATCCAGATGATCTGAGAGCAGCAACTTGCAGCAGCAACATATTCAGCTTCACAGGTTGATAAAGCAACCGAGGTCTGCTTCTTGCATTGCCACGTGACTAATCGCCTTCCAAAGAACTGACACCCTGCTGATGTAGACTTGAAGTTCATCTTGCAACCACCATAGTCTGAATCGCTGTACGCAGTAAGCTCAAAGTCATCATCATGAGGATACCACAACCCCAGTGTTGGAGTACCCTTCAGATAACGGAAAATCCTTTTCACCCCAATCAGGTGATTCACTTTTGGTTTCGCTTGATATCTAGAACATAGACATGTGGCATGCATAATATCTAGACGCGAGGCAGTGAGGTACATAAGAGATCCGATCATCCCACGATACATAGTGGCATCCACCAAATCCCCATTCTCATCAGGAGCCACATCATGATTTGTGGCGAGAGGGGTACCAACAGTAGAAACATTTTCCATATCAAACCGACTCAGAATGTCGCTGACATACTTGGTCTGATGTAGGAAAATACTGGTTGGTGTTTGATCCACCTGTAATCCTAGGAAGAATTTCATTTCTCCCATGGCACTCATTTCGAACTCTGCCTTCATCACAGATTCGAACTCTTTGCATAATGCTTCATTCCTAGACCCAAAGATGATGTCATCCACATAGATCTGCACCTTAATCAAATCACCATCCTTTTCTTTGATGAACAATGTACAGTCAATCACACCCCTGCGAAAACCGTGTTTCAACAGATGGGTGGAGAGCTTCTCATACCAAGCTCGAGGAGCTTGATGTAGCCCATACAGAGCCTTATCCAGCTTGTAGACTCTGTCCCGATGATACGGATCCTCAAATCCTTCGGGTTGACTGACAAAGACTTCTTCACGGATTTCCCCATGAAGGAATGCACTCTTCACATGCAACTGATAGACTTTGATCTTCATAAACGATGCATAGGCAAGGAAGATCCGAATTGCTTCCATTCTTGCCACTGGTGCAAACACTTTATTGTAGTCGATCCCCTCGACTTGTCTAAATCCCTGAACAACCAAGCATGCCTTGTTTCTGATAACAACACCTTGGTCATCCTTCTTGCACTTTAGTACCTATTTGGTACCAATCACTTTAACTCTTTTTGGCTTGTCAACAAGGGTCAAGACTCCAAGTTTCTCTAACTGGAGTAGCTCTTCTTGCATAGCATTGACCCAGGCCTCATCTTTCAGGGCATCACTGACGTATTTAGGCTCGATTTGTGAAACAAAACATGAGAAAGCCCCGTCATTGACATAACCCTTTTCCATGACTGCAGCATAATCAGCAGAGTACAATCGACTTCTAGTCTGCACGCCGGAGTGGAGATCACCGATGATAGCATCTGGCGGATGACTCGTACTGATCCTAGTCATGGGAGTTGTAGGAACGACAACTTCAAAGTCCATAGTGGTGACTGGAGGTTCCGTATTTGTATTTCCAGATGCCAGAGTAGCAGCTGACGAGCTTTCTTCATGATTAACATTAGGAGGTTGTGATGGTTCAGATGCTTCTTCATCCTCTGATGAGTCTTCACTATCATTCTGATCGGCTGAGGCAGATCCCGATGACCCACTTGCTGGAGTGGTATTGCTAGTATCCAGATTAGGTGAATCGAGAACATCGTGCATCAACTGAGTAGCAATATCATCATCTGAAACTATCTGAGGAAGATTGAATGATTTGAAAAAGCCATCGTAGTCGAAGAATGACGATGGACCTTTTCCAGCAGGAGGGATAGTGAAACGTTGAACATCAACATTGCACCATACTTCTACCTAACCAGTAGAGTTGTTGTAAACTCGTTTGTCTGGTATACTGTATCCCAGAAAGATTCCCTGGTCTGCCTTTTCATTAAACTTGCCTTCTTGAGTTTTCTTCAGAAGTGTACAAGGAGCACCGAAAGGTTCCAAATACTCCAAGTTCGGTTTACGCTTCTGTAGTAGCTCATAGCAAGTCTTCCCGTGCCTCTTCACTACTGACACATGATTGACTGTGTAGCAGGCATTGGCGACAGCTTTGTTCCAGAATTGAACTGGCAGTTTTGAGTCTGCCAACATAGTCCGGCCGGTCTCGATCAGACTCCTGTTCTTTCACTCAGCAACTCCATTCATCTATGGTGTGTATGCAGAGGTGAATTGATGAACAATTCCCTTTTCTTTGCAGAAAGCATCCATCCACTGATTCTTGAACTCGGTTCCATTATCTGAGCGAATCTTTCTCACCTTCAGTTTGTACAGCGATTCCAGAGTGGTGACCAGCACTTCGAATGACTCAAAGGTTTCTGACTTTGCTTTCAGAAACATTACACACGAGAATCGTAAGTAGTCATCAGTGACTACGAAGCAGTACCAAACTCCTGCAATACTTTTCGTGCTAACTGGACCGAAGAGATCCATGTGAAGTAGCTCCAGGGGCATCTCGATAGAATTGACGTTCTTGGTCTTATGAGATTTCCTGGTCTGCTTGCCTTTCTTGCATGAGACACAGAAATCAGGAAGCTTGAACTTCTTGACAGGAACTCCATCAACTAAGTTGTTATGAATCAAATGATTCATCTTCCTATGATTAATGTCTCCCATTCTTCTGTGCCACGAAATGGAGTCCTTCTCTGTAGCTTTAGATAAGAAACATTGAACAGTAGAAGAATTAGTAGAAGCATTAGACATATCTAGAACATACAAGTCATTATATCTAGATGCTGACATTAATACCTGCTCCTCTGGAATATCCATTTCTTTCTTCAGAATGTAACATTTGCGATTATCAAACATGACTTTGAATCCCTTGTCACAAATCTGAGACACAGAAAGCAGATTGTTTTCTAACTGCTGAACAAAGTTGACTTTGTCGAAACTTACCTTTTCATTACCTACTTCTCCCTGAGCAGTAATGTATCCTCCTTTGTTTTCAGCAAAGGAAACATGTCCCCCTTTAATTTGTTTGACATTGAAAAGGAGAGACTTATTTCCCGTCATGTGCCTGTAAGCTCCGCTATCTACGATCCATGTATTTGTAGACGCACCATAGCGGACAACCTGCACATAAGAGAAAATAGTCAGTTAAGGAGGGGGACCCAAGCCTTGACTGGCTTGGGTTTACCAGAGGAGTCAACCATCATGAATTCAACCCACTGGCCTTTATCAGTGGATGGAATCTCAACGTTCAACTTGTCCTTACTTTCAGACTCATCAGTTGTTTTGGCTTTCCACAAACCATCCCTGTGAAAGGATTGTTTGTGGTAAACCTTAGACTGATTCACAGTTTGAGCATATGGTTTAGATTCAGAAACAGGTCTCGCCGCTGGCATCACAGACTTGTCAGTGATTTGTTTGTGTTGCCTTTGACGTGGAGGAGACGAAAACGGCCGAGAAGGTGTTTTAGACCTAGTAGGTGTTTTCGATCTAACAGGAGTCTTAGATCGTTGTTTTGAATCTAAATTAACTTTTTTGTTCAGTTCCACCTTAATTCTTGGAGTCTGATAGCGAGGACAATTTGTTGAAATATGACCGCGCTGTCCACAAGTATAGCAGGATCTCCATTCATCGGGGCTAGGAGATCTCTTGTGGGGTGGTGAGTAAACTTCTGGTTCTTTCTTTTTATTATCACTTTTAAGACTTTCACCTCCTTTGACAAATTTAACTTGTTTAACATTATTTGTGTTTTGTCTTAGAAACTGGTGATTATTTTGCTTCACTGGTTTAGCTTGAGTGTTTTTGGAAATCATAGGTTGTGTGGAAGATGATTTTTTACCCAACCCAAGAGATGCTTGAATATTCTCTTCCACTCGTTTGCCAGTGAATTGTGTGCTGGTTGTGCCTGATGTAGAAGTTGTCTGGTCAGGAGCCGAAAGGGCAGAGTTAACTGCTGTATCCGGATCACTGACTAGAGGAGTTGTCACCACATGATCCTTTATGGGGTTATTATTAATTGGACGTTGTTTGATGTTAAAAAAGGTCTCATGTGGTGCTGGCACAACTTTGTATCCCAAACCCTCCCCGTTGTTGCGTTCTTTAACCAAGTTTTACAAAATATGTGAGGAACTAGCTAGACTGTGGAGTTTTTGTTTCAAAGACTCATTTTCTACTTATAAAACCGCTCGTTCCTTCTTAGTTTCTTCGATTGTCTTTAAGTAAAACTTGATATCATTTTCTTGGTTAAAAGCAACAACTTCAGTCTCTTTTAACTGCTTCTTTAAAGCATCATTTTTTTCTTTATAACTATTTTCATTTTGTTTTAAGATTCTATTTGCCTCTGTGCACAATTTTAGGTCATTTACTAAGTTATCATTATGATCTAATAACCTAGCAAATTTCAGGTCAATGCTTTCCCTAAATTTTTCACAATCAACACAAGCATGTTTAATAAATAAGTCATCCTTAGATTCTACCTGTGCCGATGTAGACGTTCCAGCCATGAAAGCATTGTGAGGTTCAGAATGTGCTTCAGATTCAGCATTCAGTTCATCTTCAACAATTTGATCAACAGCATATATGTCATCATCCAATTCAGCAGTATCAGGCTCAGCTGAGTTCTCCCCCTCACTTGCTGAGTCTTCATTCAGGTCCTCAACAGAAGCAATGTTGGCTTCACCATCAGATAAGAAACGGAAGGACCAGTCCTGTCCTTCATCACCTTGTGCCACCATACCCTTGGAATCACTCCCTGCTGGAACTGTCTTCTTATCTTTATCTTGCCTGTTGAACAAGGAAAATGGATTTCCATTCCCAGTCTTTTTAGGCTTCACACATTCCCTCTTGAAGTGTCCTTTCTCCCCGTAGTTGAAACACGTGACTTTGGACTTGTCAAACCCAAAGGTAGTATCTTTTGTAGCCACGAGATTCTGCCCTGTTTTCTTCACAAACTTCTTTGCTCGTCGCACAGCACTCGCGAGAGCCCACAGAATATCCATCCTTTCAAACTCATTTTCATCCACCTGCTCATAATCTTCATCAGCCAAGTGGCAGTTCCCAATCTTCCCTGCAACCAAACCATCATAGGAATGAACCACTGCAGCAAGTAGGTCCATGTGTTCCTTGGCCACTTCCACAGTGACTTTACCCAGGTTCTCAGTTATTAACTTCATCGAATGAGCTTCAGTAAGACTGTGTTGAACCCCTGATGAGATAGATGACTCACCACCAGACGATGAGCTTTGACCAGATGTATTAGAAACAAAAGTAGTCTGCAGAGGAGCATTGGAAGACTTTGCAATAGGAGTTGGAGTCACATTGTAGAGAGTAGTATCCTGAGCATATGACCCCTTCTTAGCCTTATACTTATGTCTAACCTCTTCCTCTCGCAGTTTCAGAATAAAGTCATTTATATCCAGAGTCTCGACAACTGAATTGTGTCTCAAAGTTGAAATAAATGAATCCTATTTTCTGGAAGACCTTCAGCCAAACTAGAGACCTTTTCTTCTTTAGATGTCGCTACCCCATGAGTGTGAAGTTCACTCATTAGATGATAGAAGCGGTCAATAATGTCGTCCAAGAACTCGTTCCCAATAGCAGAAAATTGTCAAACTACTTTTTGAGTGCTTTGGACTTCAAAGATTTCAGAGTTGAGCTCCCTTCATATCTTTTCTCGAGAGCTTTCCAGAATTTTTTACTTTGTTTCTGATCCGAATACTGATGGAAGATCTCTTTAGGAATAGACTGAGTGAGCATCGCGTAAGCCTTCTTTTCAGCATTATAGGTAGTCTTTTGAGCATCAGTCATTCCACTCAAAGTTAATGGCAAACCATCAACACCAACTGGCATGGTGTAACCAGTTTCAATAGAATTCCAGAGATTAGTGTCCACGCCATTGAGATGAATCTCAAATCTCTGCTTCCACTACGGGAACTCATCAATAGATAGAAGCTTAGGTGGTTTATTGTGGTTACCAATCTCATTCTCCAGAAGCAGTAGGTTCTGGATTCTTGAGTCTTTTCCTGCTAAGAATGCGAAGTTTTCGGAGTCCATAATGAAAGTTGACTTATACTTGAAAACAGACTGTTAATGCGAATGGGTAGTACGACTAGGATGCGATTGACACTAACAGTATGCGATTGAACTCAACCGTAAGATTGAACAGGCGACTGAGACACAATCGTGCGATTGAACTCAATCGATCGACTGGACAAAACGAATGACTCAACTGGGCAACTGAACTGGGCGACTGACTCAATCGGGCGATTAGACAAGGGGACTGACTCAAACGGACGAATGGACTGGCGACTGGACTTCAGTCGTACGATTGAGATAATCGTGCGACTGAGACTGCTGAAATCGATGTTTTTCGCAACTTTTGACCTAAAACGCAAGTTTTGGCACCCTAGACGGCTGTAAGTCGAAAAATATTGATTTTTCAGAACATGCACATGTAAAGACTTGATTTTTAGCAGAAAGATTGGATCTTTTCGAGTAAAAACGTAGACTTTTTCATAAAAATGATTGAATAACGAAGAATCAAGAGCCAAAGCTCTGATACCACTTGTTAGGACCGTGTACGTACGGAGTACTAACTGATTCTTCGTTATACCGGATCAAATAGTGCGGAATCCTATTTGATTGGTGATCCAATCAGGGAGAACATAATCAACATCAATCCTAACGATTAGAAAACGTTAAGAATGGACTAGGAATGATCTGGGACATTCTATGAACTTGGAATGGACGAACTGGACGTTCTGGGTCGACTAGGGTTTCAAGTATTCGAAGTGTTTTTTTTTCACGAATTAAGTGATATTTACGGGTTACAGCTATCATTCGTACGACTGAGCCAGGCGACTGGCTCAGTCATGTGACTGAGTCATACGATTGGTTTATTCGGACGACTGAGTCAGTCTTATGACTCAATCGTACGATTGACTCAATCTCCTGGTTCAATCGTGTGACTGGCCCATTCGCATGGTCCAGTCGTGCGACTGAATCAGATAACTTAGTTAAACACATTCTTGAACCTTTGATAGTTCAAACCTATGTCTAACAACTGTAAACCTATATAACATTGTCATATATGCGTGTACTAATAATTGATATGAATAGATATAACATTAAATAACCAACAACCATATATAGAAGAGATTCTCATTATATTGATTAAACATAACATATGTGTTACAAGAAGAAGTTCTATTACATTTAAGTTCACTAGACTAGAACTGGGGACATGTGTACCAACAAGAAGCAATCTTCTTCTTGGAAGATTTTGAATGATTCCTTTTATTCCTTTGCTTGGTTTTGGGCTTGTCTTCTGAAGCTATTTTCCTTTCGGAAGACTGAATTTCTTTCGAAAACAACTTAGCTTTGGAAACAAGCTTTCCTTTCTTTAACATTTGAACCATGTGATAAGGTCCAAATGTGAAGCTTTCCTTGGCTCTTTCTTTCTTAATATTATTTGCATAATGTGTGCTTGCAGGATTGAAGTAACAATCTTTGGCCATGTGATTGTGCAGGCCACACATTATGCATTCAATTTTAACTTTGGTAGGGCACGAAGGTTGTTGTTTCTTGCACTTTTTGTCTTCTTCAACAGCCTTTCCCTTTAACTTCTGATTCTTTAGCTGGACAGGAGTACTGGTACTACATTCCTTTCCTAAATCAGAGTTTCCGGCCATTTGGATTCCAGCTGAAATGAACACACCCTTTTGTCTAGGGTCTATCTTCATCTTGGACTCAGCCACCTTCTTAGAAGTTTTCCTAGTTGCTTTGGTCTTGTACTGTCTATCTTTGGTGGTCAGAGGTTCATCATCAGTTGTATGGATTAGGTTCTCTACCTTATCCTTCACTGTGATGGTCTCCATTATTACATCATTCGTCTTCTCAAAGGAGAGTGGATTAGCAGTTAGAGCCTCCTGCTTATCAGTTCTACACCTTGGTTGTCTTATAGACATATAAGAGTGTGGTGGAGCAGTTTCATTGGTTCCCAATCCACTCTTATTTTGATAGCACACCCTTCAGTGGGAGGATGATGCAAGAATGGTGTTGAAGTTATGCTCTTGAATAGCAAACTTCTCTGCTTTAGCCTCAGCTATTACTAGCTGGGCTTGAGCCTTATTCAACTTAGAAACCAAATGTTTTATTTGAGTCATGTAGTTTGAGTGTTCATGCTTTACAGAGGAAACAGTTTTCTCTAACTCGTCAATTTTAAGTTTATAGTTAGATTCTGCTCTCTTGAAATCAGATTTTAGTATGTTTAAGGACTTAATATCAGATTTGATTTCCATGTTGTAGTGCTGGTACATTTTAACCTTAGCTATACAGACAAGAGTGTAGAGATGTTCATATACCTTAACATCATCAGTTCCAGCCATGAGAGCTTGAGCAGGGGTTACATCCTGCACCATGAAGCTCCAGTCAACTTCCTGAGTAACAGTTGCAGTTTGCTGCTCAGTTTGCTTGGTTGCAGCCTTTGGGATAACATGATGTTGAGAGGCTTGAGCAGCTTCAGGATTAGATCTTGGAGCTTTACATTCCCTTGAGAAATGGCCAAGTTGGTTACAGTTGTAACATTTGGCTTTGGACTTATCAAACCCAAAGTTGCTATTAGTTAGGTT
The DNA here is from genome assembly GCA_024085815.1 of Flaveria linearis. Taxonomy (NCBI): domain Eukaryota; kingdom Viridiplantae; phylum Streptophyta; class Magnoliopsida; order Asterales; family Asteraceae; genus Flaveria; species Flaveria linearis. The sequence goes on from CM044008.1 coordinate 54,039,130, forward strand.
CTGGGGAAACTGCCTTCCAGTTCTGATAAAAAACTTCTTTGCTCTATAGGTTAATAGAGCCATCTGGGGAAACTGCCTTCAGTTCTCGCACGAAAGGATGTTCTCGCGTGAGAAGCCTACTAGAAGTTGAGCTAGGGTATAAATAACTACGAATACCCATGTCTGGCACTCACTTATGCGAAAAGTGTTGCTGCTAGAGAGAGAAAGTTGCGGCTTAGAGAGAGAAAGTACATATTCGAAGTGTTAAAGTATGTAAACTCATGTATTAACTTGTGTTTAGTATAAAGGAAAGATTATTAACGAATATAACCCACGGTTATATAGTTTTTGTTTGTTAAAGGCTTGGGGAAGGTCGTGAGTGAGCTAAGACTTCACGATGTGAGTTTCTAGTCCCCTTTTTATGTAACGTTTCATGTTTTGGGGCTATTATGCATACTATACGTTTTAACATGTTTGTTTATGCATGTTTGGTGATGTTTTGGGTGTTTGTGTGTTAGACATGCTTTAGACGCGATAAGTTGCGACTGGGTGGGAAAAGTTGGGAGTTCTCGCGCGACTAGTGTCTTCTCGCGTGCGCAGTTGATCGTACGTTTAGAAATTTGAACTGGGGTGTCTTCACGCGAAAGAAGGAGTTTTCGTGCAAAACGGAAGTTCTCGCGTGACAGGCTGTTCTTGTGCGACTAGGAATTTTCACGTAACAAGGATGTTCTCGCGCGACTGGAAGTTCTCGCGCGACTGGAATTTCTCGCGCGACTGGAAGTTCTCGCGCGAATGAAGGCGACACCATGGGCTGAGTTTGTATAATATCCTGGAAAAAAATTAATAATAATAATATTCATAATTATCGATAATAATAATAATAGTAACTTTATATAATTATCACATTAAATACACCAGTATGTAAAGGAAGCAATGTTGAGTTTAAGATCTGAAATCAACACTTGCGAATTTGAGCCATCATCAACTAGCGTCCATGTCATTTTTTTATATAATAATAATAATCAATAGAAATATATATATATATATATATATATATATATATATATATATATATATATATATATATAGGTAGAGGTTCAACTAAGAATAATTAGTTGCCTAAGTTGCCTAAGAAGGAATAAGGAGATTACATGTAGCACTCTTCAAATTAGGGTTAAAGGGCATTATGGTTCTCAAACACACTCATTAGTCCCTTTTGTATTTTATCAAAATGCAGCACAACCAAACACAGCTTCCCCACCACGCAAATTCCAATTGCTTTCTTCTTTCAAATTCCTCTGCCCCAAATACAAACTCTCAAATCTCTCTCTCTCAATTCTCACGATTGGTGATGATGATAGTCAAAGGTTGACCGAAGATTATTTAGTGTTTGTGGATCTCGATTGAGGGTGTCGATTGAAAGATGATTTGATTGGGTGTGGTTGTGGTTGATTTTGGTGGGGGTTCGATGTTGGATGTCGGTCGACAGAAGTTGATTTGGGGGTTCAATTGATGGTGTTCGAAGTTCGAGTGGTGGATTGGGTCGAAGGGTGATTTTATAAACAATGGAGAGCAGGATTAAATCCCGTCTGTTCTTTGCTGGCGAGGTATTCTTACTTCATGTATATTATTGGATCATTTTACCTTTATGTCACCATTACCACGTGGTCCAGTTCAATTAACTTCCCTATTTCTATAATTTATACTTGATGGAGCCAAGAAGGAAGTTAAACAAACAAACGAATCATAGATTTAGAAAAATTCTCATATATTTACAGATTCAAAAAGCTGCGTTCATGTATGATTAAGCAAAATATGGGGCATTTTTGTCTTCTGAAAATTGAAATCATGTGTATGTTCTGAATGTTGATGGAGTTACAGGAGGTTTCAATTTCCAGGTAAAACCTAATTAAAGAAAGATGATTTTATGAAATACAGCACAGCCTTGTGCTGTTTTATGAAATACAGCACAGCCTTGTGCTGTTTTATGAAATACAGCACAGCCTTGTGCTGTTTTATGAAATGCAGCACGACCTTGTGCTGTTTTATGAAATGCAGCACGGCCTTGTGCTGTTTTATGAAATGCAGCACGGCCTTGTGCTGTTTTATGAAATGCAGCACGGCCTTGTGCTGTTTTATGAAATGCAGCACGGCCTTGTGCTGTTTTATGAAATGCAGCACGGCCTTGTGCTGTTTTATGAAATGCAGCACGGCCTTGTGCTGTTTTATGAAATGCAGCACGGCCTTGTGCTGTTTTATGAAATGCAGCACGGCCTTGTGCTGTTTTATGAAATGCAGCACGGCCTTGTGCTGTTTTATGAAATGCAGCACGGCCTTGTGCTGTTTTATGAAATGCAGCACGACCTTGTGCTGTTTTATGAAATGCAGCACGGCCTTGTGCTGTTTTATGAAATGCAGCACCGCCTTGTGCTGTTTTATGAAATGCAACACAGCCTTGTGCTGTTTTATGAAATGCAGCACAGCCTTGTGCTGTTTTATGAAATGCAGCACAGCTTTTGTGCTGTTTTATGAAAATGCTGCACAGCTTTGTGCTGTTTTATAAAATGCAGCACAAAAACGTTAAAAATGTAGCACAACTTCACATAATTTAATTTTTTTTTGGTAAAAAAACTATAGTAATACTATACTCAAATTAAATAGAAAAAAATGCTTGATTTTATGATGTAATTTATTTAAAAAATAACGTCGTATGAAAAAGTTATTAGCATTTAAAAAAATAGGGGGAAAATTTAAAAAGTCAACAATTGTGGGTAATATAATAAAATACCCAAATTACCCTTGATTACTTATTTTTTCTACACTTTGATCTTAGCCCTTAATTAGATAATTAGAAGGGTAGGATTACTTTTTAATATTCTTAGGGAAAAATTAATTTTTAGGGGAACCTCCCTCTCTCTCTCTCTTTATATATATATATATATATATATATATATATATATATATATATATATATAAGCACCTTTAATAATTGGTTCAAAAACGTGATTGCATATTTTCTGCAACAAACTCACGGGAATATCGATAGAATTTCATCATCAATCATGTTTCAATCGGCAGTTATATACACCTGCAACCATCGATCACACCTCACGAAACCATTATCAACCAAGTTTAATTGATCGTTGAAATTGATCCTCCTGTTTCCGTTAGCTACTACCGGCGAACCACCGCCGCCACCACATAATAAGTCGTCATTCCGCTCGTTCCGCTTCGTTTAGCAAATTCTACGCAGTTATAGTTACCAAGGAAGTATTTATGTACCTTGATCAGTTTCGTTTCATGAGATCAGGTACCGAATTCAACTTGATTTGTTTTCTTAAATATTGCTACCGATTTGTAAAGGTTGATTGTTTCATGACGTGCGCAGCCGACACACAGATTGTTGCTTTTATCTGATCCATTCCTGTTGGAATATTTGCAAGTCACTCCGTTAACCTAAGTTTTTCCGTGGCTTCCTATCATTGCTCGTCTCACAAATCAGGTAGCAGTTCTGATCCGTTCCTGCTCGTCTCACAAATCGTTGATTTGTCCCGGCGGCTAAAACTTGGTTCATATAAGAAACCGATTCTTGAAACGCTCTAATAAATGGATATAACAATAGAAGTTCTATTCGTTTCAGTTTAGGATCGGTTCAATTATATCAACAATCGAATGACAAAGATATTTGAAATCCGTTAACTATACAAATAATTTAGAAGTTAAATTGCATATATATTTTGCTCCTACGCACACCTGCACCCACACCCACACCTGTACACACACCATTACTTAAATATCTTCATATCTTCATATACTTATATCATTAATGATGAAATCACAGTGAAAATTAAGGGTGATGAAACATTATGAATTCTTTAGTTTAAACATGTAAATGAACTTTGTAGCAACTTAAGTGGTTGGAATATTAGTTATATGCTATTAAATAATTTGATGTTAAGCACTATGGAATCGTGATAATATTATGCATATACATACACACATATATGTATGTATACGTATATATATAGAATTATATAAGTATGGTTTTATGACAAGTTAGATAAGTGGAATAAATTAGAAACTTTGATGTTAGTTGGGTACTCAATAAAATAAACATAGTATTTAAAGGCCAAACAAGTTCCATACTTTGTAGCCATGCATCATAGAAGTCGATGAAAAAAGAAAAGAAAAGAAAATGTAATTCAGGGTTTTATAAATCTAATTTAAACTATAAATAAAGTGTAGGTCCATGTGGTTCTTGAAGGGTACTCGACTTGTTTTCTTTTGCTTGTGTAGCTAAGGTACGGATTCCTGATTCTTGTCTCATATTTGATTCCCGTTCATGTCTAGTTTTGATTCATGTCATAGGTGACTAGTTTGCTTTGATTTTGTTATAGGAAGCTAGACTACTTTATATTTTTGAAATTTGTTACCCGAGCTCCCCCTATCTTGGGGGTGACCAGGACGCGTTATTGCGGCATCAATAACGTGGCACCAACCGTGACGGTGAGCTGAGATCACGGCGTCTCTAAAGGAGGACTCTGAATATATATTGGTTGTTCTGTTATTTTTATTATTTCCTCAGTGGCGTATGGATCGATCCTAGGTTAGTCCTGTATTTCCTGATGGATGGCTGCACACCACTCCATTTAAGACTCTGATGAATGGTTTGTATGTCTGCCCATACTCCATTTCACGTTGGTTCACGGGCTCGCTATCTGTGTTCCCTCTGTTTAGTTATTATATGAGATGATTATTAGCTCAGGTTATGTTCTATCTGATATATATCTTATGCCGTCATATTCTCTGTTATTATCATGTGTGTTTATTTTTGTTACCTGCTATTCCGTTCACTGAGCGTTATGCTCAGGCGTGCTTTTGTTTTCATGCACGTCAGGTCAGCAGGGTCATCAGGGAGGGGAGTGAAGAGTGGAAATCTGGATAAAGAAGACTGATATTTATTTATTTAATTTGATGTAATCGACTCTTCTATTGGATTTTAGACTAATGTTTTATTTTTGCAATTTAGACTTTTAATCATTATCAATTATGAAATTATGCTCTGGATTTTGATTACCGTGATAGTGACACGTCAACCTTGTCGGGTTGGGTGTTACAGTTTGCCTACGTAAGGTTAAGGATCCGAAGGGGGATCTCGCATGTGAAAGTTGCGGTTGCTTATGGTCTCCCTCGTGCCTATTATTAGTTGTTTGCTATGTTTTTCTTTGTGGCTAATGTTTTTCATACAATGTGTTGTATGACGAGGCTCGCCTCTCTATGTATGAATTTATGGATTACGTATTAAAGTGAAAGATAACATTAATGAGAAGTGAAACTTAATGAATGAATGAAAGTCTTGCAAGCAATTGAATGGAGGTGCACGGCCATGTTATCGTTAGCTCAACTGAGGTGCGGCTTAGCTACCCCATGAGGATGCGCCTCAGAGGTCTAATCCTTGAGATTGACCGTACGTACGGGACCTTTGTCGCTTGCCCCGGTACTTGAGTCAGCTTCATGCACAATGTTGGGGGTTTATTTATAGACCTCGGCCAGTCGAGCTTCGTGCAGAATGTTAGGGGTATAGCATATGGGAGTGGTCTATATGGAAGTGAAATATAATGAATGAACATACGAACAAATTAATGAATGAATGAACGATGACGTACGTTGAGAAATATAATAAATAATTATGATCAAGATGTACGTATGATGAATGATCCCGAACGAATGTAAATGGTTTGTTTTGAATGAACGTAATGTATTTTATTTATAAAAGTAGAACTTACTCAGCGTTGCTGACTTTTGTATGCATAATAGTTGGCAGGTAAAGTTTGATGCTGAGGAGGTGCAGGTGTGGATGCATAAGCTACTGGGATATGTTTGAAGACTGGCATCCATATTTTGGGAAAACATATCATGTTCATGAAACTTAAGGGATGTAAAAAATGAAACGATATGATATATTAACATGATTTTGTTATTAATAAAAAGTTTAAATTTCGCTGCAAATGTTGTATTTTAAATGTTTTATACGATGAATGTCCAACGGTAAGCGTCCCGGGAACGGGGCCTTACAAACAGATGAAGTGATCATCACCACTACTACTAGAAGAGCAAGATATGGTTTAGATTATCCAGAGAAAGAAGAAAAACTCTCAAAATCTGAGCAAGAGGAAGAATCAGAATATGATGATACAACCATTATCCAATAGGGTTTGACTTGAAAGCGGAGAGATTCTTCATTGAAAGAAAGAATAAGTAAAATTCTTTTTTTCTGACTAAGATGGAAGTTCATAATCTTAGCCTTGAAGACTTAAAGAAGATGTTTACTTTAATCTCAGAATATGAAGGCATGACATACAAATATAAATCCATGGCTGCCATTCAGAGGATAAGTTTGAAACTAAGGCTAAAAAAGGGGACGACAAAGAAGAAGATGTTTTGCATGTGACTACTTTAAGCATCATAACCCAATTACATATTGGAGCTACAATTCCTTAACTAACACTTTATGTCTGAATTACGCGGTGTCGGCAAAGTTGAAGTCAAAGAATATAATCTATTTAGATTATCTCGGCATAACATGAAATACTTGGTTAATCTACCTCTTGAAAACCCCTCAAGAGATAGAAGATGATACACGTATGAACTACTACTAATCAGAATGCTATAAGGATAAAGATAGAGTTCTGATAGCATTATCCTAGGGGGGAGTTGTTGATCAATAAAAAGGATGAAGCTACCCAAAACTCAAGAATTCAGCACTGGCTGCCAACTATTGATTTATGCCAGGTGCTGAATCAACAGCCGAAAAACATGTGCTGAATGACTGCCGCTAAGCACATGCTGAACAACTGTTGATCAGCACTTATCCGATATACTGTTGATCGATTGCTGCTTATTGATCAACTATTACACGATACAATACTTTATGCACTGGCGGTTGTTGTGTTCTACATTTTGGAGACAATATAATACTAAAGTTGTCTAACTCTAATATGCCTATTGTTTGTCTTATCGTACATTCTGAACATAGAATAGTTTGTTCTTATTGTTTAGATTTCATAGTATAAAATCCTCACACTTGTATAGTAGAAACAATCTTTGTTAAACAACTTTTGTATCTGCTGAATATTACTCATTCTACTCAATTTTGATTAATCATGTGAATACTTTAAAACAAGAACATGTGTACTTATCATTACTCAAACTATTTATGTTTTTTAGTAAGTTGATAACTTAGATACAGCAAAAAACATACTAAACAACTAAAAAAGTATGTAATTTTTTTAAATCAAATTAATTCTTGATTATGTACCTATGACCAGTTGTAGTTAGTTGACTTCACAAAGAAACAAAATCTAAGAAGCAAAAATCCTAATTGTATAATAACTTACGCAATCAAGGGTTGAAAAAGTAGGGCTGGCACAGGTTGGTTAAAAACTTAGCCAGATTTAGCTTGCTTGATTTGTAAACGACTCGAGCCGAGCTCAACTTATAATGATCTTAGCCGAGCAGGCCGACGAGCCAAATTCAAGCTAGTTTTTTCGAGAGAAATTCAAGTCACGAGTCATTAAACATTTGTATACTCCATTTTTTCAAGGGAGCAATATATATTATTAGGTATATTTGCTAGACTTAAGGTGACTTAAAAATTATATAATCATTGTTATTTGAAAGGACTCAGAAACAATCACCACTCATAAACAATTATATATATATATATATATATATAATATATATGAAAGGATCTCAGATTTAGTTTGATCAATTAGATTAGGATTTGCAGCGGAATAGTATAAAAATTAGACAAATTCAAGCAAGAACACAAATGATAATTCAATGGAATAGTACGGTTATAGAAAAAGAAAGTATTTCTGCAAAAAGGAGTATTTCATTCAACACACGCTTCGGCGATTACAAAATTAGGTCAGCCTCCCTTTTATAAGGAAGGTGACGTCAGCTAATGTCACTTGATAGTGACATGTAACCGTTATTACAACAACTACTGAAAGTTAAACTAAACTACTGAAGATGTCTACAACAGCTGACATCTTCTTACAAAAGCTAAGTGTAGTACTACTATAACTACTGAAACTACAACTACTGAACTGCAACGTCTGAAGAATAGGCTCTTCAGACGTTTTACATTAAGTAAACTACTGAAAAAAAACTACTGAAACTAAAATACAAAACTACTGAAAAGAAACCATCACAACAACTGAAGATTACTACTTTAGCTGTTGTGACAACCTCTGAAGTCTTCAGTTCTTGACTTCAGCTAATGTAGTCTTCAGTACTTGAACTTCAGCTGATGTCTTCAGCACTTGAACTTCAGCTGATGAAGTCTTCAGTTGTTGTCATCAGCTGATGAAGCCTTCAGCAGTTATGATGTCTGTGGGACTTAAAGGTTTTTCTGATCAGACTCATTGGTTTTTTTGGTCCAACAAACTCCTCCTGAACCAATACAGCCAAAACCTTTAACTTTATTGATGTCCCACTTATTAGGCAGAAATGTTGGACCAAAAGAACCAATGAGCCAAGATCAGAAAAACCTCTAAGTCCCACATGCCACTGCAACAACTGCTAAAGACTCCCATCAGTTACAGTGTTCTCTTGCTTGAATGTTAGACTCGAGAACATCTGAAGACTCCCATCAGCTGTTGTGTTCTCTTGCTTGAATGTCAGACTCGAGAGCACATTAGCCCCAGCCTCAGCTGTTATGACAAAGTCTGAAGAACAAAGATTGAAGATCAAAGAACTGAAGAACAACAGCTGAAGACTTCAAGTACTGAAGACCAAGTACTGAAGTATCAAAAGCTGAAGAACTAAAGAACTGAAGATCTTCTTCCGAAGCACAAAGTCTGAAGACAAAGACTGAAGACAACAACTGATGATATCTACTAAAGTCATCAGTTGTTACATCTTCCGAAGCTGTTCTATCTTCCGAAGCAAAGTCTGAAGAAAAAGACTGAGGACAACAACTGATGATATCTACTGAAGTCATCAGTTGTTATATCTTCCGAAGCTGTTACATCTTCCGAAGCCAAGTCTGAAGACCAAGTACTGAAGACTCAGAGTTTGTCACAACAACTGAAGAAGTCTTCTTCAGTTGTTGTGGTGGTTTTTCTTTTTCAGTAGTTTATTTTGTTTCAGTAATTGTACAACAACTGAAGAGCATGTTCTTCAGTTGTTATAGTGTCAGTAGTTTCTTTTTGTCAGTACTTAGGAACTTTTGTAAGAAGATGTCAGTTGTTGACATCTTCAGTAGTTTTATGTTTTTGTCAGTTGTAATTTGAATATTCAGTGATGTCAGAAAAAGGACATCAACCCATCCTTTTGCCGCCTATAAAAGGATGGGTAACCATACTGTTTTAATTGCCGAAACGTGCGACCAATAGAACATTTATTGTTTCGCAGAACTCTTCTCTCTCTATGTTTATGCTTTTAATTGAAATATCTTTTATGTTCTTGCTTTAATTGCTAATTAATGTGCTAAATCCGCTGCAAACATAATTTAATTGATCAACCGAGAGGCTGAGATCCTGTCAAATGGTATCAGAGCAGGTTAATCATTGATCGATTTCACTATTGATCATTTGAAACTGCTCTTTTGATCTCTCAGTTTGATCGAATTAGCAATTTGCAAGAATTAGCCATAGAGAGTGAGTTTCTGCTGTTTTCGGCCAAAATCTTGAGGTCTTTTGGTGGTTTTGAGTTACGTTTGTCGTGTTTGAACTTGTTTTTGACTAAAACCTGAGATGACAACAACAACCAATGATCCTCACAATACTAGTTCCGCAACCAAGCCTCCGATGCTGGTTAGGAACGAGTATAACATATGGCAAAGACGTATGCTACACCACTTGGCTGTCAACAGTGCTGGTTGTTGGAAGTCAGTGGTGCATGGGCCATACAAGCCTATGGTGAGCATCCCGGAATCTAATGAACAGGTTGCGAAGAAACCTGAACAATATTCGGACGAAGATCTAAAGCTGTTCGAAATTGATGCTAGAGCCCATGGAATTTTAGCCATGGCCATTCCAAACGAGATATATTCAGGGCTCTTGCATCATGAGTCTGCTCATGACCTATGGGTTGCTCTAAAGGAACAATTTGGAGGAACTGATTCGATCTTAGCAAAGAATAGGGAAATCCTCGCCCAACAATAAGAGACATTCTCATATAGAAAGGGTGAGACTCTGACCCAGCAATATGAGCGGTTCTCTTGTTTGATCTCTGAGCTAAAGATGGTTAAACAAGAGTACTCCAAAAGCCAGATGAACAACAGGTTCCTCAGGTCATTGCCTGATAGATGGGACACATATACCATTATCCTACGCTACAGTGCTGATCTGGAAACTCTAACTCTCACCCAACTTCATGGGAAGTTGCTCACTTTTGAGAGAGAGATAGAGCAAAAGAGGAAGCTGTCCTCTTCTGGCAAGCTCGCTGATGAATTTGTCCAAGGTAATGCTGCCTTGATAAGTCATGAGTCAGAATATGCTTCATCAGAAAGTTCTTATGATGAGCATATTGATTTCTCTACCAACTCAGAACAAGCTTTTGTTGGTGTTAGTAGTTCAGGAGGTGGTGGTGACAACTTGTGTTTTCTGATGGAGGATTTGAAGGGCATTCCAGATGATGATCTGGAAGAGATGGATATTTTGAACCAAATGGCAATGATAAATATCCGCTCTCAGAAGTTCTACAAAAGAACTGGTAGGAAATTCCCAGGACTCTCTGGCAAAACCAAAGTTGGTTTTGACAAGAGCAAGTTGAGGTGTCACAAGTGCCAAAGGCTTGGACACTTTGCAAGAGAGTGTAGATCATCTGGATCTAACTCATCTGCACCCTTTGTGACTTTTCCCAGCAATAGCTCACAGCACAAAGGGCAACCTTCCTACAGTTCTTCTCATCCATCTCAGGCACAAGCACCACCTGCTTATTTTGTGCCACAGGGTCATATGACATATCCTTACCCCTGTTACTACATGCCTCAGTCTGGTCAAACTCAAGCACCCTTGGCTCAACCACCTCATGCTCTTCCAGAGCCCCAATCTTCCCAATCTCATCATCACACACAACCTCAACAACAAAGCTTTTTCACCCCAACTGCTGTTGACTGGAGTAGTCTACCAGAAGAGCTATCTGGTCAGGAACCACTACTCCAAGGTGCTGGTCAACATGGTGGTGATCAACCTTTTGGAAATCTTGCTCTGATGGCCCTTGATTCTGCTGAAGGGTCATCATCAAATGCCTCATCTCAGGTATCCACTGAGGCAAAAGCCAAGCTTTGTTCAGAGTCGTGCATAGCAGCATTTGCTTCTATTAGAGAAGCAAATGTAGCTTTAATAGATAAAAATATTGAGCTTGAGCACACTATTTCCAAAAGAAAAGCTGATTTTGAGGTTGTTCTAAAAGATAAAAATGATGAGATTTACAAGCTTAAATGCCAAATCAAAGATGATAAAGCTAGGGAAGATGTACTTCTAGAGAAGTACAAAGACCTCAAGGAAACTCTTGCAACCACCCAAGTTGAGTGTGATCGATGGGTGCAATCATGCAAGGGTTTTGAAATGCTTCTTAGCAAGCAATCAGCTTCCAATGTGAAGTTTGGCATTGGTTATAATCACACTGCTCCTCCCACAGATTTATTTCAAGAGCAGAAGTTGAATCTGATGGGGAGAGCAATAACCAATCCTTCTCATCATGTGACTTACTATCCTCTGAATCAGCATCATCAGAGAGAGACTGTCACATGACCAAAAGGCTGATCAACTCAGGTGTTGTCACTAGAAGTACTGAAGGTACTAGAGAGCAAGTGACAACATCTGAAGTTCAAACCTCAAATACTGTTAGCACTAAAGAGAAGAAAACTAACAGTAGGAAAGGTTTGAAGACAGCTAGAGAGGATACCAGGAAAGCAGGCACTAGGAAGAAAACTGCTAGTACTGATGACAAACAGCTAAAGAACAAGTCTTTAGCAGTTAAATCCTCTTCAGCTGATGATCAGCATAAGATGAAGAAAAAGCCATGTGAGATATGTGGCTTGTTCAATCATCTTACTGATGATTGCTGGTACAAAAGGGGTTCCAAACTCAAACAGAAGGAGAAAATTACTGAGAGCATCAATAAAATGAAGAATGAGTTTGAAACCAAGTTTGTATTAGCAACATCCAAGCCTGAAATCCCTAAGCCCAAAGCTAAATCTAAAAAGAAGGTAGGGATAACTCAGGCAACAGCTGAGGTTGCTCAGAAAAAGATGGTACAACATAGGAACTCATCATCAGCAAACTCCAATGTGTCTGAAGAGCTGAAAGCTTTATCACAGAATCAGACACAGTTGGTGATGATGGTTCAGCAACTAGTGGGAAGAGTCAACCACTTAGATGCACCTGTGTTGAAACCACAGAAAAGGAAGCCCAAGCCAAAGGGTTCCTCTTCTGTACCATCTTTTTCACCTCAAGCTGTCACACAAAACACACCTGTTAGTGCTGCACCTGTAGCTGAGAACAGACCCAAAACCAAGCAGGTTTGGGTCTCCAAGACTAACTAACACATGGCTGTGTTTGCAGGGTTCTTTAACATGCCATAGAAGCATCTAGTATGTAGACAGTGGAGGATCCATGCACATGACAGGAAGCAGCTCCCTTCTTAATGACTACTCTCAAGGAAAGAAGGGATTTGTTTCTTTTGGCAATGATGCAAAGGGTTACATCGTCGGAAAAGGCTTTGTTTCCAATGGGGAAATAAGGTTTGATGATGTTAACCATGTGGAGAATCTCAAGTACAACCTCTTGAGTGTCAGTCAAATGTGTGACAAAGGCCATGTTGCCCTTTTCACAAGCCAAAACTGTCGGATTCTGTCATCCAAAGTTCTGAGTTTGATTGACAAGGCATTGGATGAACACACTCTCCTGAAGGCCAACAGGACAGGAAGAGTGTATGCCTTAGATCTTTCCAAAAAGATGGATCTAAAAGGCCATCCTTGCCTATTCTCCAAGGCATCTCCTCAAGAGTCTACACTATGGCATAGAAGGCTGGGTCATGTTAATTTCAAGAACATGAATCAGCTTATAAGCCATGGTTTAGTAAGAGGATTGCCTCTGAAGGAGTTCAAGTGTGAAGATGACTGCACTGCTTGCTTGAAAGGAAAACAACACAAAGTTTCATTCCCTTCAATAGAAGAACCAAAGTCCACTGCTTGCTTACAACTTCTTCACATGGATCTCTTTGGTCCTGTCAGAGTAATGAGCATGGCAAAGAAGAAATACTGCCTGGTAATTGTGGATGATTACTCCAGGTTTGTATGGACTTTCTTCTTGCACTCCAAGGATGAAGCAGCAAAGACAATAATGAACTTTGTGTTACAAGTAGAAAAGCAGTATTCCCTACAGGTCAAGTGTGTGAGGAGTGACAATGGAACAGAATTTAGAAACCACACACTTGATGACTTCTACCTGTCCAAGGGAATTAGAAGGCAGTTTAGCATTCCTAGAACTCCTGAGCAGAATGGAGTGGTGGAGAGAAAGAACAGGACCCTCATTGAAGCAGCAAGGTCAATGTTGGCTGACTCTTGGTTGCCACTGACTTTTTGGGCTGAAGCTGTCAATACAGCTTGTTATGTACAAAATAGAGCTTTAGTAAATAAGAGGTTGATGAAGACACCTTATGAAGTTCTTCATCACTTGGCCCCTCTTATTTCATTCTTTAGAGCCTTTGGGTGTCCATGTTTTATTCTCAACACTAGCAACCCACTCCATAAGTTTGCTAGTAAGGTGGATGCAGGGTACTTTGTTGGTTATTCATCAACTTGCAAAGCATACAGAGTCTTCAACTGTAGAACCAAGGGGGTTGAAGAAACTCTGCATGTTAAGTTCAATGAATCTCCAAAGGACAAGATTCCACAAAACCCTGTGGAGTTGTTTGATCTGGACATACAGCAATATGTTCCTTATCAACCTCCATCTGTTGAGCCTGTCAACAGATCTCCACCTGGTGGTACTGATGATGATGTAGTCAGTACTCATCTCTTCAGGATCAGTGACAACCTGCCTAAGTTCACTGAACTTAATGTTCCTGTAGCCTCAGCAGCTCCATCCACTACAAATGCTGATGAGATTTCTGCCTGCTCTACTTCGTTTGAGCTGCCATCCTCTACATGGTTTCAGGAATCTCCATCACCATCTGTTGCTGCTGATGGGTCTACAAACACTTGCACAGATATCATAGTTTATCAAGAGCTCAAGAATCACCCCACATCATAGATCATTGGTGATATCCATGCTGGAGTTTCAACCAGGAATCAATTGTCTAACTTCTGCTTCTATGCTCTCTTCATCAGTCAGCAAGAGCCAAAGAACTATCATATTGCTTTAAGAGACAATGGATGGGTGGAAGCTATGCAGCTTGAGCTTCTTCAATTCAAGAAACAGCAAGTGTGGGAGCTTGTTCCATTACCCAAAGATAAGTGTGCTATAGGCACCAAGTGGGTATTTAGGAACAAAACAGATGAGAAGGGCCAAATTGTCAAGAACAAGGCAAGACTGGTTGTTCAAGGATTCGCATAGGAAGAAGGCATTGATTATGATGAGACCTTTGCACCTGTGGCCAGACTGGAAGCAATCAGACTCTTCTTAGCTTATGCTGCTTTTCACAGTCTTAAGGTTTATCAAATGGATGTCAAAAGTGCCTTCCTATATGGGAAAATAAAAGAAGAGGTTTATGTGTGTCAACCACCAGGCTTTGAGGACAATAAACATCCTGATTGGGTGTACAAGCTTGATAAGGCTCTTTATGGGCTGAAGCAAGCACCTAGAGCCTGGTATGAGACACTCTCAACCTTTCTTCTAGAGAATAAATTCACTAGAGGCACCATTGATAAAACCTTATTCATCAAGACTGTGGGACAACATAAGCTCCTTGTTCAAATTTATGTTGATGACATCATCTTTGCATCCTCTGATCCAAAGTTGTGTGATGAATTTACAAAGCTTATGAAGCTGAGATTTGAAATGAGTGCTATGGGAGAATTACAGTATTTTCTGGGTTTGCAAATCAAACAACTGGTGATGGAATCTTCATCCATCAGTCCAAGTATACCAAAGAGTTGTTAAATAAGTTTGATTTACAATCCTGTAAGCCCTGTTCTACTCCCATGAGCAGCATCACACAACTAGATGTAGATCAGAAAGGTAAAGCGGTTGATGAAACCCTTTACAGATGTATGATTGGGTCCTTGATGTACCTTACAGCTTCTAGACCAGACATCATGTTTTCAACATGTGCTTGTGCTAGATTTCAGGCTGCACCTAAAGAATCCCATTTGATTGCAGTCAAAAGGATCTTTAGATATCTGCAAGGTACCCAATCACTAGGTCTTTGGTATTCAGCTGGGCATTCTTGCAAATTAGTTGCTTTCTCTGATAGGGACTATGCAGGATGCAAAGTCACCAGAAAATCCACTTCTGGTGGTTGCCAATTCCTAGGCAATTGTTTAGTTTCTTGGCAGAGTAAGAAACAAACATCAATTGCTACATCTACTGCTGAAGCTGAGTATATTGCTACTGCAAGTTGTACCTCTCAGATACTCTGGCTTCAAAACCAACTTCTGGATTATGGCATTACTGAGACTAAAACTCCATTACTAATGGATAGTGCTTCAGCTCTCTGTATTGTTAAGAATCCAGTCCAGCACTCAAGGACCAAACATATTGAGATCAGACATCATTTTATCAGGGATTGCTATGAGAAAGGTCTGATTGATCCTAAGTTTGTGCCTAGTGCTGATGAGCTTGCAGACATTTTTACTAAGCCTCTAGATAGTGCCACATTCCAAAATTTGGTACTAAGGCTTGGTATGCTGCAGCTTGGTTGATTTGACCTATGCTGGTACTCTTAGTTCACAACTACTGAAGAGCAAAGGTCAAATACAAGTACTGATGAGTAATTTAGTCTTCAGCTCTTTCACAACTACTGAAGACTAAAATGACTCAAAGTACTGATGTACATTATTTATTGAAAAACAACTGATGTAGTAAGGTGGATTACAACTACTGATGTATGATTTTCAAATAAATAAGTACTGAAGAACAAATTTTGCTCATAAGTACTGATGTGTAATCTTACACAAATACTGTAGACAAAATTTGTTCACCAGCTCTGAAGAATATTTCATCAGCACTTGTGAACATCTGATCACAAGAGCTGAAGGCATAAATATTCACAAGAGCTGAAGGGTCGATGAAACATCTGAAAGTCAGCCAAAGAGCTGATAAGTGTGGAGGCTAGTATGAAACAACTGATTTGACGAAAACAACTGATGAGTAATTTCTCATCAGCTGATAACAACAGCTGCTGTTTCATACACAAACAACTGAAGGACAAAACCATGTCTTCAGTAGTTCACAACTACTGACATCAGTAGTTCACAACTACTGAAGGCTAACACCAAGTCCGTAGTTGTTTACAACAACTGAAGCAATACCATGTCTTCAGTAGTTCACAACTACTGATCTCAGTAGTTTACAACTACTGAAGGTTGACACCAAGTCTTCAGTTGTTCCAACGTCTGAAGAAGAATTCTAGATCATCAGTAGTTCATAACTACTGACGACTGACAGTAACTCTTCAGACGTTTACAACATCTGAAGGACAAAATCAAGGTCTCAGTAGTTTCAACTACTAAAGACTAATACCAAGTCCTCAGATGTTACAACCACTGAAGGTTAAAACCACGTCATCAGTCGTTACAACAACTGATAACTGACACCAAAACCTTCAGTAGTTTCCTTTCAACCTTTGGCCTACCCTATAAATACCCCACCTTCAGAGCATTTACTCCACTTGCCCTAATCTTACAAAAACCTCTGAACTTCCCATACACCATTAATGGCGACCATGCAACTGAAACCTCGACACAACTATGTCGCCCATCTTACAAAATCGCCATTATGGCCTAAGTTCCACCAAGCCGTAGATCTTATGAACAACTCACCCTACAAAACGGCTTTTCTCCTGAACCCCACTATATACACCGACTCTTTGGCGGAGTTTTGGACAAATGTAACCGTCCAAACCGGAGAGCAGGATGGCGAGGTCTCCCTCCGGTCCTCCGTCAACGGCCAAACCCTAGAGCTGGAGGATGCCACTCACCCAACTTCCTACCCCAAAGGTACCTTGGATCTCTCATTCACATCCAACGACTACCAGGGTAACCTTTCCGCCTCCACCTTGTTGAAGAAACACTTCCCTGACCCTCAACGATTGATCTTCCACATGGTGAACGTGTGTCTGGCTCCTAAAACCTCTTCGTGGGACCAAATGTCCACAAGGTGGCAACAGGTATTGTATTCTATCCTTGAGAAACAACCTCTAAATTTTACTGATATTTTATTTTTGGAACTCAAGGACATGGCCACAAAACCTTTTTCTAATCGTTGGAACTTGTATCCACGGTTCATAATGGCCATGATCGAAAACCAGCTTCAGGCTGAGGGACTAGTTGGCACTGGGGTCCCTACCATGGTTGTTCAAGCCGAGGTATACTCCAGGCACAACACTGACCACACACTCAAACAGGCTGGCCGGCTGCGAAAACCCACGCAGCAGGAACCCACAGCCTCCACCTCCAAATCCAAAGTCCCCACCAAACCAAAAGCCAAAAAGAAGCCCAAAAAGGCTACTCAGGGAGATGAGTCCCCTGAGGATGCCCCTGCAACACAAAGGCAGGATGTGCCTGCTGGTTCGATTATCCCAGCAGGTACCACGACTCCACCCACCACAACCGCACAGGCTTCCTCTCAACAGGAGCCTGATGTAGCCAACATAGGGGCAACCATATTACTGGGCTCTATCTCACTTAAGAAGACTACCATTGAAGAGCACAGTCCTCCCCATGTGCACACTGCTTCTAGCCCATCTACTAATGAGACCGCCCCACTAAGCCCAACATTGGCAATAGCCAAAGTGCTAACCGATCTGAGCACTCCACCCTCTCCCCAGAAACCTATTACACCTGGGGAGACTCCAACCGAAGAGGGGGTGGGTACAAGTGCCGATGGGAGCCCACAGCACAGAGAATCAGTTCAATCTCCCAGTGTGGCTAGGGAGATAGAACAATCTGGTGAGGCTGCCACTTCCCCTGCATCAACATCTGAGCAGGGTGCAGCTGGTAACATCACTAAGACCTCACCAGAGGCAATGGCCGATGATGGATCCAATCTGGAGGCCAGAAGTCCCCAGTACCATGAACAAGGGGCACATGTCATTACTGAGCCACACTCAGGACATGTTCATCCTGACAATGTCAGGAGGTCAGGTGATTCAGCTCATGCTGATGATGACCTGAGCTTCTTCTATGATGTAGTAGCTCAAAACACTATCCTAGAGGATGAGATAAGCAGACTCAAAGAGCTACTTGCTCAAATGACTCAGGATAGAAGTCCATCTGCCACCACTACCCCACAGATGGCACCTTCACCCGAAGGTCTCATAAACACTGAGCCACTCCCACAAACTCGGCCACCAGCCCCTGCTTCTGGCACTAGCTCTCAGGGTCAGAACCCCCCTGAGCAGTTGGATGCTATCCTCCAAAAATCCCTACCTCTCATCACACCCATGCTTAAAGACTTAGTCATTCAAACCCTTGATGAGAGGCTTCCCACATACATCCAACCCATGGTGGAGGTTGCCATTTCTAAGGAACTTGCTGATAGTCAAACCCCAACCAATGCACCTAAAAAGGGGGAGACATCAGTGCAAGTCAAGAGGAAGAGGGGTGAGGAGGAGGTAGAGGCAGAGAAAGAGGTGGTGGTTGAGAGGGAGTTGGTTGAGGAGACTAGGAAGGTGAGGGAGAAAGGGAAGAGGAAAGAGAGGGAGGTTGAGCAAATAGAAGTGGCTGACATCCAAAAGGATTTCAGTTTCACTGATAAGAAAAAGGGAGAGGAGGGAAAGATGGTGGCTGACTCTGATCTAGCAGCCCTTGTCAAGGAGGCTGATGCTGAACACAGCAAATCAATGGATTCTGCCATTGCTCAGCTGTTCAAGCAAGGCTTTGACAAGGACACTGCCTTGCTAGATCAGGAGATAAGGAAAATAGAAACTAGGGAGATAAACTACCGATGGTCTACTTATAGCCAAGAGGATCAAAAGAAACTCGAGGCTGTGAGTAGATTCATTTCGAAGTATCTGGGCAGGCCAGTGCTTGATGTAAAAGCATGGACCAGGGACAGGATCTTGGCTATAACCACCAAGATCTGTTCGGCTGGTGATTTCACTAAGGGACTGGTCGCAGAGGCCCTTTCTGAAGCCGGTGCTGGGAACAGGACACTTCTAGCAAAACAGACTAAGCCTTCTCTAATATCTAGATTGCTAGCAGTGCCTGCCAACATTCCCACACCAACAACCCAACCACAACCCACAAAACCAACTCCTTTACCACCAAAACCCGCAGCCAATGATCCACCCTTGAAGAAGAAGAGAAGGGTGCTGAGGCTGCAAGATGAAGAAGAGGAGGATGAGGAGGATAACCTGCCTATTTCAGCAGTTATACCTTTACCCAAAGCCAAATCACAAACCATCACTCCCACCTCACAGCAGGACACTGTGAGGGTAAAATTAGAAGAGGAGGAGCAGCAAAAGCGACATGATGAGGAAATGCTGAAAAGCATTGACAAATGCTATGCTGCTTCCACCTCTATAATGAATATGCAAAAGGAAGCTCTGAGATTATTCACCCTCAAGAAAACCTTTCAATATGAAAAGGAGAGGGTGAGAACTTGGCCTGACCTAAGGGTGTCTCACAGGATAGTCAAAAAGGACATGCCTGTGAGATACAAAAGCCAACTAAAGAGAATCGTAGATGAAGTGATCTCTGTGGCTTTTGTAATAACGCCCTGGGAAATAGTAGAGGAATTCGAGAAAGCCTATAGAGCCGGCCAATCACCCTTTTCAATGCTAGATAATAGGGTGGTTAGGAAGGGTCTGGTCTATAAGAGGCTTGAGAATTTCCAAAGGAATGAGCTCAACCTGTTGTTGGAGGGTAAACATCCTGATGAGTTTGCATATAGGCAAATCACAACACTTGAGCTCAAAAATGGAAGACAGGTCAAGTACATCTCAGAGCTGTACGGTCGGGAGGGATCGTTTGATGGTGAGCTGAAGATCTATCCAAAGAAGAGCAGATGATCTTTCTTCAGGCCTACACCCGAGAATCCTACTGGCTTGTACATGGGAGGTAGATCTCATGGATGGGACAACAGCTCTGTGTCCAATTCCCTAAGACAGAGCTCCCATCCATACTTAGCCAAACAAACAATTGAGACTACCTCTCAGGCCAGTGCTTATCTGGGTCAACTTCTAATCTGATCTAGAAGGAAATAGACCAATATTTATGCCATCAATAAGTGGGACATCCAATAATTAGAGGTTTTGGCTGCATTGGTTCAGGGGAGTTTGTTGGACCAAAAGAACCAATGAGCCAAGATCAGGAAAACCTCTAAGTCCCACATGCCACTGCAACAACTGCTGAAGACTCCCATCAGTTACAGTGTTCTCTTGCTTGAATGTCAGACTCGAGAACATCTGAAGACTCCCATCAGCTATTGTGTTCTCTTGCTTGAATGTCAGACTCGAGAGCATATTAGCCCCAGCCTCAGCTGTTATGACAAAGTCTGAAGAACAAAGATTGAAGATCAAAGAACTAAAGAACAACAGCTGAAGACTTCAAGTACTGAAGACCAAGTATTGAAGTATCAAAAGCTGAAGAACTAAAGAACTGAAGATCTTCTTCCGAAGCACAAAGTCTGAAGACAAAGACTGAAGACAACAACTGATGATATCTACTGAAGTCATCAGTTGTTACATCTTCCGAAGCTGTTCTATCTTCCGAAGCAAAGTCTGAAGAAAAAGACTGAGGACAACAACTGATGATATCTACTGAAGAAGTCATCAGTTGTTATATTTTCCGAAGCTGTTACATCTTCCGAAGCCAAGTCTGAAGACCAAGTACTGAAGACTCAGAGTTTGTCACAACAACTGAAGAAGTCTTCTTCAGTTGTTGTGGTGGTTTTTCTTTTTCAGTAGTTTATTTTGTTTCAGTAATTGTACAACAACTGAAGAGCATGTTCTTCAGTTGTTATAGTGTCAGTAGTTTCTTTTTGTCAGTACTTAGGAACTTTTGTAAGAAGATGTCAGTTGTTGACATCTTCAGTAGTTTTATGTTTTTGTCAGTTGTAATTTGAATATTCAGTGATGTCAGAAAAAGGACATCAACCCATCCTTTTGCCGCCTATAAAAGGATGGGTAACCATACTATTTTAATTGCCGAAACGTGCGACCAATAGAACATTTATTGTTTCGCAGAACTCTTCTCTCTCTATGTTTATGCTTTTAATTGAAATATCTTTTATGTTCTTGCTTTAATTTCTAATTAATGTGCTAAGTCCGCTGCAAACATAATCTAATTGATCAACCGAGAGGCTGAGATCCTGTCAGAAAAGTTTTGTCTTTTTCTTCTGGATCAGCTCAGAAATGACCAATATCAGCACAGGTCAGGGAAGAGGTTTCAAAGATCGGATTGGCAAAGGATGGATGGGAACTCTGTCTTAGGGAACTGGACACAGAGTTGTTACCCCATCCATGGAACCTACTTCCCAACTATGAGTCTGTAAGACTCTCTCACATAGGCCTCAATTTAGACTATTTGTTCCTCCATGGTAAGATCTTCAGCTTCTCCCTCAAAAAAGAACTCAGGCCCATAGTACTCAAACAGTTATTTGACCTGTTTCCCATTTTTTAACTCCACAGTGGTGATTTCTCTGTAAGCAAATTCAACAGGGTGATTACCCTCTAGCAGCAACTGGAGTTCATTATGTCTGACTTCCTCAAGCCTCTTGTATATTAACCCCTTTTTCACCATTTTGTTCTCCAACAACTTTTGTGGGGGAAGATTGGCTTTATAGGCTTTCTTGAAGTCTCTAGGATCTCCCAGGGTGATACTACAATGGCCAGCATGATCACTGCATCTACAATCTTTTTCACTTGGCCATTGTATTTGTGTGGAATGTCTTTCTTATGAATCCTATGACTCACCCTGGGATCAGGCCAAATCCTTATTCTCTCCTTCAGATATTGAAAAGTTTGTTTAAGAGCATATAACCTCTGAGCATGTTCTCATGGATATAATCGATGAAGTGTGAGTATAAAATTTGTCAACCATTCTCAACAACTCCTCATCATGTAGTTTATGCTGTTGCTCTTCTTTAAGTTTTACCTTCATAGTTTCCATCTGGATGGCAGGAGTGAGTGTTCGTTGACTCTTGGCCTTAGGCAATGTAATGACAGCTGAAATAGGCAGCCTGTCCTCATCCTCATCATCTTCTTCTTCTTCTTCAATCCTCAACACCCTTCTCTTCCTCGTCTTGGGTGCATCATCGGCTATTTGTTTCTTGGGAAAGGGAGTTGGTTTTGTGGGTTGTGATGTGGGTTGTTTTAGTGTGGGAGATTGGACAGGCTGTTCTAGCATTTTTGTAAGAGAAGCTTTGGTGTGCTTGGCTAGATCAGTCCTGCACCCAGCACCAGCTTCATTTAGGGCTTCTATGATCATCCCTTTAGTGAATACCTCAGACGAACAGATCTTGTTGGTTATTTCCAAGATACTGTCCCTAGACCATGATTTGACCTCAATGACTGATCTCCCCAGATACTTCAAAATAAATCTTGCCATAGCTTCAAGTCTCTCCTTTTCTTTTTCACTATAGCAAGACCATCGGTGTTCAATCTCCTAAATCTCCAACCTCCTGATCTCAGAATCAAGATTAGCTGTATCAAAGCTTTGCCTAAACAGCTGATCAATGATTTTATCCATTGACCTGCTGTGTTGGTCATCAGCTTCCTTGATCATATCATCCAGCTTCTTTTCATCAGGAGTCTTTTCACTTTCACCACCCTTTTTCTTCTTATATGTAACATGAAAGTCTTTTTCTTTTCAGACTCCTTCTCCATCTCCTTCTCCGCCTCCTTCTCCTTCTCCACCTCCTTCTTCACCTCTTTCTCTTTTTCTTTCTCTTTCAACTCTTCAACTCTTTTCCTCTTGATTGCTTTCACTGACTTAGACTCCCCCTTTTTGGTTGCATTGGTTGTAGGGGTTTGAATGTCAGAAAGTTTCTTTGACACAACATCATCAACCAGGGTTTTGATGTTTGAAGAAAGCCTCTCATCAAGGGTGTGATTCACAATATTAGTGATGATGGGAGTGATGAGAGGCAGGGATGTTTTAAAGATAGCAACCATTTGCTCGGAGGGGTTCTATCCCTGAGAAACGGTGCCAGAAGTAGAGGCTGGTGGCTGAGTATTTGGGAGTGGCTCTGTGTGTGGGAGACCTTCAGAAGAAGGCGCCATCTGTGGGTGAATGTTGGCAGATGGACTTGATTCTTGAGTCATTTTGGCAAGTAGTTCTTTTAATCTACTTACCTCATCCTCAAGAATTGTGTTTTGGGCTAAAACATCATAGAAGAAGCCCAGGTCATCATCAGTGTTAGCTGAATCACCTGACCTCCTGATTATATCAGGATGAACATGTGCTGAGTGTGGATCAGAATTCAAATGTGCCCCTTTGTCTTGGAACTGGGGACTTCCTCCCTCAGGATGAAAGCCTTCATCAGCAGTTGCCTCTGGTGAGGACTTAGAGATGTTACCAACTTCACCTTGTTCATGTGCTGAAACAGGAGAAGTGGCAGCCTCACCAGATGTTTTGACCTCCTATTCCACACAGGGAGATAGAATATTGTAATCCCTATGCTGTGGGCTCTCAGCAACACTTTGATCCTCCCTCTTAGTGGTTGAGGTTTGCCCAGTTGTAATAGGTTCCTGGGGAGAGGGTAGATTGTTGAGCTGAGTCAGCACTTTTGCAATTATAATGGTTGGACTTTGTGGGGCGGTTGCAATGGGAGATAGGGGTGAATCAGTTTGCACCTGGGGAGAGTGGTGCTCCTCAATAGTAACCTTCTCAAGTGAGATAGGTTCCAGAAATGTGGCTGCCCCGGAAGAGGTTGCTTCAGGATCCTATTGAGAGGATGCCTGAGCGGTTGTGGCTGGTAGAGTCCTTGTAACTACTGGGGGATTAGTACCAGTAGCTACTTCCTGCCTTTGTTGTAAAAGGGCATCCTCAGGGGACTCAACTCCCTGAGTAGCCTTTTTGGGCTTTTTAGCTTTTGGCTTGGTGGGGACTTTGGGTTTGGAGGAGGAGGCTGTGGGTTCCTGCTGCTTGGGTTTTAGCAGCTTGGCAGCCTCTTTGAGGTGTGTGTCTGAGTTGTGCCTGGAGTATACTTCAGGCAATACAGCCAGAGCAGGGACTCCTAGGCCAACAAGGCCCTCAGTTTTTAATTCTTTTTCAATAATGGCCATGAGGAACCTTGGATATAATATCCATCTGGTAGCCACAGGTTTCATAGCCATATCTTTTAATTCTAAAAAGATTATTTCAGAAAAACTAAGATTTTGTTGCTCAAGGATAGAGTACAATACCTGCTGCCACCTTGATGACATTTGATCCCATGAAGATGATTTGGGGGCAAGGCACACATTGACCATGTGAAAGATAAGTCTTTCAGGATCATGAAAGTGCTTCTTCAGGATTGTGGAAGCACGGAGGTCACCTTGGTATCCATGGTGGGCAAAAGATAAGTTGGTTGTGCCCTTAGGATACTCAGAGATGAAGGTGGCATCATTCAGATTTAGGGTTTGTCGAATGATGTCAGAAGTGATGACCACCTTCTGTTGGTTGACAAACGACTGGAGAATGACCTCGGTGTCATTTTCACTAGTTGTAATGGTGACATTTGTCCAGAACTGTATGAGGGATTAGGCGTGGATGATTGGATTTAGAATAAAGGCCGTTTTGTAAGGAGATGCAACCATCAGATCGATGGCGGCATCGAACTTGGTCCAAAAGGCTGATTTTCTGAGGTAGGCTACACAGTTATGGCATGGTTTGAGCTGCATGGTCGCCATTAATGTGAGAGAGATGTTTCAGAGTTTTGAATGCTTAGGTTGTGAGAATGAAAAAACTCTGAAGTTAGGGTTAGGTATTTATAGGGTATGGTTATGAAACGGCAGATAGAAAAAGTCTGAAGGTTTTGGTGTTAGTCATCAGGTGTTTGAAACGACTGATGACATGGTTTTAACCTTCAGAGGTTGTAAACGACTGAAGACTTGGTGTTAGTCATCAGTAGTTGAAAACTACTGAAGATATGGTTTTCATCTTCAGAGGTTGTAAACAACTGAAGACTTGGTTTTAGTCATCAGTAGTTGTAAACTACTGAAGATATGGTTTTCATCTTCAGAGGTTGTAAACAAATGAAGACTTGGTGTTGGTCATCAGTATTTGTAAACTACTGAAGACATGGTTTTGGCTTCAGTTGTTTTGATATGAAACAGCAGTAGTTTGAATCAGCTGAAGAGTAAATTTACTCATCAGCTGTTGTCGTCAATTCAGATGTTTCATTCTGACCTCAACATTTACTCATCAGACTTTGTCTGATTTGCACACGTTTCATTGGCTATCAACTCTTTAGAATATTTATTCTTCAGCTCTTGTGATCAAATGTTCAGAAGATCTATTGAAATAAATTATTCTACAGAACTTGTGAACAAATATTATCTTCAGTACTTATGTGGAAGATTACACATCAGTACTTTCGGACAAAATTTATTCTTCAGTACTTATTTGTTAGAAAAGGCATCATGAGTTATAACCACATCAGTAGTTGTAACTTCATCAGTTCTTTTCAACAAATAATGTACTTCAGTACTTTGAATTATATTAGTCTTCAGTAGTTAGGAAAAATGTTGAGGACTAAATAACTCATCAATACTTAGTTTTGACTTTTGTATACTAATGCTCATCAGTACTTGTGATCGAAGAGCATTAGTATTAGTCAATTTATTCCAGCTGCAGCATACCAAGCCTTAGCACAAGATTTTGAAAAGTTGCACTGTCTAAAGGCTTAGTAAATATATCTGCAAGCTCATTAGCACTAGGAACAAACTTTGGATCAATCAGACCTTTTTCATAACAATCCCTAATAAAATGATGTCTGATCTCAATATGTTTGGTCCTAGAATGATGGACTGGATTCTTAACAATACAAAGAGCTGAAGCACTATTCATGAGTAATGGAGTCTTAGTCTCTGTAATTCCATAATCCAATAATTGATTCTGAAGCCAAAGTACCTGAGATGTACAACTTATAGCGGCAATGTACTCTGCTTCAGCAGTTGATGTAGCAATTGAAGTTTGTTTCTTACTCTGCCAAGAAACTAAACAATTGCCTAGAAATTGACATCCACCAGAAGTTGATTTTCTGGTGACTTTGCACCCTGCATAGTCACTATCAGAGAAAGCAACTAATTTGCAAGAGTGCCCAGTGGAATACCAAAGTCCTAGAGATTGAGTTCCTTGCAAGTATCTAAAGATCCTTTTGACTGCAATCAAATGGGATTCTTTAGGTGCAGCCTGAAATCTAGCACAGACACAAGTTGCAAACATAATGTCTGGTCTAGAAGCTGTAAGGTACATCAAGGAACCAATCATACATCTGTGAAGGGTTTCATCAACCGCTTTACCTTTCTGATTAACATCCAGTTGTGTGGTGCTGCTCATGGGAGTAGAACAGGGCTTACAGTTTTGTAAATCAAACTTTTTCAAAAGATTATATTTGGACTGATGAAGGTAAGTTCCATCAGCCCTTTGTTTGATTTGCAAACACAGGAAGAACTGTAATTCTCCCATGGCACTCATTTCAAACTTTTGTTGCATTAACTTAGTAAATTCATCACACAACTGTGGATCAGAGGATGCAAAAATAATATCATCAACATAAATTTGAACAAGTAGCTTATGTTGTCCCACTTTCTTTATGAATAAAGTTTTGTCTATGGAGCCTCTAGTGAAATTATTTTGAAGAAGAAAATTTGATAATGTTTCATACCAGGCTCTAGGAGCTTGTTTCAACCCATCTAGAGCCTTATCAAGCTTATACACCCAATCTGGATGTTTGTTATCCTCAAAACCTGGTGGTTGACACACATAAACCTCTTCTTTTATTTTACCATATAAAAATGCACTTTTGACATCCATTTGAAAAACTTTAAGATTGTGGGAAGCAACATAAGCTAAGAACAATCTAATTGCCTCCAGTCTGGCTACAGGGGCAAAGGTTTCATCATAATCAATACCTTCTTCTTGTGCAAACCCCTGTACAACCAGTCTGGCCTTGTTCTTTACAGTTTGACCCTTTTCATCAGTTTTATTCCTAAACACCCATTTAGTGCCTATTGCACATTTACCTTGGGGTAAAGGAACCAGCTCCCACACTTGCTGCTTTTTGAACTGAAGAAGCTCAAGTTGCATGGCTTCAACCCATCCATTGTCTCTTAATGCAACATGATAATTCTTTGGCTCTTGCTGACTGATGAAGAGAGCATAGAAGCAGAAATTGGACAATTGACTTCTGGTTGAGACTCCAGCATTGATATCACCAATGATTTGAGACATTGGGTGATTCTTCAGCTCTTGATAAACAATGAGATCTGTGCAAGTGTTTGTAGGAGAGTCAGCAGCAACAGATGTTGATGGAGATTCTTGAAACCATAGAGGAGATGGCAACTGAAATGAAGTAGATGATTCAGAAATCTCATCAGCATTTGCTGCTGAAGCTACAGGAGCATCAGGTTTAGATGACTCAGGCAGTTGATCACTAAACCTGAAAAGGTGAGTACTGTCAGCATCATCACCAGTACCACTAGGTGGAGAACTGTGTGCAGTTGGTGATGGATTATCAGGAACTACAACAGTTGGAGATTGATAAGGAACATATTGCAGTATGTACAAATCAAACAGCTCTACAGGGTTTTGTGTAATTTTATCCTTTGGAGATTCAATAAACTTCACAAGCAAAGTCTCTTCAACTATCTTTGTTCTCCAGTTGAAAACTCTATATGCCTTGCAAGTAGATGAATAACCAATAAAGTACCCGGCATCCACCTTTGATTCAAACTTCTGAAGTGGATTCTTTGTGTTGAGAATATAACAGGGACACCTAAATGCTCTAGAAAATGAAATCAAAGGGGCCAAATGATGTAGCACTTCATAAGGAGTCTTCATCAACCTCTGATTTACTAATACTTTATTTTGCACATAGCAAGCTGTGTTGATAGCTTCAGCCCAAAAGGTCAGTGGCAAACCAGAATCAGCCAACATTGACCTGGAAGCTTCAACAAGTGTCCTGTTCTTTCTCTCCACCACTCCATTTTGTTCAGGAGTTCTTGGAATGCTGAACTGCCGCTTGATTCCCTTTGACAAGTAGAATTCATCAAGTGTGTGATTTCTAAATTCTGTACCATTATCACTCCTTACACACTTGACTGGAAGGGAATACTGTTTCTCAACACACAACACAAAGTTCATAATAGCTTGTGCAGCTTCATCTTTAGAATGCAAGAAGAAAGTCCATACAAATTTGTAGTAATCATCCACAATTACCAGACAGTATTTCTTCTTTGCCATGCTCATTACTCTTACAAGACCAAAAAGATCCATATGCAACAATTGCAAGCAGGCAGTGGACTTTGGCTCTTCTATTAGAGGGAATGATACCTTGTGTTGCTTCCCTTTTAAACAAGCAGAACAGTTGTCATCACATTTGAACTCCTTCATTGGCAATCCTCTTACTAAACCATGGTGAATCAGCTGGTTCATGATTTTGAGATTCACATGACCAAGCCTTCTATGCCATAGAGTAGATTCCTGAGGAGAAGCCTTGGAGAACAGGCAAAGATGGCCTTTTAGATCAATTTTCTTTGACAAGTCCAAGGATATACTCTGCCTGTCCTGTTGGCCTTCAGGAGAGTATGATCATCCAATACCTTGTCAATCAAACTCAGAGCTTTGGAAGACAGAATCCTACAGTTTTGACTGGTGAAAAGGGCAACATGACCTTCATCACACATTTGACTGACACTCAACAGATTATACTTGAGATTCTCCACATGGTTGACATCATCAAACCTTATTTCACCATTGGAAACAAAGCCTTTGCCGATGATGTATCCCTTAGCATCATTGCCAAAAGAGACAAACCCCTTCTTTCCTTGAGAGTAGTCATTAAGAAGAGAGCTGCTCCCTGTCATATGCATGGATCCTCCACTGTCTACATATCAGATGCTTCTTTGGCATGCTGAAGAACCCTGCATTCATCACAAGAAACTAGTTAGCTTTTGAGACCCAAACCATTTTGGTTTTGGGTCTGTTCTCATCAACAAATTTTACACTAACTGGTTTGTCATGAGTTGCAGCCTGTGGTGATGGAGATGGTGCAGAAAAGGGTTCCTTTGTTTTAGGCTTGGGTTTCCTTTTCTGTGGTTTAATCACAGGAACATCTATTTGGTTGACTCTCCCCAATAGATGTTGGACCATCATAACAAGTTGTGTCTGATGGTCAGACACATCAGTGCTTGATTTTGATGGATTCCTGTGTTGCACCATCTTCCTGTGAACAACTTCAGCTGTTTCCTGATTAACCCCTTCCTTCTTTTGGATTTCTTTAAGGATTTTGGGGTTTCAGGTTGAGATGCTGCTTGAACAAACTTGGTTTCAAACTCAACTTTCATTTTGTTAATTTTCTTTTTAATGTTCTTGTCTTCGTTGAGTTTTGAACCCTTTCTGTACCAGCAGTCATTTGTGAGATGATTGAATAAGCCACATATTTCACATGGCTTTTTCTTCATCTTCAGTTGATCAACTGCTGAAGAAGATGAAACTACTGAAGATTTGTTCTTCAGTACTTTCTTCCTTTCAGTACTAGTGGTAAGTACTGAAGGATTCTTAACTACTGAAGATTTGTTCTTCAGCAGTTGTCTATCAGTACTTGTAGTTTTCTTCCTTTCAGTACTTGCAGACTTCCTGATAGATTCTTCAGCAGTTTTCAAACCCTTTCTACTTTCAGTAGTTTGGGTTTGTTCTTCAGGTGTTGTAGCTTGCCCATTAGTACTTTGAGTACTTTCTCAGACAACACCTGAAGTGATCAACTCTTTTCTGATCATGTGACTGTCAGCATTTGAACCATCAGCTGTTTCATTATCAGCTGATTGGTTTTCAGAAGGATGAATGCTGACTTCATCCTCTAATTCTGGTGCATTATCAGAGGATGAATCACATGATGAGGTGGATTGGTTATTGCTTTCTCCTTCAGATTCTACTTTTAACCTAGGAGTAAAATCTGTAGGAGGAGCAGTGTGATTATAACCAATTCCAAAATTCACATTGGAAGCTGTTTGTTTGCTGAGAAGCATTTCAAAACCCTTGCTTGATGTTACCCAGTGTTCACACTCTACCTGGGTAGATGCAAGAGTTTCTTTGAGGTCCTTATACTTCTCTAAAAGTACCTCTTCCTTAGCCTTATCATCAGTGATTTGACATTTTAATTTGTAAATCTAATCATTCTTTCATTTACCACAGACTCAAACTCAACTTTTCTTTTGGAAATTATGTTCTCTAGCTCAAGATTTTTGTTGATTAAAACTACATTTGCTTCTCTAATAGATGCAAATGTGGCTATACATGATTCAGAACATAACTTGGCCTTGGCCTCTAAAGATACCTGTGATGTTGAAGCATTTGAAGTTGAATCATCAGTAGACTCCAGGGCCATAAGAGCAAGATTCCCAAAAGGATTGTTACTACCATGTTGACCAGCACAAGGGAATAGTTGTTCATGATGACCAGACATATCATCTGGTAGACTGCTCCAGTCAACAACACGAGGAGTGAAAAAGCTGTGATGTGGTTGAGATTGAGATTGTTTATGAGATTGAGATGGTGGAGGCTCAGGAAGGGCATGTGGTTGTTGAGCAATGGGTGCTTGAACCTGACTTGTCTGAGGCATGTAAAAGCAGGGGTAAGGATATGGCATAGGACTTTGAGGAACAAAATATGCAGGTGATGATTGAGCTTGTGATGGATGACAGAACTGGTGGAATGTTGTCCTTTGTTTTGTGAGCTATTGCTGGGAAGGTCACAAAGGTGCAGATGAGTTAGATCCAGATAATCTACACTCTCTTGTAAAGTGTCCAAGCCTATGGCACTTGTGACACCTCAACTTGCTCTTGTCAAAACCAACTTTAGTTTTGCCAGAGAGACCTGGGAATTTCCTACCAGTTTGTTTGTAGAACTTTTGAGATCTGATATTGATCATTGCCATTTGGCTCAAAATATCCATCTCTTCCAGATCATCATCCGGAATTCCTTTCAAGTCCTCCATCAAAAAGCACAGATTATCACTGCTACCACCTGAATTACAATCTACACCAACAAAAGCATAATCTCCATAGTTTGTAGAGAAATCAATATGCTCATCATATGAACCTTCTGATGCAGCATACTCTGACTCCTGACCAACCAAGGAAGTGTTGCCTGGTACAAAGTCATCAGTGAGCTTTCGAGATGAAGACAACTTCCTTTTCTGTTCTATCTCTCTTTCGAATGTCAGTAGTTTCTCATGAAATTGGGTGAGAGATAGAGTGGCCAGATTTGCACTGGAGCGTAGGAAAAAAGTGTATGTGTCCCATCTCTCAGGCAGGGATCTAAGGAATCAATTGTTCATCTGGTTGTTTGTATATTCTTGTTTGACCATCTTCAGCTCAGAAATCAAACAGGAAAATCGCTCAAACTGTTGAGTCAGAGACTCACCCTTCCTATGAGAGAATGTCTCATATTGCTGGGCAAGGATTTCCCTAGTATTTGCCAAGACCTCATCAGTTCCTCCAAATTATTCTTTCAAAGCAACCCAGAGGTCATGAGCAGTTTCATGATGCATAAGCCCTGAATAGATTTCATTAGGCAGTCCCATGGCTAGAATTCCATGGGCTTTAGCATCAATTTCGAACAGCTTTAGATCTTCATCCGAATACTGATCAGGTTTCTTCGGAACCCTCTCATTTGTTTCCGGAAGACTCACCATAGGCTTGTATCGTCCATGCACCACAGATTTCCAACATCCTGCGCTGTTGATAGATAGGTGATGGAGCATACGTCGTTGCCATATGTTATACTCACTCCTAACAAGCATCGGAGGCTTTGTTGAGGAGCCAGTATTGTGAGGATCATTGGTTGGTATCGCCATTTCACAAATTCAAGCAAATTCAAAATAATTTCAACAAATCTAGCTCAAAACCACATAGAACCTCAGTTTAATTGACCAGAAGCAACAGAAACTCAAACTCTATAACCGATTCATGCAAAATTGCTAATTCGATCAGACGTAGATATCAAAAGAGCAGTTTCAATGATCAATTGTTAAATCGATCAATGATTAACCAGCTTTGATACCATTTGAAAGGATCTCAGATCTAGTTTGATCAATTAGATTAGGATTTGCGGCGGAATAGTATAAGAATTAGATAAATTCAAGCAAGATCACAAATGATAATTCAATGGAACAGTACGGTTATAGAAAGAGAATGTATTTCTGCAAAAAGGAGTATTTCATTCAACACATGCTTCGGCGATTACAAAATTAGGTCATCCTCCCTTTTATAAGGAGTGTGACTTTAGCTGATGTCACTTAATAGTGACATATAACCGTTATTACAACAACTACTGAAAGTTAAACTAAACTACTGAAGATGTCTACAACAGCTGACATCTTCTTACAAAAGCTAAGTGTAGTACTACTATAACTACTGAAACTACAACTACTGAACTGCAACGTCTGAAGAATAGGCTCTTCAGACGTGTTACATTAAGTAAACTACTGAAAGAAAACTATTGAAACTAAAATAGAAAACTACTGAAAAGAAACCATCACAACAACTGAAGAGTACTACTTCAGCTGTTGTGACAACCTCTGAAGTCTTCAGTTCTTGACTTCAGCTGATGTAGTCTTCAGTACTTGAACTTCAGCTGATGTCTTTAGCACTTGAACTTCAGCTGATGAAGTCTTCAGTTGTTGTCATCAGCTGATGAAGCCTTCAGCAGTTGTGATGTCTGTGAGACTTAAAGGTTTTCTGATCAGGCTCATTGGTTCTTTTGGTCCAACAACATTAATGAAAATAAATTATTCAAGTTCAAATCATGTTGGCTCGAATTTAAATGAGAAGAGCCTTACGAGGTGGCTTGGTTTTAAAAAGAAAGCACAATTGTCTCGTTTTGTACTTCTTTCAAGAGAGCTTTTTTGAACTTTTTTCCAAGCGAACTTCGAGCTATTTAAACAACTTATCTTCAAGAATCCATAATAAGAGACCTTAAACATCTACTTAATCAACGATTTTAAACAAAACCTAATTAAAGAATAATCAATACAATGTGATGGAGGCGAAAGCAAACTTTAGGTTGAATGATATAAAAGTAAGAAAAAAGGCAATTGTATTTTTATTGAAAGACAAAAGGAGAGAGGACAAAACACGTGGCAAGATAAGATGAAGCTGGCACATACCAAATGCATAAAATAGTAACATAAAAGTAGAGATAAAGTTGCATATACCTAATGCATAAATCAGTTATGCCAAAGGCTTTTAAGGATGTACGAAGCCACCGACATTATAGATTAAGGCATAGTTAATTAATGTATTGTAGTGTAGTTAAATCTAAAACTAATATGTGTGGGTGAGAGTATATTCATTATTTGTAATAATTAGATCATACTTGGTTTTTTATTATCAATTTTTGGTGTGTGAGGATGGGAATAAAATTGTAATGATGTAATCATTTTTTCCTAGGATTTAATAAGATATTTGTGGTCATATAATTAATAATCTGTGTGTTCATCATTTATATTTGTTAATTGATTGTTTTCTTTTTAATTCCGCTACAACCAATCTCTAGATTATAAAACGATTGACAACAATACAAAGTTTCGTAGATTATATATTTTCTCCTTAAATCATTGTATGGATTTCCTGCACAAAACGTTACTTCATGTTATTTTGTATTTTTATATTCACATAAGGATATTTTATTCGGGACCAAGCAATGGTGCAAAATGAACTTACATGTATGGAAATATTATGTTTAGGAATACCCATAAATGGATAAATTGATTCCCAGAACTAACTATCTATATTATGTTTCAACTAGAAATGAACATCCATTAACATAATCTTGATTTAGTATACACAAGATACAAGTTGATATTGTCATCATCATATTATATATATAGATTAATCCCTTATGTCGGTGGCTACAGTGCCACCGACCTCCACACCTTCCTTATCTCAAACCCTACCACACCTTCCTTATCTCAAACCTTAATCAGCCACCGATAGCTCCGGCGACACCGGTGGTCACACCGTCGTCTCCGATCAACCTCCGTCTCCTCCTCATCCTTCTGACTCTAATCGTATTCCAAATCACCCCGTAATTGGCTGGAAAAACAGTCGATTTCACATTCCTGATGAGCTAGATGATGTGGTGGACGATGAGGAGGATGAAGAGTGGAAGGAGTGGGGGAAGAAGAAGGTGAAGGAGGAGGTGTTTGATCCGCCGCCGGATGAGTTGTCGGAGGTGGATTTGGGGCGGATGCAGGAGGAGATGATGAAACGACACCACGGACCGTCGTTTGGCTTTGTGAAGCTCCGATACTGGTTGTCGTTGCCCACTTCTCTGAAGATCTTTACACTCGATCAAGAAACGCCTCTGTTTCTCCTCCGCCACCGGTGCCTCCGCCGCCGGTGTCGGCGTTTTTCGTCATCGGAGACTCTTCTGTCGACTGTGGGACTAATAATTTTCTTGGGACTCTTGCTGGTGCTGATCATCTTCCTTATGGTCGTGACTTTGATACCCATCGACCCACTGGAAGATTCTCCAATGGCAGAGTTCCTGTGGATTATCTTGGTAATTGATTACTGTTTTCTTGAATTGGGTGTTGTTGATTGAGATTATTTGTTGTTATCTTGATTGGTTCTTGTTGTTATTCAAGAATTATGCGATGATGCAAGAATCGTGGTGGTGTTTATTATTGCAGCGTGAATTGGTTGATTTTGTTGAAATCGGGGCTATTGATTTTTTAATAATATGTTAAATTCTGTTTGGGTTTCAAGTTCGCTTGTAATATTGAGTGTTGATCAGAGTAATTTGAGTAGTTGCAGTTTTGCATATAAGGTGTTTGATGAAATGTCTGAGTGTATTTTGCCCTTTATTTTATAGAAACTGAGACTATTGATTACTGAATTCTATTTTTACTTCTGTTTGGGATTCAAGCTTTTTTGCTAATTTTAACTGTTGATCAGAGCAAGATGAACTTTTCAATTTTTATGCATTTTGAAACAAAGTGAAACCATTTTCTTACATTTTAATGATCAGCATTGCGTCTCGGGCTTCCGTTTGTTCCAAGCTACCTAGGTCAAAGTGGTGTTGTTAGAGATATGACACACGGATTGAATTACGCCTCTGCTGGCGCTGGAATCATTTTCTCTAATGGGTTAGATGGTGCCGGTGGTGGGTTTTCTAGTTGTGGTGTTCATCGTGGTGGGATTTGTTGGTGGTTGCGGTGGTGCGTTTTCTGGTTGTGGTGGCATTTCGCATCCCTATTGTTGTCGTGGCTGTCTTTGTCCTTTCGAGATGATCTCCTATTTTGGATATCTGATGTGTTGGCGTCGATGATGGTAAGCGAATGCTTATCTGAGACTGTTGTTTGTTGTTGTCGATGATGATGGACATGTCTTCATCCGAGACCATTGCCTATCGTTTATCTGTGATTTTTTATGAGAACCAGTGTCGGTTGCCTTGGCTTGGCATCCATTTTCATTATGCAGCCGCAACCGAGTATCAGTTCAATTATTGCTATATGTGTATTAGAAAGTATTCTCGGTTGGTTATCTTATTATGTTGTGAGGTAGTTGTTCATTGATGTTGATGATGATGAACGAGTCTTCGTCTGAGACCATTGTTTTCGATTCAGTTCTAAATTTATATGAAAACCGGTAATAGTTTCCCTGCCTTGGCATCCACGCTCGGTGTGCAAACACAACCAGGTCTCGGTTTAACAATTACCTGAGCTCCGGAAAAAACTGTTAGATTATGATTATGATGATCAAAACATAAATCTGAGCCTCGGTAAGAGAAAAGGGGTTTGTTGTGTTTCAAGTGGGTTTTCTAGTTTTTGGTGGAGGTGTCGGTGGCGGTCGGCGATGATGATGAATCTATCATTGTATGAGTGAATCGAACGAAGGTTGAAACTTACCGTATCTTGGCGGGGTAATTTCCGGAGGTTTCGCGGTGGAAATTGGTGTTTCTACCGTTGAAGCAGCCGTGATGTTTGCAGCCATGGCGGTTTGTTCATCTTTGTTCTGATTATCATTATTAACAGATCTGAGCCTTATTTTGTTCTTTTCATTGTTTTCCAGTTTGTTTTTTCAGATTGTAATTACAATATATGTTGAAATCAATACTCTAGAGACGCGATTCATATTCTGTTTCTTTTGTTTGGGAAGAAGGCTCCGGCGAGAGAGATTGTTGTTGATCTCTTGCCAAGTTTTTTCAGGTTATGTTGATTTTCTTATGTGGGTTACTTGATGACAATGAGTACCTATTCATCTGAGATGGATCTTTTGGGTTTGTTTATGATTTGGATGAGGTCAGACCCTAATTTGTCCCTGATTGCTACTACTCATTTGTTTACGATTGTTATTGTCGATTATTGTTTATAAGTGGTCGATGATGTTGAACTGTTGTTCATCTGAGGCCTGCATTCGGGTGCATGATGTTGAGTGCACGCTCATCTGAGACGTGCTAAAAGGTAGTTATAAATGTGTACTCCTGTTAACTGCAATCAACAATCAAACACCAGTAGCATATCAGATTATTTGATTGACATGCTTCCCGGTTGGCACGTTGAAGATTTTCTTGATTCTCCGGCGAACTTCTCGAAGGTATGTCACCGTTAATCTATTTTAAGTTTAATCAACAGTTTCATACACCCTTTTGATTCAATTGAAGAAATTCCAGGTGGGTGACAACGATCCGGGGCCGAATAAAAGGCTTTCCTCAGGTTCCGAGTATAAGGTTTTACTCCGATTTATAGGTTTGTACTATCCGTTTTAATTCCCGGTTTGTGTATTTGGGTTTTTGTTTTGTCACGTCCAGGATGCTCCCGGAGGTCTCTCTTCTTCTCTCTCTCACGTTTATTAGCTTTATCTCTATAATTGCCATTTACTGTTGTACTGTATGTGTCTGTGTGTATGCACGTGTATGATTTGATTGTGGTTATGCGTTTATTGTGCAAGTATATGTCTATATTTCTAAAGAATAGTAATATGTTTCTATATGTTAATGTAATCTAGTAAAAAGCTATTATGATTTAGGGCTATTGGTGAAATTTAGGGATTAGTTTCTGGGAGAGTTAGAGTGGCTGTAAGATTAAGACCACGAAACAGCGAGGAGCTCGCAACAGATGCTGATTTTGCTGATTATAGGTTATGGGTCAGCTTGGTGACATTGGTTGTGGGTCAAAATGGGTGACATTGGTTATGGATTGAAACCATTGATATTTGGTATCGGTCAGCTTGGGTGATATTAGTTATGGGCCAAAATGGGTGATATTGGTTATGGCCCAAAATAAGTGATATTGGTTATGGCTTAAAATGATTAAAATTTTATATGAGTCAACATGGGTGGTATTGGTTATGGGTCAAAACAGGTGGCATTGGTTATGGCTCATAACAGACGCATAAGTTATGGGTCATAACGGGTGGGATTAATTATGGTCAAAACGATTGATATTTGGTTTAGGTCAAAAGTGGTGGTATGGTTATGGGTCAAAAAATAAGGAATTGATATGGTCAAAATGAGTGATATAGGTTATGGGTCAACTTTGTGGTATTGGTTGTGGGTTAAAATAAGTAATATTGGTTAGGGGTCGAAATGGTTGATATTTGGTATGGGTCAGCTTGGGTGATATCAGTGATATTGGTTATGGGTCAAAACTATTGAAATTTGGTATGGGTCAACATGGGTGGCATTGGTTATGGCGTATGGGTGAAAACGGATGGTATTGGTTATAGGTCAAAACGGGTGGTATTGGTTATGGGTCAGTATTAATGGTGTTTGGTATGGGTCAAAACGGGTGATATTTGGTATGGGTCAAAATGGATGGTTTTGGTAATGGGTCAAAATGAATGGCGCATGGTAATTCAGGTGGTGGTCTTGGAGGCAACATGACCAGATATACAACATACAACCATTGACAGTCATGCATCTTCAACCGGGTTAGTTTGTTATTGTGTAGTTTTTATGTTTAGTTCCGTTTAGTGCAGTGGTTTAGCCAAGTTGTAGTAGCTTTCTTTCACTATTAATCTCATTATGTTGGATTAATAGAGTTGTTAATTTTGAATATACAAACAACAAATCCCACGGCATCGCGCGGGTATGTTTGCTAGTTTAAATTATTACAAAGTGAATAATCAGATAACGCTACAATTTAAAACACTAACAGGTATAGGAATCAATATAAACATCAAAAATCCTACAATATATTTTAGTGTGAAAATGCCTCAATAAGTGGCAGAAGAGTAGGAATCTTGACAACATTATACTGACTAAAGCCCCTTTCATAAAGTAGTTTTGTCCTGTCCCTTTCACTTCGTTCTCTTCCACCCAAAAAGTGTGAAATCATTAATAGATCATACTTAAGGGTAAGACCCATGTCTTCCAAAATATCACATGCCATTGATTGCTGAACAATCTCCACACTAATAAGCTTTCAGGTTTCCTTTGATATCGTTTTTCAACAGTTTTAAAGTATCATAATTCATTCAATCGTTGCACCAATAATCAAATTTCACTAATTGACATACAACAAGCAATGCTTGTATGATATCGTAATTAAGTGATTAGTTGTTATTGTGACAGAATAATAGGATTTTGAAGTTAATGAGTGAAAAGGTTATTTAAAGGATTGAGTAATGTTAAAATAATAAGGGCGTTTGGTCATTTCACAGCATCCACATGTCGGGTGTCGCCGTGGGATTTGAACCCTGTTTTGAACTGATGCTTATTCCCCACGTCGGCATCCCCACATAGTGTTAGCAACCCCCCACCCCGCATTCACATGTTGTGATGTGTATGGTGGGGCACCCCCACCACCTTAACTAAACCCATTTTGTTTACCTAATATTGTCTGGTGGGTTTTAAAGTAACTATATATGTGTTTGTGGGTTTTGAAGTAACTGTCACCCTCTTTGTAAGAGTTACCTTAGAGCACTCAGCAAGATTTCAAAAGTACAAAGAAGTTACTTTAGGAGATTTGAGAAATGCACTCAAAAATTCTCTAACTGTCAAATCTTCCGAAGCCAAAGACCATTTCTTCCGAACCCAAAGATGAAGTCTTTCGAAGGTTCAAGACAAAGTCTTCCGAATCCAAGAGACTATTTCTTCCAAATACAGTGAAGACATGCTTTCTCTAACATGCTTTTGACAAAAGCTGGACCACTTTTCGCTGTCATCTCTGAATACTCATCAACTTATACAAGTTGGTGATATCTCTATACGTTTGTCAACTAAAGATTAAGGTCTTAGAGTCTATAACTTTCTACTTTGTACTTTTATCCTTTTTAAATAGATAAATATGTGAGCTATGGCATTTCATTGTCAATGATTGCCTTTTGACTTTACATTAATCTTGCTGTCTAGTTTAGTGTTTCAGCTGGCTTTCAATGTATGGCAGGCTGTAGGATGTAGTATAAAGTACTTAAGATACCAGTCCTTAGGACTAAGCCTTGTAACAATTGTAAAACACTTGAGAACTATATACATCATTAATGAAAACCAAATACTTGTGTTCTACTTATGTTCTTTATTGTTGTTTATTGTGTTATTTGCTGGTACCCAATTTGTTCTTTTAAGTGTTGTTTGTTCTCTCCAACCTTGTGAAACTCTTGCATATCCTGTCTTACCAGTTCTACAATTGGTATCAGAGCATTTTAGGATCTTGATTGTAATATCTTGTTGTCTTAAATCTCTTCAATTTCATGTGAACACTTAGCAGCTCAAATGGAAGCTCTTACTAAGACTAACATGGAAACCAGTAGCATGACCAAATCTCCATTGATCACCCTGATGACTTTGATACGTGGTGTCAAAGAGTGGAAGGCTTTATCAAGTCTCAAGATAGCATGATGTGGAGATCTCTTATCTCACGACATCACATCCCAAGCGCCACTTTAGCTATTGATGGTGGTGGGATAATTTCAAAGAAGTGGCTAACTATTCTAAGGAACATTGGAAAAACATTAATATAGATCAAAAGATCATGACCGCTCTACAAACTGCTCTCACCCAACTTTATCTACAGAGGCTTCAAGAAGTGCAAAACTGCAAAGTAGCTCTATGATGCACTGAAGCTTATGTATGAAGGGCCTGAAGAAGCTAAACAAAACAAGATGGACCTCATGAAGCAGCAATTTGAGAATTTCACCTATAAGTTACCTTCCTTCAGACACCAAGAAGCTACGTCCATGGAAGCCCATTCCAAATAAAAAGCTCATCTCAAGATTGTGTGTCTTCTGTTGAAAGTTATGGCAACTTTCTCTTCACCTTTGAACACCTAGATTGTATCCATCCAGATGACCTGGATTATATAGAGATAGTCCAGTAAATCGCTCTTCTTATTCATAGATCCAAGAAGTTCTACAAAAGAATCAGAAAAAAGTTTCCAAGCAATGTAAGCAGTGGAAAGTTTGGAGTGGATAAGTGAAGTGCTACAACTGTAACCAAATAGGAAACTTTGCTAGGGAGTGCAAGGCACCAAGGACTAATGGTAGCTAAGCACAATCCAGGCCTAACTAAACTGATGCAGCTCCTAGATCTTAGAAGAAAAGCCAACCAAAACAACAAGTAGTTGTTGCTATTGAAGAAGGAGGCTTGGACTGGAGATTTCAGGTGGAGGATGTTTCTCCAAATCAAGCACTGATGGCTGATCATGAAGAAGCCGAAGTATTAGAACATCTTTGTACACCTGAATGCTTTGATAAAGTAAAATGTATAGGTCCTATAACTTGGAAGTGAGATTTGACCATAAGTCTTTGAATATTTTAAAAGCTGGTTTCAAAAGTGCTAACAATGACTATAAACTTATAATAGAAGATTTAGAGAAAACAATTTCGACTGTTAAGCATGAGCACACAAATTATAGACTCAAATCAAATATCTGATTACCAAGTTAACTGCACGCTAGGCTTAGCTTGTGATTAACAAAGCTAAGACAGAAAAGTGTGTTCTTTAAGAGGAAACCTTCAAGAACATCATATCCTCATCCTTGCATGCGAAGATTTATTATCAAAACAGGCAGTGACTAGGTTCAAATAAGATAGCTCAACCACACACATTACTATCTGTAAGATCTTCAAGGTGTGAAACTAGTTAAGATGAGCTGCCCCTCAATGACCCTACCTAAGAAAAAGATGAAGATGAATGGAAAATAGTGAAGAATAAACCACAAGTGAGTGAGGAAGTTCGTCCTAAGAAGGGTCACTATACTGTTGGAGGGAAGAAAGAACCAAGGATGGCAGGTCAGCCAAAAAGACTCTGATCAGGGCTACTAAAAGAAAATCAAAGAAAGCCCGAGATCAAGCCTACTTTCCATCCCAAACAAAAAAATATCTTTATCTCTACTAGGTTTGAAGTGGTGAAGACTGAACTCTCAACTATTGGCTCTAGTAACTGGAGTCCTAATTCAAGTTCAAACCATCCTGGTCAAGAGAAGAAGGTTGAACAAATGTGCACCACTGCTACACAGCCTGAACCATCTAGCTCCAAGAGCAAGCTTAACCCTCAGAAGCCTGTTGTATCATCTATGAAGGTGAAGAAAGAAGTGGAAAGAGATCAAGCTTAACCTTCTCCTTAGAAGAAGACCCTCAAAAGTATGCCTATTGAATGCATCATGTGTGGTGATACTACTCACCTTGAAAAGGATTGCCTCTATAATCCTAAGAGTGGCATCCATATGAACAAGAACAAGACTTCTGAGAGGAAGAATAAGATATCTTCAGAAGGACAATCACTTTCCTTTGGAAGCTCCATGGTGAACAAGAAGAAGATAGGTGTAAAACTATTCAGAAGCAAATTTGGTCTCGGAAGAAAGGAATGCTTCCGAAGCACTAAATTCTACAGCAATGGATGCTAAAGCTTTCGAAGGTTCAGTCTCCAAAACTTTCAAAGTCATCAAAACTTCTGAAGTTTTGAATGCCAAGTCTAATCTTCCAAAGATGGTGTGAAAGGTGAAGGAAGACCATTTGAGTAAAGTTTCTTCATCAACAACAGCCAAGGATCCTCAAAGCTTGCATATAGGATCAATAACAGTTGAACTATCTTCCGTTCATTTTGATGTGCCTAAGCCAGTAAGGTTTGGGTTTCCAAATGTAATTAACCATCTCTTTTTCATGTGTAAGAACAACTAAAGAACAAAAGAAATGCACGGACAATTGATAGTGGTTGTTCAAGGCACATGATAGGTAATGGCTCTTTGCTTTAAAACATTGAGAAAATTGATAGAGGCCAATTGCTTTTGGAGGAGATTTAGGTGGTTACATCACAGGAAGGGGCAGGGTCAAATGATAAGCTCGGCATTAAGAAGGTAAACTTTATCAAAAAACATGTATACAATCTCTTCAATGTATCTCAAATTTATGACCAGAGACATAACATGCTCTTCACTGAGCGTGAGTGCATTGTTCTTAAGCACTGGGTGGTCATTCCTCAAGAGCATATCCAGCTCAGAGCCCCCAAGAAAGTGAACATGTACTAGATGGATTTGAAGGAACCTCCCTATCAGGGTAAGTTTTAAGAACATGAATAAATTAATTGAATATGATTTGGTAACTGGAATGCCAAAAAATGATTTTACAAGTGATAACCACCGTGTTCTATGTCTTAAAGGAAAGTAACACAGGGTGTCTCACAAGCCAAAGAAAATGAACTTTATCACTACTCCTCTACACTTATTACATATGGATCTCTTTGGCTCCACCAGTGTAATGAGTCTAGGAAGAACTTAATATTGCCTTGTCATCACAGATAACTTCACAATATATACTTGGGACTTCTTTCTTAAAATTAAGGATGAGACCCCTGAAATTTTGAACACTATTTTGAAAATTAAGAATCAATGTGATCACAAGGTTAAAATCATAAGATGTGATGAAGGAACTAAATTCAATAACCATATCCTTGATACATTTTGATGAAAAAGGTATTTCAAAATAATATAGTGCTCTTAGAACTCCTCAACAGAATGGTGTTGCTGAAAGGTGAAATAGGACACTTATTGAGGCTGCAAGAACCATGCTCTTTAACTCTAAACTGCCAAACACCTTTTGGATAGAGGCAGTCAACACTACCTGCTATATGGAGAACAGAGTTTTAGTAGTCAATACTCATGGTAAGATTCCTTATGAACTATGGCACAAAAGGAGACATTTTATCAGTTTGTTCTAGTCATTTGGATGTCCATGCATCATCTTGAATAGCAAAGATCATATAGGCAAATTTCTAAGAAATCAGATAATCAAAACATCACTGGATATTCTTCCCAAGCTAAGGCTTATATAGTATACAATCTCAAAACTAGATTAGTTGACTAGTCAGTCAATGTAACCTTCAATGAGCACACTCCCAGTGCGAAAGGTTCTGATCCTAATTGGCTATTTGATCTTGATTTAGTTACCAACTGCTTTAACAAATCTTGTGAAGATGTTTCAGGATCTACAAGTAACATATCAGCAGAATATCCTGACCCAAGACTTGAGCTGAGAAGACCAAATGATAGAATCCCTTCAGGTCCAGTCGTAGCAAACACTGTAAGTGGAAATTCGGTCAGCACAATCATGACAAACTCTTTAGCTGATACATCTAATGTGCCTACTAATTCCAGCAATAAGGCATAAAACTCAAATGAAGGGATATCCAATATAGGAAGAGATGTAGATGGTGAAAGTGATTAATAATTTCATGATACTGACAGCCATTCCACTGAAGACAGCATCAATGATGTCACACACTCTTTGAATCAAGCTACACTTGATAAGTGTGCTGATGTGGTGGGTGATACTCAATCACCAGATCTAAATTTCACTAATTTACATCTGTCAAATTAACTTGCTGTGATTCCTAAACTGAGAATCCACATCATTGGAGATGTTGAGACTAGGGTGAGAGCAAGAGGACAAGCCCATGATAAAAATGTTTGTCTGCACTCTTGCTTCTTGTCCTAGAACGAGCCAAAGAAAGTTGATAAGGCTTTGAAAGATGGAAGCTGGGCTGAAGTGAAAAGCATTTTGTACTCGTAACTGATAAGGAGGAGATGCTTCAATTCAAAAGACAAAAGCTTTGGACCTATGTCCTCTTCCTCATAGGAAGAATGCAATAGGTACCAAGTGGGTTTTTATAAATAAGAAGGATGGTAGAGGACTTGTCATCAAGAATAAGGCAAAACTAGTTGTTCAAGGGTACACTCAAGAAGAAGCAATTGACTACACAGATGTTTTTGCTCCTATAGTAAGACTTGAAGCTGTTAGGATATTTCTTGCTTTTATTGCATCGAAGGAATTCAAGGTTTACCAACTTGACGTCAAGTGTGCATTTTTATATGTAGTGATAGATGAGGAAGTGTATGTCAAGC
Organism: Flaveria linearis; assembly: GCA_024085815.1. Lineage (NCBI taxonomy): Eukaryota > Viridiplantae > Streptophyta > Magnoliopsida > Asterales > Asteraceae > Flaveria > Flaveria linearis. The sequence continues at coordinate 54,083,778 of CM044008.1, forward strand.
AACCACCTGGCTTTGTAGAATCAGATCACCCTCATTATGTCTACAAGCTTGACAAAACTCTTTATGGTTGCATCAGCCCCTAAGAAAGTGGTATGAGACACTATCATAGTACCTAGTCCAACATGGTTACAAGAGAGGTACTATTGACAACACACTCTTAATCAAAAGAACAGAGAATGACTTGATGATGGTTAAAGTTTATATAGATGATATCATATTTGGGTCAACTAACCAAAGGCTCTGTAAAGAGTTTGAGAAGCTGATGAGCAGTAGATTTGAAATGAGTAGAGGAACTCCATTTCTTTCTAGAAACTCAACTGAAGCAGGTTGGCAATAGCATCTTCATAAAACAGTCAAAGTATGTGCAAGACATACTAACCATATTTTATCTAACGGAGTGCAAGGTTGCTAAGACTCCTATAGGAACAAACCACTCCTTAGGACCTGATCTTGAGAGGGAGCATTTTGATGAACATCTCTATTGGGATATGATTAGGTCTCTTACGTACCACACAACCAGCAGGCCTGATATCATGTTTGCCACATCCGTATGTGAAAGACATCAAACCAACCCCAAGATGTTACTGAATTCTTCTGAGTTAAATTTCTTAGTAAGTAGTTATTGGTAACATAAGTTTCTTCGGAAGTTAATTTAATATATTTTGAAAGAAAATAGATCTTCAATTCTTAAAATTCTAAGGATATCATTTAGAAAAATTTTCTTTCTAGGTAAACAAGGCTTATATGAGTGATAAATTAGACATCTTTAAACACACACATGTTTGAATAACAATCTTGAAATTATTTAAGAAAATCTAATCAAATTTAATCATCCTATAGCTGATACGAGATATTTCAATCTCTATTCATCAAAAGATTTTGTGAACAGATTAGCATATTGTTCATTTGTGCTAACTTTGACCAGTTTTATCAATCCTTTTTCAAAATTATCTCTTAACAAATGATACCTGATGTTGATGTGCTTTTTATTTGAGGGTTGCACTAGATTCTCTGTGATAAAGATAGCATTGTTATTGTCTATGTGGATAGGAGTCTCCTTGAAGTTGAATCCGTAGTCTAACATCTAATTCTGAATCCAAAGCACTTGACCACAGCGGCTTCCATCAGCAATGTATTCAACTTCAGCAGTTGATGCAGACACAAAGGATTGTTTCTTGCATTGCCATAAGACTATCCTTCTACCAAGGAATTGACATCCCCCTGGTGTAGAATTTGCAGTCATGTTGCAGCCATCATAGTCACTATCTTTAAATGCATATAGATTGAAGTCAGGATTCTTAGATACCAAAGTCCCGACTTGGGAGCTCCTTCGAGATATCTGAGAATCCTCTTGAGCCGAAGCTTAAATATGCTTCTAAGTACTTATACGCTTTGAAGGTTAATTTTCTTCCGAAAGCATTCATGTCAAACTAAGGGATATCTTCCGAAGTTAAATTGGCTTCGGAAGTTTTCTCAAAACTTTCGAAGATAAGTTACCTTTGGAAGATTTTCTACTTCCAAGATAACTACCTTTTTTGCTACTTTTTAAAGGTGGGACCAACATTGCGATTTCAAAGTTTATTCTTTAGCATTAACTTTCACTCACATCCAACCATATAAATAGCCTTCCAATAGTTCCCCTCTTTCTTCTTCCCCTTTATCTATAAACTTTTAACCCTAAATTCACCCACAAACCCTTGTTCTTCTTAGCTTTCTTCTTTCTAAAGCTTTCTCAAATGGCCAACCCTAAACCCCAAAATTATCCAGATTTCTCCATGCACCTACACAAGTAACACAAAAAGGTTGCTCTATTGTCATCTGACAAAGATCCTGATTTCTCAGATGTTTGTTGGTTTCTAACTCGATCATCCTACCTTAGGGAACTTATAATAGACCCTCCACTATAAGAAGAGAAACTGCTGGAGTTCTGGAGGACCTACCAGAGGTTATCTTAGATAGTGAGAAGGCATTGTCTTCATCAGTACATGACAAAGAAGGAAAGCTTTCCTTTCCCGAAGAAACTGACAATGAATCATTTAGGCAGATGGGCTATGAAAGAGACTTCACTGTGAGGACCTCAAGAAGGGTAAGGTCTTTACCAAAAGAAGTAACTCCTCCATTTTATAATCAACTATTTATCAAACAAATATGAAGGATGGGATCATGAGAACTTATACTATATAGTCCATGGATGGTTCGAATGGTCAAGTTCACATACTCTCAGTTTGTTTACACAAACTTGCTTGCCTACTTAGACTCCTTAGAGTACTACATGTTCCCTACTTATGTCCATCACATTCTTAACAGTGAACTAGGGTCATAGTTGAGGGGAATAGGTAACACTCTTAAATTGGGATAGATGAAGCCCGACATCTTCAAAATCATGAGAAAAACCACTGTTGGTTTGTCAGGGGAAGAAAATGATTATGTTTAGGAGGTCCATGTAGAAGAGGTTCTTCCTTAACATGTTAAGGAGGTCCATATGGAAGAAGCTCTCACTTTAGAAAGTGATTACAACATTATGACCTCAACCATGGCAACCCATCCCCTTGAAACTTCTCTTAAAGATGTTATGGAGCATGGGAAATCCAAAGGCCAAGAAGCAATATGTGGTGGTGACAGAGATGACTTTGGTTATGTTCTCTCAACCCCCTATGATTCTTCTGATGAAGATGAGGGGAGTCTGCAGCTAAGAGTGCAAAACTGTCAAAAACATGCACATACTTGGTTTCAAAGGTCAATCACTTGTAATCTCAGGTGGCTACCTTACAAAGGCAGGTCATTAATCAGTAACTTGAGATCACCGATATCAAGGACAAGCTAGCTGAGAGGCCTAGCAGGCGTGTTTATTTAGGTCCACAAGAACCATTGGTTGGGGTGGACCTAACCTCTAGCTCACCTATGCAAGTGGGTGATGCAACCAAAAAGGGGGAGAAAGTCTTAACTACAATCATAGAAGAGAGCACTACCCAGAGTATAGACATTAAGGCATCACCATCCTCACTTGCATGTGTATGCCTTAATTCAAATCTTATTTGAGGAGGGAATACCAAGGGCTATGTCTACCCCATCATATCCAACTGAAAATCTAATATTAGGATGGAGATATGACAATGATAGAAGTGTTCAGTTTTCGGACCCTATGATACTATGAGAGTTTTCCTTGGGTAGCCCTGCCACTTGCCAACCCAAGTCATAAGAGGCAAGCTGATAGGTTGGCTGAGAGGATCCAGTTGAGGGTGCTTGAAGAGTTTAAGAGAAGAGCTTATTTATATAGATAGAGGTTAGTAGGGAAAACTATTGGTCAACTAGATTTTGAGACAGACCCTAAGATTAGATTCAAATGGGAAACCTTAATTGATGTTCCAATAATAGAACCTATGAACCTCGAGACTGTAACAGCTTCAGCACCTAGTACCGTCAATGAGACACCAGCTGGTGAAGGTGTTTCATAGCCTCTTCCTTTTTACAGCTCAAGTGTAGCACTAATTAAAGAAGGACAAAGTGTTCTCTACTCTGAGTCACACAGGCCAGTGATTGACAAAAGGAAGAGGATTGTCACCCTAAGGAGATTAAGGAGGAGAACGGGGGAAAGAAGAGGAAGGCAGGGTAGAGAGAACAAGAGAGGCCCCCCAGCTTCATGCAAGCTTTAATCAGGGCTACCCGTAAGCCAATACATAGGAGGATGAATTAAGGCTAGCCAGATTGAATTATCTAGGGTCTAGGAACTATAATATTGATGAAATTATCTCTCTTCCCTCGGATTAGTTGAATGAAATAGCTGACAGTGAAGAGTAAAAAGAGAGGAAGGAGGCTGAGGCTGTAGAATTGCTCCTCAAGATCAAATAAGAAAGGAAAAGGAAAAAATTGTATAAAGCCCCTGTCCTCTCTCCAGTTCAAGAAAGTCCTCAATTAGAGACTGTGGTAGTTTAACAAGAAACTCAAGTAGGTAGGGTACAAGATAGACAAAAGATAATAACCTGCCTGAGTGTCATAGCCCTCTATCAGGCAGCAGCCATACTTCCCTTATCATATGAGTATATTGAGTTTGAGTACCTCAAGTAGCTAGAGCAAGAAGTGCTAAAAGAAAAGAAAGTTGTTAAGAGGAAGATGAGAGAAGTGGCTGCTAAGTCAATAGCCACCATTAGAGGAAATAAGAAGAAGTCTGGTGACAGAATAAAGACGGTGAGCTTCTTGAAGCTTTATGGGTTCTCCAGACCAACTGATAAAGAAGGAAATGGTCCTGATTCTGATAAGGGCCGTGAACAGATAAAGACCAGGTCTCAAAGTCATCCTCAAGTTTTGGTAGCATCAGCCTAGGGGGAGTTTGTAACAGTTACCTTAAAGGCTTATGCAAACCAAAGAGCTCTTAGCAAGCTTTCAGATGTACAAGGAAGTTACTTCAAAATATTTTCTAAGTGTCAGCAAGCTCTCAGCAAGCTTTTAGATGTATAAGAAATTGTCTAAGTGTCAAATCTTCCGAGGCCTAAAACAATTTCTGTCGAAGCAAATATGAAGTCTTCCGAAGCTTCAAGACAAAGTCTTCCAAAGCCAAGAGACTGATTTTTTAGAAGAAAGAGAAGACATGCTTTCTCTGACATGCCTTTGATAAAAGCTGAACCATTTTTCACTGCTAACTCTAAAGACTCACCAATTTATACAAGTTGGTGATATCTCCATACTTTTGTCAGTTGTAGATTAGGATCTTTGAGTCTTTAACTTTCTACTTTGTACTTTTATCCCTTTTCTAATAGATAAGGATGTGAGCTATGACATGCATAGTAACTATTTAAAAGGCAATCTGCATTTTGACTTTACATAAATCTGTTGTCTACATTAGTGTTCCATCTGGCCTACAAAATATGGTCGACCTTATGATGTAGTATAAAGTATCTCAGGTACCAGTCTTTAGGACTAAGCCTTGTAACAATTGTAAAACACTTGAGAGCTATATACATCATTCTTGAAAACCAAATACTTATGTTCCGCTTGCGTTCTTTACTTTTGTTCATTGTTTCATTTATCTGTTACATATTTGATCTGTTAAGTTTATTTTGTTCTCACCATCCTTAGGAAATTGTTGCATTACCCCCTTTTACCGGTCCTGCACTCTCTCTATGGTTTCGTGGTGTACAACAGAAATAATGTGGTCCTTGGTAGGGTTTGATGGTTTGGCGGTGATGATGGGTTTTGTTGTTGTTTTATCTCCGGTAACTTTTGCGGTGGTAGTAAGTTGATTGATTGGTTTTGTAAGTTTTCCTATGACGAACTTAATCTGATTAACTAGTGATTACTATTTTCAAGTCTCTAGCAATGACCGGGGATAAAAATCAGTTTCTCTCATCACAAGCAACCATTCAACACCATCATTAATTCCCAGCCCACCTTTAGAATGTGCCCAACCTTAAGCAGCTCAATGCCTGACAACCTAAGAAACAAATAATAAATAATAGATGTGAGAGGATATAGAAATTATGTAGAACTTTTCGCACCACTCTCTCTATGATGGTGGTCATCATCGCCTAATGCAATAGCGGGTTGTTGCCACCCATCCTTAGAGTGAACCGATTTAGTGGCCTGATAGTCTAAGTCCTCAAAACTAGCATTAGATAGTTGCTTGCTATTACTTTTAATATGTTGGATTTGAGTTGTTTAACAACTTCCAATTAAGACTGCTACATCAGAGCTATTGAACAGTTTGTGAAAGTAGGTGTTGCATTAGGATTGAAACCCCCCATTACTCTATTGTGACACCCCGTAATTCCAGGTTAACACTATTCCAACCACTGTCGTTATCATTGGCACATACTCGTTAACACACGAAACGTATACAAACACCGCCATCGACATCGTTAAATAAATAATGATAACATACTAACCCGGGTGTTTGTAGAGGATTCACATAAACGAGATTTTCTAAAGAATCCTCTTAATTAACATAGCTCGCTCATCTACGTCGTTATCAACCGAAACAAATTCGGGAACTCGGTACCTAAGTGCAGGGACTAAACTTGTCAATTGGCAAACTGGGGCTGGGTATAAATACCCATCCACCAGCCAAACACTTCACATTCTGCTCTCTCTTCTCTCCTACGCTCTCTGCACCTCCATCCCTTCATCCTAGCACCAAATTCCACCCGATTGAGCTCGTTTTCGTCGGATTAGACCACACAACAGCTGAGAAATCACGTCCCCAGCAGGTAGGCGACCTCGTTCATCCGTTTATTGCTCGTTTCACTGCTGCAAACCTAGGGTTCGGGTATTCGGGTCCAACCCGAATGCATGTGGTCGTGGGGGCGTGTGTGAGGTCAATCAGCATGTGCATTTCACTTAGACATGTTAGGAAAGTGTTTCTGGAAGTCCTGATTGTGTGAAAATGCAGGATCGGATTTCGGGTGGTTTTTCTCTCAACGCACTGTGAATCAACACTCGGCAAGCAGTCTATGAAGAGTTGATCACAATATAACAAGTAACAGGCAGTAAGAAAATTTAAAAGCAGGTAAATTTTCAAGGTACTTTTATATATTGCTTCTCAACTCAAAGGATTACAAGACACTTGGACTCAAATCACTTACATAAAGAGTTACAGGGAGAAGATATATATAATACTACCTACAGCCAGATATACTTTGATACCAGCTGGACACCTCTAACCTTACATCTATACTACAGGACTCTAGGTGAGGTCTTTCAGACATTGTGCCTGAGAGTTGGTAGTCAGGACATGTCCCTGACTTACCTTTTGTCACCAACTAAAGTTGGTAACATGTACTATCATAAAAAGGTGAACAGTAGAATAAAGTATGGTCAACAACATGGCTCTTTAGGAAGATGCCATGCTGTATCAGAGGTCTGCAGCGGACTGTCAGGGACCATACTTTTATCTGCTGGACATAGCAATGTCTTCCGAAGGATAAAGTGCTTCGGAAGAATAACTTCTTCCGAAGGCACTTATACTTCGGAAGACTGCTTCTTCTGAGGCTTGGAGTCTTCTTTGTCTACAGAAGCAGACTTTGTCTTCAGCTCTTTCATCAGACTTTGTCTTCGGAAGCTCTTTCAGACTTTGTCTTCGGAAGCTCTTTCATCAGACTTTGTCTTCGGAAGCTCTTTCAGACTTTGTCTTCGGAAGCTCTTTCATCAGACTTTGTCTTCGGAAGTTCTTTCAGACTTTGTCTTCGGAAGCTCTTTCATCAGACTTTGTCTTCGGAAGTTCTTTCAGACTTTCGGAAGATCTCTTCTCAGCTTCGGAAGCCTTTGAATGTAGTACCAAAAGATGACTATGAAGTGATTTTGGTTGCACCAGCCTTATCATGATCCAACAAACTCCCCCTAGGCTGATGCTACCAAAACTTCACTTCCCTCTTCTTCTCAAAGCTCTCAGCACCAAGGAGAGCAGGTGTTTATCAGTGTCTTCATTCTTTCCTGCTGTGATGCTGAGAATCTTGTACAAATCTTTGGTGGACAGAACCTCTACTCTGTCACCTTGGATTATGTGTACCCTCTGTTGTGGCCCTCTTAAAAGAGTTAGTTGATGGGAAGTATAGTCATATTCCCATCGAACTATTGGTTCCAATTCAGGACCTTCCACCATCTGTAGAAAGGCTGTGCCTTTGGTGGTTGATCTTTCCTTGTCTTCCACTCTTTTCAGCTTCAACTCTTCTTCAATCTTGGCTCTTCTACTTCGTTCAGCCAAGTGGAGACCGCTGATGTGGTTTCTGATGTGTGCAGCAGTCTCAGAGTTGGAGGGATTGGAGAATGGCTTCTCTGCAAGCTCAGCAAGATCAAATCTGCTGAGATGCAGTAGAGAAGTGGCATTGAGCCTGTTGGTTTCACCATTCTCCCTTTCCACAACAAAGTTGTGAGAAGGTTCATCGAACCTCCACTGGATTATTGCATTTCTAGGTCCAGGAGATTGACCAGAAATCCTGTCCTCTTTCCTGGTATCCAGCAGAGTCACCAGTCTTCTTCATAGCCTCTTCTCCTCAGCATTGAGGGTATCGGAGTTGAGACCAAGAAGTCTTGCAGCCTGGCCCAAAGTGTCTCTAGGCAATTCAAGAAATTGGCCTAGGGTGAGGGAGCTTGAAGAGTTATCAACATAGGTGATGTTGATAACTTCTCCCTCACAGGAGATGCTGCTCAAAGTATGCAATTGATGAGCCTTGTCTTGAACTCCTTAATCTCCTCAAAGGAGAGATGTTTAGGAGGCTGAGGGGATGGTCTAGGTTGTTGTTGGGTAGGCTTAGGTTTAGTGGTTTTGGGTTGAGTTTTGGGTTTTAGGATGGGTAGTTTGGGTGGTTGAGGTGATGTGGTAGGTTTGGGTAGAGTTGTGGGTTGAGGGGTGAAGGTTTCATCAGTGGGTTCGGGTTTAATGGGAAAAGGGGTTGGTTCTGGTGTGGGTTGTGGCTGTGGTTGAGTGGCTGGGGTTGAGACCGTTCCCTTTACCCTCCTATACATCTCCCTTCTCTTCCCCAAACGGATGTCAGCCTTTATTTCATTGACTATCCGCTGGAGTGTCCTTTCGGACATAGGTCCCACCTGCCTACCAGAGAAGCCATGAGCCCGGAGGTAGTCCTTCATCCAGGCTTTGTCAGTTGACTTCTTGGCAGCAGTGACCTCCTTCTCTTCCTCCCTCTTCCTCTTCACCTTCAACTTCTCCCTAGCAGCCTTCTTCCTTTCCTTCTCCATTTGATCCTGCTCTTTGTTGTGGAGCAGCAGGATCATATCATCATCATGTGGAGACAGTTCAGGAAGACTGAAGCCTCTTGAGAGTAGGAATTTGATCCTCTCCTCTCTCAGCTTCAGGGCTGCCTCCCTCTGCTCTTCTTCTGCCTTCTCCAAGGCCAACCTAGCTTCCCTTTCTTGTTGTAGCCTGGTTGACCTCTCTAAAGTCACCAACTCCTCTAGTGGTAGCAGGAGTATTTCCTTATTGACAGCTCCTAGGCTGATGAGCTGGTCAATGAGTGCTGTTCTTCTCTTTAGGTTGATTTCTTCCTGATTGGCTGCAGCTGCCTTAGAACTAGCAGCTAACAGCTTCTCAGTAGGAAACCGACCTTTCTTTTTGGCCTTCTCAATCTTCTCCTCCTCCTGAAGCTCTTCCGCAGTCAACTTTCTTTTGCCTTTGTCTTTGATTGTGCTTGACTGTGGTGGTTCTTGGATGGAGGGTTGTGATTGAGAGAGAAGTTCAGCTGGTGCTTGGGTTGGAGGTATATCAGAAATGTCCTCCCTGCTCACCTCAGATGCAATTTCAGCTATGACATCTGTGATGGTCAGTTCCTCGGACATCTGAAATAGGCCTTCCGCAGCTTCTATTTCGGCCTCGGAAGACTTGTCTTGTTCTTCCGAGGCTTCCATGTAAACTTCGGAAGCCTCAGCTAGAGCTTCGGAAGATGAGACTGCTGCAGATTCTGTCCCATCTGTTTTAGTTGCTGGGCCATCAGTCCCCATTTCCCCTTCGAAGCTAATCTCAGGTTCCATGAAGACCTTAGGTTGACCAACTTCCTCCACAGTGGTAGAAGGTGCAGTCAGTCTTTGAAGCTCCTCAGCCCCAAAGTATGCAAGTGTGGTGTCGGGGCTGGGCTGTTCTAGGGATGATCTCAATACAAACTTTGTGAAAAGTCTATAGAGATCTTGAAGCATCCTTGAGTCAATCTCCAGAAAGGATTGAGATGACTCAGGTGGTGTAATGATTTGTTGGGTGAAAATGAGTTGGGTCTGTGGTTCCATAGGTGTTTGTCTCTGAACTTTCTCCCCCTTTTTGGTAGCATCATCTTGAGAGCTAGATGAGCTAGAGGAAGAAGTCATTGAGACCTGGATTGGTACATGCCTAACAGACCTCTCCGTCTGTTTCTCAGCTAGTTGAGCCTTGAGAGAGTTAATCTCAAGTTGCTGAGTGGCAGTCCTTGATTCTAAGATCTTCACCTGTGATTCCAGGTTGGAGACCTTAGAAAGCAAGTACTAAAGTGTTAGTTGCATACTTCCCTCCTCTTCATAGGAAGAATCACGGGGAGATGAGATAACATACCTAGTATGCTCACTCTCACCACCAGATGTGGTTTCTTGGCACCCTGGTTTCCTTTGCTCAGAGTCATCTCTTTCAGAGATGTCAATGGGCAAAGTTGCCGTAGACTCAGTCCTAATTATGTTACCACTGTCCTGAGAGCTCAATGAGAGACTCTGAGTAGTGGCAGCTGAGTCTACATGAGTCCCCTCCACATCAGTGGGACTCACCTCAGTAGCAGGCTTCTGATGGGGGCTAGAGACAAGGGATCCCTCTTGGCTCGGTTGATCTCTCAGTGGGTGTTGTAGATCAACTTCATGGCCATGGAGAGATGTAATCTCTTCATCAGTTCGGAGCAAAAGGTCAGTGAAAGAGGGGGTGGTTAGTCCTACTGACCCGGGACCTTGATCAATGTCTACAGGCATGAGCCTATGGTGGGGCTGTCCCTAGAAGGCTGCACAGGGGAGTGTAGAGACTCACCCTGTGGGCTAAAGGCTTGGGGTTCGGGCTCAGGGGTTTGAGACTGAGGAGACTCAAAACCCACATTGAGGTCAATTGTGAAGGATGGTGTGACCTCGGACTGAGTGGGAGCCCATGATTCCACTCTAGTCCTTTGGGTGTGAACAAAAGGAGCTTGTTCAATCAGAGTAGATTGAACAAGGGTTTGTTTGGGGCGTCTCTGATATGTGGCTTTGATGGGTAAAGAAGGTTTTGGTATTGTGGTGGATGTTGCTGGTGTGGGTTCATCACCTGTGGGGAGAACAGGGATGTCACCAGGAGCTATGCGCTCAGTCATCTCTGGAGGTAATGGAGTGTACCGTCCAGTGAAGTTGGTGGACATCTTCTTCAGTGTCTTGAAGATGGTAGGCCATGTGTGGAACAGGAAGAGCAGCTGCGCAGACAAGCTTGCTTGGTTCCATCTCACAGTTGATTATGTGTTAAGAAATCGGGGATACATGAAGAATGTATCCCTGCTGAGATTGGCGATTAGGTTGTTCAACATGAATCGTGAGTAGTTGAATCTGAGGCCTCTCACCAACCTATGAACTAGGCATCCTAGTTCATATGGGATTTGATCCCAACCCCCTGATTTGTTGGAGAGGCAGCGCAAAACAATGTGCAGTAGGAACTTCCAATGGTAAGAGAAGTTGAACTTGTATACTGTGGACCTGCTGACATCGCCTCCATATCCCATGAGGATATAGGTGCCTTCCAAGTCTTCCTTGGGGAACTCAGTAGGAGCCCCATCATCGTGAAGCTCGAGATGCTCCCTGATGATCTGTTCATTGATGACCAACTCTTGGCCACAAACTCTGGTTCTCAGGACTCGAACCCCATTCAGCACTGTAGTTTCTCCGTTGCTCCAAAATTCTGACATATGGTTGGAGTATACGGTTGGGTTAACTGTGAGTGAAGTGAGGTAGGTGGATTCGGTGAGAAAGGTGATGATTTGGGTGAAGTCAGCATCCCTTGACGAGTCAAGTAATGCGACTTGGTTGTGCTGAGGGTTTAGCGCCATTGGAGAAAAGGTAAGCTTGAAATTTTGAGTGAAATTTTTGGTTTGACAGTGAAGGGAACAATTTGGGCTGTAAAGTGGTAAAAGAAGATGAAATTGATAAGTCAAGATTATTTAAAAAGGGGTGAATAGTGGTATGGTGGTGGTAATAGGGTAACTGTTTTGGGGTTACTGTGGGTGGTATGGTGGTTTACGGCGGAGAAATGATGATGGCGGCAAGGATAATTTTAAATAATCTGACATTATCAACAAAATCTTTACTTTTTACAGAGTGGGGCCCAAAAGATATCCGTTACATATAAAAATCTTTACTTCCGAGGGTAAAACATTTCCGAAGGTAATTTTCTTTCTAAGGCAATTTTATCTTCCGAAGCTTGGTATTGTTTCCGAAGGTAAATTGTCCTTTGAAGGCACTTTATACTTCCGAGGCCAGGCATTGCTTCCGAAGGTAAAGTTGTCTTTCCGAATGGAGAGTTGTATAAGTTTCGGAAGTAGATCTGATATAGAATCAATCGCTTCTTCCGAGACCAAAAACTCTTCCGAGAAGAAAATTTCCAATGAGGAATTTTGGCTTCGGAAGATATTCAAGAATATCTTCCGAGAGTTAATTCCTCTTCGGAAGGAATTTATACTTGGAATAATTTAAAGATCTTTTGCAACAGGGCTTAAATTGTATTGACACAAGACATTACTCATTTAAAAAGGTCTTTAAAAGAGGTAGTTATTCAATGTTTATCATCCCAATTGCTGATATGAGATACTTAAACCTTTGTTCATCAAACGCCTTTGTGAACAAATCAGCATATTGTTCATTTGAGTCAACTTTGATTAACTTTATCAGTTGTTTCTCATGAATATCTCTAATGAAATGATACCTGATATCAATGTGTTTTGTCTTGGAGTGCTTCACCGGATTCTCAGTAATGGAGATAGCACTGTTGTTGTCAATATGGATAGGAGTAGTCATGAAGTTAAACCCATAGTCTAACATCTGATTTTGAATCCATAGCAGTTGAGCACAGCAGCTAGCAGCAGCAATGTATTCAGCTTCAGCAGTTGATGTAGAGACACAGGATTGTTTCTTGCATTGCCATGAGATAATCCTTCCACCAAGAAATTGACATCCTCCTGATGTTGATTTCTTGTCAATGTTGCAGCCACCATAGTCACTGTCAGAGTATCCATAGAGATTGAAATCACTATTTCTTGGATACCAGAGACCTAGTTTAGGTGCTCCTTTGAGGTATCTGAGGATTCTCTTTGCAGCAGCTAGGTGAGACACCTTTGGAGCAGCCTGATATCTTGCACAAATGCATGTGGCAAACATGATATCTGGTCTACTTGCAGTGAGATACATCAGAGAACCAATAATTGCTCTATACTGATGTTGATCAGTATCCTCCCCCTCAAGGTCAGGGCAAAGATTATGGTTTCTGGGTATGGGTGTCTTGGCTGGTTTACAGTCCTTCATTTCAAATCTTTCTAAGATGTCTGAGACATACTTAGATTGACTTATGAAGAACCCTTCCTTCATTTGTTTCACCTGGATTCCTAGGAAAAAGTCCATTTTTCCCATGGAACTCATCTCAAACTTCTGCTTCATAATGCTTTCAAAGTCTTTGCACATTTGGTCGTTTGAAGAACCAAATATGATGTTATCAACATAGACTTGTATAAGCAAAATGTCTTCTCCACTCTTTCTGATGAAAAGAGTCTTGTCAATGGTACCTCTAGTGTATCCATTCTTCAGGAGAAACTGAGACAAGGTCTCATACCACAGCCTAGGTGCTTGGTGCAGCCCATATAAAGCTTTGTCCAGCTTGCACACATAGTTGGGGTGCTGTGGGTCTTCAAATCCTGGAGGTTGACACACATAGATTTCCCTATCTATATCCCCATATAGAAAAGCACACTTGACATCAAGTTGGTAGACTGTGAAGTTCTTGGATGCAGCATAAGCAAGGAAGATCCTAACTGCCTCAAGTCTTGCAACTGGTGCAAAGACATCAGTATAATCTATTCCTTCCTCCTGGGTGTATCCTTGAACTACTAGTCTTGCCTTGTTCTTGATAATCAAGCCTCTATCATCTTTCTTGTTCCTGAATACCCATTTAGTGCCTATGGGTACTTGACCAGATGGTAGTGGGCATAGATTCCAGACCTTTTGTCTTTTGAATTGAAGCAGCTCCTCCTGCATCGATTCAACCCAACTACTATCCTTTAAGGCATCTTCTACCTTCTTTGGTTCCATCTGAGACAGGAAGCATGAGTACAAGCAGACATTCCCATGATGAGTTTGTCTTCTTGTTCTCACGCCCTCAGAGACATTCCCTATGATGTTCTCAGTTGGATGAGTGTTGTGAATCCTAAGACGAGGAATCACTTCCAATTGCAGAGATAAGTCTAGGTTAGACATATTCTGATCAGGAACTGGATCACTCTGTCCAACTGCTGTTTCAGAGTCATTCAATGAGGACTGATTGAATGAATGAGAAACATCATCAATGGTTGGTTGTGAAGTAGTATTAACAGTTGCCTGTTCCTTCAGAATACCACTTCCCTCAACCTGGTGTTGTAGTGGATCACCTGAGGAACTTTGAGGTTGATCAAGTGATTCACTTGTTGAAGCTTCACTATTTCTGGAGATAGTTACACTGTCAGATCCGTGAATAGTTGAAGCTTGTTGCCCTTCAGCTCTTGGAGAATTTGGAATAGGTCTGGGAAGCTCATATAGTTGACCTGCATCAGCATCAGCATCACTTTGAGCACCTGTTCCAGCTGAAACATTCTCACAAGGTGGTTTAGAATAGTTTGGAAACAATTCTAAATCAAAGATATACTCAGGTCCATTCCCCCTAACACAAGGAGTGTGCTCATTAACAACTATGTTGGATGACTCCTCAAATTGTTGATTCTTAATATTGTATACTCTATAAGCTTTGGAGCTAGAAGAGTATCCAATAAAGATAGCATCATCCGACTTCTCAGCAAACTTTGCCAAGTTGTCCTTTGTGTTAAGTATGGTACACCTGCAGCCAAAGGACCTTAGAAAGCCAATGAACGGTGGCCTCTTGTTCCATAACTCATAAGGGGTTTTTCCATGGGGCTTAACTACAAGAACCCTGTTCTGCACATAGCATGCAGTGCTGACTGCCTCTGCCCAGAATGTTAGAGGCAGCTTTGAATCAGCTAACATGGTCCGAGCAGCCTCAATAAGTGTCCTGTTCCTCCTCTCAGCAACACCATTTTGTTGAGGAGTTCTGGGAGCACTATATTGTCTGGCAATCCCTTTTAAGTCACAGAATGAGTCAACAACGAAGTTCTTAAACTCAGTCCCTTGATCACTTCTGATAATCTTAACCTTGTGATCAATTTGATTTTCTATTTTAAGAATAAAAGATTTTAAAGTTTCAGCAGTTTCATCTTTACTTCTTAAAAGAATACCCATGTAAATCTTGTAAAATCATCAACGATCACAAGGCAGTATGATTTCCTTCCAATGCTCATTATACTTGTGGGACCAAAAAGATCCATGTGCAATAAGTGTAATGGAGTAGTGATAGAGTTAACACATTTGGATTTATGAGATGATCTGTGCTGTTTCCCTTTCAGGCATGCAACACAGTTATCTTTGCAGAAAAATTCCTTTTTAGGCAAACCATGTACCAAGTTATTTTTAGCCAATTTATTCATTGTTTTAAAATTCACATGACACATGCGTTTATGCCATAGTGTTGACTCATCACTATCAGCTTTGGAAAGAAAGCATGATACTTCACCTATAGGAGAAGCATTGTTCATATCCAGCTTGTACATATCCCCTTTCCTGGGAGATCTGAGAAGCACCAATTCCGGAGGAATTGTCATCCCTGGTTTGAGGATAATGCACTCATGTTCTGTGAAAAGCATCTGATGCTTCTGATCACAGAATTGAGAAACACCTAACAGATTGTGTTCAAGCTGTTTGACAAAGTGAACTTTGTCAATGTTTATTCTGCCATTGGATATACTTCCTCTGCCAGAAATATATCCTCCGGCCTCACCTCCAAATTGGACAGGCCCTCCATCAAAGTTCTGGAATTGTTGAAGGAGAGATCTGTTCCCTGTCATGTGCCTGGAGCATCCACTATCTACAATCCAGATATTGTTGTTCTTGTCAAATGGATGTCCCTGCACATAAGATGAGATGGTTAGTTTTGTTTGGAAGCGCAAGCCTTGCAGGTCTCGGGCTCTTCCAAAGATAGTGACATAATTGAACCAAATGACATGCAATGGGGTTCAATAGAGGTCATTGTTGAAGAAGAGGTTTGGGCTGCAGCATCTTCCTTGATCTTCCAATCCATCCTTTGGTTGATCTTTGAGGATGAGCTTGTTGAAGCTTTTGCAGCATGGTCTTCTTCCGAAGCTTCTCTCTTTTCGGAAGAAGCCTTCACCACCTTTTATTCCGAAGTAGTCTTCTTCTGAGATGGTTTCAAGGGAGCCCTCTTGTTCTTCCGAACCTTAGAAGGTTTGGCTTCCGAAGCCATTTTCCCTTCGGAAGAAGCAGTTTCTTCCGAAAGCAACTTGGCTTCCGAGACCAACTTTCCCTTTTTTATCATTTGGACCTTTTGAAGTGGTCCAACTGAGAAACCTTCTCTGACTACTTCTTTTCTAACATTATTTGCATAATGTGTGCTTGCTGGATTGTAGTAACAATCTTTAGCCATGTGGTTGTGCAGACCACACATTATGCATGCAATGTTAGTCTTCTGGGAACTTGCAGGTTGCTGTTTCTTGGGTTTCTTCTCTTCATCAGCAACTTTCCCTTTCGACTTCTGATCCTTCAGTAGGACAGGAGTGCTGGTACTACACTCCTTTCCTGAATCAGGAGTACCTACAACTTGAAACCCGGCAGAAATGAAGACACCCTTTTGCTTAGGGTCAAACTTAAGCTTGGACTCTGCAAC
Organism: Flaveria linearis; assembly: GCA_024085815.1. Classification (NCBI taxonomy): domain Eukaryota; kingdom Viridiplantae; phylum Streptophyta; class Magnoliopsida; order Asterales; family Asteraceae; genus Flaveria; species Flaveria linearis. Next base: position 54,100,237 of record CM044008.1, read on the forward strand.
CTTCTTAGCAGTCCTTCTAGCAGCTTTAGCTCCGCTTCTTCTTGCCTTGGTGGTCAGGATTTGGTCATCACAGGTGGAGATGGGTGTATCCTCCTGTTTCTCCCCTGTGGAGGCCACTATTTTTACTTCATCCTCTAGTTCCAATGGAGAAGGGTCAGCAGTTGGAACCTCTTGCTCTTCAGTACCACATCTAGGTAGTCTAATAGACTCATAAGAGTGTGGTGGAGCTATTTCACTGGTTCCCAACCCTTCTTTGTTTTGATAAAACATTTTGGAATGAGAGGTTGATGCAAGAATAGTTTGGAAGCTTTGCTCAGCAATAGCTTGCTTCCTGGCCTGAGCCTCAGCTGTGACTAACTGGGCTTGAACTTCAGAAAGTTTGGAGATCAGATCTTTGATTTGAGTCTTGTAATTAGTCTTTTCATGTTTCAAAAGAGACACAGTTTTCTCTAACTCATCAATTTTCCTTTGATAGTCAGATTCAGCTCTTTTAAAGTCAGATTTTAGCACATTTAAAGACTCAACCTCAGATCTGATTTCCGAAATGTAATCCTTATACAATTTAACTTTAGCAATACAGGCAGCAGTACAAAGATGTTCATATACCTGATCATCATCTGTTCCGGCCATGAGTGCTTGAGCGGGAGTCACATCCTGTACCATGAAGCTCCAGTCAACTTCCTGAGAAACAGCAGCTGTTTCAGTTGACTTTTCTTCATGCTTGGGAGCAGTGGGATGTGTGGAGGCCTGTGGGGTTCCCGGGTTGTTCTTGGGAGCCTTGCATTCCCTAGCAAAGTGACCAAGTTGGTTGCAGTTGTAGCACCTTGCTTTGCTCTTATCAAACCCAAACTTGCTGTTGACTGGGTTTTGAGGGAATTGCCTTCCAGTTCTCTTGAAGAACTTCTTCGCTCTGTAAGTTAAAAGAGCCATCTGCTGGACGATGTCCATGTACTCCACATCATCTGGATTGAAGCACTCAAGATCATCAAAGCAGTATTGAAAATCACCAGAGTGTCCACTTCCAGAGACAAAGGCACAACTATCCTGAAAGGAGTTGTGTTGAACCTTTTGAGACTTTGGAGTCTCAGGTAGAGTGATGAAGGGTCCAGTATGTGAGTTGTCAGGGTAGCATAGCAACTGATGTTGTGGTTCCATGCTTTCCCTTTCAACCACATAAAGGGCTGAACTCTGTTGGTTATTGGAGTGGTCAGAGGAGTTCTGCATGTTCATCTCCATCTGAAATGCACTTAGGATACCATACAACTCTGTGAGAGAAAGAGTCTTAAGGTCCGAAGTTCTCTTGATGACAACACAGTAGTGAGTCCATAGTTTAGGAAGAGAGGACATGAACTTCCTAACTATGTCTCTGTTCTCAAGAGCTACTCCAATATCCGCCAGAGTATCTACTAGCTCAATATACCTGAAGTATTGTTGAGTCAAGGTCTCACCAGCCTTGAAAGTAAAGTTCTCAAACTGCTGCTTCAAGAGATCTTTCTTGTTCTCTTGAGTTTCCTTGGATCCCTCATACATCAGCTTCAAAGCTTCCCATAAATCTTTAGCAGTCTTGTACTTCTTGAAGCGTCTGTAGACGGAGTTGGGGAGAGCAGTTTGGAGACAAGTCATAGCCCTTTGATCCAGCTCTATTCTCTTCCTATCTTCCTCTGAGTAATTATCAACATCTTTTGGAATGATGCGATTACCAGTGGCAGATGTAGTGCTTGGTATGAAAGGACCATTGACAATGGAGTCCCACATCCTTGAGTCTTGACACTTAATGAAGCCTTCCATCCTGATACACCATGTGTCAAAGTCTTCAGGGGTGATCATAGGGGACTTGGTCAAGGTACCAGTTTCCATATCAGCCTTGGAGAGAGCAGCCATTTGAGTGAGTGGATTGTGGTGAGGAGTGAAAAACAGGTTGATTAGGATGGTAAGATCTCACAATCAAGAGCCTGGAGCTCTGATACCAATTGCAGGATCGGATTTCGGGTGGTTTTTCTCTCAACTCACTGTGAATCAACACTCGGCAAGCAGTCTACGAAGAGTTGATCACAATATAACAAGTAACAAGCAGTAAGAAAATTTAACAGCAGGTAAATTTTCAAGGTACTTTTATATATTGCTTCTCAACTCAAAGGATTACAAGACACTTGGACTCAAATCACTTACATAAAGAGTTACAGGGAGAAGATATATATAATACTACCTACAGCCGGATATACTTTGATACCAGCTGGACACCTCTAACCTTACATCTATACTACAAGACTCTAGGTGAGGTCTTTCAGACATTGTGCCTAAGAGTTGGTAGTCAGGACATGTCCCTGACTTACCTTTTGTCACCAACTAAAGTTGGTAACATGTACTATCATAAAAAGGTGAACAGTAGAATAAAGTATGGTCAACAACATGACTCTTTAGGAAGATGCCATGCTGTATCAGAGGTCTGCAGCGGACTGTCAGGGACCATACTTTTATCTGCTGGACAAAGCAATGTCTTCCGAAGGATAAAGTGCTTCGGAAGAATAACTTCTTCCGAAGGCACTTATACTTCGGAAGACTGCTTCTTCCGAGGCTTGGAGTCTTTTTTGTCTTCGGAAGTAGACTTTGTCTTCAGCTCTTTCATCAGACTTTGTCTTCGGAAGCTCTTTCAGACTTTGTCTTCGGAAGCTCTTTCATCAGACTTTGTCTTCGGAAGCTCTTTCAGACTTTGTCTTCGGAAGCTCTTTCATCAGACTTTGTCTTCGGAAGTTCTTTCAGACTTTGTCTTCGGAAGCTCTTTCATCAGACTTTGTCTTCGGAAGTTCTTTCAGACTTTCGGAAGATCTCTTCTCAGCTTCGGAAGCCTTTGAATGTAGTACCAAAAGATGACTATGAAGTGATTTTGGTTGCACCAGCCTTATCATGATCCAACAGAAAATCAAGCACGGGACAGCCGAAGGCTGTTCAGCCCGTCCAGCAGTCGCGACCTGCTGCAGTACGCGACTGGGCCAGTCATGCGACTGAGCCATGCGACTGGGTCCCTCGTGCGACTGAGTTGTGCGACTGGAGTGAATCGTACGAATGAGTCCATACGTATGTGCGTAACATGCGAATGAATGCAAGCGATTGAGAGTGTGTGCGATTGAGTCAACCGGATGAAATGTGTGCGACTGAGTACCACCCGACTGAAGGTCCAATCGCACGAATGAAGGTTCAGTCATGCGATTGGTTGTTGAGTCGGGTGACTGGGCGATGTGTGGTACGATTGAATGCTAAGTCGTACGAATGAGGGTTCAACCGTACGAATGAATTGATTCGTACGATTGAAGGCCCATTCGTGTGAATGAAGTGTCCAGTCGTGCGTCTAGCCTTGATATGCGATTGGAGTCATTATGAGAGAATTCGCCTTGTGTGCGGTGTGCCTATCGTGTGATGATATGGTAACAATCAATAAAGTGTCATTTCTTGACCACAAAGATTAAAGTCAACGCAATCAACAAGCATATACTTTTTCAACATAACGTAACCTAACCATTTACAAATATCGACAACTTAATTGGGAATCTACATAAAGTCTGATACATCTATGCCTGCTTGTGTGTGTGACACCCACGACCGAACCCATGCGACCCGACCTGACTAAACATGTCTATTAACGCTGAACACAACATTAACGCTTAACATAACTGTCAATAAGTGTTTGACAGCGCATTGTAAACAACACTTGGGAGACCTTCACCCTACATACTTATTACATCATCTGTGAGTATCACGGCCCCTATTTTACTCTCTTTCCTTTTGGGGGAGAAAACATGCAAAACAGATTTACTTAAATGGTTGTAGTATTATTGATATCGCTTGTTACGTTAGTGCAAACACACAACATGTCCTGACACACTCGAACCGTTAGTAATGGGATTAGCGAGGTAATTTTGAGTAGTACTACTGGGTCTGACAAACCCCGCCAGGGCTAGTCGCGCTAGCTTGATTGGAGGTCAAACGGGTGCTTGATTGACCTAACATTTGTCACGATCTTGCGAGACGTGACGGGGATACAACAAACACATATAGGACGTAAACAGTCAGCTTCGGTTCGAAACGCTAAGTAACAAGAACATAGGCTAGCTACCTAATGATATTCTCTATATACTAAACCATTGAAACGCAAACTACTGAACGCTTACGAACACATTTATTGTTGAATAAACCTGTGAACTCACCAACTTTATGTTGACACATTTTAGCATGTTTTCTCAGGTCACAGGAACGCATAAGCTCATGATGCACGCTAAGGAAACGCATTCAGGTCATGCATTCATCTATTATATTTTCAGCATTGAACATTTTGTCTAAACATGGCTATTGTAACTGTACTGTAATGGATTTACTGATTATCTACTCGCTTCCGCACTAATGTAAACTTTGTTTATGCTCTTTTGAATGAAGTCAAATGTTTATGTTAAATTCATATATTGTCGTTCGATATGACTGTGTCTGAGATCCTGGTATGTCACACGCCTAACAGTAAAAGCCCGTTCGTGGAAATTGAGGGTGTGACAGATTGGTATCAGAGCCACAGGTTATAGAGAACTAGGATTGCATTGCATCTAGACTATAGCCTTAGACACAACACTAGTATTGCACAGACACTTTAACATGGTTACCACTGTTGGGCAAACAACCTTCCGGTGTACTGACAGTACGCTGCTGAGCAAACATAACATTATAGGTATGACATGTGTGTCATTACCGGCTGACAGAGGGGTGGAGAATCCCACTCGCTCACTACCAACGTTTACACTTAATCATTCACTCTCGGAGTGGAAGCAACAACGAAATGAATCAAACCTTTCTACGATTGGAACACGAAACTCTTTCCTAACACACACGATAAGCTTAACGGTGACGAACAAAAAGAACAATACCTCAATCTCCAAACTCTCTCACACTTGTTACCATTCCCAACATATCCTATCCCCTACACTAACCTGAGCCGTAAATGAGGGACAACTAAGATATTCAAGTCTGTTAGAAAATCGGACTTAGACATTCAAACACTTAGAACTTCAAAGAGAAGACGGCCAAATAGTCTTGACTCCCGTTATTATCTTAACCAAATCTCTTGTACGACTTTAGTACAACTTTAGTTATTCGACTCTTGGTATAACAAATACATCTTTGATACTTCTATCATTGATAACACTCGGTACTGGACAAGGTACGCTATCTCGAATAGGGGGAACCATGTGTGACCATGCAAAGCAAATTAGAATCACGGGTGCACACGTAATTGTAATTTGTCGTGCATGAGAATTCTGGAAACTCTATTTGGTGATAACGGTTATGGTCAGTACAAATTCTCAATTTCATACTTGGAGGCATGAGGCCTCGGATCCCCATATAGCTTCACTATCGATATGCAAACAAACCCTTCATTCTTACTAGCATGATACAATTTAATATTGTCAATAATTATTATCCGGTTATTGATTAATATGTGTTGTGAATTGAAGAAATCATGTCTGGGAGAAGAGCTGGACGCGCGGGTGGACGAGGAAATATCACCCTGACTTAAGCCGAGCTGAATGCTATCATCAATGAGCGCGTGGCTGATGCGCTGGCAGCCTATGAGCATGCCCGCAATCAGGACCAGAATGACCAGAATCCGAATCAAGGAGGTCCCACAGTCTGTACCTTCAAGATGTTTATGGATTGAAAGCCTCATTCTTTTAGCGGTTCTGAGGGTGCTGTCACATTGCTTCACTACTGGAGAAACTTGAGTTAGTGTTTGCCATGTGCAACTGTCCTGATGGAAATCGCGTCAAGTACGCCTCCGGCACATTGGAGGGACCAGCCCTGACGTGGTGGAACTCACAAGTCCAAACCTTAGGTCTTGGTGATGCTAATGGTATGCCATGGGATGACTTCAAGGTTCTGATGAAAGAAGAGTACTGCCCCAGGAGCGAAGTCCAGAAACTGGAGGCAGAATTTTGGAATTTAAAGATGGTTGGTTCTGACATTGAGGAGTACACGACTCGTTCGCACGAGTTGGCTGCATTATGTCCTCAGATGGTGACTCCGGCCTACAAACGGATCGAAAAATACATTGATGGTCTAGCTCCTCAGATCCAGGCTAGTGTGATGGCTGCTGATCCTGTTACTATTCAGCAGGCCATCCGACTGGCTCATAAACTCACTGACCAGGCAGTGGCACAGGGCACCTTGCCCAAACGTGGCGCTGCTTCTGTTTCTTCTGATCACAAAAGGAAATGGGATGGCAATAACAACAACAAGTCTTCAAGCTCCAACAACACCCAGCAACAACAGACCAAAAAGTTTGACCCTACAAGAAGCTTCAACAGTCAGAGAAACAACAACTATGGCCAGGGATCGAGTAGCTACGCGGGAAAGAATCCTAAGTGTAACCGGTGCAACTTCCACCATCATGGCCCGTGTGATCGACTCCGTTGTCAGAGATGTGGAAAGATGGGTCACGCAGCCAAAGACTGCAGGGGTGAACTAATGACTCAGCAACAACAACCTCAACAACAACGCCAGGGTGGAGTGACTAGAGCCTGTTATGAATGTGGTAAGGAGGGTCACTACAGGAAGAATTGCCCACAGCTGAAGGGTGGAAACAAGGGTAATAATGGGGGCAATGCCAAGGGTCGTGCATTCGTGATCGGTTCCGGCGAGGCAAGGGATGACCAGAATGTGGTTACTGGTACGTTTCCCCTGAATGGTTGTTTTGCTTCTATACTATTTGATACTGGAGCTGATAGGAGCTTTGTTTCCAACCAGTTCATTAAGTTCTTAGATGTAACCCTAGCTATCATGGAACCTAGTTATGTTGTAGAATTAGCTGACGGAAAACTAATTGAGGCAACTCATATCGCTAAGGGGTGCAGACTAGGATTATGTGGTCATGGGATAGATATAGACCTGATGCCTGTCACACTTGGTAGTTTCGACGTAGTTGTGGGTATGGACTGGCTATCTAAGAATCAAGCTGAGATCATCTGTGGGGAGAAAATCGTTCGCATACCACTTCCTAGTGGTGAAATTCTATCAGTTCAGGGCGAAAGGAGTGGCATGGTCTCTGGAATCATCTCCTACATGAAAGCTCAGAAGTGTTTGTGTAAGGGTCACACAGCTTTCCTAGCCATGGTCACTGAAAAAGAAACCGAGGAAAAGAAAATTGAAGACATCCCTGTAGTACGCGATTATCCTGAGGTTTTCCCTGAAGACCTACCCGGTCTCCCACCGCATCGCCAAGTCGAGTTCCAAATCGATTTGGTACCGGGAGCCGCCCCTATCGCAAGAGCACCATACAGATTAGCTCCAAGGGAACTGCAAGAGCTGTCTACGCAATTGCAGGAACTATTGGATAAGGGTTTTATCAGACCTAGCTCATCACCGTGGGGAGCCCCAGCTCTCTTTGTCAAGAAGAAGGACGGAACTTTCTGCATGTGTATCGATTACAGGGAATTGAACAAGGCAACAATAAAGAATCGTTATCCTCTCCCGCGCATTGACGATCTGTTCGATCAACTACAAGGGTCGAGTTATTATTCCAAGATAGACCTAAGATCGGGTTATCATCAACTAAGCGTACGAGAAGAAGACATTTCAAAGACTGCTTTCAGAACGAGGTATGGCCACTATGAGTTCTTAGTTATGCCATTCGGGTTGACCAATGCACCAGCGGTTTTCATGGACCTAATGAACCGAGTGTGCAAACCCTATCTAGACAAGTTCGTCATTGTCTTCATCGATGACATCCTTATTTACTCAAGGAATAAGGAAGAACACGAAGAGCACCTTAGACTGATTCTGGAGCTCTTGAGACGAGAACAATTGTATGCGAAATTTTCAAAGTGCGACTTCTGGATACGAGAGGTCCATTTCTTGGGTCATGTGGTCAATGAGAATGGGATACACGTTGACCCGGCAAAGATAACAGCTATCAAGAACTGGGCTACGCCTAAGACTCCGACCGAGGTACGACAGTTTCTCGGGTTGGCTGGCTATTATCGACGGTTCATCGAAGGGTTCTCGAAGATTGCTCAACCCCTCACCGCATTGACTCATAAAGGCACTACGTACGATTGGGGTGAAAAACAAGAATCTGCATTCCAGGTTCTGAAGCAAAAACTCTGTACAGCACCGATTCTATCCCTGCCTGAGGGAACCGATGATTTTGTAGTTTACTGTGATGCTTCTATACAAGGCCTCGGTTGCGTACTAATGCAACGCAATAAGGTGATTGCCTATGCATCACGACAACTGAAGATACATGAAAAAAACTACACGACACATGACCTAGAGCTTGGAGCAGTCGTGTTTGCACTCAAGATATGGAGACACTACTTGTACGGTACCAAGTGCACCATTTACACCGATCACAAGAGTCTCCAGCACATCTTTGAACAGAAGGAGCTAAATATGAGGCAACGTTGTTGGGTCGAGTTGTTAAACGACTATGACTGTACGATCAACTATAATCCGGGCAAGGCCAACGTAGTAGCAGACGCCCTAAGTCAGAAGGAAACACTCAAGCCAAGACGAGTTCGAGCATTGCAACTCACCATTCACACTGGTTTACCCGACCAGATCCGCAATGCTCAACTTGAGGCGTTAAAAGACAAGAACCTGAAAGCCGAGTCGCTACGAGGCATGGAGAAGCAATTGGAAACCAAGCCTGACGGAATCCGCTACTTCATGGATCGAACATGGATTCCCTCGTATGGGAACCTACGAGAATTGGTAATGGACGAAGCTCACAAATCACGGTACTCAATCCACCCAGGTTCAGACAAAATGTATCACGATCTCAAAGTCCTTTACTAGTGGCCGAATATGAAAGCTGACATTGCCACATACGTAGGCAGATGCCTAACCTGTTCTAAGGTTAAAGTGGAGTATCAACGGCCGTCTGGTTTACTCCAGCAGCCAGAGATACCTGTATGGAAGTGGGAGCAGATATCTATGGACTTCATCACGAAACTTCCTCGAACTCCCAGCGGATGCGACACCATTTGGGTGATCGTGGATCGCTTGACGAAATCCGCACACTTCCTGGCAATCCGGGAGACTGATCGTATGGAAAAGTTAACTCGTATCTACCTAAGGGAAGTAGTCTCTCGGCATGGTGTACCGATATCCATTATCTCTGATCGTGACGCTCGATTCACTTCACACTTCTGGCTGTCCTTGCAACGAGCATTGGGGACGCGGTTGGATATGAGCACCGCTTACCACCCCCAAACTGATGGCCAAAGTGAGCGTACGATCCAGACTTTAGAAGACATGTTACGTGCCTGCGTCATGGATTTCGGCAGCAGTTGGGAAACTCACTTACCGCTAGTTGAGTTTTCTTACAACAATAGCTATCACACGTCGATCAAAGCTGCCCCCTTTGAGGCACTGTATGGGCGTAAGTGCCGATCACCTATCTATTGGGCGGATGTTGGGGAAAGTCAACTCACCGGCCCTGAACTTGTGCACGAGACGACTGAGAAGATCGTGCAGATCCGTAACCGTATGGTAGCAGCCCGTGACCGACAGAAAAGTTGCGCTGATAAGCGTCACCGACCGTTGGAATTCCAAATAGGTGACAGGGTGCTTCTGAAAGTGTCACCTTGGAAGGGTGTGATTCGTTTCGGGAAACATGGGAAACTAAGCCCTAGGTACGTGGGACCGTTTGAGGTTGTCAAACGGGTTGGCCCCGTGGCCTATCAGTTGAACCTACCCGAAGAACTCCGTGGAGTACACGATGTGTTCCATGTTTCCAACTTGAGAAAATGCCTTGCAGACGAGACTCTTATCGTTCCGTTAGACGAGATACATGTGGATGAACAACTACATTTCGTCGAGGAACCAGTGGAAGTCATGGATCGACAAGTCAAGACGCTCAAACATAATCGTATCCCTATCGTCAAAATTCGTTGGAACACAAAGCGTGGACCAGAGTTTACCTGGGAACGCGAGGATCAGATGAAGAAGAAGTACCCGCAATTGTTCCAAGATCAGGCATCTACCTCTTAGTATACGCAGCAACTCTATTCAACAGTCGTCACAAACTGAGAGCCTTGCACCTCCCCGTAGAACCTCGTATCATGATGTGCTAATTTTCGGGACGAAAATTCCTGCAACAAGGGGATGATGTGACACCCCGTAATTCCAGGTTAACACTATTCCAACCACTGTCATTATCATTGGCACATACTCGTTAACACACGAAACGTATACAAACACCGCCACCGATATCGTTAAATAAATAATGATAACATACTAACCCGGGTGTTTGTAGAGGATTCACATAAACGAGATTTTCTAAAGAATCATCTTAATTAACATAGCTCGCTCATCTACGTCGTTATCAACCAAAACAAATTCTGGAACTCGGTACCTAAGTGCAGGGACTAAACTTGCCAATTGGCAAACTGGGGCTGGGTATAAATACCCGTCCACCAGCCAAACACTCCACATTCTGCTCTCTCTTCTCTCCTACGCTCTCTGCACCTCCATCCCTTCATCCTAGCACCAAATTCCACCCGATTGAGCTCGTTTTCGTCGGATTAGACCACACAACAGCTGAGAAATCACGTCCCCAGCAGGTAGGCGACCTTGTTCATCCGTTTTATTGCTCGTTTCACTGCTGCAAACCTAGGGTTCGGGTGTTCGGGTCCAACCCGAATGCATGTGGTCGTGGGGGCGTGTGTGAGGTCAATCAGCATGTGCATTTCACTTAGACATATTAGGAAAGTGTTTCTGGAAGTCCTGATTGTGTGAAAATCGAGCACGGGACAGCCGAAGGTTGTTCAGCCCGTCCAGCAGTCGCGACCTGCTGCAGTACGCGACTGGGCCAGTCATGCGACTGAGCCATGCGACTGGGTCCCTCGTGCGACTGAGTTGTGCGACTGGAGTGAATCGTATGAATGAGTCCATACGTATGTGCGTAACGTGCGAATGAATGCATGCGATTGAGAGTGTGTGCGATTGAGTCAACCGGATGAAATGTGTGCGACTGAGTACCACCCGACTGAAGGTCCAATCGCACGAATGAAGGTTCAGTCATGCGATTGGTTGTTGAGTCGGGTGACTGGGCGATGTGTGGTACGATTGAATGCTAAGTCGTACGAATGAGGGTTCAACCGTACGAATGAGATTGATTCGTACGATTGAAGGCCCATTCGTGCGAATGAAGTGTCCAGTCGTGCGTCTAGCCTTGATATGCGATTGGAGTCATTATGAGAGAATTCGCCTTGTGTGCGGTGTGCCTATCATGTGATGATATGGTAACAATCAATAAAGTGTCATTTCTTGACCACAAAGATTAAAGTCAACGCAATCAACAAGCACATACTTTTTCAACATAACGTAACCTACCATTTACAAATATCGACAACTTAATTGAGAATCTACATAAAGTCTGATACATCTATGCCTGCTTGTGTGTGTGACACCCACGACCGAACCCATGCGGCCCGACCCGACTAAACATGTCTATTAACGCTGAACACAACATTAACGCTTAACATAACTGTCAATAGGTGTTTGACAGCGCATTGTACACAACACTTGGGAGACCTTCACCCTACATACTTATTACATCATTTGTGAGTATCACGGCCCCTATTTTACGCTCTTTTCTTTTGGGGGAGAAAACATGCAAAACAGATTGACTTAAATGGTTGTAGTATTATTGATATCGCTTGTTACGTTAGTGCAAACACACAACATGTCCTGACACACTCGAACCGTTAGTAATGGGATTAGCGAGGTAATTTTGAGTAGTACTACTGGGTCTGACAAACCCCGCCCGGGCTAGTCGCGCTAGCTTGATTGGAGGTCAAACGGGTGCTTGATTGACCTAACATTTGTCACGGTCTTGCGAGACGTGACGGGGATACAACAAACACATATAGGACGTAAACAGTCAGCTTCGGTTCGAAACGCTAAGTAACAAGAACATAGGCTAGCTACCTAATGATATGCTCTATATACTAAACCATTGAAACGCAAACTACTGAACGCTTACGAACACATTTATTGTTGAATAAACCTGTGAACTCACCAACTTTATGTTGACACATTTTAGCATGTTTTCTCAAGTCACAGGAACGCATAAGCTCATGATGCACGCTAAGGAAACACATTCAGGACATGCATTCATCTATTATATTTTCAGCATTGAACATTTTGTCTAAACATGGCTATTGTAACTGTACTGTAATGGATTTACTGATTATGTACTCGCTTCCGCACTAATGTAAACTTTGTTTATGCTCTTTTGAATGAAGTCAAATGTTTATGTTAAATTCATATAGTGTCGTTCGATATGACTGTGTCTGAGATCCTGGTATGTCACACGCCTAACGGTAAAACCCCGTTCGTGGAAATTGAGGGTGTGACATCTATGCATGTGCCCGAAAGATCAACATTGCTTGCAAGCAACCTGGAAAAAAACAAATTTCATAAAAAGGTAAAACAATTAAAGAAACTTAAAAGTAAAAAATAGAAATTTAAAATGAAACCATTAACAAATTGTCTAAATACGCCTATACTTTACCTGATCTAAGAAGTTAATAACATATAAAAGGAAAAAAAATACCACAATGCATAAGCTTTCATTATTAAGTTGTCACTTCCTGACGAAAGCGTAAAATACTTGGGTGTGTCATAATATGCAAATCACATAAATAAACTAAACATCATTTTTATTATCTTATAATTTATAGGATTACATTGTTACAAAATTTAGTGTAATATCTTAGACTTATACATTTTTAATCCTATTCTATTTTCATGTCTTCATCATTTCACATATTCTTCAGCTAATAGTTGACGTGAACATCCACATAGAAGCTGAAGTCAAACAGATCGATAGTCAACCAAATGCACAGCTTCCCTATTAGTCATACCGATCACTAAACATGTTGAACGTATACACGAGATTATAATACATTATGCTGACCTAAAAAAGTATACTCAAAATAGTCAATATAAAGTTGGTGAGAACATAGGTTTAATCAACAACATAAATCATTTTGAATTCATGCAACACAATCAAACTCACAACCAAACCTACTCACATGTCAAGTGATTCATAATTGTTAAATGCAAATCACAAAATTAAATAATATAACATCATTGCCCTTATCCGACAATTGCAGGTTAACATATTCCTAAGTAGCGTTACCTATATTATTTGACGGTTCCTCATCCGAATTAATGGTTGTGTCAATATGACAGTAACAGATCAAAAATCTCAAATTTTGCATCAAATTCAACACAAACAGTATGCTTTTTCTCCGAAAATTTATAAATCAAAAAGGGACTATGTTACTCACCTTAATTCCAGCCACAAGTCAAACAATTCCTATAAAACAATTATTTGTTAGAATAAATCTTATTTTCTATAAAATTTTCAGCATTTAAATCACTAATTATATCAAAATTCCTAATCACTAGCTACTGTTATCCAAAAATCACCAAATTTTACCAACAGAAACATTCTGAAATCTATATCATCTCATAAAATTTTAAATCAGTAACACAAAACAGGCAATTTACTAGATTTTTCACAAGTTTTATAATAAATGGTTGAAATATCTACATATCTCTAAAATTACAAAATTTGTTCACATTATTCCATTCAGTATATCATAATTTATGTAAAATTTTCATTATTTATCCTACTGCTTTACTATTACTTTTAATTCTCTTCTTATCAAATATTCTAAAATATGAAACTTGGTCATACATACGAATTAATTCACGAATTTTTTTTCTGAAATTCACATAAAATATAATGGTTATTATATAAATGTTTCAGATTTTTATCAAGTTCAGATCTTCTGTTTAATAATTTTCTTTCATTTCCTTCAATTAATCATATAAATTAATATATTTAATATTATTACCCCATAAATTAGGGATTAATATTTCTAATATTATCTAACAAATTTCTAAATTTTATTCTCAAAATCACAGTCATTTAAGTACTTAATCTAGTTTATCATGAATATCCATGTTTCAACCCTTTAATTCTTGTTTTTTTGTTTAAATCCTTGATTTTTATATAACTTTCTAATTTTCTATGTTTGAACCCTTTTCTTACTGATTTTTGATAAAAATTAAGTGTTCATGAGGCTTTATGAATAACTGTGATGATTCTAAAAGGGTTGGTTTATATGTGTTAGTTAAACACGCATATATACTTCTTATCTAGTGGATTTAGGAATCAAACCTTAATTGGTGATGAAAGAACTTAAGAGAATGGTTTGGCTAGACCCTTGATGATCTGCTTGGTGTGGTAGTCCTCGAGCTTGAAGGTTGATCACAAGCTAGTGGGAAATAACTTGTTCCATGTTGTTCTTGAGGGTGATAATCGGTTGGTGAATAAGAGGTGGTGATGTTGGTTGTATGATATGGAAACCGAGAGCAAAAAGGTGACGATGATGATGATTTGAGAACTGAGAGCAATATGGTGATGGTGAGGGTAATTTATGAACCAAAAGCAAGATGGTGATGTTGGTGACTTGAGAACCGAGAGGGAGAGAGAGAGAGAGAGAGAGAGAGAGAGCCGAGAGATTGATGATGGTGGCGGTTGTGGTGGTTTTAGTTCCATCGGCCGAAAGGTTTCAAGATGGTGGAGTCCCTCAGCATGAGGTCTAGCTTAGGGTGGTGAGGTGGTGTGTTTAGGGATGATTAGTTGGTTTATTAGAGAAAGGTGGCAGTTTTTTGTGTTGGCTTAGTGTCATGGTGGTTCTAGGTGGCGATCAAGTAGGTTAATGACTCACTTGGTCATTAATGCTAGGATTAACTAGTAGTTTAGTTGTTAATTAGGTTAATTAGTGCCTTAATGAACCGATACAAGGGTTAATGTTGTGTTTTAGTTAGTGTTTTGGTGTTTAGGATTGGTTTAGTTTTGGTTTTTGTCATAAGATTTCTTAGGTGTTTGCTTGATTAGTAGTGTTTTATTAAGTTTCAAATCTTAATTCATTTCACAAGATTCATGCAAAAATTATACATATACACACGTAAATATTCATGCATGCATGCATGCACGTTCACTTCCATGCCAAAAACATGAGAAATTTATATAAGGTTAATCATATAATATCAACTTAATAAATTCTAATAAAGTATATATTTATACGATCCATTTAAGGTAATTTTTAAAATATTAAGTTTACCTAACCTCATATTTTAGAGTCATCACATAAGTACATTCTCGTAATGCAAATGGAT
Source organism: Flaveria linearis (assembly GCA_024085815.1). Lineage (NCBI taxonomy): Eukaryota > Viridiplantae > Streptophyta > Magnoliopsida > Asterales > Asteraceae > Flaveria > Flaveria linearis. Next base: position 54,115,477 of record CM044008.1, read on the forward strand.
TAAAAACTATTGATTAGTTGTTCAATATTATAATAATAATCGATTTGAGTCCTCCATTATATGAGATCATCAGTAATACTCTTAAAAAATATCAAACCCCAAGAACAAATATATGTTGCACTCATGAATAAAATAAGGTAAAAATTCATGGTACGGGCTATTACAAAGTTATGATATTAAGAACTCGATCAATCTTGGGTGAAGGACCCCAGTAGGGATGGTATGTGACTATCTACAAACACAACAACTATAATTCACAAAATGCCATAAAAGGTCAACAATCCAATATCAAAGAACATTTTCAACAACCAAAAATATATGCAACTTTTTTTAAATCATGTTACTTCTTGATTAATTACCTATGATCAATGCCAATTGTAGTAAGTTGACTTTACAAAGACGCAAAATCGGAGCAACAAAAATCTTGATCGCCTAATAACTTGCCCAATCAGGGCTTCATTAAGCAACCATAATAAGAGACCTTATTCTCTACTAAATCAATGATTTTGAACCGAACTTAATTAAAAATAATCAATTCATTGCGATTGGAAGCCAAAGCAAGCTTTATGGATTGCATACTACAAAAGTAAGAAGAAGCTAGATGAAGTCATACTCATATCTGGATGAAAGAGAAAATAAAAGAGGACAAAACACGTGACCCGTAACATAAAAGTAGAGATGAAGCTGCACATAACGCATAAATTAGTTATACCAAAAGATTTAAAGGTTGTACGATGTCACCGTATATGTACTGTAATCAAGAACACCGTATAAAGGTAGAGATGAAGCTGCACATAACGCATAATAAGAGACCTTAACCTCTACTAAATCAAGAACACCGTATATGTACTGTAATACCTGTGCTTGGCCTCTCAACATGGAATCGCTATATATCTGTTTCATTTTGTGTGTTCGTGGTTGCTAGGAAAGTTGCAGTTGCACCCTTTAATAAAGTTTGATGAGACACATATAGGCCTGTTCACGAGATGAGCCGAACCAAGCAGACCTTTGCTCGTGCTTGGCTCGTTTCCAAACCGAACCGAGCCGATCGGCTCGTTTACAGCCGAGCAAAAAATCAAACGAGCATTTTTTGAGCATTAAATTATCAAGCAAACGTCGAGCGAGTGTAAACGAATTGCAAACAATTTATACAACCCAATATCTTGTGTGTCATACAATTTATACTGTAACGAATAAGGTTTAATAACTTCAAAATCAGCTACATTTTATTACATAATACTTTCATGGATGATAACACGTTGTGGCTGACGATGAAGCTAGCTAAGTCTTTAGCCGATAAGGCGAAGAGCATATTGCAGATAACGGTGATGGTGAGAGTGAGATGATCGAAAAAATATCTTTTAACGACTTAGGATTTCACTTTTATGTTAAGTGTAGAATTCTTTATTAGGTTGATTGATCAAATATGCATATATATAATTATATATTTATATATAATGGGTTAAATCTACTAGAGCACTACGTATAAACTATATATACATATTAATTCGATCCGAACCGAACCGAGCGGACATTTGCTCGTGCTTGGCTCGTTTACAAACCGATCCGAGCCGATCGGCTCGTTTACAACCGAGCAAAAATTCGAACGAGAATTTTTCGAGCAAATTCCGAACGAACGTCGAGCGAGCGTCGAGCGGTTTGGACAGCCCTAGACACATATATATATATGTTAATATTCCAGAAAGATATTCAATATTTGAAAATTTGTTTTTACTACTACTTCATTTTTTTATTAGAAATTAGTTGCAAATTATTCTTCAAAACTCTAAATCATTCATTCACGTTGTTAGCTTATCAATGAAACACATAGCTGACCTCTGCAGGGAAGGTTACCCAAATTACGTTGATGTTAGAACAAAAAAATCATGTGTGCCAATAGTTCAGATGCAATTAGGACTTTAAAAAAACAAAAAACTAGTGGATGTTGAACGGAATAAATTTTAATTTGACCATCGTAAGTCTACCGGTGATCTCATAATTAATGAACCTAAAATGAAAGCTTGTTTCAATATTACAACATTACAATAGGAGTACTACACTTTGCGTTCATAATCTTGTGATTAGCTAGGGAGTTCACTGTTCCAATTCGAGTTTGTAAAAGCAAACTAGATTTGAGTTTCATTTTTTGCAATATTGAATCATATCAGCTAAATTTTAATTTAGATTTCGGTTTACAATCCGAACTCGAATTTGTGATTGTGATCCTAACCAATCCAAATATTATAATTAATATTAGTAGGTATATATAGAGGTGCACAGCCAAACCAGTCCCCGACCCGACCCGACGAACCAAACCGAAACCGAACCTGTTTGGAACCGATATTAGCCCAAACCGGTTCCAACCCGAAAAAAACCGCCGGTTTGGGACCGGGTTTTATATTTTTGGCTGAAACCGGTTTGGAACCGGTTTTGATCCAACCCGGTTTTGGAACCGGTCCAAAAAAACCGGTTTGTAACCGGTTCGACCCGTTAGAAAAATTTTTGTCAAACGGTCATATAGCCATTGGGGGGTGGGGGTTGACTGTTTTTTTCAAATTGTTTTGACCATTTTGCCCTTATATGATAATATAAATAGGTAGTGGGTGTAATGGTTTAGTCACAACACTCAAAAGCTCAAAAACGTGCTTAAAAACGCAAAAACACTCCCTCACTTTCTACTTTCTATTCTCCCAATCTCTTGAATTTTATATAATGGTTTCTGAATCATCCGTTCCAACCGGTGGATCCTCAAGTGTCGCTACCGTTGTAAGAATTCTTCCAACAACGAGAAACCAATAGATTTGGTGCAACTTCGACTTATGCGAAATGTTGAATGGTAAAAATAAAGCTCGATGCAAGGCTTGTGGTTCGTTTTTCAAGTCAGATTTAAACTCGATTTTGAGAAACCATATGACCAAATGGTGCAAGTCTTTGAAAAGTACACCGAGTCAAGGCCAAACATCAATCGGAAACGATGGTGGTTTATGAAACATCAACGTAGATATGGTTAGAGTAGAATGGCAAAGTTTGTAATTCAAGAAGGATTACCGTTCGATCACATCGACAACCCTCGGTTAACAAAATTGATTCAAGAAACTCTTCAACCACGCTACACTCAAGTAAGTCGCACCACTCCTAGACGTGATTGTTTAAATCTTTGGAAACAAGTAAAAATGATTTAAAGGTTTATTTGAAAATTTACAAACCGGTGTGAACTTAACTACCGACGTTTGGTCCGCCCCGCACGGTTTACCGGAATCGTACCTTTACGTCACCGCCCATTGGATAGATCCAAGTTTGTGGCAAATGATGAAACATACGATTGCGTTTGAATTATTTGGATATCCGCATACCGGTGATAATCTATTTCAAATTTTAGAATTTGTAATCAAAACATATAAATTAGAAAACAAAATTTTTTCAATGTCATTTGATAACGCCTCGAACAACACATTCGCCGTTGATAAATTAAAAATAAAATATAAACCAGTTTGTGATGGCGTATTTTTTCATTCAAGATGTGTCGCACATATTATTAATTTAGTTATGCAATATGGTCTTGGCGTTCCTGAAGTTGAAGATTTTAAAACGTCTTTTAAAAATATGTTACATGACGTTTTTAAAACTAGTAGAAAAAGATATGTTAATTATAGAAAAATATGTCACCATACAAATTCCATTTGTTTAGAACCAAATTGGGATGTCCCGACTAAATGGAATTCTACTTGGAAAATGTTTAATAGTGCTTTGCGACAAAAAGAAACGCTTCATGTTTTTCATGATGGTCTTGCGATGCGAGGTGGGGTTGCTCCGTGTCCGTTAGAGGGTTGGAAATATATTCAAGAAATAACTCAATTTTTAGAGCTTTTTAAAAACGCAACTACAAAATTGTCGGGGGTTTATTATCCGACAAGTTGTCTAACACTTCATCAAGTGTATTTAATGACACATAAGTTAAGTGAATATGAAGAAAGAAACGAAATGTTTTCAGCAATGGTGGCGCCGATGAAAGAAAAATTTTAAAAATATTTCATCGAACTACCCCCTGTTTTTACGTGTTCCGCCGCACTAGACCCATGCTTAAATGCTTCGGGGGTAGAAACTTTAATTGATGAGATAACTTATGATTTAGATTTATATGAAAAAGATCCATTTTTTAATGTTAAGGCAAAACAACAATTTAATGATATTTTTAAAAAATTGTTTAATGTTTATCTTGAAAAATATGGTATAACATCAAACATCCACCGATCATCAAACGTGAAATTGAGTTCGTCGAGCTCAAGTAGTGTAACGCCCCGAAATTTCCCGAAACAAGCCATTTAATAATAACGGGCTTTTAAGGGTTAACTTAAGAAATAAAGGGGTAAATTAGTGGGCTATGGATCAAATTAGCCTTAATGGGCTAGACTTGGTGGGTTTAAGGGCCCTAATCAGCCCTTAAACATGCATAATCAGTCCCATTCCATCACATTACAACCCTAGCCACCAAATTCGTAGAGAGAGAAAGTAGAGAGAGAAAGTGAAGAAATTCAAGATTTGGAGCTTGAAGGTTGGAAGGATTGAAGTTCTGGTGGATTGGAGCATCAAAACACAAGGAACGAGCAACAAAACAAGGTAAGAATCGACCTCTATGGCCCTCTGTAGATCAAACCCGGATTCTAGGGTTTTGGGGTTTTGAAAAGTTTAAAGAAACACATAAAGGTCGAATTTTTACGTATGAAAACGTGTAAAAAGCTTAGATTTGGTTTCATGGAAGGTAAACTAAGGATTTGGACGTAAAAAGTTAAGATTTTGGGTTAAAAGTGGGCTGGATCTGAGTTTCTGTTCATCCAGCGAAACTGGGCCCCGATCCAGCGAATTTAAGCATTTAATCAGCGAAACTGCACATTAGTTTAGCGAGACTAGGAGAAGTTCCAGCGAAACTACAGTGTCGCTGGAGCGAAACTATAGTTTCGCCGGTAATCTCGCTAAGACCCAGACTGACCTATAGACCTTGCGAGAATAGGGAATTCCAACGAAAGTTGGGCGCTCAAGGTAGCGAATCTGTCTAGCGAAACTAGCAGAAGTGCTGCCCAGCGAAACTGCAGGCGAAACTGGAGTTTCGCTGTAGCGAAACTATGGGCGAAACGATGAAGAAAATGACGTTTTTGCATGTTAACTTTCGTGCAGCTAGAGTATTCAGGCTATAGCCTAAGTGACTTAGAATTTAAGCTACTTGGACGAGTTCAGGTGAGTTCTAGATCCCCTATTTTATACATGCTTTAAATGTTTTGGGGCGGTATGCATACTAAGATACATACTTTTTATGATCAGTTCTTTTAAAGTAAAGCTTTACATACTATCTTATATGAGAAATGGGGTGTTATAATGAATTGATAGTGTGTTTTTCCTTATCGAGATATAACCTTGTAGTGATGAATTGCCTTCGAGATGTGTTGTGTTATATATATATATATAACTTAAATAAGAATGTGAAACGTAAAGAAAGGTTATGTGGCCCATAACGTGTACCTGGATAAAGTAAAGTCTTGCAAGTAAAGTCCTGCAGGCAAGGGATAAAGTAAAGACTTGCAAGCAATGGCTAAAGGAGGGTTGCATTTGTTGTGCCCTCACCCGGATAAAGTAATGCTCGAACAGGCAGGTCTATAAGCCCTGAATTGGCATGACAATAATGGCCCGATCGAGTACGACTGTAAGCCCTTAATTGGCGTGTCGGTAAAGTCCTAGGCGAGCCTAGGCACCGATAGTGACAGAGAATTGACGGATAAAGAAGAGTAATAAATAACAAGAAATGAAAAGTAATGATAAAGTATCGATAAAGTGATAGCCTGTATGTATTGATGTGTGATAGATGAGAATTATTTTCAACTGATAAAGCTAATGTCTCTTACAAAAGTTATTTAGTAAAGTAAACCTAGAATTCACTCAGCGAAGCTGACTTTTGTATGCATATCAGTTGACAGGTAAGAGTTAGAGCTACGGAATAGAGGCATGGGACTGAAGCTTCTTGGCACTAGAAGACTGGCATCCCTGATGAAGAAAAGATTAAGAGGACTCTAAATAGATTTTTAGAATTAAAGACAATGTTTATATTTCATTTGTAATGGATTGAAATTTACCTTATTATCCGCTGCAATATATATTTATACACATATGAGTAAATGACTGTTTTAAATCGATGTTTTACTGTGAATGACCAACTGTGAGGTCCCCCTGAGAAAGGTGGGCCTTACAAGTTGGTATCAGAGCCAATGTTTAAGAGATTTGGGAAAATTATTTTATAAACCTAAACTTAAACAGAGAATGGGACCAAGTGTCAAGGATGCCAGTCCAAGAAGCTCCATGCCCAGAGGTAACAAATATGCTATAGGTATTATTCTAGTGGATAGTGCCTTCTTATTTAAGTTAGAGCCGAGGTAGAGTATGATAATGTTATCTGTGATGCCTATCTGAATTTATGTGACTTATACGTGCATAGATTAGGTATAGTAGGTTCTGGTGTTGGTGTGGTCCAGGATAGGAAAGTTTATGGCACGGGAAGTTCTGTAAGTAGTTAATCACAACTGGCCACTGTTATTAAAAATTTACAAAACTTGTCGTGAACTGAACTTGCCTTGAAAGACCATATTAACATTCTGAATCTTATAGGAAGTAGAACGAATGGCACCTAAGAAAGAAGTTCCAACCATGGTCACCCGGAGAAGCACTAGGGGAAGGCCCCCGACTAAGGCAAAGGAAACTGCAAGTGCAACTGTGAAGCCAACAAAAAGGTCAACCAGAAAGCCGGTTGAGGAACCGATTAAGGAGGAGGAGGTTGAGTTAGGAACGGGAGCCGAGGGGTCTACCCCTGATCAGGCCAAACTGAAAGAGACAGTAAAGGAGGCTATTGCCCAAGAGGTGCATCAGGTCCTGTCTGGAGTGATGCCCGCTCTGCTTACGGAATTTGTGGAGCAGGTTAAGGGCGACAGTAAGAAGAGTACGGCTTCAGAAAAAGTTGATAAGAAAGGGGCAGTCAAGACTGAGGAGTTGAGCGACGAGGGAGATCGTCTGGGTAACCATGATGGCCCTGAAGTGGAAGAGAGGGCGAAGGGGTGCAGCTACGGGGAATTTCAGAGGTGTAAGCCCCCAACATTTGATGGTATCGGTAACGCTGCCACTGCTCAGCGTTGGATTAGGGAAATGGAAGCCGTACTGAAGATCAGCGAGTGTCGTGAAAACCAAAAGGTGAAGTTTGCTTCCCATTCCCTTTTGGATCCAGCACTGTGTTGGTGGGATAACATTGCTGAGTCTTACGGAGAGGAGGCCATTGAGAGGATGAAATGGCCGGAGATGAAGAGGTTGGTGATAGAGGAGTACTGCCTGGAAAGAGATCTTGACAAGGTCGAGCAAGAGTTTGTGAGTTTGGAGGCCGGAAATATGACTCACCAGGAGTACACTACAAGATTCAATGAAATGGCACGTCTGGTGCCTGATTTGGTAACTCCTGAAGCCAAAAGGATCAAGAGGTACATACAAGGGTTGCCCCTAGACATTCGTAGGGACATGGTCACTGCTCGACCTAGCACTTTTAGGTCAGCAGTGGACCTCAGTGGGAGGTTGTACGATCATCGTAGGCCGGTGGCAGCGGGTGAGACGAGGAAAGTTTGGAACATTAACAATGGGAAGAGATATGGAAGTGGTGGACACCAACCGGGGAACAAGAAAGCAAGGGTGGATGCAAAACAGATGGTTGTGAAGAGGGTCGAGGAAGCTAAGAACTGTGGGAAGTGTGGGAGGAGGCACCCCGGAGAGTGCCGATTGGGTAGCCATGGGTGCTACCGGTGTGGGAAAACGGGTCACATGGCTAGGGAGTGCCCGGGAGTAAACGAGTGCTTTAACTGCCATGAGTCGGGACACTACAGCAGGGATTGCAAGAAAGCCAATCCGGGAAGCTCGGGCACGAGCAGGGGTGATGACAAGGGGGATGATGGAAAGCCCAAGGTCAAGGCAAGGGCTTTCACCATGAACAAGAAGGAAGCAAGGAAGGACCCGGACGTAGTGTCAGGTACGTTCCTTGTCAATGATGTTTGCGCCTCCATATTATTTGATAGTGGTGCCAGTAAGAGTTTCGTATCTGTGTCCTTCTGTGCTACACTAGATGTCCAAACTAAGGAAATAGATGATGCCTTCGAAGTAGAAACAGCCGATGGTAAGTCCATTAGAATAGTCCGGATGATAGAGAACTGCCACATTAAACTAGGAGGCCATTACTTTCCCGCACGATTGTTTGTTATGCCCTTAGGAGGTTTCGATGTCGTACTAGGGATGGATTGGCTAGCTGCCCATGATGCTAACATAGTATGCCAACAGAAGATGATCCGATTAACGGCTCCAGATGGTAGTTCGGTTACGATCTATGGTGATAACGATTGTAAGGTTCCAAGGATCATTTCCGTGATCAAGGCGGAGAAATGTATGAGGCGAGGGTGCGGAGCTTATCTAGCGTATGTCAAGGATGTCAAAGATAAGGCGAAAGAGTTGTCCGATGTGCCAGTGGTGCGGGACTTTCCTGACGTATTCCCAGAGGATCTGCCCGGAGTACCACCAGATAGAGAGATAGAGTTTCAGATTGACTTGCTGTCAGGAGCCCAACCCATTGCCAAAGCACCCTACCGCCTAGCTCCGTCCGAGATGAAGGAGCTCATGTCACAACTGCAGGAACTCCTTGACAAGGGATTCATTAGGCCCAGCATTTCCCCATGGGGTGCCCCCGTGCTGTTTGTGAAAAAGAAGGATGGCAGCATGAGGATGTGTATAGATTACAGGGAGTTGAATAAGCTGACCGTGAAGAATCGATACCCGCTACCCCGAATAGATGATCTGTTCGATCAGTTGCAAGGGGCAAGTTGGTTCTCCCGAATAGATCTCCGATCTGGGTATCACCAACTGAAGGTAAGGGAGCAAGATATCCCAAAGACGGCCTTCCGAACGCGCTACGGCCACTACGAGTTTCTGGTTATGTCTTTCGGGCTAACCAATGCTCCTGCGGCATTCATGGACTTAATGAATCGCGTGTGCCGCCCGATGCTGGACAGATCGGTGATAGTATTCATTGACGATATCCTGATATATACTCAAAGAACGAAGGAGATCACGCTTGTCATATCAAGGAGGTGTTAGAAACTTTACGAAGGGAGAAACTGTATGCGAAGTTCTCTAAATGTGCCTTCTGGCTACGGGATGTACAGTTTTTAGGGCACGTTATAAATTCCGAGGGAGTAATGGTTGATCCAGCGAAAGTTGAAGCAGTTACGCAATGGAATTCCCTGAGGACGCCATCCGAAATCCGTAGTTTCTTGGGATTGGCTGGTTATTATAGAAGGTTCATCAAAGATTTCTCGAAGATAGCTTCCCCATTAACAAGGTTAACGAGGAAGAACGTGGTGTTCGACTGGGGAAAGGAACAGGAAGATGCGTTCCAGGAATTGAAGGATAGATTAACCAAAGCTCCTATACTAACCCTACCGGAGGGAGATGAAGACCTAACAATATACTCCAATGCTTCTTACTGCGGGTTAGGCTGTGTATTGATGCAAAGAGGGAAGGTTATAGCTTACGCATCCAGACAGTTAAAGGACACAGAGGTTAACTATCCGGTTCACGATTTGGAACTTGCCGCAGTAGTGTTCGCATTAAAGATCTGGAGACACTATTTGTATGGAACTAAGTGCGCCATATTTACCGACCACAAAAGTCTGAAATATTTCTTTGAGCAGAAGGACCTAAATATGAGACAGAGGAGGTGGTTGGAGTTGATAAAGGATTACGACTGTGAAATCCATTATCACCCGGGTAAGGCGAACGTGGTAGCCGATGCCCTGAGCCGAAAGGAAGGATATGAACCGATCCGGGTGAAGGCGTGCCAACTAGTAGTGACCCCAGATGTTATGAGGATGATAAGCGAAGCTCAAATGGACGCTTTAAAAGAGAAGCAAATCAATAAGGAAAGGATGGTGGGAAAAGTGGATGAATTGGTGGAAAACACCTTGGGCGTTAAGACCTTCCATGGCAGGATATGGGTTCCGAAGCATGGTGACTTGCGGGAAAAGATTATGGATGAAGCGCACAAGACCCGCTACTCAATACATCCAGGCGCAAATAAGATGTACCACGATTTGAAGAAAGATTTTTGGTGGCCCGGGATGAAGAGAGATGTGGTTGTGAAGGCTGAGCACCAAAGACCTTATGGTTATGTTCAGCCATTAGAAGTGCCAGAGTGGAAGTGGGAACATGTTACCATGGACTTCATCACCAAACTACCCCACACGGCAAAAGGCCACGACACGATATGGGTGATAGTTGACAGACTAACTAAGAGTGCGCATTTCCTTCCAATCAAGGAAGCAATTAGTTCAGAAAAGCTTGCTGGACTGTTTATCCGAGAAATCGTGGCGCGACATGGTATGCCCGTATCGATTGTTTTAGATAGGGATACGCGGTTCACCTCAAGGTTTTGGAAAAAGTTCAATGAAGAGATGGGTGCGAGGTTGCATGTTAGTACCGCATACCACCCGCAGACCGACGGGCAATCGGAGAGAACTATCCAGACACTGGAGGATATGCTTCGGGCATGCGTTATCGAATTTGGCGGTAACTGGGATGATCATTTGCCACTAGCCGAGTTCTCGTATAACAACAGCTACCACGCCAGTATTAAGATGCCCCCATATGAGTTATTGTACGGTCGACGGTGCAGAACTCCTATTTGTTGGGGTGATGTCGGACAGAAGGAGATAGGAAGCTTAGAAGTTGTGGAAGCCACAACGGAGAAGTTGGAGAAAATCAAGGCGTATATGAAGGCTGCCAAGGATAGACAAAAGTCATACGCCGACAAAAGAAGGAGACCAATAGAGTTCAGCGTGGGTGACAGGATAATGCTAAAAGTGTCACCATGGAAGGGAATCATCCGATTTAGGAAGAGGGGGAAACTGAGTCCCAGGTTCATCGGACCATTCGAGGTACTAGCACGAGTTGGGGACGTAGCTTACAGGCTAGACCTTCCAGAAGAATTAAGTGGGATTCACCCTACCTTTCATGTGTCGCACTTAAGAAAATGTTTAGCACCAAATGAGGCAGTCGTACCTCTAGATGACATCGAGGTGGACGAGAAGCTGAACTATGTAGAGCAACCAGTGGCTATACTGGATCGGAAGGAGAAACAATTGAGAAATAAAGTAGTCAAGCAAGTCAAGGTGCAATGGAAACACCGAAAAGGGTCGGATGCCACCTGGGAATCCGAGGAGGAAATGAGACGCCAATACCCCGATCTGTTTAGTGACGAGTCAGGTTTTGAGGACGAAACCTAAATAAGGGGGGAGACTTGTAACGCCCCGAAATTTCCAGAAACAAGCCATTTAATAATAACGGGCTTTTAAGGGTTAACTTAAGAAATAAAGGGGTAAATTAGTGGGCTATGGATCAAATTAGCCTTAATGGGCTAGACTTGGTGGGTTTAAGGGCCCTAATCAGCCCTTAAACATGCATAATCAGTCCATTCCATCACATTACAACCCTAGCCACCAAATTCGTAGAGAGAGAAAGTAGAGAGAGAAAGTGAAGAAATTCAAGATTTGGAGCTTGAAGGTTGGAAGGATTGAAGTTCTGGTGGATTGGAGCATCAAAACACAAGGAAAGAGCAACAAAACAAGGTAAGAATCGACCTCTAAGGCCCTCTGTAGATCAAACCCGGATTCTAGGGTTTTGAGGTTTTGAAAAGTTTAAAGAAACACATAAAGGTCGAATTTTTACGTATGAAAACGTGTAAAAAGCTTAGATTTGGTTTCATGGAAGGTAAACTAAGGATTTGGACGTAAAAAGTTAAGATTTTGGGTTAAAAATGGGCTGGATCTGAGTTTCTGTTCATCCAGCGAAACTGGGCCCCGATCCAGCGAATTTAAGCATTTAACCAGCGAAACTGCACATTAGTTTAGCGAGACTAGGAGAAGTTCCAGCGAAACTACAGTTTCGCTGGGGCGAAACTATAGTTTCGCCGGTAATCTCGCTAAGACCCAGACTGACCTATAGACCTTGCGAGAATAGGGAATTCCAACGAAAGTTGGGCGCTCAAGGTAGCGAATCTGTCTAGCGAAACTAGAAGAAGTGCTGCCCAGCGAAACTGCAGGCGAAACCGGAGTTTCGCTGTAGCGAAACTATGGGCGAAACGATGAAGAAAATGACGTTTTTGCATGTTAACTTTCGTGCAGCTAGAGCATTCAGGCTATAGCCTAAGTGACTTAGAATTTAAGCTACTTGGACGAGTTCAGGTGAGTTCTAGATCCCCTATTTTATACATGCTTTAAATGTTTTGGGGCGGTATGCATACTAAGATACATACTTTTTATGATCAGTTCTTTTAAAGTAAAGCTTTACATACTATCTTATATGAGAAATGGGGTGTTATAATGAATTGATAGTGTGTTTTTCCTTATCGAGATATAACCTTGTAGTGATGAATTGCCTTCGAGATGTGTTGTGTTATATATATATATATATAACTTAAATAAGAAAGTGAAACGTAAAGAAAGGTTATGTGGCCCATAACGTGTACCTGGATAAAGTAAAGTCTTGCAAGTAAAGTCCTGCAGGCAAGGGATAAAGTAAAGACTTGCAAGCAATGGCTAAAGGAGGGTTGCATTTGTTGTGCCCTCACCCGGATAAAGTAATGCTCGAACAGGCAGGTCTATAAGCCCTGAATTGGCATGACAATAATGGCCCGATCGAGTACGACTGTAAGCCCTTAATTGGCGTGTCGGTAAAGTCCTAGGCAGGCACCGATAGTGACAGAGAATTGACGGATAAAGAAGAGTAATAAATAACAAGAAATGAAAAGTAATGATAAAGTATCGATAAAGTGATAGCCTGTATGTATTGATGTGTGATAGATGAGAATTATTTTCAACTGATAAAGCTAATGTCTCTTACAAAAGTTATTTAGCAAAGTAAACCTAGAATTCACTCAGCGAAGCTGACTTTTGTATGCATATCAGTTGACAGGTAAGAGTTAGAGCTACGGAATAGAGGCATGGGACTGAAGCTTCTTGGCACTAGAAGACTGGCATCCCTGATGAAGAAAAGATTAAGAGGACTCTAAATAGATTTTTAGAATTAAAGACAATGTTTATATTTCATTTGTAATGGATTGAAATTTACCTTATTATCCGCTGCAATATATATTTATACACATATGAGTAAATGACTGTTTTAAATCGATGTTTTGCTGTGAATGACCAAGTGTGAGGTCCCCCTGAGAAAGGTGGGCCTTACAAGTAGCGACCTGAGATTAGTTTATATAATACATTGAGGAATGAAAACAGTAAACGTCAGAGGGGTAACACTGTAAGTAGCGAACTCGGGAGGTATATGGGAACCGATTTTTTATCTACTATGACTCCCGAAGATTTTTTGTCGTTTGATATTCTGACATGGTAGAAAGGAAAGGAATCACGATTTCCAGTCCTAGCCGCTATGGCCCGTGATGTACTAACCGTACAAGCTTCCACGGTAGCTTCGGAGTATGCATTTTCTGTTAGTGGCAGGGTTTTATCGATAAGAAAAATAAGGCTAACTCCAACATCGCTAGTGATGTGTATTCGTTTAAAAGACCACTTAGATGCGGCCGAACGAAGACAAGATAAATCAAACCTTGAAGAAGAAATATCAATTGAAGAAGAAATACACAAACAAGAAGTACAAACCGTACGATCGTCACAGCTCTCCGACGAAGAACTCGCTTATGATTTGTCTCAACGCATTGACACACAAACCGACGAAGATGATTAAATTAAAAAAACTTGCATTTGTAATATGGATCTTTTGTTTCCTTTAGTTTAATTTTAATGTAATTTTTAATGTTTATTTTTCATAATGATTTAAGTGTTTAGTTTTAAGTTTATTTTTAATGTAATTTTTAAAAAAACACCACACAATAAAAATATATTTGTAGTTTTTTTAATTAATCTACTTTACTATTGTTTTAATTAATCTACTCTACTATTTTTTAATTAATCAACTTTACTAATTTTTAATTAAATTGTATATAATTTAAATAGTATTAAAATTAAAAAATAACCAGTTTTTTCAAACCGGTTCTTAGACCCAACCCGGTTTGGTTCCAACCCGGACTGGTTCCAACCGGGTTGGGTTTTCCACTCTCAAAACCGGTTCCAACCCGAACCGGTCCATGGTAAAAAACCGGGCTCTTAAACGTTGACCTGGAACTGGTCCGGTTCGGACCCGAACCGGTTTCAAAAAAAAAACGGTTTGTGCACCACTAGGTATATATATGTGTAAGGGGGATTGGATTTTTATATATCTTTGATTTAGGAATCTTAAAATCATAATTAAAATTTTAATTTAGATTTCACTTGCAATATATTATTTAATCTCTTAGTTGCTTATTAGTTGATGTATTTTTATGTCTTTGATTTACGAATCTTTTTAACAAGTATTAATATCCACGTGATATTGCTCCATTGGCAACCCAAACGTGATATTCGTGTTTCCGAGATCTTTTGAAGGCTTTCATTTGTATATTTAAATTGTTTTGTATTATTTACTAGTTGCATGTTGGATTACGTATAATTAAAGTGAGATTGATCATTTGGCACTTGATAGGTATGGTAAACTAGGGTTAACCACATTATTATTTTGTATGGGTGTTAGATCGAGCCTTAGTCAATTACTTTGCAAATGGATCTTTTGGTAGGGGCTTTTAAAAGTGCTTAAAAATATTGTATGTTTTGTCGTTATTCATCAAAAAGTTTAAAAACTTTCATACAAATCCCTACAAGTATAATGAAACCTCGAGCACGTACATTATTCTAATAGAACTTAAATTCAGAGTCGAGATTCAAACACTATTCTTTGTTGATGTTCAAATTTTTTTTTTAACGTCAAAGCTTGGTTACAAATTAGGAGGTTGCTAGAAAAGATACAACAAGAAAAGGAGACATTAAAATTGGAAATTACACTAACACTCCCAATGTTGAATTTCTATATTTCCCTATGTCGGATCCATAAGAAAGCAGAGTAAGCTAAGTCAACTTTCAAATTTGTAATAAGAATTAAAGTTTGTTATAGGGACGGAAGTTCATGATAAATGGTTGTGCGAGGTTGATGAGAACGACATGTTCACTACAAAATCTCTAAGGTGAATAATTGAAAAAGTTATTCTGCCAAGTGATCGATTGGATTTTGAGTGGACCAAAGCAATCCCACTGAAAGTAAACTTAACATGCTGGAGAGTGATTGCAAATAGGCTTCAAATGAATTATTTTCTCAACTAAAGAGGCATAATAGCAAGCCCTTCATGCAAATTTTGTAGGTGGTTTTAGGAAACAGTGGACCACATGCTTCTGCGCTATCCTTTGGCGATAAAAATATGGGACTTATTCAAGCTTGGTGCGGGCTTCTCGGAGTGAAAGCCACAAACATCGCTGTAAGGCCCCGTTCCTGGGCACCTCACAGTTGGTCATTCATCGCATCATAGTTACATAATAATATACATTTAATAAAACATTGCAGCGGAATTAATACCAAAAGTCATCCATTCATTAATAAAAGTTGTTGCTAAACAATACACCCATAATTATTATCAATTACAAAAGATTGTTTAACTACATTACACAGCAACAAAATTATTAAACATAAACGGATGTCAGTCTTGCCCTGCCGAGTAGCTTTTCCCGTATGTCATCCTCAGTAATATTTATCTGCCAAATAAAAATGTTAAAAGTCAGCGTTGCTGAGTGAGTTCTAGTTTTAAAAGTATTAAAATATCTTGTATGATATATATCTGAAAATACTATTTCAATAAAATACTTTCTTTACTTTTGTACGTGAGCATGCATCAACTATACATCAAGGTAATACTTTCTTTCTTTCTTTCTTTACTGTACACCTTTGTTCCTTTTGTACTTTTTAACTTTATCTTTCATTGTCTGTGTACACCAATGTGCAACACTTCGAACTATGTGAGCGAAAACTGGTGTTGGGCCTGTGGTCTATAAATAGACCACGAACTATATGCACGAAGCTGACCCAGTCACCTAGGGTATGCTACAAGGGTCCTGCCAATCTTAATGATTGACCATGTGTGCATCCTTTGGGTTAGCTAACCCGCATCATAGTTGAGCTAACGACAACATGGTCGTGCACCTCCTATGTGCTTGCAAGACTTTCATTATTTTAATTACGTTCCACTTTTCTTTATCATTAATCTTTCACTTTGTTAATGATAATACTTATATTTATTATCATAAACATACCACATAAGCTTCATAATAATAAATTATTATGGACATAAGAAAAACTTATAATAAATACAATATAATAACAATGAAAACCCTAAAGTTAAACTTGGGTCAAACCTTAATGATTCTGTTTTTCCCAAGATTTCAGAAAATAGTCTAAGTGTTCTAGGCTCATGGGCACTATGCAGGCGCATGAGGCCTGTTTAGGCGTATTGCAACTATGCAGGCGCATGGGCTTATTTGGGCGTTTCAACACTTAGGCGCATGAGCCATTTCAGGTGCATGGGAACTATTTGTACGTATGGGTTATACTTAGGCGTCTGAGACTAAGTCTAAGACGCATGGTCTACTATTAAGACGTATGGACCATCACTTAGAAATTCTAAGGCATTTCTAGACGCTTGGGGTACTGTTTGGGTGCATGGGCCCTATTTAGGCGCATGACCCGACTTAGAAACTTTTCTAAGGCAAATTTTGGGCGGTTGGGCCTTATTTAGGCGCATGGTCAACCTGTTTGGCATGTTTCTAACATGTTATCAGTCCTAATCAACCTATTTACATATTCCAAGCTTAATAACACTATTCTAAGGTAACTAACACATAACAACCAAACATCATCATGTAAGCATAAAACTTACGGGTACGCATGCATAATAATTATAAAACCATTTTAATACATTTTCAGCCCTAAAGAATATCTAAAACAAGTAAAATACGTGGTCTAGAACTCACCTTTGCTGCTTTTAAACTTTAAACTCTAAATCTTGAACCTTTCATGAGCTCTTAACACCTATACATGCCCAAGGACACATAACCGAACACATACGTACACATAAGAACATGTCAAAGCCGGTTCTACGGCCAAATCCTATGAAAACTAACTTATGACACTAAATATGCTTACCTTTTGTGAATTCAGCTGCTCTCTCTCTCTAGAAAACGAAAACTCTTCTTTCTGCTCTTCTTTCTTCTTTGAACGACAAAAGCAGATGGTGAAAGATTGATATGGGAGGCCATACCCATATATATTATATTATTTTGACTTTTGTACTATTTACACATTGCCCCCTTTCACTTTAATTCCCTCTTCCCTTTTTGCAAGACACTTTTTATTTCCTCTACTTGTTTTTCTTTCTTTTATCTTGACAAAATTTCGGGTGTTACAAGTCTACCCCCCTTAAAGAGGTTTCGTCCCCGAAACTTGTCACTCTTCGAATACATGTGGGTAGTGTTGCCTCATTTCCTCTTCTGTCTTCCACGTAGACTTAGATCCCCTCCTGTGCTTCCACTGTACACACACCAGTGAAACTACTTTATTTCTCAACTGTTTCTCTTTCCGATCAATGATTGCCACTGGTTGCTTCACGTAGTTGAGCTGTTCATCCACTTCAGTATCACCTAGTGGTACAATCGTATCTTCATCCACTAAGCACTTTCTCAGATGAGATACATGAAATGTCGGATGAATTTCACTTAAATCATCTGGCAACTCTAACCGATAGGCCACCTCTCCTACTCGTGCGATGATCCGGAAAGGCCCTATGTATCTCGGGCTTAGCTTACCTCGCTTCCTGAAGCGAATGATTCCTTTCCAAGGTGAGACCTTCAACATCACTCGGTCGCCCACCTTGAATTCTATTGGTCTACGCCTCTTGTCAGCATACGACTTTTTTCTATCTTTCGCCGCCTTCATAAAAGCTTTGATCCTTTCTAGCTTCTCTGTCGTAGCCTCGATCACCTCGACACCTCCTAGCTCTTTCTACCCAATGTCTCCCCAACATACGGGCGTCCTACATCTCCTACCGTATAGCATCTCATATGGTAGCATGCCAATACTAGCATGATACTATTGTTGTATAAGAATTCCGCTAACGGTAAGTGATCATCCCAACATCCTCCAAAATCAATCACAAACGCTCGAAGCATATCCTCAAGCGTCTGAATTGTCCTCTTAGACTGACCATCTGTCTGCGGATGATAAGTCGTGCTAATGTGTAGCCTCATCCCCATCGCATCATGGAATCTCTTCCAAAACATTGAGGTGAATCGGGTGTCACGATCCGACATGATAGACACTGTCACTCTATGACGAGCTACAATCTCCTTGATGAACAGATCCGCCAGTCTTTCAAATGAGTACGTCTCGTGAATCGGTAGGAAGTGAGCACTCTTGGTTAGACGATCAACAATCACCTAGATGGCATCGCACCCTCGCCATGCGGGGTAATTTCGTAATGAAGTTCATGGTGATGTGCTCCCATTTCCACTCGGGTATATCCAATGGTTAAATCTTCCCTTAAGGCTTCTGATGCTCTACCTTCACTTGCAAGCAAGTGAGGCACTTACTCACATAATCCACCACGTCACGTTTCATACCCGGCCACCAGTAGCCTTTCTTCATGTCTTGATACATCTTGGTGGCACCAGGATGAATGGAGTATCGAGTCTTGTGAGCTTCATTCATGATTCGCCCTCGTAGATCTTCATAACGAGGGATCCACATTCATCCAAAGCGGGTTCTAACCCCGTGGGTGTTTTCTCCCAGTTCCACGATTAGACCTCTCATTCATTCAGAGTTGAGGCAATCTTCTTTCAACGCCTCATTCTGAAATTCTTTCACTTGAGTCATCACGTCCGAGGTCATCACTAACTGATACGCCTTCACCCGAATCGACTCATGTCTCTCTTTTGTGCTAATGGCGTCAGCCACCATGTTGACCTTGCCCGGATGGTAGTGGATCTCACAGTCATAATCTTTGATGAGCTCTAACCATCTCCTTTGTCTCATGTTGAGATCCTTTTGCTCAAAGAAGTACTTCAAGCTTTTGTGGTCGGTGAAGATGGTGCACTTCGTCCCGTATAAGTAGTGCCTCCAAATCTTCAACGCGAAAACCAAGCTAGTTCTAGATCGTGCGTGGGATAGTTGACTTTGTGGTTTTTTAGCTGTCGGGATGCATAGGCTATTACCCTTCCACGTTTCATCAACACGCAACCTAGCCTAGAATAAGAAGCATCTGAATATACCACTAAGTCCTCACTCCCTTCAGGGCAACACTAATACAGGAGCTTGAGTTAATCTCGAGTTCAACTCCTCAAACGCACACTCCTGTTCTCAACCCCACACGAACTTCACATCCTTGCGAGTCAATTTTGTCAAAGGCGAGGCTATCTTGGAAAAGTCTTGAATGAATCTCCTGTGATATCCCACCAAACCCAAGAAACTACGGATCTCAGATGGCGTCATTGGAGACTTCAATTGCATCACCACCTCAACCTTTGCCGGGTCCACCATGATTCCTTCAGCATTAACAACATGACCCAGAAATTGGACCTCGCGCAACCAAAAAGCGCACTTAGAGAATTTAGCATATAACTTCTCTCCCCTAAGTGTCTCCAATACCTCGCGTATGTGACCGGCATGTTCATCTCTCTCTTAGAATAAATCAGGATATCATTAATAAACACGATCACTGATTTATCTAACATCGGCCAACACACTCTGTTCATCAAATCCATAAATGCAGCTGGCGCGTTTGTTAATCCAAAAGACATAACGAGGAACTCGTAATGTCCATAACGCGTAAGAAAGGCTGTCTTAGGAATGTCTTGTTCCTTCATTTCCATCGGAGCTAGTCGATATGGTGCCTTGGCAACGGGTTGAGCACTAGGTATCAGATCAATCTGGAACTCAATCTCGCGATCCGGTGGCACACCTGGTAAGTCATCTGGGAACACGTCTGGGAAATCACGCACCACTGGTACATTGGATAATTGTGGCACAGACGCGTCCACATCCTTCACGTAGGCCAGATAGGCACTACATCCACGTCTCATGCACTTCCCCGCCACCGCCATCGAAATCACCTTCGGGATCGTAGTCATAAACCATCACCAAACTTCCATCGGGCGCAACTAGTCAAATCATCTTCTTGCGACAGACGATGTTTGCTTCATAGGTTGCTAACCAGTCCATCCCTAGTACTACATCAAATCCACCTAGGAGCATCACAGGTAACCTTGCAGCAAACCTATAACCTTCTTGTTCTATGGCACAGTCCTCTATCATGTCAGTAATTCTAGTGGACTTACCGTTAGCAATTTCGACATCGAATGGCTCACTAATACTTCTACTACTAGTAGACAATTTAGCACAAAAAGTAGTAGAAATAAAACTCCTACTAGCACCAGAATCAAACAAGACAGAGGCACAACTTTGATTTACTAGAAACATACCTGACACGACATCAGGATCTACTCTGGCTTCCTCCCGGGTCATGGTGTAAGCTCTAGCACTCACCCTCTGTCCTACTTATTCCGGCTTCTTCTTCGTTCCAGAGCTCTCCGCCCTCGGCTTCTTGTAGTCTTTGCTCGCGTGGCCCTCCTCGCCACAGATATAACATTTCAGCACCCTACAGTCTCTAGCGATGTGGCTAGGCTTGCTACACCTAAAGCATACATTCAATCCCAACCTACACTCACCGGCATGCTCCCTTCCACATTTACCGTACTTCCTCAGTCCCGAGCTTGACGACACCCTACGATCATCCACCTTCGTCTTCTTGTTGTTTGGAGTGAAACCACCATGTCCAAACCTCTTCTCGTTCCAGTTCTTATCACCACCACTCGTCTTCTTCACCTCCGTCACAGTCTCCCCTCGCTCGTTGTACAACCTCCTCGCCAGGTCTATAGCAGATCGAAAGGCACTTGGTTGTGCAGCGATCAGATGTCTGCGTGTCACACCCCAGGCCCAGAGAGGCGGGACGTCACGATTAGTAAACAACAACCAAAATGCAGCGGAAACTAAATGGTTTATTACAATACAACATTCAACATTTATATCAGAATATTGGCTTTGTTTCCAATTCACAAGGTGCTTCAACCTACAATCTATAGGTGTCGTGATCAATCTCTCGGTAAATATTTCTTGAAGCTTCAGTAACTAAGGCTTCTAGGCTCGATCTTTGTCTTTAACCTCTACCCACATATCCTGCTTCGGATTTGGGTAACTTCTATAGCTCAACTATTCTCCCTAGCTGTACCTGAAGACATGCTCAAAAAGATTTTGTGTCAACATAAAGTTGGTGAGTTCAAGTGGTTAAAGTTTCAAAAAACAAAAATCTCTTTAAAATTTATTAGTTGACTTTCAAAACATATGTGCTTTATGTCTTAAAACAAAAGGAACTCTGGAAGTCCACATTTAAAAGTTTAGAATCAAGTGTAAAAGCTTATGAAAAATCTCATTTGATTTTAAAAGCATCATTAGAGTATCAATCATTGTGGGGTATCACGATCAACCCTGCACTTGGTCCCCGGTTGGCCTCTTCTAAACTTATGTTTAACTGGATATTCCCGAAGGAAGGAACCAAGCCTCAAAACAGTGAACCATACCTGCTAGGATAGTTCACCTTAGTTTCTTATTCAAAACCTGTTACATGCCACAAATGACCCCTCAGGATCTCAGTGGGGTACCTCCCTGCAGCGGGAGCCACTGTGTGTGGGGGATTCCCCAAATAGATCTATCCACATAAAACAAGCGTTTCACAAAAGAATTAATGATCATGATATAAGTATCAGCAGGCATCCAAAAGTCCCACATACAAGCATCAAGTAAAGCACAATCATAGTTCATAAAACAAAAGAGCATGTTTCATCCTAAAAACAGTAAGTAAAAAGGGATCACTAGAACTCCCCAACTTTACGTTGACACAAAATCTTTTTGAGCATGTCTTCAGGTACAGCTAGGGAGAATAGTTGAGCTATAGAAGTTACCCAAATCCGAAGCAGGATATGTGGGTAGAGGTTAAAGACAAAGATCGAGCCTAGAAGCCTTAGTTACTGAAGCTTCAAGAAATATTTACCGAGAGATTGATCACGACACCTATAGATTGTAGGTTGAAGCACCTTGTGAATTGGAAACAAAGCCAATATTCTGATGAAAATGTTGAATGTTGTATTGTAATAAACCATTTAGTTTCCGCTGCATTTTGGTTGTTGTTTACTAATCGTGACGTCCCGCCTCTCTGGGCCCGGGGTGTGACAGATTGGTATCAGAGCCAAAGGTTGTAGAGAAGTAGGTCTGCTTCGCGAGACCTAAACTACAACCATATGAACCCTATAGGACCAAATTAGTAAGATGACTCATCTGAGCTTTGTTGAACCAAGGTGTAGAAATATGGGTTTGCTTTGCAATACCTAAGCTGTAACCATAAATAGGACCAGCCTAGTAGGTTGTTTCCATGATCCAGTGATCCAAAGTTTGCAGTAAGAATAGGATCCCTTAAGAACTCCCATCTTTAACTTGTATACCTTAAGGATTACATATATCCCACTAAGAATTCTCTACCCTATAAGAAACCTTGATACATTAGGGTATTACCTATGATAGGTGCGCCCGAGTAAACCAGGAAGGTATGGAACCTTCTGGAGTGGACTATTATGACCACTAAACATTGAGTACTAAGAATGATAGAAACCAAAAGTGTGCACATATATTGGGACTTAAATTTTGGAGATATACTTATCTGATTGCACAGCTGACTTTTGTCACTATGTGAAACAACTTCTGTTAGCTTGT
Source organism: Flaveria linearis (assembly GCA_024085815.1). Taxonomy (NCBI): domain Eukaryota; kingdom Viridiplantae; phylum Streptophyta; class Magnoliopsida; order Asterales; family Asteraceae; genus Flaveria; species Flaveria linearis. Next base: position 54,138,343 of record CM044008.1, read on the forward strand.
GTCATTGCGTGAGACAACTGCTATAATGATACTTGTTGGAATGATGATACTTGCTTATATGCTTCATTTGTATAATGATACTTGTTGGAATGATGATACTTGCTTATATGCTTCCTTTGTATAATGATGCTTGTTGGAATGCAGTGATAAGATAGTACATGATGCCTTTTTGTTTGATCTGCTCCCTAGAATATTATGTACCTGAATGCTCATTATTTGCTTGATTTGTTTAAACTGCACTTTGACACAATTGTTGGGTTAGTAAAATTGTTAGCATAATTAGAATTTAAGTGTGCTTAATTGTAGATGATGAACAAATGGGAATTGTAACTCAAAGACCTAATTACATAAAATCAGAACTTATGATGGGAATAACCAGGATGATAGTGTAAGGTAAATTGACGATTACGGGTGCACACGTAATGGTGAATTTACAGGTACACTTGAATTCTGGTGGGCCCTGTCATGTAAACTAATATCTATGTATAACACTTAAAGAACCAATAAATACAAGAATAAACACAAATATTTGGAATATATTCAATGATTTCATGTTCAAAACTTTCATGCTGGGTGAAAACCATTTGACACTTGAAGAGCTACCAAGGACGACGTTGCAGTAACTATTCTTTTTCTTCTCCTTCTCTTTTCTTTTGTTCTACTACCCTATTGGATTTATAATGATGCAATTATCTGACTCAAAATATCATCAGGTATTGTTCTCAAACCCAACTGGTCTCGCGCTGAGAGTACGGTACTTCACCTAAGTTATGCGCGTACTTTAGCAATATTGTTCATTCTTTTTGTGATGCCCAAGGATTTCTTCCTACCTATTACAGGATTCGTTACAACTTCGTCGGTATCGTAAATACTCCCTAACATAAACTCTACAACCGAGAATAGATTGGAGAAATGGATTGTCGAGAAGCACGTCATGTGGTCAATGACATAGAAGACTTGTCACTTCTTTCTTCCTTATTAGCCATCACTCCATAGGACATTCTAGACTCTAGAATTCCTCTATAAATTTCTTAAAAATCTTTGATAACTAATTACTCAATACATATTCGACGTCATAGAACCACTTAATCCAAAATAAAATCCTTAATATCAGCTCTGATAATGATTAACAATCACCTCTCATAGTACCAAGTGTTTGTGAAATCCTTCATCATCAATGAATCGTTAGTTACCTACTAACAATCTTTACCTGTAACATAAGTTGAATTATTTTGACCGTGCTCTTAACTGGCCGTGTTGTTGGTAAACTTCTGAGTGCCAGAATAAATAGGAGATGAAACATCGTTCTAAAATCCTGATTCCATAGAAATAAAGGCTCAAGTGCTAGGGATATTTGCAGAGAAAACTAACCTTCAAGCTTTCAAAACAAAAATATGAATTTACAACTTCTGTGAATTCCCGGTTTTCACTCACCCTCTGCTCAAGATTTATTTTCCATAAAATTCATGGTCTAACGAGTGGTGCTACTCACCCTAAACCCACTATCATGACCCTCATCTTTGGAAACCGTGATAGCCGATGCGGAAAACTTTAAAACCTTGTAAGTTATCTCTACTCGGAGATCTCTACTATTTGAGTGATAAGTTCGTGATTCGAGCGCGAAGATCTGAAGTAGAATACGATCTCGAACTATACGATAAGTTATTAGAGTGGTAGTTAGCCTCCTTACGCTAGCAAGCACCTTGATAAAGTCGTAAACTAGTTCGAATCGATACGGTCGATGATAATGAAGAATTCATGGGGAAGACTCATGGTTGAACTTAAAGGATGGTATTGCTCCAAAAGATGTATTAAGAAGCATAGAAGATTAGCTACAAGAAATCTCGTGTGATAAATCACTTGAGATCCAACTACAACGAAGTGGTAAACATGCACCAGATTGTAGACAAAGAAAGACTGCATAATAATCCCCAATCGCAAGCATTGGTGTTAATCCTCCTTAAATTTTTAAACCTCTCCTAAAGTGATTTTCTAATACCTTACCGTAGAACACTCCATACTGTCGGAAATTCGAGCTAAAAGTCTCACTCTCATATCTCGTGGAACAATCAATATGCTTATAAGAAATTAGAATCTAACAGAGTTACTTGCTTCATGAATAGACCCTCTACAGTGCGCAACTACATTGAAGAATGTGGACCGAGGAAGAGGTCATCTAGAAGGTTGATCTTAATTGGGAAGCACTATGAAGGAATTAGTGGAAACGTTGGCAGCAATTCTGTAGCTTAAGACAACAGTTGAGGTTGCTCTTAAGGAAGTATTGAACTTGAAACTTATATTAAGGAGCTGGTGGAAGGAAAGCAAATTCGATAGCTGTTAGATAAACAGTCCATAAAACCTGGTATGTCACCTTGAGGAAACTTAACACTCTTTGTGGAAGGAAAATAGAATGCTCCAAGTATAGATAGACTACTGAGAGCTAAATAAAGTCACCAAGGATAAGTGATACCCTCTCCCTAGAGATGTTCACCTGCTTAATCAATTGCAAGACGCTACCTACATCCTAATTGTTATCAGCCGTGATTATAAGGAAAACGACATTACAAAAGTAGCTGTTAAAAATAAGATATGGCAAGTATGAAGGTTGTGGTCAAGCCCGTGTGGGAGGACCTACACACTTCACGGTATTCAGGAGTCTCATGGATGGGATTTGTAAGCCATACTAGATAGGTCTGTCATTTTGTCACTACTAATGAGCATGAAATTCGAGACAATTCGCTAGAATGCGAGGCTATAAAATTCCAGGTTGAAGTAAAAACCCAATTGAGATGCGTCAATGCTAAGGTTTAGGCGAAAATTGTGGAAGGATTAATAAAAACTTCACTAGTGTAGCTATACGACTGGCATCGTTATCCTTGGGAAAATACGGAATTCGTTGGGCGCGAGTAAGAAAATTTCAGATGCGTGTTGATGCAACAGTACAGACAATTTTCTAGCCGCTCGATGAAGCTAAGAAAATGTACGGAGAGCTACATTAAGCATGAACTGGAACGCCCGCAAAATAAAAGGATGCATCTGGATACATTATTGGTACGACACTACCAACTACACACTAGAATACTAGATCAAGTACAATAGGGTGATTGACGATCGGTAATGTTAACCGCATTGACAAGTGTGGATAGGAGGCCATCATCGGTATTGTCCTAAGACACCCGTATTACCAAATGCGAGAGAACAAGTCTTGACCGCATTGGTATCTGCTTACCCTCTTTGACGAATACACATAGCCTACAGTTAGACTTTTCTTCTATTGCCTTCGCCGTATCATTTCTTGAACTTGTGATTCTACCAGCTTCAGTTCACGTGAATATGTATATATAGCACATCCCATTTCGGGAAACTCTTGTCATGCGTAAGATAAGATGAACGGATCTACGCAAAGACTGAGATTATGATGTAGAGAACCGTTCCGGAAAAGGAAGCATACTCGAAGAAGCACATAGTGGAAGAAAGGACTGAACCCCTTAAGATGAAATCATAGAAGGAAGAGATCGAAGAAATCTTTCGGAAGAAAGTTGAGAACTAAGAAGGAGGCCTTGAAAGATGAAGACCTTCGTGTGTGGCCTAACCTTTTCATTTTTGCAATCGGGAAAACTTCTTAGTTTTAGCTTGGTAGTTTCGAATCCTCAAGACTCATACTATGATTGTATCACACTCGGAAACAAAGTTAGCGATACTAAAATTTCGAGGACGAAATTTCTTAAAGGAGGGGAGAATGTAACACCTCTGAAATCTAGCCCAATTAGAAAACTTAATGTATTATAGGACCCAATAAAGGTCCGGGTTGATTTGGGGCTTACCAAAGAAATCTTGCAAAACGAAACTAGCCTTTTTGGGCCCAATAAGCCCAATAGGGGCCCGAACTTAGAAAAAGGCCCATTTAAGGCCCAAATACACGTTTAGGAACTAATTAAACAAGAAACCATGAAACAATGAATTATTAGGTGATTTGAAATAACTATGGAAAGATCCAAGCTAAAAACAGATTCAGAACCCATACCAGGTAAAATCCGGCAATTTACCGCGTACTACGTCTGAATTCCATCAGAAATCCTTAAAATAGCTTGTCATCCAATCTAAATCATTGTTAACCTTAACTAATATCATAAAATGCTCGCTAAAAGATTTTTCATCAATCATGCATAAACAACGGAATTTCGTAATTGAAACGCGAAATACCGGTTTTCACCGGCATTTAAATGTCATCTGATACGTCGACCGAGCCTCGTAACTCCGTAAATATTTGTCTAACCATTGGTTATTATCATAACATAGTAGATTTGGTGAGTGATACGTTGTCTGGAGTAAATGCGCTCCGAAAACGCAACCGTGACGCGCATCGATCTGGAAATTAGGTCAAAACCCGAGAATTCGTCAGATAAGGTTTTAACATGACTAACATGGGAAGCTAATGCGCAAAATATCATTTTAATACTTAATTGCATATAATTTGATACTAAAATGATCTTAATATCGCTCTTTTGATAAAAACGTATAAAACCGTTTAACGTGTTAGATACGCGATAATTTACAACTCGTTTGATTTTTCCGGCATGTTTTAAATACGATAAAATTATTAATCTCGGAATATTTATGACGTTTTCTATAATGGAAACTAGCGAGAAGCGAAGTTTTAACGTTACGTGCAATTTAATCGAGCGTGTGCGAACTGTTTACGAACCCGTTTCATTTAACCCTAGTATATAAACAACATAAACTCCATTCTAGGGTTCACAATTTAAAATTTGAGGCTGAATAGGGGGCGGTTGCAGCCCAGTTCCTCTCCCCTTTTCTTCCCGATCTCCGGCAGCCGGCGACTGACGGCGGCGGTTTCCGGCGAGTGGCAGCAAGTGCCACACCCTGCCAGAATCCCCTCGATGCCCTGATTACAATGGTGGCCTTGATTTCTCCCAGAATGCGCCATATCAACAGGAATCGAAGACAGAAGTGGCGGTCGATGGTCATTACGGTGGTTTGCAGCCCCCAGGGTGGCCTATTTGGTGATGGGTGTCGGTCACAAATGGCTTTCGGGTGGTTTTAGGAACCACTATGGAGAAACTAGGCTGCTAGAGGCGACGCTTAAGGGCTCCAGGGCCATAACAGTCGTCTATCGACCTCCGACGACCGCGAGAGGTTTGGTTGTGGCCGATTGATGGATCTGTATCGATGGTGGTGGTCGAGCTATGGGAAGTGACGGTGTAAACCAGGTATGACAGTAAAGTTCAGTGGGTTGTGATGTCGTTGTATTAGGCGACTGTGATGGTTGCCGAGGATGGAAATGATGGCGGTTGGGTAAGATGTGGTTTGGGGTCGTGCCTGTTGATGGTTGGTGTTTGGTGAGGGTTGTGATGGCAGTGGTGATGGCGGCGGTGGTTGGTGTTTGGTGATGGTCGTGACGGAGGTGTCGAGACCCGATGATGGTGGTGATGTTGGCAATCGATGGCTGTGGCTGATGATATTGGCGGTGGTGGTCGATCGGTGGTTCCCGACGACTGCCAAAGGCATTTCAAGTGGTGATTGATGGTAGTTTGTGGTGGTTGTTGCTGTTCGAGGTGAAATTGCAGCCAGTTGATGTTGTTCTTGTGGTTGCATGTTGGGTTCTAGACGAGATCCATAGGATTCGGTTACGTTGGGTTAATTTCGGCAAGGATTCCGGCCAACCAAGAGGCTGCCCGTGGCGGCCAATGGCTATCCATGAATGACCGTGGCTGCAAGTGAGGGACTATGGTGGTAGAAGCCACAACCGAGGTGTTTGGTAACGTATGTTGCAGTTATGGTTGCGTTTGATTATTAGATAACAATATAGTAGTGTTTGTATATAATCTTGATACGTTTTGGCTAGGTTAAACGTTAGTAAGAGCTGTTGGTCAAAGCTGATCAACCGGGGTCAATGGACAATCAACACGGTGCAGTTCGGAACAAGCGGATTCTAGGATGTGAAACGGAAATGCTAGGTATAACTTTTCGCTAGAAATTCATATGCGTAAATATGGGGATTTTATATATTAACTAGCGTGTGAGTTGAGCTACAAATATGTTTAAAATATCAACTAGTTATAAATCATCATGAATAGGTGTGTAAATTGGAAATATTGTGAGCAATCACATGATGTGAAACAAGTTTGGTAATGTTATCACATAAACAAGTTTGGTACATATATATATATATATATGATATATACTATAGGTAAACCGATGTCTACACGTATTTACTTAAGGCAAAAGGCTTATAGTACTATAATAATTCATCGTCTTATTATTATTAATAGTTGACCAGCTCATTGTTATTGAAATAAATACTAATTGTAACACTCTCTTTTTTTTATACAAATTATCGTCAACTATCATCAATAATTGGATTATTTATCGTCAACCAAGTTAACAAATATGATATAAACGCGAGCGTTATAAACATCGTTTGAAACATTATATATTACTTACGTCGTCAATGCCAGTTATTTTTAAAGATTTGGAATCCATGATATAAATTGATTTTCTACATTCTTCATGCTAAGACTCAATTCTTGATTAAATACATTAACTAACCTAATGTATACGAGTTAATTCATGACAATTAACAAATACACAAGAAGCTAAGGACACTAATCACCAACATTAATTTAACTAAAGAGCTCAACTGCACGCATGTAATAGCATCGTGCTAATTCTAAACGTGAATCTTATATGTTCTAGTTAGGATTGCTTTGTTGATGATCATCACTTTTCTTTATCGAGCTCTGAATTTATATAAGGATACCAGGTGAGTTCTAGTGATCCCTTTTTACTTACTGTTTTTGGGATGAAACATGCTCTTTTGTTTTATGAACTATGATTATGCTTTACTTGATGCTTGTATGTGGGACTTTTGGATACCTGCTGATACTTATATCATGATCATTAATTCTTTTGTGAACCGCTTGTTTTATGTGGATAGATCTATTTAGGGAATCCCCCACACACAGTGGCTCCCGCTACAGGGAGGTACCCCACTGAGATCCTGAGGGGTCGTTTGTGGCATGTAACAGGCTTTGAATAAGAAACTAAGGTGAACCATCCTAGCAGGTATGGTTCACTGTTTTGAGGCTTGGTTCCTTCCTTCGGGAATATCCGGTTAAACACAAGTTTAGAAGAGGCCAACCGGGAACCAAGTGCAGGGTTGATTGTGATACCCCACGATGATTGATACTATAATGATGCTTTTAAAATCAATGAGATTTTTCATAAGCTTTTACACTTGATTCTACACTTTTAAATGTGGACTTCCAGAGTTCCTTTTGTTTTAAGACTTAAAGAACATATGTTTTGAAAGTCAACTAATGAATTTTAAAGAGACTTTTGTTTTCTGAAACTTTAAGCACTTGAACTCACCAACTCTATGTTGACATAAATCTTTTTGAGCATGTCTTCAGGTACAGCTAGGGAGAATAGTTGAGCTATAGAAGTTACCAAAATCCAAAGCAGGATGTGTGGGTAGAGGTTAAAGACAAAGATCGAGCTTAGAAGCCTTAGTTATTGAAGCTTCAAGAAATATTTACCGAGAGATTGATCACGACACCTATAGATTGTAGGTTGAAGCACCTTGTGAATTGGAAACATAGCCAATATTCTGATGTAAATATTGAATGTTGTATTGTAATACACCATTTAGTTTCCGCTGCATTTTGGTTGTTGTTTACTAATCGTGACGTCCCGCCTCTCTGGGCCCAGGGTGTGACACTACGAATATCAGCTGGCAGTCCCTGGATATACCTCTAGATCTTCCTTGACATCGCCGTAACCTGATTCGGCACCAGCCTCGCCATTTCGTTGAATTTGGTGGTGTATTGCTGGTGGGCCATGGTTCCCGCCTCAAGTTGAAGGAACTCCCTCTCGATCTTGTCGAGTTCCCTGTGAGGACAGAATTCCTCGATCACTAACTGCTTTAGCTCCTTATATCGCATCTTCCCGATGGCTCTAGCACCTCAGCTTGGACAATGTTGTCCCACCAACACAACGCTAAGTCGACAAAAGAGTGAGTAGCGAACTTCACCTTCTAGTCTTCACGACACTCGCTAATCTCCAGCACCGCTTGCATTTCCCTCACCCAGCGGTGTGTGGCAGCAACATTACCATTGCCATCGAATGTAGGGGGTTTAAACCTATGGAATGCCCCATAACTGCACCCCTTTGTCATCACCCCCACTAAATCATCCTCCTCATCATCGGACAACATGGTCTCAGGCCTTGGTTGTTCCTCCTCCCCTTTGCTTCCCTTGCCCATTGATCCCTTCCTATCTTCCTTCTCCTTCCTCTCCTCATTCCTCACAGCCCTGATGACCTCGGTCATTACAGACGGTAAGACTGTCTGCATAACCTGGTGTACCTCATCAGCAATCGCCTCCCTAGCTGAGGTATTCAAGCTAGCATTCTCATTCTCCTCACTTTGACCATGAACCTCGGGGTTCTCGTGAGCCGTCTCAGGAGCCTTAGCACTACTCCTTGTCACACGTGGCCCAGTACCACGTCCACCACGATCTCTGCCTCTAGAAGCCTTGCAAGATTTTCGTCCAGCCATTTCCTAAACGCTATAAGATTCAAACACCAACACAATCATTCAAGGCAATAGCTCAGTTTATGTCAAGTATAGTAAGTCCCTAATTACAGTGGCCAGTTGTGATTAGCCACTTACTTTACTCTTCACACCCCAAGCATTTCCTATCATGACTGCATCAATATCTAAATCTACTAAGAACACATAAGTCAAATAGCATGCGCACATAATACCGGTTAATATTAACAAAAGACATACCTGATGGCACATAGCTACTCGGGCTGACATCCCTCTATTCGTCCCATTTTTAGTTTAAGTTTAAGTATTTGAAAATATTTTACCCAATTCACTTGAACTATGGCTCTGATACCAACTTGTAAGGCCCCGTTCCCGGGCACCTCACAATTGGTCATTCATCGCATCATAGTTACATAATAATATACATTTAATAAAACATTGCAGCGGAATTAATACCAAAAGTCATCCATTCATTAATAAAAGCTATTGCTAAGCAATACACCCATAATTGTTATTAGTTATAAAAGATTGTTTAACTGCATTACAAGGCAACAAAATTATTAGTCATAAACGGATGTCAGTCTTGTCCTGCCGAGTAGCTTTCCCCGCGTGCCATCCTCAGCAATATTTACCTACCAACTGAAAATGTATAAAAGTCAGCGTTGCTGAGTGAGTTCTAGTTTTAAAAGTATTAAAATACCTTGCATGATATATATATAAAAATACTCTTTCAATAAAATACTTTCTTTACTTTTGTACATGAGCACGCATCAACTATACATTAAGGTAATACTTTCTTTCTTTCTTTCTTTACTGTACACCTTTGTTCCTTTCGTACTTTTTGACTTCATCTTTCACTGTCTATGTGGATCAATGTGCAACACCCTGAACTATGTGCACGAAAACTGGTGTTGGGCCTGTGGTCTATAAATAGACCACGAACTATATGCACGAAGCTGACCCAGTCACCTAGGGTATGCTACAAGGGTCCTGCCAATCTCAATGATTAACCCTGTGTACATCTTTTGGGGTAGCTAACCCACATCACAATTGAGCTAACGACAACATGGTCGTGCACCTCCTATGTGCTTGCAAGACTTTCATTATTTTAATTACGTTTCACTTTTCTTTATCATTAAACTTTCACTTTGTTAATGATAATACTTATATTTATGATCATAAACATGCCACATAAGCCACATAATAATAAATTATTATGGACATAAGAATAACTTAAAATAATACAATATAATAACAATTAAAACCCCAAAGTCAAACTTGGGTCAAACCTTAATGATTCTGTTTTTCCCAAAATTTCAGAAAATAGTCTAAGTGTTCTAGGCGCATGGGCACTATGCAGGCGCATGAGGCATGTTTAGGCGCATTGCAACTATGCAGGCGCATGGGCTTATTTGGGCGTTTCAACACTTAGGCGCATGAGCCATTTCAGGTTCATGGGAACTATTTGGACGTATGGGTTATACTTAGGCGTCTGAGACTAAGTTTTAGACGCATGGTCTACTATTCGGACGCATGGACTATCACTTAGAAATTCTAAGGCATTTCTGGACGCATGGGGTACTGTTTGGGTGCATGGGCCCTATTTGGGCGCATGACCTATCTTAGAAACTTTTCTAAGGCAAATTTTGGGCGGTTGGGCCTTATTTAGGCGCATGGTCAACCTGCCAATCATCCTATTACATATTCCAAGCTTAATAACACTATTCTAAGTATAACTAACACATAACAACCATAAAACATCATCATGTAAGCATAAAACTTACGGGTACACATGCATAATAATTATAAAGCCATTTTAATACATTTTTAGCCTCAAAGAATGTTTAAAACAAGTAAAATACGGGGTCTAGAACTCACCTTTGATGCTTTTACGCTTCAAACTCTAAATCTTGAACCTTTCAAAACAAGGTGACCTTGAACGGGAAATAGATCTTGGACTTGATTTCCATGCCTAAATATATTTTGATTATCCTTTGACATCTCTTATTCCGTCTCTTACCATGCATTCTTTTTTGCTTTTAAGTTTGTAAAGATCCGAGAAGGCGTGTTTTAGGCATCCAAGATATAACAATTCATCAAGCCAAAAGCTTATGTGTAACCATTTCCAACCTTGAATGTCATCAATGATGAGAAATCAATTCCAATGAAAATAAAATAATGTATCATTAAGATGATATCCCTCCAAGCACGCGAGATGGTCTTTCTTAGAGAAAACCATGGTCACTCTTTTCATTACCATTTAAAGCTTTTTTTGTCTTTACCCATAATGATTGTTGATCTGTTTTAAATCTCCATAGATATTTTGTTAGTAAAGCTATATTCATTGCTTTCATACTTCCAATACCCCACCCACCTTGTTCCTTTGCTGCCAACACGCAATTTCATGCAATCCAACTTGTTTTGAGTTTACCATTAGATAAGCCCCATAACAAGTTTCTCCTAACTCTTTTGATTTGCTCAGTTATTTTTTCATGCTTCAATTAAATAATGATGGAAAATATATTGGAAGACAACCAAGAACCAACTTGATGAGATTAACCTACATCCAATGGTATGGTCTTCGATTGCCAACACTCTTTGTCATAATTTATAACTGGAAATGAAATGTTGATACAAGAAACAAAAAATACAAGTCCATATTATCAGGATCGCACTTATATTGTTACAAAATTAATATATGAGAACTTTTCAATCTAGAAAACCTGGAGATTTACGACATCAAATTTAAGCATCAAAAACCCACCCTACTTTATATTTTTCTATGGAAATGCCTCGATAATCGACTGAAGAGCAGGAATCTTGATAACACTGTAACAAGTAAAGCCTCCTTTATCAAGTAGTTTCTTCCATTCCCTTTCCGTTCTTTCTCTTCCACCCGAAAAGTGTGAAAACATTACTAGATCATACGTAAGACGCATCTCATCCAAAATATCATGTGCCAATGGTTGTTGAACAATCTCCACGATAACAAGCTTTCCAGTTTCCTGTGATATGGCTTTTCGACAGTTTGAAGTATCTTTATACAATCATCATCGCTCCAATCATGCAAAATCCACTAACCAAAATACAACAACTAGTAAGTAACAAAGAATCATTATAAATGGGTCCTAATAAATAGACACCCACTTTTTTAAATCGACACCCCCCTATACGCCGCGTATGGGTCCATACGCGGCCCATACCCGGCGTATAGGGTACGATCATTAATGCGACATTAATGACTGACAACCGACGTCACATCACTTCACCTATACGGGGCGTATAGGTCCATACGCCACGTATAGGTCGGTGTCGATTTAAAAAAGAATATAAGCTATACGCCGCGTATGGTCCCATACGCGGCGTATAGATCCTCGGCTTACTATATCTTTCAAATTTTCTATTTTTTACACACACTTCAAAAAAAAAACACTCTCGTATAGCACTATACTACACGTATTGATCTTCGATTTTTCAACATCCAGGTACGTATTATTGTTCATACATCATTATTATGTTAATCGTTCATTGATTTAAACGTTAAAGTAGTGTTTTATGCCCCAAAATGCGTGATTTAAAACTGGATTAAAGAACTATACGCCGGTACAGCCCCGCGTATAGGGCTATACGCAGCGTATAGTTCTTTGGTTGGGGACGAAGACACATTGGTGTGTACCCTATACGCGGCGTATAGATATATACGCGGCGTATAGGGTATTGCAATACGCGACTTGGGGGCCATACGTGGGTCCCCTATACGCCGCGTATAGTCCTATACGCGGCGTATAGGGTCGGATTCGACCTATACGTTGCCCTGTGACCCATACGCTGCTACCCTATACGCGGCGTATAGCCCTATACGCGGCGTATAGGGTAAATATATATATACAAATACATATATATGTATATACGCATATACATATACATATACATATACATATACATATACATATACATATACATATACATATACATATACATATACATATACATATACATATACATATACATATACATATACATATACATATACATATACATATACATATACATATACATATACATATACATATACATATACATATACATATACATATACATATACATATACATATACATATACATATACATATACATATACATATACATATACATATACATATACATATACATATATATATATACACATACATATACATATATGTATATACATATACATATAACATATATGTATATGTACATATACGTATACGTATACGTATACGTATACGTATACGTATACGTATACGTATACGTATACGTATACGTATACGTATACGTATACGTATACGTATACGTATACGTATACGTATACGTATACGTATACGTATACGTATACGTATACGTACGTATACGTATACGTATACGTATACGTATACGTATACGTATACGTATATACGTATACGTATACGTACGTATGTGTATATATATATGTGTATGTGTATATATATATAGATACGTATATGTTGTTTTTGACCTATTTGTTCACCTGTGCAGATATGTCTTCCGATTCTGAGATTGAGGCTGACGTTGTTGACCATATTGCCGAGCATCCTTGGCTGCAGTTTGATGCCGGTTCCGTTGAGCACGCTAAGTGCTCAAAATTTATTCGGATGAAGATCGGTCATCAAAAGGCCGTAGATTGGGAGGTGATGGCTGAGTTGGGAGAGCGCGATCGTCTTGCTGCTATTATCGGAGACGATACGCCGTGGAGACGTCTTTTTGAGATCGCATTCTTACCGTCCCACCGTGAGCTGGTAGTGGAGTTTTTATCCACATTTACATATATTCGTCCAGATGAGATGGTGGAGGACGATGAGCGATCGGAGATATCTTTTACGCTTTGTGGACATGCACATCAGATGTCCATTGAGCAGTTTGCAGTTGTCTCTGGGCTTTATTATGAGCCGGAGACTGTTACCCCTCTGTTCACTGAGGGTATTACTAAGATGGAGGAGGGCACATTGAGAGCGTGGTGGCCTGAGATTGCCGGAGGTCCGTTTCAGAGGACTAAGGGCAGGGTCACCGGCATTCGAGATCCTCTCATCCGTTATCTGCATCGGATGATCGCCACGTCCATCACGGGACGTGGCAAGAGTCGGGAGTGGTGTACCATTCCCGACTTATTTTACTTATACTGTTTGATTACGGGGACCAGGTGTAACCTGGCGAGGTGTTTGGCGGAGTATTTTGCTTCGTATTATCATCGGCAGGAGCGAGGAGCGGTGTACGGCGGCGCGTACATCACGTTGATTACCCGATCTTTAGGTTATCTTCCTCGGCATCTTGGTGACGTGTCTCCGCCGATCGAGCCGGTGAGATTAGATCGTCGTACGCTATTCGGCATGCGTATTATACGCCAGTTTCCGGTTGGCATACGATTCTCTCTTCGACCCGGGGAGATCTGGCAGCCGGCACCAGTTCAGCAGCTCGGCATTGTCGATCCGCTGCAGCAGCACGGGCAGCCGCATGATCAGCCACCACCCGACGAGCAGCCACATGATCAGCCGCCTCCTCAGCCACATCAGCCGCCTCCTCAGCCTCAGATCCCACGACATATTTATAGAGAGGTGAGGCTGCCTGCACGTGTGGAGACATTGTTGCAGGATATGTCTAGGAGCTTACGGCAGCAGAGTCGACGGCTCGATCGCGTTGAGGATCTGATGGAGTGGCAGGTTCAGTCAGAGATGGCGCGGCGTTCTGGTACTGATCCTCCGCCGTTGCCACCGCCTCGAGATTACCCTGACTCCCCGTAGTTTTGTATTGTAATTTTTATTTTGTTATGTAATTTAAAAACTTTGTAAATATATTATCAGTTTATGTTTATCTTTTATGTTTATTATCAGTTTATGTTTATCTTTGTAAATATATACAGACATACAGACATACATACATACATACATACATACATACATACATACATACATACATACATACATACATACATACATACATACATACATACATACATACATACATACAGACATACATACATACATACAGACATACAGACATACATACATACATACATACATACAGACATACATACATACATACATACATACAGACATACATACATACATACATACATACATACATACATACATACATACATACATACATACATACATACATACAGACATACAGACATACATACATACATACATACATACATACAGACATACAGACATACATACATACAGACATACACATATACATACATACATACATACATACATATAATTTTAATTCAAATTATATATATATTAAAACTCAAAAATTAAAAAAAACATATACATATATAAACTATACGCCGCGTATAGACCCATACGCGGCGTATAGCTCCTCCACTACAGTCCTCTTGCGACCACGTACAGTGCTAAGGCGACCAATTATTTTGTACTATACGTGGCGTATGGCCCCATACGCCACGTATAGTACAAAATAATTGGTGCTCATGCGACCACTACAGTCCTCTTGCGACCAATTATTTTGCACTATACGTGGCTGGACTAACTTGAACCGCAATTTTGGCCAACGCACAACAAATAGGGTGGAGAGTCAACATGCAAATTTAAAAAGATATCTTAAATCAACAAATAGCTCACTGGATAGACTTGTGGAGTTTGTAGATCAATTGGTGAACGCACAAGAGGTAAATTTAAAAGAAAGCTTTGAGACAAGCAAAATTAAAACCATGAATCATCATAAACTTCCGCTATTTGATTACTTAAGAGGCAAGGTTTCACACATAGCTCTTGATTTATTAGTTGCCGAAAACACTAAATTTCATGTGATGCGCTCTGCAAATGCAACATGTGGTTGTCATCTTTTCACTAGTTGTGGCTTGCCTTGTGCTTGTCGGCTGGAAAAATATGAACATTCTGGTAATAGTCGCTCCATCATTATCATTTTTCTATTAAAGTGACAAATTATGTATTAATTTATACTTTATAATGCAGGCACTAAAATTCCATTAGATGCAATTGACGTATTTTGGACGAAGCTTGATAACATTAAGCCATCATATACGGTGGATGAAAAAGTTGATGTTGAAGAAGAAATGGAACGGGTGAAACAACAAATAATGACACAACCCGCAGCTGTAAAATTTAGTTTGGTGGAAAAAATAAAAAAATTGTGTATCCATGGAAAAATAACAAAAAAGCGCCTGTTGTTCAAACAGATATTCGCGGTCGTCCAACGTTAAAGGTTCAACAACAAAAGTACGACACTCAACAAAGTACGTGCGACATGCCGAGACATAGCTCGTTTATTGCGTCTCACATTTCTGGAAGAACAAGTTCAGCTGTAAAGCCCCAGAAGCCTGCCATGCAACGTAGTCGTTCAACATCATCTAAAGTATCACGGGGTACTAATGAGTTTTCTTCGATTGTCGGAGATAACCAATTAAACAATATAAACAGGTTAAAAAATTGGATTCCGTCAATCTTTCATCAGTATATTTCACGTATACGAGATGTCCGACCCGATGGGAATTGTGGTTTTCGATCAATAGCTTTAGGCTTAGGGTTTGACGAAAATAAGTGGATGTATGTGCGGACACAGCTTTTAGAAGAGTTGGACAGACATGAATTGGAGTACAGAGAAGTTTTCGATACTTTGTACCCCGGACAGTATAACGAATTACGTCACACCATCGATTGGCAAAGTGTGGAACCTGCACCTGAAGAACATTGGATGATAATGCCGTATACGGGATTAGTGGTTGCTCAAAAGTTTGGGGTTATTCTTCATTTACTAAGCAATAATGGTTGTCAAACATTTTTCCCATTATGGGCTGATCCGAAAACTGTCATGCCTCATCATATCGTGTCGATTGTTCATGTCAACAACAATCATTTCGTCCACGTTAAGTTAGAAGGAGATTATCCGATGCCAACATTAAGTAATCTTTGGATTCTTAACCGAAGCGTACGTGCTGCAGAATGGGAGATTATGTATAGGATTCGTATCTCGGAATACAACGCAATAATAGAGAATAACCGAGAACCCCCGGCTTATATAAATTTATTTTAATTTATAATTTGTAATATGCGAATTATATATTTTAATTTTAATTTTATTATTGTATTCATATTGTATATATTAAAATAAAAACTCAAAAAATTAAAAAAAATAAATATATAAGCTATACGCCGCGTATGGTTCCATACGCGGCGTATAGCTCTTCCACGTATGGGTCATAAGTCACGTATGAGTATAAAATGTCAAACCCTATACGCCACGTATGGTCCCATACGCTGAGTATAGGGTATAAAACGTCAAATCAACAACATACCCTATACGCCGCGTATGGACCCATACGCGCCGTATAGGGTATAAAACGTTAAATCAACAATGTACCCTATACGCCGCGTATGGACCCATACGCGGCGTATAGGGTACAGAGGTGTTGATTTAAAATTAAGGGGTGTCTAAATAAAGAGACCCTTATAAATAACATGACAGAATAAAGCCTTACCTTCATGAAAATCATTTCTGCAGGAGGGATAGACTCGAACATGTCCCCTGCAACATGTGTGATCCCATCATATGCCGGTGCAGTGGAAATAACATGTGACAGATCAAAGTTTATCCCTTTGAGATGCGGATACGCCTTCACAATCTCTGATATCGCAGTACCAGTACCACCCCCGACATCCACAAGGCTTCCTTTCGATCTAAGGAATCCGTCCTTGTAACTTGTGATAATCGCATCTATGGTGATCTTTGCAGTGCACGCCATACCCTCGTTGAAAACCCTATTAAACTCCTTGTTAAGTAAACAAAAATCAAACAACTCTTCTCCATGAGCGGCTTTAAAAGCCGTACCACCTTCTTTAATCGATCGACTCAGGACATGCAGAGGCGACACAGTTACTGGGTTCGTCCGCATCATAACCATAGGCGCCAAAGTCACATTGGTGTCATGTAAGAGCCACTTTGAATAGTGGTTCAATGAGTAAAGTGGTTCGATCTCTCCCTCTTCTGATGGAACCATCTCACAGAACACCTTTCGATTTACCAAGAATCTCATGAGGCGTGCAAGCCCATCAACGTTTATTGACGGGGAATCAATGGCATTAGAGATTTCCGACAACGTGGTTGGGCGTCCGTGATTGTTTATTATGTCAGCAATACGGAGCTCAACACAACATCTTAAAGCCATGCCATCAAGAACACCGTAAATATACTGCAATATCTGTGCCTGGCCTCTCAACATGGCATCCCTTTCTGTTTCATTTTGGGTGTTCATGGTTGCTCAGAGATTTGCCATTCCACCCTTCAATACAGTTATTATGAAAGCAAATCTTCAAGAGACGAATACTAATTATAATACCTTAATATTCTATTCCACAAGGAAGAAAAACGCCAAAATGGTATATCGATATTTATTTCTATTTTTGTAACGTAATTTGTTCCGATCTAGATTATTCTTCAATTTTCCAAATCATTCATTCCGTGCTTACCTAATCACATTTGTCTGAAGCACATGGCTAAGCTGTGCTGAGAACAGTACCCAAACACGTTTCCTATAATAATTGATTACTTCTTTTCCTGAATGGACAAAGGATTGCTGACGGGATATGACCCAAGGAACCTGATTATTTACATTACTTGAGTACGCAATTCTAGACAATGGGCGGACTTGACTTATATGGACTAGAGTCACATGATTACAGTTAATTTTTACGTGTATATGAAGATACATTCATAAGTATTTCGAGTGACATCATTGTGAATTCGAACGATGACTCCGTTAGTTATAAAAACATACATACAAGCACAAAACCTGGGAAACTAAAAACGTATGAGTTAATGCCCAATGAAACTTTTCATGATTTCTCTTACAAATTAAGAAGAAAGAAACATGAAGCACGGGTGATGTATAAATATCCACGCAGCAATCAATTGCACCATATGCATTACACCCTATTAAAGCTTTGCAACTTGTAATCACTGTAATTTCCCTATATTTAGAATCCAATTAATCACAAAAAGTAAACCACTAACCATGAATCTACTAACCGATTACACTTTCTATATCATACAAATGACATTTCACCTTTATCTAGAACCCAAAATAAAGATATAAAGAATTAGAAGAATACGCGGCCACATCAACCAAAACATTAAGAACATCCATTTATAATTACGACACCTACTTCTAATTTAAACCGTAGGCGGGTTATCCCGTTATTTTTCCAAAATAAGGCCTCTAAATGGGTTTTTAGGTCACTTTTATGTTTTTTCTAGTTTTTAGGTTTTGTTTTGGGCTTTATTTAAGACGGGAAAGATGCCAGAGCAGTGGAGAACTAATGTCATAGTCCCCATATATAAGAAAAAAAGGAGATGTCCAATGTTGCGCAAATTATAGGGGAATAAAGCTATTGAGTCACACGATGAAACTATGGGAAAGAATTATTGACACGAGAATTAGACGAGAAAGTCAGATAGCGATAAACCAATTTGGATTTATGCCAGGACGCTCTACAACAGAAGCTATACACGTCATAAGGAGGATAATGGAGAAATATAGAGAAAAGAAAAGAGACCTACATATGGTATTTCATTGACCTAGAAAAAGCCTATGACAGTGTGCCGTGACAACTCATCTGGGAAAATCTATGACTTAGAAGGGTACCAGAGAGGTGTATCAAAATAATACAGGATATGTATGACGGGGCAAAAACGTGTGTACGAGCACCCGTCGGAGACACAGACTCCTTTCCGGTGGAAGTGGGACTCCACTAAGGATCAGCATTGAGTCCATTCCTCTTCACAGTAATGTTGGACAAGATGACCAAGTCTATACAAGAGTCAGTCCCATGGTGTATGCTGTTTGCGGATGATATTGTCTTAATATCAGAATTTAAGACGGTGCTTAACGAGAGACTAGAACAGTGCAAAGCAGCACCAGAATGCAGGGGCTTAAGGATAAGTCGGTCTAAGACAGAATACATGCATTGTAACTTTAGTGGTGAGGCTGAAGAGGACACCCAAATCAGTATCCAGGGCATGGCGGTCCCCCGGACATGTAGGTTCAAATACCTTGGCTCGTACGTACAGGAAGACAGAGAGATACACAGCGATGTAGCCTACCGTGTGCAATCAGGATGGTGCAAGTAGAGAGCAGCATCAGGGATTGTGTGCGATAAGAGGTTCCCAGTAAAACTAAAGGGAAATCTATACAGAGTGGCAGTACGTCCAACTATTTTATACGGCACAAACTGTTGGGCCATAAAGAAATCGCATGAGAGACAAATAGAGGTCGCAGAAATGCAAATGCTGAGGTGGATGTGTGGACACACAAGATTGGATAGGATAAGAAACGATGTCTTTCGCCAGAGGCTAGAGGAGACATGTATCACAGATAAAATATGAGAGGGAAGATTAAGATGGTTTGGGCACGTGAAGAGGAGAACGATGGCAGCACCTGTTAGAGCAGTAGAGAACATCAGCGTAGAGGGTAGGAGGAGTAGAGGTAGACCTAGGTTGACTTGGGATGGGATTATTAGACGAGATATGATAGACTTGCACCTCTCTGAGCACATGATCGAGGATAGGAGTGAGTGGAGGCGTAGAATTAAAATTAAGGACTTTTAGTGGGTTTTGTGGGTGGGAAGGGTATACGGTGACATGTTGCGGGACACCCCGCGTGAGGTGTAGTTTTCGTCATCAACCTTTTCTGGGCGTTACATGCCGGTTTTTATGATGTGCGCACTATCTAACTCTGCATGTGATATATACCTATGTGTTGTATGCTATGTATTATGATTGCTATGGTTACTGCCTTTGTTAACGAGTCGGGGTCTCTTCGAAAGCGGTCTCTCTATCTTTCAGGATAGAGGAAAGACTTGCCACCACATACCCCTCCCAGACCCTGCTCTTCAGCGGAATACACTGGGTATGTATGTTTGTTTGTTTGTTTGTTTTGGGCTTTGTTTGGCCCATGGTTGTTTGTTTAGCCAGTTCAAATTTTGGCTTGTTATTTAAGTTGTCTTGATGTAATTTGGATGGTCATTTGATCATTTCTGCAATTAAAAGTTTATCTTTTCAAATTCGTGACTTTTGGGTCGAATTTGAGGTTTGGGTGAAGATCATCACGGGTATTCACAGAATCAAAGTGTTTGAGATTCGATTTCATTCCGTGCGCTACATCAGTGATCCAATTTGACAAGCATGTTTCAATTTGCAAATTTACAACCGAACTGGATTCAAAATTTATATCATACAAAATGGCCTCTTGTTTTTATCTACAAATTAAGATACGCTCTTAAGACAGTATTAGAGTAAATGATCAAAATATCAAAGCCAATGATCTTTTGGTCTAGTGATCAATCGAGAGGTTGGAGGATTTACCTTTCTTAGAGGTCCAGGGTTTAATATTTGACATTGGTGAATACTTACTTAGTGATACTAACAATTAATCACTAACGTACTTTTCAAACAAAAATTAAAATTTAAAAAAAAAATCCACTTAGGTTTTTTTAGGAGCTAATTACACAATTGGTACTTGTGGTTTGCCCATATTGTAGGATTCATCCAAACTTTTGGGAAATTATGTTGGTACACATGTCCCTAGTTCTAGTTCTAGTGTGCTTAAATGTAAATGACTTTCCTTTACTGATGTAATGTTTTGATATATGTAATGAAAACTCTTTATTGAATGATTATTGGTTATTGAATGTCATATCTAATTCTATTATTGTTTATTATATGCTTATATGAACATGTTATATGGGTTTACAGTTGTTAGACATAGTTCTGTATCATTAAAGGTTCAAGAATGTGTTTAACCAAGGCGTATGATCCAGTCGCACGACTGGACCATGCTAATGGGACAGTCGCACGACTGGACCATGCTAATGGGACAGTCGCACGACTGAACCATGTGATTGAGTCAAACGTACGATTGAGTCATAAGACTGGCTCAGTCGTACGAATGAAACAATCGTTTGAGTCAGTCATCCGTGTGAGTGGATCGTATGATTCAGTCGCACGACTAAGCCATACTGCTCAGTTGTACGAATGAAGACTGTTACCTATAAATACCACTTAATTCGTGGAAAAATAAAACACTTCATGAATTCACAACCCTAGCCGTCCCATAACGTTCAAGTCGTCCCTTCCAACTTCATAAAGCGTTCCTGATCATTGCTAATCAATTCTTAACATTTTCTAATCGTTAGTTTTGATCAGATTAACATTCTCCCTGATTGGATCGCCAATCAAATAGGATTCCGCACTATTTGATCTGGTTTCACGTAGATTCGGTTAGTACAAGTTCGTACACGGTCCTAACAAGTGCTATCAGAGCTTTGGCTCTCGATTCTACGTGGATTCAATCGTGTTTTTGCAAAAGTAAACGTTTTTCAATCAAAGATCCGTTCTGTTTGAATTAAAAATTCGATTTTTACGAGTGCATGTGTTCAAAAGTTCGTATTTTTTGAGTTCTAGCCGACTAGGGTTGTCAAAATCGTGTTTTGAGTCGAATCGAGTGAAAAGTTTAAAAATCTAAAAGTTAGACGTCTCAGTTGCACGATTGATTCAATCGCACGACTGAACTTCATACGCATAGCTCAGTCGCACGATTGGTCCAATCGTCCATTTCATTCGCACGCTTAAGCTCATTTGTTCAGTTCAGCTCAGTCGTTTAGTTCATTCATACGACTGAACTCATACGCATAGATTCATACGCACGATTGACCTCAATCGCACGTGTGAATTCAGTCGCACACTTCAATCGTCCGGTCGACTTCAATCGCACGGTTGAGTCCTCATTCGCACTCCCCAGTCGCATCAGTCAGTCAGTTTGTCAAGTTTTCAGACTAAGTCATTATGGACAAACAGAACTTTGCTTTCTCAGCCGGGAAGGACTCTAGAATTTCGAATCTCTTGCTCTTGGAAAATGAGATTGGAAATCACAACAAACCACCAAAGCTTCTGTCACTTGATGAATATCCTCAATGGAAGCAACGGTTTGAAATTTATCTGAATGGAGTGGACACCAACTTATGGAGCACAATTGAGACTGGCTACACTATGCCAGTTGGAGCTGACGGTATTCCACTGAATATAAGTGGTTTGAATGAGGCACAAAAGGTTGCGTATAATGCTGAGAAGAAGGCCTATGCATTGTTGACACAGTCCATTCCAAAAGACATTTTCCATCAGTTCTCAGAACACAAGCAGTGCAAAAAGTTATGGAAGGCTCTAGAGAAACGTTATGAAGGAAATGCAATGCTTAAGTCTCTAAAGGCTAAAGCTTTGAGGAAGGAATTTGATAACTTCTCATCAATTGGGAATGAGAGTTTGGACTACATTATCGATCGCTTCTATCATTTGATAAGTGAACTGCACACTCATGGGATTAAAACGTCTATGGAAGATAAAGTATCGAGTTTGGCTGATGGGTTACCAGATAAGTGGGATTCATTTGTGTCCACTTTAAGACATAATGCTGTGATGGAAACATTGGATATAAATGATTTTATTATGAAATTGTGAGAAGAAGAGCTACGACATAAGTACAAGTCTAAAAAGGGAACCTACACTCAGAATCCGTCTCTATACAATGTGGCTCCTACTACTGCATCTTCTAGTGCATCCTTGCAGACTGCTTTCATGTCTAACACATCTACAAACGTTCAAAGTGCATCTTCAGGTGGCGAGTCAAATGTTTCATCAAGTGTTCAACACAGCTCTGCAGAAGCTCAACCGACGAAGTTAATGACAGAGAATCTGGGCAACGTAACTGTGGAAGTTGCTAAGGAGCATATGGATTTACTTGTTGTGGTCCATTCTTATGATGGGTTAGTAGCAGGAAAGATTGGTAACTGGAACTTGGCCGATGAAGATTATGAGCAAGTGGATGAAACTGAGCTAGAGCGGATGGATATCATGTGGGCTCTCGCTAGTGCTGTACGTAGAGCAAAGAAGTTTGTTAAGAAGATGGGACAGAACCTGGTGGCTACAAAGGATACAACTTTTGGATTTGACAAGTCAAAAGTCACCTGTTTCAACCGCGGTGAGAAAGGCAATTTCAAGAGAGAGTGTGTCAAACCTAAGAAGACAAGAAATGGCAACCCGATTTCTTCAATCAACAGGCACGATAAGGACAAAAAGGTATCTTCAACCAGCCATGACTCCAAAGCCATGGTAGCATAGGGTGATGAAGGACAGGACTGGTCCTTCCGTTTCTTATCTGATGGTGAAGCTAACATTGCATTGGTTGATGATCTGAACGACGACTCAGCGAGTGAGGGGAGAACTCAGCTGAGTTTGATACTGCTGAAATGAATGAGATTATACCTACTTTTGATCACCTGGTAGAGGATGAACTGAATGCAGGATCTGCAACACACCAAGAATCCCAAGCTACTTTCATGGCCGACACCTCTACATCTGCGCAGGTAGAATTGAAAGAAGCTCTCTTTGATAAACATGCTTGTGTTGATTGTAATAAATTTAGAGAAAGCATAGATTTAAAATTTGCTAGATTGTTAGATCATAATGACAATTTGGTAAAAGACTTAAAATTGTGCACTGAGGCTAATCGAGTGTTAAAACTAAATGAGAGCAGTTATAAAGAGGAAATTGAAGTTTTGAGAAAACAACTAAGGGAAACCGAAGTTGTAGCATTGAACCAAGAAAACGACATAAATTTTTACATAAAGACAATTGTAAAAACTAAAAAGGAAAGAGCTATTTTACAAGTTGAAAATGAGTCCTTAAAGCAAAAACTGCATAGTTTAGCTAGTTCCTCTCACATCTTGAAAAACTTGGTTAAAGAAAGGAACAATGGGGAAGGGCTAGGTTATAAAGTTGTGTGTAACACCCCGAAAAGTCAAAACGAGTCATCGAGGATAATGGGCTTAATTTGTGGGCATTTAATAAAGGAAGGAAATGGGTTATGGGCTAATTACGCTTATGGGCAAGAGCCTAAGTGATTTAGGGCCCATAATCAGCCTTCAAACCCACCTAATCAGCCATCATCTTCCACACTTGAACCCTAGCCACCAAAATTCATAGAGAGAGAAAGTAGAGAGAGAAAGTGAAGAAAACTCAAGATTTAGAGCTTCAAAGGTTAAAAGATTGAAAATCTGGGTATTGGAGCATCAAACCATAAGAAAGGAGCAACAAATCCAGGTATCGACCTCTAAACCCTTCTGTAGATTCAAACCCGGATTCTAGGTTTTGAAAAGTTTCTAAGAAACACATAAAGGTAAAATTTTTACGTATGAAAACATGTAAAAAGGTTAGATATGGTTTCATGGATGGTAAACCAAGGATTTGGACGTAAAAATTTAAGATTTTGGGTTAAAATCGGGCTGGTTCTTCATTTTCATTCATCAAGCGAAACTGTGCCTCCGACCAGCGAAACTGTGCACGCATCCAGTGAAACTAAGAGGGTTCCAGTGAAACTACAGTTTCGCTGGTGCGAAACTACAGTTTCATTGGAAATTTTGCTAGTGCCCAGGTTGACCTATAGACATTGCGAAACTAGGAAATTCCAACGAAAGTTGGGCGCATCTGACAGCGAAACTGTCATGCGAAACTGGCAGCGAAACTGCAGCGAAACTGCCAGCAAAACTGCTTATCTGATAGCGAAATTAGCAACGAAATCAGGCAGAAATTAACCCCTTTAAGTGTCAACATATCTGCAGGCTGTGTAGTGTGATCCTAGCCTAGAAGGCTTAGTTTAGAAGTTACTCACAATATCCAGGTGAGTTCTAGATCCCCTTATTTAAAAATTTTTAATGTTTTTGGGGCTATTATGCATAGTAAACCTAATCTTTTCAAGGCAAAGATTTTAAGGGGTTTTTAAAAGAAAATAAATTTTCCTATAACAAAATATGCTATATAGAGTTCTTAAAATAAAAATTTTGCGTGCTGACATGGCAGCCCGGCCCCAGCCAGGGGCGTTGCCCCTTGGACCCCACTAGGGGCTGCTGCTCTTAGGACCCCGCTATCAGGAGCCGCCGCCCCCGAACCCCCACTATCCCGCGGAGGGTCGGTTACGTTTTATGATATCTAGAACTTGGCATGTTGTGTACTTATTAAGTTAAGTATTATATATTAAAGTAGAAGATGATATTAATGAAAAGTGAAAACTTAATGAATATTACCCTTGGGCTCGTTTGATGATAAAAAGTCTTGCAAGCACTATGATAGACTTCACTTATGTGAGTCTGATGTATGATGATTGATCCGTATTCATGAGCGGGCTATATGCCTTGCAGTGTGGATCAACTGTCGGGGGTTAGCTACCATGATGATGTGTACGGACAGGGATCGACATTCGTTGTCGGTCAACATGGAGCTCTTGCTTTGTGCAATCTCGCTTATGATGAAGTGAAAGATAATGAAAGAATGAAAGATAATGAACATGCTTAATATGATGCGAGAAATATTATGTTGTATGATGTATGCGTGGTCATTATATGGAGGATAAAGCTTATATTTTCTTATTTATATAAAACTAGAACTCACTCAGTAAAGCTGACTTTTATGCATAATAGTGGACAGGTAAATGCTGACCCTGTGGCACCAGCGAGCTACTTGGCGAGCAATGGATGGCATTCTTGTCTATGAAATGTTTATTGTAATTTAAGACCATGCACCATGTTTTATTCCACTTAAAGACAAATGTATGAGTATAATGTGATTTCCAAGTTTTAAGTGAATGTTTATTTAATTCCGCTGCAACGTTTTGTTTATAAAGTGATTTTATGCTATGATTAACTAACTGTGAGGCTTCCCGGGAATGGGGCCTTACAAGTTGGTATCAGAGCCAAAGTTTAAGAGAAATGGGTAAAACATTTTTTTTTTAAACCTAAACTTAAACTGAGAATGGGACCAAATGAAGGATGCCAATCCAAGTAGCTACGTGCCATTAGGTAAAATATTTCAAGTAAATTGCAATACGTGCGTGTGCTATTTGTTTTATATGCATGTAGATTTGAATACTAACATGTGTTAGGATAGTGATTGCTTGGGACAGGAGCGTAAGGTAAGTAGTTAATCTTGGCCACTTTAATTAAGGACTTACCATACTTGTAATGATCTGAGCAATTATCTTGAATGACCATTTCGGTGTTTAAATCTTATAGGAATTAGATATGGTGGGCAGGAAATCTTGGAAGGCTACACGTGGACGTCCTCGAGGTGGTCATACTACTACACCACGTGTCACCCGGAGCAAAGCTAAGGCTCCCGAGACTGTTCACGAGGAGTCAGACCTCCATAGTCACCCGGAGGGTGAGGGATCAGCCACCCTCAAATCCACTGTGAAGGAGGCTATCGCCGATGAAGTCTACAATGTCATGCAAAATGTCTTACCCTCGGTGGTGACTGAGGTGATCAAAGCAGTCAAGGATGGAGAGAAAACTGATAAGAAGGGGAAGGAAAATGAGAAGAATTCTGGAAGGTCCACTGGGAGGACGGAGGAATCTGAAGAGGAGCCATCAAACCCTAAGGTGGTAGTCCATGATGACGACAGTGATGAGGAGTCTGAGAGAGAAACGAATAGGGGGTGCAACTATGGGACATTTCAAAGGTGCAAGCCCCTACCGTTGATGGTAACGGCAATGCTACTGCCGCTCATCGTTTGGTCAGAGGGATGGAAGCGGTACTGGAAATTAGTGAGTGCCGGGAAGATCAAAAGTTAAGTTTGCCACTCATTCTTTCGTCGACTCAGCGTTGTGCTGGTGGGACAATATTTTCCAGGCTGAAGGAAAGCGATCGATAGCCAAACTGAAGTGGTCTGAGTTGTATTGTCCCCATTGGGAATTAAACAAGATTAAGAATGAGTTCTTGTATTTGGAGGCTGGGAACATGACTCATCAAGAGTATACCTCCAAGTTCAATGAACTTTCAAGACTTGTGCTAGACATGGTAACACCTGTATCCAAAAAGATCCAGAGATACATGCAGGGTTTACCCGTGGATATCAGGAGGCACATGATTGCGGCTAGACCAGGCATGTTTAGGTCCGTGGTGGACTTAGCTGGGAGGTTGTACGATGAGAGAGACCCAATGTCTGTATAGAAGAAGGTGCAGAAGTGGAGTGGGAACAAGAATGGAAATGGGAAGAGGTTCGGAGGTGATAACTTCAGGAGTGGAGAGAAGAGGATGAGAGTTGAGGATCAGTTAGGGAGACGGGGAATTACAGGTGAAGGAGGTGCTTGTAGAAAATATGGAAAAGGTCATTCAGGGGAGTGTAGGGTTGGGACTGGGAAATGTTTTAAATGTTGGGGCGAGGGCCACTATGCTAGGGATTGCAAGGCGGTGAAGTGTTACTAGTGTGGCGAGATGGGGCATGTGGAGAGGGGCTGCAAGAAAGGAAAATCAGGAGGATCTGGAATGGTTAAAGCTGGAGATAAGGGAAAGGGTGACGGTTCGAAGGCAAGGGCGAGGGCATTCAACATAACTCGTGAGGAGGCCAGGGCAGATCCAGAAGTGGTTTCAGGTATGTTTCTAGTGGACCACGAATATGCTTCTATGCTCTTTGATTCTGGTGCTAGTAGGAGTTTTGTGTCTACTGCCTTTTGTCGTTTATTGCATGATAAGAGTAGAAAGATAGACGAGCCCTTTTGTTAGAAACAGCCATTGGTAAGTCCACCAAGGTGACTGAGGTAGTTGAGGGTTGCCTGATAGAGTTGGAGGGTTATTAGTTCCCTGCTAGATTGCATGTTATGGCCTTAGGAGGTTTTGATGTGGTGTTAGGCATGGATTGGTTGGCTGACTATGAAACGAATATAGTATGTAGTAAAAAGAAAATTAGCCTAATCGCGCCCGATGGTAGCTCAGTTACGATTTACGAGGATAGAGCGTGCAGTATACCGAAGGTGGTGTCGATGATCACGGCCGAAAAGTACTTGAGGCGTGGGTGCAGTGCTTACTTGGCCTATGTAAGGGATGTGGATACGCTAGAGCCTTAACTATCCAGTGTACCAGTTGTGCGTGATTTTCCTGACGTCTTTCCTGAAAACCTGACTGGTGTGTCGCCTGACCGCGAAATCGAATTCCAGATTGATTTGCTACCGGGAGCGCAGCCCGTCGCTAAAGCACCGTATCGATTGGCTCCTTCAGAGATGGTAGAACTGAGGGACCAGTTGCAAGATTTATTGGATAAGGGCTTCATTCGACCGAGTATCTCTCCATGGGGTGCTCCAGTTTTATTCATCAAGAAGAAAGATGGTAGCATGCGGATGTGCATTGACTATCGCGAGCTCAATAAGCTGAGCGTAAAGAATCGGTACCCGTTACCAAGGATTGACGACTTGTTCGATCAACTTCAGGGTGCCAGCTGGTTTTGAAGGATAGACCTACGGTCTGGTTACCACCAACTAAAGGTGAAAGAACAAGAGATTCCTAAGACAGCGTTCCGTACGTGTTATGGACACTACAAATTTCTCGTCATGTCCTTTGGTTTAACCAACGCGCCAGCTGCTTTTATGGACCTTATGAATAGGGTATGTCGGCCGATGTTGGATAAATCGGTAATAGTGTTCATCGATGACATTTTGATCTATTCAAAAAGTGAAGAAGAACATGCAGTTTATATTCGAGAAGTATTGGAGACACTCAGAAGAGAGAAGTTATATGCTAAGTTCTCTAAATGTGTATTTTGGCTTCGAGAAGTTCAATTTCTGGTTCATGTGGTTAACCCCGAGGGGATCAGGGTGGATCCTGCGAAGGTTGAAGCGGTAATGCAATGGGAACCTCCAAAGACGCCATCCGAGATTCGCAGTTTCTTAGGTCTGGCAGGTTACTATAGGAGGTTTATCCAGGATTTCTCCAAGATAGCTTCTCCTTTGACTAAGCTGACCCGGAAGGACGTGAAGTATGAATGGAGTTCTGATCAGGAGAACGCCTTCCCAGAACTAAAGATGAGGTTAACGCAAGCCCCTGTCTTGACGTTACCTGAGGGGAACAAGGACCTGGTAGTCTACTCGGATGCCTCGTATGCAGGATTGGGTTGCGTGTTGATGCCACGGGGGAAGGTGATAGCCTATGCTTCTAGAAAATTAAAGGTCCACGAGGCCAATTATCCTACCCATGATTTGGAGTTGGATGCGGTGGTGTTTGCATTGAAGATTTGGAGGCACTACCTGTATGGGGTGAAGTGCACCATCTTCACTGATCATAAAAGTCTGAAGTATTTCTTCGAACAAAAGGAACTCAACATGAGGCAGAGGAGGTGGTTAGACCTGATCAAGGATTATGACTGCGAAATTCATTATCATCCAGGCAAGGCCAATGTGGTTGCTGACGCCCTTAGCCGGAATGGACAACCCGAACCAATTCGAGTGAGGGCTTACCAGATAATCATGACGCCTGATGTTATGAAACAGGTGAGATAGTTTCAAGATGAAGCATTAAGAGATGACAGATTCAACTCTGAAAGAATGAAAGGGCAGGTTTCAGATTTAGGGGAAAACACCCTGGGTGTTAGAACCCGATCTGGGCAGATATGGATCCCTCTCTATGGGGATTTGAGGGGGAAGATCATGGATGTGGCTCACAAAACTCGATATTCCATTCATCCTGGTGCCACGAAAATGTATCAAGATCTGAAGAAAGATTACTGGTGGTCGGGAATGAAGAGTGACGTGGTTAAGTACGTGAGCAAGTGCCTGACTTGTTTACAAGTGAAGGCAGAGCACCAAAATCCATATGGGAAGATCCAGCCTTTGGATATTCCTGAATGGAAATGGGAACACATCACAATGGACTTCATCACGAAGCTACCTCGCACGGTGAGAGGAAGTGATGCTATCTGGGTGATTGTTGACCGTTTAACAAAGAGCACCCATTTCCTACCAATTCGTGAGACGTTTTCCACTGAGGGGTTGGCAGAGCTATTTATCAAGGAGATCATGGCTCGTCATGGTGTGCCAGTGTCTATCGTTTCGGATAGGGACACGCAGTTTACGTCTAAATTCTAGAAGAGGTTTCACGACTCAATAGGGACTAGACTGTATATTAGTACGGCTTACCACCCCCAGACGGATGGTCAGTGGGAAAGAACAATTCAGACATTAGAAGACATGCTACGATCGTGTGTAATCGATTTTAGTTGAAGTTGGGATGAGCGCTTACCGTTGGCAGAATTCTCATATAATAATAGTTACCATGCCAGCATTGGTATGCCACCTTATGAGATGTTGTACGGTAGGAAATGCAGGACGCTCGTGTGTTGGGGTGACATCAGACAAAAGGAATTGGGAAGTCTTGAAGTGATTGAGGTCAGAACCGAGAAGTTAGATAAAATTAAGGCATTCATGAAAGCCGCAAAGGATCGCCAGAAGTCTTATGCCGATAAGAGGCGTAGACCTATAGAATTTGAGGTTGGTGACAAGGTTATGCTCAAGGTATCTCCTTGGAAAGGGATCATTAGGTTTTGGAAAAGGGGAAAGTTAAGCCCAAGGTTCATAGGGCCATTCTGTATTATCGCAAGGGTAGGGGAAGTGGCCTACAGACTAGAATTACCTAATGAGTTGAGTGGAATTCACCCTACGTTCCATGTATCTCATCTTAGGAAATGTCTAGCAGACAATGATGCATTTGTACCATTAGAAGACTTTGAAGTCGACGAACGACTGAACTATGTAGAGCAGCCGGTGGCCATCCTTGATTGGAAAGAGAAGCACTTACGTAATAAAGTGGTTCCGCTGGTACAAGTACAGTGGAGACACAAAAAAGGATCAGAATCTACGTGGGAGACCGAGGAAGAGATGAGGAAATTTTATCCTCAATTGTTTGAGGACTGATAGGTTTCAAGGACGAAACCTAAATAAGTGGGGGAGACTTGTAACACCCCGAAAAGTCAAAACGAGTCATCGAGGATAATGGGCTTAATTTGTGGGTATTTAATAAAGGAAGGAAATGGGTTATGGGCTAATTAGGCTTATGGGCAAGACCCTAAGTGATTTAGGGCCCATAATCAGCCTTCAACCCACCTAATCAGCCATCATCTTCCACACTTGAACCCTAGCCACCAAAATTCATAAAGAGAGAAAGTAAAGAGAGAAAGTGAAGAAAACTCAAGATTTGGAGCTTCAAAGGATAAAAGATTGAAGATCTGGGTGTTGGAGCATCAAACCATAAGAAAGGAGCAACAAATCCAGGTAAGAATCGACCTCTAAACCCTTCTGTAGATCAAACCCAGATTCAAGGGTTTTGGGTTTTGAAAAGTTTCAAAGAAACACATAAAGCTCAAATTTTGACGAATAAAAACGTGTAAAAAGGTTAGATATGGTTTCATGGATGGTAAACCAAGGATTTGGACGTAAAAATTTAAGATTTTGGGTTAAAAATGGGCTGGTTCTTCAGTTTCATTCATCCAGCGAAACTGTGCCCCCGACCAGCGAAACTGTGCACGCATCCAGCGAAACTAAGAGGGTTCCAGTGAAACTACAGTTTCATTGGAAATTTTGCTAGTGCCCAGGTTGACCTATAGACATTGCGAAACTAGGAAATTCCATCAAAAGTTGGGCGCATCTGACAGCGAAACTATCATGCGAAACTGGCAGCGAAACTGCAGCGAAACTGCTTATCTGATAGCGAAATTAGCAACGAAATTAGGCAGAAATTAACCCTTTTAAGTGTCAACTTATCTGCAGGCTGTGTAGTGTGATCCTAGCCTAGAAGACTTAGTTTAGAAGTTACTCACGATATCCAGGTGAGTTCTAGATCCCCTTATTTAAAAATTTTCCATGTTTTTGGGGCTATTATGCATAGTAAACCTAATCTTTTCAAGGGAAAGATTTTAAGGGGTTTTAGCAAGAAAATAAATTTACCTATAACAAAATATGCTATATAAAGTCCTTAAAATAAAAATTTTGCGCGCTGACCTGGTTGCCCGGCCCCAGCCAGGGGCGTTGCCCCTTGGACCCCACTAGAGGCAAACCCCGCTGTCAGGGGCTGCCGCCCCCGAAACCCCACTGTCCCGCGGAGGGTCGGTTACGTTTTATGATGACTAGAACTTGGCATGTTGTGTACTTATTAAGTTAAGTTTTATATATTAAAGTAGAAGATGATATTAATGACAAGTGAAACTTAATGAATATTACCCTTGGGCCCGTTTGATGATGAAAAGTCTTGCAAGCACTATGATAGACTTCACTTATGTGAGTCTGATGTATGATGATTGATCCGTATTCATGAGCGGGCTATGTGCCTTGCAGTGTGGATCAACTGTCGGGGGTTAGCTACCATGATGATGTGTACCGACAGGGATTGACATTCGTTGTCGATCAACATGGAGCTCTTGCTTTGTGCAATCTCGCTTATGATGAAGTGAAAGATAATAAAAGAATAAAAGATAATGAACATGCTTAATATGATGCAAGAAATGTTATGTTGTATGATGTATGCGTGGTCATTATATGGAGGATAAATCTTATATTTTCTTATTTATATAAAACTAGAATCACTCAGCAAAGCTGACTTTTATGCATAATAGTGGACAGGTAAATGATGACGCTGAGGATGGCACCAGCGAGCTACTTGGCGGGAAATGGATGGCATTCCTGTCTATGAAATCTTTATTGTAATTTAAGACCATGCACCATGTTTTATTCCACTTAAAGACAAATGTATGAGTACAATGTGATTTCCAAGTTTTAATTGAATGTTTATTTAATTCCGCTGCAATGTTTTGTTTATAATGTGATTTTATGCTATGATTAACCAACTGTGAGGCTTCCTGGGAACAAGGCCTCACATTGTGCCCCCACCACATGAGATCCTTCTAAACACCAAACAGAGGCCTGTTAACAATAACCCATCAAGGACCATGTGGTGACTACTTCTCTGATCAGTGATCCGGACTCTACAGTTAAACCTGCACCTCCGGTTGCTGATCAGAAGGCTTCAAAATCGGGCACAAAGAATAAAATCATCATTGAGGACTGGGTGGAAGAGGATGATAATGTACCTCTTGGGTTGGGTTCATAATCTGCTGTTACACAACCAAAGACTTCAAAACCTACTCGGTCTAAACCGGTTAAGCAAGATCTCAACCATTTGAAAAGACAAAGTAATCATAACGTTAAACAAATCAAATTTGTCAAAGAAGGTGAAAAACTAAAGGTTGAGACCAAAAAGCCCATGCCCGAAGTGTACTCCCCACCCCACAAGAGATCTCCTAGTCCTTTTGAGGGGAGATCATGCTATACTTGTGGACAAAGAGGACACAGTTCTTCACACTGTCCTCGCTATTAGACACCTAGGCATAAAGTCGAACTACATCCGGATGTTAAACCTAATTTCACAAAACCAAGGTTTAAAACACCTGTAAGGTCTAACACCCTTCCCCAACACCACAGACAACACAGACAAGCCACTGGCAAGTCTGTGATGCCTGAGGTAAAACCGGTTTTTGAAAATAGACCTAAAGTTCAAACTGTCAATCAGTCGTCGTTTTACCACAAACAAGCCTTACACAAGGATGGTCTGTGGAAAGCTAAAACATGTGATGTGTCTGATAGTGGTGATAAGCAGAAGAATGAGGTTTCTCCAACTCCAAATGGACAGTGGGTGGAGTTTGTGTTGTGCGATGCCTCTGGGAAACCCAAGCCAGTAAAGGCTTGGGTCCCCCTCCTTAACTAATCTTTTTCTGTTTATGTGCAGGTTGTCCGCTATAGTGCTTCTACGAACACATGGATTGTACATAGCGGAGCATCCAGGCACATAACAGGAAATCAGTCTATTCTTTTCAACGTCAAACAAATTAAAGGGGGACATGTTTCGTTCGCTGGAAACAAAGGAGGATACATTACTGTGCATGGAAAGTAGGTAATGGAAAAGTTAAGTTTGATAAAGTAAATTTTGTTCAGTAGTTAGAAAAAATTTACTTTCAATTTCTCAGATATGTGACAAGGGCTTCAAAGTAATGTTTGACAATAGGAAGTGTTACATTCTGAAGAAGGAGATGGATATTCCGGAGGAGCAGGTATTAATGTCAACGTCAAGATACAACGATTTGTACGTCTTGGACATGTCAAATGCTTCCACTACTGAGTCCATCTCATGGCACAGGAGAATGCGACACATAAATCCCAGGAAGATGAATCATCTGATTCATAACAACTTAGTTGAGGTAGTTACTGTCAAGAACTTCAAACTTCCAGATTTTTGTGTCTCATGCAAGAAGGGCAAGCAGACCAGGAAGTCTCACAAGTCTAAGCACGTTAACTCTATTGAGATGCCACTGGAGCTTCTACATATGGATCTTTTCGGTCCTGTCAGCACGAAGAGTATCGCTGGAGATTGGTACTGATTTGTAGTCACAGATGACTACTCACGATTCTCCTGGGTGATGTTTCTGAAAGCTAAGTCAGAAACATTTGAATCGTTCAAAGTGCTCGTCATAATACTGGAGTCTCTTTACAATCTGAAGGTGAGGAAGATTCGTTCAGACAATGGAACTGAATTCAAGAATCAGTGGATGGATGCTTTCTGCAAAGAAAATGGAATTGTTCATCAGTTCTCCTCTGCATACACGCCACAGATGAATGGGGTTGTTGAACGCAAGAATATGAGCTTGATCGAGACTGCAAGCACTATGTTGGCAGATTCAAAGCTGCCAGTACAGTTCTGGAATAAAACTGTTGCCAATGCGTGCTACACGCTTAATCATGTGTTGGTAGTCAAGCGGCATGGGAAGACTTGCTATGAGTTACTTCAGAAGCGCAAACCGAACCTAGAATATCTGGAACCATTCGGAGCTCCATGTATGTTACTGAAGAAAACCACGGAAGGCAAGTTCAGCGAGAAAGCAGATCAGGGGATCTTTCTAGGATACAGCATACCAGACAATGGGTTTATAACAACTCGACAGGTCAGGTAAAAGTGTGGTGCAATGTAGATATGCAAAGATACACCACCACCTCCTGCTGGAAAAGGTCCGTCGTCATTATTCGATTACGATGGCTTTTTCAAATCATTCAACCTTCCTTTGATATGTTCAGATGACGAGATTGCTGGTCAGATGATGTTTGACGTCTTGAATACATCGAATCTGGATATCAGCAATATAGCACCAGCCAGTGGTGCTTCGGGATCTTCAGCAACTGCTCAGGACAAGAGTGATGATTCGTCAGAAGAGAAGAATCAGTTGAGACAAGCAATGAGAATGCATCAGGGAATCCGGATACTGAGAATGCATCAGGGAATCCAGATACTGAACCTGCCATCACAAATTTGGATACTAAAGTTGTTGTTCCTATGACACATGTGACTAGGATCTGTGTGAATCATCCCCCGAAGACTATCATTGGGGACCTTCACTCCGGTGTGCAGACGAGAAATCAGCTATACTCTGCTGATTATGCTGCGATTATGGAAAAGGGCTATGTGCATGATGGGGCTTTTAAATGTTTTGTTTCTTAAGTCGAGCCCAAACACGTAAGTGATGCCCTGAAGGATTAGGCCTGGGTCAACACTATGTAGGAAGAGCTATTACAGTTCAAGAAGCTTGGAGTGTGGACACTCGTTGATAGGCCCAAAGGGGTGAAAGTAATAGGCACCAAATGGGTGCTACACTGCAAGAAGGACGACCAAGTTGTCGTAATCAAAAACAAGGCAAGATTGGTCGTTCAAGGCTTCAGACAAGTCAAGGGAGTCGACTACAATGAAGTGTTTGCACCTGTGGCAAGGATGGAAGGTATTCGCATTTTTCTGGCCTGTGCATCCTACATGAAGTTCAAGATTTATCAGCTGGATGTTAAAAGTGCATTCCTTCATGGGGAAATCCGTGAAGAAGTCTACGTCAGTCAACCCAAAGGATTTGAGGATCCTTACCATCGGAACAGAGTCTACAAGCTGGACAAGGCTCTGTACGAGCTACACCAAGCTCCTCGAGCTTGGTATGAGAAGCTCTCCACCCACCTGTTAAAACATGGTTTTCACAGGGGTGTGATTGACTGCACGTTGTTTATCAAAGAGAAAGATCGAGATTTACTAATGGTGCAGATTTATATGGATGACATAATCTTCGGTTCTCAAAATGAAGAATTATGTAAAGAATTCAAATCTATGATGAAGGCAGAATTTGAAATGAGTGCAATGGGAGAGATGAAGTTCTTCCTAGGTTTACAGGTGGATCAGACACCTACCGGCATTTTTCTACCTCAGACTAAGTATGCTGGAGACATTCTAAGTTGATTTGATATGGAAAATGTCACTGTTGCCGGTACCCCTCTTGCCACAAACCATGATGTGGCACCAGATGATAATGGGGATTTGGTGGATGCCACTATGTATCGTGGGATGATTGGATCTCTCATGTATCTCACTTCTTCGCATCCAGATATCATTTACGCCACATGTCTATGCTCCAGATATCAAGCCAAACCAAAAGTAAATCATCTCATCGGGGTGAAAAGGATTTTTCGTTATCTGAAAGGTACTCCAACACTAGGGTTGTGGTATCCTCATGATGATGAATTTGAGCTAACTGCATATAGTGATTCAGACTATGGTGGCTGCAAGATGAACTTCAAGTAACATCAGCAGGGTGTCAGTTTTTTTAGGAGGCTTTAGTCACCTGGCAATGCAAGAAGCAGACATCTGTTGCCTTGTCAACATGTGAAGCTGAATACGTTGCTGCTGCAAGTTGCTACTCTTAGATCATTTGGATTCAACAGCAAATGCGGGACTACGGTTTGCAATATTCTAATACCCCTATTTTTGTTGATAATTCTGCTGCCATAGCTGTAACTAAAAATCATGTTCAACACCCTAAAACAAAACACATCGGCATAAAGTATCATTTCATACGTG
Source organism: Flaveria linearis (assembly GCA_024085815.1). Classification (NCBI taxonomy): domain Eukaryota; kingdom Viridiplantae; phylum Streptophyta; class Magnoliopsida; order Asterales; family Asteraceae; genus Flaveria; species Flaveria linearis. Next base: position 54,175,754 of record CM044008.1, read on the forward strand.
ATTGCTACAAAAAACAATTAATTGATGTGGTTAAAATAAACACGGATTTTTAGCGCGCCGACCTCTACACTAAACCATTTAATAAACCCAGATTTTTCTATCTGTTAGAGGTCAACGGCGTGAAAAAGAAAAGTGACGTCATTCCAGAAGATCAAAGGCTTAGTCGGACACTTGTTTAGTTTTTTTCTTTTTATTTTATTTTATTTATCTTATTTTAATTTCCTGTCTTAAAAATCCAAAAACACAAAAATATTTTTGGTTTTAGAATTTTAGGGGGAGATTAGTTTATTTTCAGTATTTTTTTACTTAAAAAAAGGGGGGAGGGCAGATAAGCTAAAAAGGCAAAAACAACAAATTTAAGAATGTGATTCAACACTATGGAAAGTGATGGTACACAGGCGTCGAGTTACTTGGAACACCAAAAAGATTTTCAATTTTTACAATTTTAGTTTAATTAAATCACAGAAAATTGTTAGTCAGAGAACTCTAAGTCTAACAAATTGGGAAAATGATAGTACGCTTGTTTGTTACTGTAATTACACGGAGAAAGTCGATCTAGGGAGGTGCTAGTTCATTATACGATGTGTGGGTAGATTCAACACAATAGACTAATAGACATCATTGGTGAATCAACTTAAAATTAAATCAATCAACAAGTGGTGGGTTCCCATAGTATCCCTGGTTTGCACAATCAATCAATTTCCAATAAGGGGTGAGGAGCAATTGAATGCCACAAATGTGTGCAAAGACCTGAAAAACAGAGCAAATGATGACAAACGTCACTGCTTAAATGTATATTAAATAATATTGCTCTAAAAAGAAGATAGGTCTTGCGCCTCTCTGCTGCGCGTTGACACTGACCTGAGGCTTGGCATAACCTATCCGTTCTAAGAATTCATTGTTGTTTGTGCCTCTCTGCTGTGCGATGGCACTGACCTGAGGCTTTGCATCTCTTTGAAAGCTCTTAGAACCAAAATCTTCTTATTCCCCGGACCGCTCAAAAATCTCCTGAGGAAGATTGATTACCATATACCTGTGGGACACACAAATACTTATTGATCTAATTCACCTAATTAATCACTGATGTAGTGTCAAAAATCTATGTATGGATTTAAATGGACAAGTATACTGACAATCGTCGTGGATGCACTGCCTGATGTTCAAAATCATTGTGTGTTACATAACAAATCAAGCATGATTTCCAGTTAGCGCTTAGAAGTCTTAGATGAATGAGAAACTGTGATATGTAAATATGTTTGTTTCCATTTCAATATATTGATGAAAGTTCCAAGAAACTACGTTTATGCCTGTCTGATTCCATATGAATCTGTCTTAGAAATGACGTTAATGCTAATAGGCTGTTCTGCTCAGGGGGAGAATCATTTTAAAACAATTGATAGAGTGTTTTTAAACCCTACCCTAACAAAATCACAAAAACATGTTTATTTTTGTTACTTAATTTAGTTTTCTAGTTTTTCAAGTTTTATGTATAGAGTGTCAGTGTCGGACTATGCTACGAGTTTCATCTCTGTGAATGTCATAAAATGAACTTAACGTAAATCTTAAATCACTTGTTTCTGAAAAAGTAAATGGATCACGTCTGAGGTGATCGGGTGGATAAATGGATCACGTCTGAGGTGATCGGATGGATAAATAGATCACGTCTGAAGTGATCGGGTGGATAAATGGATCACTTCTGCGGTTATCGGGTGGATAAATGGATCACGTCTGTAACACCCTCAATCTCATAACAATATAATATAACAAGGAGGGTGCTACTAGTTGGGTTATTATAACAATTCAGAGACTACAAACGCAGCGGAACTTTACATATATTAAAAACTGTATACATCGTTAAACATATTTACAAGACTTTAACCAACATTCAAAACTTTGTTAAAGCTTTAAGTACTTCATTCCTAAAAACCCAACTTTTGTGGCCAGTATCATACATCATAACCGGAAGCTAATTCTGTGGGGGACCATCACGAGCACCTCTATTACGACCTGGCATGCATTAGAAAACAAACACAAAATCAGATATACTGGTGAGTTCTAACATACACCACATTTCAATAACATTAACTCATCAACTGTTACCACACCGAATGATTCACACACACATTTATCAGTCCATTTATTTATCCCAGTATTGATATGCATATCGAATACCCACAAGGTATTTATGGACATCTTTTATCGATTTTTAATTTGGTGGGTGAAACCTCCACCTTGTGCGTTGACGGGTCAAACCTCCGTCTATAGTTTGGTGTGTCAAACCTCCACCTCGCGCGTTGACGGGTCAAACCTCCGTCTATAATTGGCGTTGACGGGTCAAACCTCCGTCTATAGTTGGTGGGTCAAACCTCCACCTCACCATTTACCACAATTTACCACCTTCAACTCTTATTCACCTTTTGTATTTATTTATAAGCATGCCAGTGCCCGATTTTATCAAATAACATTTATCAAACGGCATTAACACATAAAAAGGGCAATTAGAACTCACCTTAATGTTTCCAACAAGTGGTTATCAATCCAATTATGCTAGGGCAGCTAAAACTTCTCTTTCTCAAAGCAAATCTAAAACAATAACCCTAAGTTAGTCAAATTTTCCCTAGCTGACCACTTCACACGACTAAGGCTATGCGACTGGACTCATTCGTGCGACTGAACATGCGACTGAGCTTAATCGTACGAATGGACCATACGACAGAGGTGCGAATGAGCTATAACAGGGTTTGTGCGAATGACCTCCATTCGTGCGATTGGTGCATGCGACTGAACTTCAGTCGCACGATTGAACAATGCGGTTGACTCAGTCGCACGAATGGGTCATGCGACTGGGCTCATTCGCCTGAAACGGATCAGCAGCTGTGTTCTTGACGTATTTGATCCAAAAACTCAAGTTTTAACCGTTCAGATTATGCCATGTTCACAACAGAACATGTATACCTCATTTACAACCATTTCGGGTCCTTATTTCATCAAACTTCCCAAAAACTAGGGCCCGACCCTTCACTTTTCAGTTTAACAAAAAGATTGAACAGAAACTCTGATTTAAACATGTTTTGGATCAATTCCAACCACCCACACAGCTTAACATATTCAAAAATCGATCCGTACCAAGCAAAACATACCAAAACGGAGCTAGTTTGATCAATTTGAGCAAGAGCAGGGTGTTTGGGTTTGAAGGGAACAACGGAAGGAGGTTCAGCAGATAAAATCTGCTTGTTAATACCCTTAACCGCCCTACTTATCCTTCATGCCCATTTTTAGCCCACATACTCAATCGCACGACTGGCTTATTCGCACGACTCAATCGTGCGATTGAGCCCATACGCTCGTCATTCGTGCGATTGAGCTTCATTCGCACGTATGGCATGCGACTGAACACTAATTTTAATTAAATAAATAAATTTTGAACTTTTGGATGTTACAAGTCTACCACCTTATTTAGGGTTTCGTCCTCGAAACCTGACTAAAACAAATGAGGGTAGTTCCGTCTCATCTCTTCTTCTGGTTCCCAGGTTGACTCAGATCCTTAGCGATGTGCCTACTGCACCCGGACTAAGCTAATACTTTTATTTCTAAGTTTCTTCTCCTTACGATCTATAATGTCCACGGGTTGTTCAACATAATTGAGCTTCTCATCAACCTCAATATCATCTAATGGTACATATTGAGTTTTATTAGCTAAGCATTTTCGTAACTAAGAGACGTGGAAGGTTGGATGAATAGCACTTAATTCTTCAGGCAAGTCCAACCAATACGCCACGTACCCTACTTTCTCCACTATTTGGAAAGGTCCAATAAAACGTGGACTTAACTTGCCCCTCTTTCTAAATCGAATAATGCCCTTCCAGGGAGAAACTTTCAACAAAACAAAATCCCCAACTTTAAATTCTAATGGTTTCCTTCTACGATCTGCATATGATTTCTTCCTGCTTTTCGCCTCTCTAATACGATTTTTAACTACTTCAAACTTTGACATCGTTTCTTCAACTATTTCACTATTCCCTAATTCACGTTGCTCCATATCTCCCCAATAAAGTGGAGTTCTGCACTTTCTTCCGTACAACATCTCAAACGGAGACATTTGAAGGGTAGCTTGATAACTGTTGTTATATGCAAATTCAGCTAATGGAAGATGACTATCCCAGCTACCTCCAAAATCAATACTACATGCCCGTAGCATATCCTCCAATGTCTGAATAGTTCTTTCACTTTAACCATCTGTTTGGGGATGATAGGCTGTACTAAAGTAAAGTCTAGTTCCCATGGCTTCGTGAAATTTTCTCCAATACCTGGAGGTAAATCTGGCATCTCTATCAGACGTGATACTTTTTGGAACTCCATGCAATCTAACTATTTCTTTAGTAAAAATATCAGCTAACTTTTTCACCAAATAAGTTTCCCGTATTGGTAGAAATAAAGCACTCTTGGTTAGCTGATCTACCACTACCCAAATAGTATCATAACCTTTTGGTGTACGGGGAAACTTCGTTATAAAATCCATAGTCAGATCATCCCACTTCCAAACTGGAATAGCTAATGGCTGCAATAATCCATAAGGTTTCTGATGTTCAGCTTTCACCTAGGCGCACGTCAGACATCTATTTACATACTGCATCACATTAAATTTCATCCCTGGCCACCAATAATCTTGCTTCAAATCTTGGTACATCTTAGTCATGCCTGGGTGAATGGAATACCTAGATTTGTGAGCCTCATCTAGTATCATATCACGTAAAGCCAACGGAACCCACATTCGACCAAACCTGATTTTAACACCATAACTATTTTCTTCTAAATACTTTTCCTGACCAACCATTCTTTCTTGCTTTACACTTCAATCCTTTAGTGCTTCTAATTGAGCTTCTCTTAATTGTTGCATAAAGTCAGGAGTAATTATAAGTTTATACGCTTTAACCTTGATCGGTTCGTACTTCTCCTTTCTGCTCAATGCATCAGCAACTACATTTTCTTTCCCGGGGTGATATAAAATTTCACAATCATAATCTTTGATTAATTCTAACCATCGCCTTTGTCTCATATTCATATCTTTTTGCTCAAAGAAGTATTTCAGGCTCTTATGATCAGTAAAGATGGTACATCTCACTCCATATAAGTAATGTCACCATATCTTAAGAGCAAAAACTACAGCTGCTAATTCTAAATCGTGGGTTGGGTAATTGACTTCATGGGTCTTCAACTGTCTAGAATCATAAGCAATAACTCTCCCACATTGCATCAAAACACACCCCAATCCCTGATATGATGCATCAGAATATATTACTAAATCATCTACACATTCTGGTATGGCCAATACTGGGGCTTGTGTCAATCGATTCTTCAATTCCTGAAAAGCAGCTTCCTGTTCCTTATTCCATTCATACTTAACGTCCTTTCGAGTTAATTTCGTCAATGGAGAAGCAATTTTGGCAAAGTCTTGAATAAATCTCCTATAATATCCTGCCAGTCCTAAGAAACTACGAATTTCTGAAGGACTTTTAGGAATTCCCCAATTCACCACAGCTTCAATCTTTACAGGATCCACCAATATTCCATCCGCATTCACCACATGACCCAAAAATTGCACTTCCCTTAACCAAAATTCACACTTTGAGAATTTTGCATACAACTTATTCTTTCTCAAGGTTTCTAATACTTCTCGAATGTGACAAGCATGATCTCCTTCATTCTTAGAATAGATCAAAATATCATCTATAAACACAATTACCGATTTATCCAGCATCGGTCTACATACTCTATTCATCAAATCCATGAAGGCAGCAGGAGCATTCGTTAACCCAAACGACATCACTAAAAATTCATTATGCCCATATCGCGTACGAAAAGCTGTCTTTGGTATGTCCTCTTTTCTTACCTTCAACTGATGATACCCGGATCTAAGATCTATCTTTGAGAACCAATTAGCACCTTGGAGTTGATCAAACAAATCGTCTATACGGGGTAATGGGTATTTATTCTTGACAGTCAGCTTGTTTAGTTCTCTGTAATCTATGCACATCCTTAAACTGCCATCTTTCTTCTTTACAAACAAAACAGGAGCACCCCACGGCGAAGTGCTTGGTCGAATAAAACCCTTGTCTAATAATTCCTGTAATTGCTTCAGGAGTTCCTTTAACTCAGCCGGTGCTAGTCTATAAGGGGTCTTAGCGACAGGTTTTGCCTCAGGTATTAAATCAATTCTAAACTCAATTTCTCTATCAGGAGGTATACCCGGTAGATCCTCTGGAAATACATCGGGGAAATTACAAACTACTGGAACATCTTCTAATTTCCTCGTCTCCTTAGCAGTATCGACTACATATGCTAAGAATGACTCACAACCCTTATTCAATAATTTCTCAGCCTTAATCATAGATATGACTTTCACCCCACTATCATGATCATCACCAAAAACCGTTACCGAATTACCATCTGGTGCTCGCAACACAATCATCTTTCTTTTGCATATTATCTGAGCCTCAAACGTAGATAACCAGTCCATTCCCAATACTACATCAAAACCTCCTAATTTCATCATATGTAACCTAGCAGGAAATTTTACACCTTCTAATTCGACAAAACAATCATCTATTATCTCACTAACAACTATAAATTCGTTAGAGGCAGTATCTACTGAAAAAGCAACATCTAACTTTGATGGTCTAACTTTTATTAAGGCATGAAATTTTATCGATATGAAACTTCTATTAGCCCCCGAATCAAATAAAATTCTAGCTGGTACATCATTAACAAGAAACGTACCCAACACAACATCCGGTAATGCCTTAGCTTCCTCCGTGGTCATTGAAAATGCTCTCCCTGCAGTACCGCTACTACCACTCGCACTGACTTTACTCGGTCCTCCTACTGCACGAATAGGAACCGGTCCAGGTCTAAGTTTTGGACATTCAGATTTCATATGTCCCATTTCCCCGCACCCATAACACCGAAGTTCTGGACATCTAGAAACGAAATGTCCAGGCTTCCCACATTTACGACATGCCAGGTTATTCAATCTACATTCTCCTCTATGAAACTTCCCACATCTATTACACCGAGGAGGGGGACCTGCAAAACCCCTAGCATTAAACTTTCTCTTCTGCGGCCCACCTTGTCCATACATAGGCCTAGAACTCAGTGAAGCTTCCTGATGACTAACCACTTCTTCTTTCGCCACAGGTTTCTCAGACTCAGCAACTTCCTCATACATGTCCGCGGCCAAATTCACCGTGGCTTGGTAAGTAGAAGGAGAATTTGACTTGACCAGCATTCTCACCTTAGGAGGTAATCCCTGAACATACCTAGTAATCCTCTTTGTCTCAGGAGTTACTAAATGAGGTACCAAACGAGCCATTTCTTCAAATCTAGAAGTATACTCTTTATGACTTAAACTGCCTGCCTGAAATTGCAAAAACTTGATCTTAATTCTGTCCATCTCGCCTTTCGGACAGAACTTTTCTATCACCAGTTCTTTAAAAGTTTCCCACGTCATCTGACTTACGGCGGCCTCACCCATGGCCTGTTCCACTGTATCCCACCAGTACAAGGCTTCTGCTTGAAAAGAATGCACTGCAAAGCCCACCTTCTGATCTTCCTTGCATCTACTAAGTTTAAACGCTGCTTCCATCTCTCGTAGCCATTTGTAAGTTACTACTACATCCTTCTGGCCTTCAAACTTAGGCGGGTCACATTCCTTATAATGCTTATATGAAACTGGTTTCTCCACTACAGGCTCAACAATAACAGGTGGAGGAGTTTGTTGGGAAGATGATTCACCACCTTTCCCAAGGTCACTCAACATTTCAGGTAAGGTAGTACGCAACACTCGGGCGACCTCATCACCTATAGCCGCCTTAAGTTCATCACCTGAGATCCTAGCTTCAGGTCTAGAATTTGTATTACTGGTTTCCTCCATCTACAATCAGAAATAAACCATAATCAAATAATGAGTGATACCAGGATGTTGCATATAATGTAAATTACTCATAATATTGGCCAGGTGTTATCAATTATTTACTTATTCACACCATCCTGCCTCTTCTCATTATCCTTTCACAGTTTATTCTAACCCTATCTAAACCACAGAATCATGCACACACATCATACTAATCGTTATCTTAAACAATTACTTTCATTCAACAATTGAATGAATTATCACAAATAATTAAATACTCATCCATACAATAGTTCACCCCACTTCCGGTTGTAGATACTGGCATTTCCCATACATTCAGTTAATGTTTGAAACAATCAATTGTTCAAATCCCTTTAACTAAGGCTCTTATACCAACTTGTAACACCCTCAATCTCATAACAAATAATATAATAAGGAGGGTGCTACTAGTTGGGTTATTATAACAATTCAGAGACTACAAACGCAGCGGAACTTTACATATATTAAAAACTATTTACATCGTTAAACAAATTTACAAGACTTTAACCAACACTCAAAACTTTGTTAAAACTTTAAGTACTTCATTCCCAAAAACCCAACTTTTGTGGCCAGTATCATACATCATAACCGGAAGCTAATTCTGTGGGGGCCCATCATGAGCACCTCTATTACTACCTGACATGCATTAGAAAACAAACACAAAATCAGATATACTGGTGAGTTCTAACATACACCACATTTCAATAACATTAACTCATCAACTGTTACCACACCGAATGATTCACACACACATTTATCAGTCCATTTATTTATCCCAGTATTGATATAAATATCGAATACCCATAAGGTATTTATGGACATCTTTTATCGATTTTTAATTTGGTGGGTGAAACCTCCACCTCGCGCATTGACGGGTCAAACCTCCGTCTATAGTTTTGTGGGTCAAACCTCCACCTCGCGCGTTGACGGGTCAAACCTCCGTTTATAATTGGCGTTGACGGGTCAAACCTCCGTCTATAGTTGGTGGGTCAAACCTCCACCTCGCCATTTACCACAATTTACCACCTTCAACTCTTATTCACCTTTTGTATTTATTTATAAGCATGCCAGTGCCTGATTTTATCAAATAACATTTATCAAACGGCATTAACACATAAAAAGGGCAATTGGAACTCACCTTAATGTTTCCAACAAGTGGTTATCAATCCAATTATGCTAGGGCAGCTAAAACTTCTCTTTCTCAAAGCAAATCTAAAACAATAACCCTAAGTTAGTCAAATTTTCCCTAGCTAACCACTTCACACGACTAAGGCTATGCGACTGGACTCATTCGTGCGACTGAACATGCGACTGAGCTTAACCGTACGAATGGACCATACGACAGAGGTGCGAATGAGCTATAACAGAGTTTGTGCGAATGACCTCCATTCGTGCGATTGGTGCATGCGACTGAACTTCAGTCGCACGATTGAACAATGCGGTTGACTCAGTCGCACGAATGGGTCATGCGACTGGGCTCATTCGCCTGAAACGGATCAGCAGCTGTGTTCTTGAAATATTTGATCCAAAAACTCAAGTTTTAACCGTTCAGATTATGCCATGTTCACAACAGAACATGTATACCTCATTTACAACCATTTCGGGTCCTTATTTCATCAAACTTCCCAAAAACTAGGGCCCGACCCTTCACTTTTCAGTTTAACAAAAGATTGAACATAAACTCTGATTTAAACATGTTTTTGGATCAATTCCCACCACCCACACAGCTTAACATATTCAAAAATCGATCCGTACCAAGCAAAACTTACCAAAACGGAGCTAGTTTGATCAATTTGAGCAAGAGCAGGGTGTTTAGGTTTGAAGGGAACAAGGGAAGGAGGTTCAGCAGATAAAATCTGTTTGTTAACACCCTTAACCGCCCTACTTATCCTTCATGCCCAATTTTAGCCGACATACTCAATCGCACGACTGGCTTATTCGCACGACTCAATCGTGCGATTGAGCCCATACGCCTGTCATTCGTGCGATTGAGCTTCATTCGCACGTATGGCATGCGACTGAACACTAATTTTAATTAAATAAATAAATTTTGAACTTTTGGACGTTACAACGTCTGAGGTGATCAAAGGTTCTTTAAGTTAAAATGGATGTTAAGAAGGTTTCATAACCTAAAGAAAATAGATGGATGTTGACAACCCAAAGTTATAGAAAAGAAATTTCCAATAAAAAGATGTATCAACTTACAAAAATCAGTTTAATATATATTTAACTGTGATTGTGAGAATAAACATTGTAAAATATTTAAAAAAATATTGACTTATCATTCTGTAAATTTTGGTAAAAATATAATAAGTAAAATGATTTATATAAATTATTTAAAATAAAGAAAATACTCAAAAATACAAATAAATTCGGGAAAATCCTGGAAAAATCACAGAATGACTCTTTTGAGATAGGAAAGCTCTAGGAATTATTTTGTAATTTATTTCCTTATTTTGATTGAAAAATGAATTTTTAAGTGATCTATAAACGAATAATCAAAAAAAATAATTAGTCAATACCATAAATCATGAAAAATTCAATGAAGCCATTATAAATCATTTGAAACAGAATATGTAAATTTCATAAATGTTAGAGTTATATAGATAATTTTAATGAATTTTGGGTGTATTGTAAGATTTACAGAAAGAAATTGGTTATGAATTATAGATCAGGAAATTTATGGGATGATGTAAACTATTGAAGTAATATTTTGTAAAATTTTGGGAATTTTTGGATAACAGTAGCTATTTTTGGTGATTTATGGAGGATTTGGAATAATTATAAACAATTTATATATAGTAAAATAAAAACTAATAATTTTATGGTAATATTATTTGACTATTTTATAGCTAAAATTTTAAGAATTCATTCATATCTGAGGTTCTAAAAATTTTAAAGAAATTTTATCTAACTTATGAATTATTTTTATAGGTTACATTTTGGAAAACAGGTGAGACTCATAGCCCCATTTTGGTATTTGTAAAGTTTTTGGGGGAAAAAGCATACTGGTTATGTTGATGCATTATTTTTGAAATTATTTTGAGATGTACTGTCATTTATGATAAACAAACAAAACGAACAAACAAACCCAGTATGTCCCACTCAAGAGCAGGGTCTGGGAGGGGTAGGTGGTGGCAAGTCTTTCCTCTATCTAGATAGGTAGAGAGACCGCTTCCAAAGAGACCCCTGGCTCGATAGCAAAAGCAGTAACGCTAACGAATAAACATATAATCAAACAGACGATATGTGGTATATGGTATATGGTATATGGTATATGGTACAGCACACGTCAGACGACAAATAAAATATCACCAAAAGGAAGTATAAAATGAACAAGCATGTATCAGGGAAGCCACAAGTTTCCCCTAAAAAGGTCCAAGCGTGTTACATACACATCAGACCCCGTAACAATTAATCCCTGTACTGTCATTTATGATATAACCATTAATTCGAATGAGGAACCGTCTGATGATATTAGTAGCGCTACTTAGGAGAATATTTTGCAGTAACAGGATGAGTGTTGTGATGCTATATAAATATTTTCTGCACCAACAGAATGAGTGTTGTGATATAATATTATCTGATTTTATGAATTGTTTCGTGACAGTATGAATTATGTGTGCGCAGGTTTGGTTGTAATTGGTGAATCAATAAAATATTTTGTCTGGAAATAAACCTATGATCTCACCAACTTTACGTTGACTGTTTGAGTATGCTTTTTCAGGTGAAAATGACTAACAATGTAGACTTCTCTTTTGATGTATACAACGGCTGGGGTGAAGTCGTGGGAAGGGTGTGTGTAAATCTAACCGTCAACATATACGATGGCAGTGTTGTGGTGGACGCGCATTTCCATCGCATTTGAAGATGTTTAGTTAAATAAAAGTTGTAATAAGGATTATATCAAATTTTGACTTTATATGTAATGATGTAATCCTAACTTATGATATATATAATCAAGCTATGTGCTTTATGTATTAACATTGTTGTGATTTTAATCCTTATAATCAATTGCGTTCTGAACAAACAAGTCACACCCCAAAAATCGCTTCACGCTTCCGCCGGGATGTGACAGGTTGGTATCAGAGCCATTGGTTACAGAGAATTAGGTACTATGAAAATACCTAGACTATAACCATAAGCTCCAATAATGATAAATATATATACTTGTGTGATATGATTTTATGCGAAATTCTATGATTCTATGCTTAACTCTAATAATTATAATAAAAATATATGACTAACCATTTTGTGAAAAATTATAAAGAAATTTTTGCAGTTATGAATTCAGATAGTTACTACAATGAGACTGATCCTTCCGAATGCTCAGACCATAGCAACTTTAAGGAAATAACACCTGAACCAGAACCCAACAAGCTATGGAAATCCCTTAACTGGAAGTTGAAAATGAGCCAAAATTTTATGTTCGACGTGCACCGGTACACATTGGAGGATATACAATTAAGACCCCTAGGAAAAAGATACGATGTGGAAACAGATTTATGACTAAGCAAGCAGAGGATATAGAAATACAAAATTCTGATTCCTCCGGGAACGAAGGTAAGATAACTAAAAGACAAAAGTTGAACCAAGTGAAGACAGCTCAGCGGACTCTTAGGAAACTCAAGAAAATACAACTAGGGATCTGGAGAATCCAGAAGGATATCAAGAAACTCAAAACACCTAAGAAAAATATCTTCACAAAGATATGGGAATGGATTCGCAAGAACTAGAAGTTATAATCTAACTTGTCAGAATAAAGAAATAAGAACTTAATGATATAATTATATATTTTTGTGTTGAAATGTTTATTTGTTATGTGCTAAATAAATTTGTGTTAGAATATCCATTTATGATACTAATATTATAATTCACTATAGTGAATCATGCCGCCAAAAAGAAACACTCAGCCTGTACGAAGACAGCTCGAGTGGGACGACCTAGAACCCGACTTGGGGAAGAAACACCTGTGAATACTGACACAAATGAAAACGACAGAATTTCTCAAACTGTAACCCAACAAATAGAAGCTACCTTACCTACTCTGATAACCCAACTACAATAAAATCTGAACTTTGGAACCACCTCACACACACAGGAAAGGCCCGAAAATATTAATTCAGAAGAACGACAGGAGGAAGACATCCTGAATGGAGTTTCAAAAGGACGTTCTTACAAGACCTTTATGTCCTGCAGACTCTAAGAATTTGATGGAAAAGGAGGAGCTGTGCAAGCCTTACGATGGTTAGATGTAATGGAAGCAGTCTTGGAAATTAGTAACTGTGCCGATAATTACAAAACCCTGTTTGCTTAGCATTCACTGAAAGGAGAGGCACAATCCTGGTGGAAAATGGAGGTACACACTAAAGGTAGGCATATTATGAATAAGATAAGTTGGGAAGATTTTAGAAATCTAGTGATAGAAAAATATCGTCCTTATAATGAAATAGAAAAATTAGAAGCTGAATTTTTAGCACTAGAAATGAAAGGAGCTGCACACCGGGAATATACCGACAGGTATAATGAACTGTCCACGTTAGTACCACATCTGATAACCCCTGAATCAAAAAGGATAGGAAGATATATTTGGGGGCTAGTACCACAAATAAGAGGATTAGTAAAATCCGCAAGGACCAAAACTTTCCAGGAAGCGGTAATCCTGTCAGGAAGTTTAACAGATGAAATGATCAGTAATGGATCATTAAGCAATCCAAAAATAGGAGAGAAAAGAAAGTGGAATGAAAACCACACAGGAAGGAGATTTGGAGAAAACCCTCAGAAAAGAATAACCCGACCTCCACAAAGAAATTTCCTAGGAACAGCTCAGGGAAAGAAAATGGATAGACAACCACAGTGCAATATCTGCCAAAGATATCATTCAGGAAACTGTATGACAGTGGTTTGTTATAATTGCAAGAAGAAAGGACACATATCCCAAGATTGCAAGAACCCCACCAACCCTAAACCAGTCTACTTTCAATGTGGAAACGAGAACCATTTTCGTAATGAATGTCCACAAAGGAAAGGCAAGGCTCCAGTTAACCAAAACAACCCCCGTGGAAGAGCTTCCGTAAAACAAGGTGAAGAAGCGCATCATGAACCAGAAGTGGTAACGGGTACGTTCCTTATCAACAACCAGTACGCAAAAGTATTATTTGATACAGGAGCAACTCGTAGATTTATTTCAAATACCTTTGAACCATCACTTAGTTTAACTTCTGAGAAACTAAGACATAAATATATGATAGAATTAGCTGATGGTAAAGTAATAGAAGCTGGTGAAATTATTCCTAACTGTATTTTGAATTTAGATAAATATTGTTTTGATATAGATCTGATTCCTATTAAATTAGGAGGATTTGATATTGCAGTAAGTATGGATTGGTTAAGTAAGAACCATGCTGAAATTGTATGTGATAAGAAAATGATAAAAATTCCTTTGATTAAGGAAAATAAAAATCTCTGTATATACGGTGACAGACCAAACGGTATTATGAAACTAATTTCCTGCAAGAAAGCACAAAAATGCTTAAATAAGAAATGTTTAGCTTTCTTAGCTCATATAGTTGATGCAAAGCTTGAAAAAGGGAATTTGGAAAGTGTTCCTATTATTAATGAATACTCTGATGTTTTTCCTGATGAATTACCTGGATTACCACCCCCTCATCAAGTAGAGTTTAAAATAGAATTAATACCAGGAATAGCCCCTATTGCTAAAGCACCATATCGTTTAGCACCAACTGAAATGAAGGAACTCATGACCCAATTACAAGAACTATTAGATAAGGGATTTATACGTCCTAGTGTATCACCTTGGGGAGCACCAGTTCTGTTTGTCAAAAAGAAAGATGGAACTTTTAGGATGTGTACTGATTATAGAGAACTTAATAAAGTTACTATAAAGAATAGATATCCTCTCCCTAGGATAGATGATTTATTTGATCAATTACAAGGATCTAGTTATTTTTCTAAAATAGATTTAAGATCTGGATATCATCAGTTAAGAGTACAGGATGATGATATATCTAAAACTGCATTCAGGACTAGCTACGGACACTATGAATTTCCTGTAATGCCATTTGGATTAACCAATGCTCCAGCAGTGTTTATGAATTTAATGAATAGAGTGTGCAAACTCTATTTAGATAAATTTGTTATAGTCTTCATAGATGACATTCTGATTTACTCTAAAAATAAGGAAGACCATGAACAACACCTGAGGTTAACTTTGGAATTACTACGAAAGGAAAAGTTGTATGCAAAATTCTCAAAATGTGAATTTTGGAAAAGAGAAGTACAATTCCTAGGAAACATAGTTAACCAGAATGGGATTCAAGTTAATCCAGCAAAGATTGAAGCAGTCAAGAAATGGGAAGTTACAAAAACCCCAACTGAAATACGACAATTCTTAGGTTTAGCAGGATATTACAGGAGATTTATAGAAAATTTCTCAAGAATAGCTCAACCTTTGACAGAATTGACCCAGAAAGATAAAAAGTATATATGGGAAGAAAAAAATGAAGCTTTTGAACTCCTCAAAGATAAATTGTGTAGTGCACCCGTTTTAGCTTTGCCAGAAGGGATAGATAATTTTGTAGTATATTGTGATGCATCACGTCAAGGTTTTGGATGTGTTTTAATGCAAAAAGACAAAGTAATTGCATATGCATCCAAACAACTTAGGTGTAGTGAAAAGAACTATACCACCCATGATCTAGAATTAGAAGCAGTAGTGTTTGTATTAAAAATTTGGAGACATCATCTGTATCGGACTAAGTGTATAATATATACGGATCATAAAAGTTTGCAACATATCTTAGATCAGAAAATGCTAAATATGAGGCAGAGAAGATGGGTAGAATTATTAAGTGATTATGAATGTGAAATTAAGTATCATCCTGGTAAAGCAAATGTAGTTGCTGATGTTTTAAGTAGAAATGAAAGGGTTAAGCCATTACGAGTACGTGCTATGAGAATAGAATTACGTTCAGATTTGTTAAATCAAATTCGAGAACCTCAACAAGATGATGTGTTGAAACTGAAGGGACTATTAAAAGATATGAAGGAAGAAAAAGATGGAATTCTGAAGTTTAAAGGGAGAATTTGGATACTTGACAATAACGCGATTAGAACAATTGTCCTACAAGAAGCACATAAGTCAAAATATTCTATACATCCAGAAAATAGTAAAATGTACAAGGATTGGAAAAGCCAATACTGGTGGCCAGGCATGAAAAGATCAGTAGGAGAATTTGTGGAACAATGTGATATATGTTCAAGAGTAAAAGCTGAATATCAAAAACCTTCAGGATACTTACAGCAACCGGAAATTCCAGAATGGAAATGGGATCAGATTACAATGGACTTCATAACCAAACTACCAAGAACCAGAAATAGATACGACACAATTTGGGTTATAGTTGATAGATTGACTAACTCAGCTCATTTCTTACCCATATGAGAAGATTATAAGATAGAAAGACTAGCAAGAATTTACATAAAAGAAATTGTTTCTAGACATGGAATACCTATATCCATCATATCAAACAGAGATAGTAGATTTACTTCTAGATTTTGGCAGACATTACAAAAAGCCTTAGGAACCCAAGTGAACATAAGTATAGCCTATCATCCACAAACTAATGGACAAAGCGAAAGCACAATACAAACACTAGAAGATATGTTAAGAGCTTGTGCTATAGATTTTGGTGGAAATTGGGATAGCCATTTACCATTAATAGAATTTTGATACAATAACAGTTATCACTCTAGTATTGGGTAAGCTCCATTTGAAGCTTTGTACGGAAGAAAGTGTAGATCACCCTTATGTTGGAATGAAATAGGTGATAGACAACTTGCAGGTCCTGAATTAATCCAAGAAACCACGGACAAGGTCATTGAGATTAAAAATAGATTGAAAGCAGCTCGTGATCGACAGGAAAGTTACGCACACAAACGAAGGAAACCATTGGAATTTCAAATTGGAGACAGAGTTTATTTAAAGGTATCTCCCTCAAAAGGAATCTTCCGATTTGAAAACCAAGTAAGCTAAACCCTAGGTATGTTGGTCCATTTAAAATCATTGATAAGATTGGTCCTGTGGCATATAAGTTGGAATTACCTGAAGAATTAAGTGAAGTGCATAACATATTTCATGTATCCAACCTCAAGAAATGTCTAACAAATGAGACTTTAAAGACACCAATTCAAGAAGTCAAAATAGATAGGAAACTTCATTTTGTGGAAGAACCAGTAGCCATTGTAGACAAAGAAGTAAAAGATTAAGAAAGAATAGAATTCCTATAGTAAAAGTTAAATGGAATGCAAAGAGAGGACCAGAATACACATGGGAAAGAGAAGATGAGATCAAGAATAAATGCCCCCACTTATTCAGAGGTAATGATCAGATAACTTCTTGTAAAATTTAAGAAATCACACTCCAAGGAATTTCAGGACGAAATTCTTTTAACAGAGGGAGAATGTGACAACCTTAAAAATAAGGTTAGACGATTTTATATCTGAAAGAAAATTTTATATTACGACGAACACCTTATGAATATTATATAGTAAATCACTCATACATGTCATATATATATATATATATATATATATATATATATATATATATATATTTTACGTATGCATGTTTGCATATATATATATATATATATATATATAAGAATTATTGACGCGTACATGCTTATGCTTATATATATAAAAATCATTACCAAATATATATGTATATATATATAAGTCTAGGTAGGGTGCATGCATGTATGAATGTATTATTTATGTTGCGTGCTTGCATGAAAAATTATGTATGCATGGATCAAAATTTACGTATGCATGTAGTCATACGTATAAGTTTATGTTACCAAATAATGTTTGATAAAAATTACTTCAACATTATGAGACTAAATGAACCATGTCAAAACCCAACTAAACACCACAATATAATGGAACATCAATAGTGCAGGATCGTATGCTGGTCACTCAGCAAGCGATTTTCTCTCAAACTCACCTTGAAGAACACTCAAAAGAATCTAGAAAGAGTTGATCATAATATAACAAGTAACAAGGCAGTAAATAAACACAGGATGTAAATTTTCAAGGTACTTTTATATATTGCTTCTCAACTCAAAGGATTACAAGATTCTTACAAGCTCAAGTTTTGGCTCTAACTCTTGCTCTCTACTTGATAAGTTACAAAGAGAAGATATATATAATACTACCTACAGCCGGATATACTTTGATACCAGCTGGAAACCTATAACCAAAAGCCTATACTACAAGACTATAGGTTAAGGTATCTCAAATATATTATCTGAGATTTGGTAGTCAGGACATGTCCCTGACTTACCTTTTGTCACCAACTAAGGTTGGTAACATGTACTATCATAAAAAGGTAAACAGTAGAATAAAGTATTGTCAATAACATGGCTCTTTAGGAAGATGTCAAGTTGTATTAGAGGTCTGCAGCGGACTGTCAGAGACCATACTTATGTCTACTGTTCATAACAATGTCTTCCGAAAGATAAGTTTCTTCGGAAGAATAACTTCTTCCGAAGCCACTTATACTTCGGAAGACTGTTTCTTCTGAGGCTTGGAGTCTTCTTTGTCTTTGGAAGTAGACTTTGTCTTCAGTTCTTTCTTCAGACTTTGTCTTCGGAAGTCTTCAGACTTTGTCTTCAGTTCTTTCTTCAGACTTTGTCTTCGGAAGATAGTCTTCAGCTGTTGACTTCAGCTGTTGTCTTCAGCTGTTGACTTCACCTGTTGTCTTCAGCTGTTGACTTCAGCTGTTGTCTTTAGCTGTTGACTTCAGCTGTTGTCTTCAGCTGTTGACTTCAGATGTTGTTCTTCAGACTTCGGAAGATCTCATAATTAGCTTCGGAAGCCTTTGAATGCAGCACCAAAATTGACTATATGAAGTGGTTTTGGTTGCATCAGCCTTATAATGACCCAACAAACTCCCCCTAGGCTGATGCTACCAAAACTTCACTTCTCTCTTCTTCTCAAAACTTTCAGCACCAAGTAGAGTAGATATTTGTCTGTGTCCTTGTTCTTCCCTGAAGTGGTGCTATGAAGTTTGTATAAATCCTTGGTAGACAGAACATCCAGTCTGTCACCTTGGATTATGTGTACCCTTTGTTGTGGCCCTCTGAAAAGAGTTAGTTGATGGGAACTATAGTCATATTCCCATCTAACTATAGGTTCCAATTCCGGACCCTCCACCATCTGTAGAAAGGCTGCGCCTTTAGTGGTAGGTCTTTCCTTGTCTTCCTGTCTTTTCAGCTTCAACTCTTCTTCGATCTTGGCTTTTGCAGTTAGCTCGGCTAGATGAAGACTGCTGAGATAATTTCTGATGATAGCTGCAGTCTCTGAGTTGGAGGGGTTGGAGAATGGCTTCTCTGCAAGCTCAGCAATGTCAAAACTGCTGAGATGCAGTAGAGAAGTTGCATTAAGCCTATTTGTTTCACCATTCTCTCTTTCCACAACAAAGTTGTGAGAAGGTTCATTGAACCTCCACTGGATTATAACTTTCCTAGGTCCAGGAGACTGACTAGGAATCCTGTCCTCCTTCCTTGTATCTAGTAGAGTCGCCAGTTTCCTTCTTAGTCTCTTCTCTTCAGCATTGAGAGTATTAGAGTTGAGACCGAGAAGTACTGCAGCCTGGCCCAAAGTTCGTCTAGGCAGATCAAGAAATTGTCCTAGAGTGAGGGAGCTTGAAGAGTTATCAACATAGGTGATGTTGATAAGGTCTCCCTCACAGGAAATGCTGCTTATAGTAGTGCAGTTGATGAGCCTTGTCTTGATCTCCTTTACTTCCTCAAGAGAGAGATGTTTAGAAGGCTGGGGGGATGATCTTGGTTTCTGTTGGGTAGGTTTAGGTTCAGTGGTTCTAGGTTGTGTTTTGGGTTTAAGGATAGGAAGTTTAGGTGGTTGAGGTGATGAGGTAGGCTTGGGTAGAGTTGTGGGTTTAGGGGTGAAGGTTTCATCTGAGGGTTCGGTTTTGATGGGAAATGGAGTTGGTTCTTCTGGTGTGGGTTGTGGTTGAGTGGCTGGGGTGAAGACCATTCCATGTCCCCTCCTATACATCTCCTTCTTTTTCCTAAACGGATGTTAGCTTTTATTTCACTAACAATCCGTTGGAGTGTCCTTTCGGACATAGGTCCCACCTGCCTACCAGAGAAGCCGTGAGCTCAAAGATAGTCTTTCCTCCAGGCTTTATCACTGAGCTTCTTGGTGGCAGTTACCCTCTCTACCTCCTTCCTCCGTTTCTTCTCCTTCATCTTCTCCCTTGCAGCTTTCTCCCTTTCCTTCTCCATTTGATCATGTTCTTTGTTGTGGAGCAGCAGGATCATATCATCATCATGTGGAGATAGTTCAGGAAGACTGAAGCCTCTTGAGAGTAGGAATTTAATCCTAGCCTCTCTCAGCTGCAGAGCTGCTTTCTTTTGTTCTTCTTCTTCCTTTTCCAAGGCCATCCTGGCTTCTTCTTCTTGCTTTAGCCTGGTTGTCCTTTCCAAAGTCACCAACTCCTCTAGTGGTAGCAGGAGTACTTCCTCATTGGCAGCTCCTAGGTTGATGAGCTGATCAATGAGTGCTGTCCTTCTCTTGGTGTTGATTTCCTCCTTATTGGCTGCAGCTGCCTTAGAACTAGCAGCTAGCAGCTTCTCAGCAGGAAACCTACCTTTCTTCTTGAGCTTCTCAATCCTTTCCTCCTCCTGAAGCTCTTCCGCAGTCGTTTTCTTTTTGCCTTTGTCTTTGGCAGAACTTGTCTGTGGTGGTTCTTGGATAGTGGGTTCGGATTGAGATAGAGGATCAGCTGGTGTTTGGGATGGAGGTAGATCAGAAGTGTCCTCACTGCTCATCTCAGAAGCTATTTAAGCAATAACATCTGTGATGATCAGTTCCTCGGACATTTGGAACAAAGCTTCCGCAGCTTCCATCTTTGCTTCGGAAGACTTATCTTGTTCTTCCGATGTTTCAACTTTAGTTTCGGAAGTTTCAGCCTGAGCTTCAGAAGAAGAGGCTGATGCAAGTTCTGTCCCAACTGTTTCACTTGTTGGGCCATCAGTCCCCATTTCCCCTTTGAAGTTAATCTCAGGTTCCATGTGGACCTTAGGTTGACCAACTTCTTCTACAGTGGTAGAAGGTGCAGTCAGTATTTGAAGCTCCTCAGCCCCAAAGTATATGAGTGTAGTGTCGGGGCTGGGCTGTTCTATGGAGGATCTCAATACAAACTTTGTGAAAAGTCTGTAGAGATCATGAAGCATCAATGAGTAAATCTTTAGGGTGATGATTTGGGAGGTAGAAGACTGGATCTGTGGTTCCCCGGATGTTTGTCTCTGATCTTTCTCCCCCTTTTTGGTAGCATCATCTTGAGAGCTAGATGAGCTAGAGGAAGAAGTCAATGAGACCTGAACAGGTACATGCCTAACAGACCTCTCCGTCTGTTTCTCAGCTAGTTGAGCCTTGAGATTGTCAATCTCAAGTTGCTGAGTGGCTGTCCTTGTCTCTAAGATCCTTACCTGAGATTCAAGGCTTGAGACCTTAGAGATCAAGTACTGAAGAGTGAGTTGCATACTTTCCTCATCTTCATATGAAGAATCACGGGGAGATGAGATAACATAGCTAGTATGTTCAGTCTCACCACCAGATGTGGCTTCTTGGCACCCTGGATACCTTTGCTCAAATTCATCTCTTTCAGAGATGTGAATGGGCAAAGTTGTCGTAGACTCAGTCCTATTGATGTTACCACTGTCCTAAGAGCTCAATGAGAGACTCTGAGTAGTGGCAGCTGAGCCTACATGAGTCCCCTCCACATCAGTGGGACTCACCTCAGTAGTTGGCAGCTGATGGGGGCTAGAGATAAGGGATCTCTCTTGGCTCTGTTGTTCTTTGAGAGGGTGTTATAGATCAACTTCATGGCCATGGAGAGATGTTATCTCTTCATCAGTTCGGAGTAATAGGTCAGTGAAAGATAAAGAGG
Organism: Flaveria linearis; assembly: GCA_024085815.1. NCBI lineage: Eukaryota > Viridiplantae > Streptophyta > Magnoliopsida > Asterales > Asteraceae > Flaveria > Flaveria linearis. Next base: position 54,197,698 of record CM044008.1, read on the forward strand.
TTAAACCTACTGACCCGGGACCTAGATCAATGTCTACAGGCATTGAGCCTCTGGTGGGGCTGTCCCTTGAAGGCTGCACAGGGGAGTGTAAATACTCACCCTGTGGGCTAAAGGCTTGGGTTTCGGGCTCTTAGGATTGAGACTGAGGAGGCTCAAAACCCAAATTGAGGTCAAAGGAGAAGGATGGTGTGACCTCGGACTGAGTGGGAGCCCATGTTTCCACTCTAGCCCTTTTGGTTTGAACTGGAGGAGCTTGTTCAATCAGAGTAGATTGAACAAGGGTTCGTTTGGGGCATCTCTGATATGTGAATTTGATGGGTGGAGAAGGTATTTGGACATTTATGGTGAGGGTTGCTGGTGTGGGTTCATCACCTGTGGGGTTAACAGGGATGTCACCAGGAGCTATGCGCTCAATCATCTCTGGAGGTAAAGGAGTGTACCTTCCAGTAAAGTTGATGGACACCTTCTTCAATGTCTTGAAGATGGTAGGCCGCACTTGGGGAACAGTAAGTGCAGCTGCACAGACAAGCTTGCTCGGTTCCAACTCGCAGTTGATAATGTGTTGAATGTATCGGGGATACATGAAGAATGTATCCCTTCTCAGATTTCCAATCAAATTGGTCAACACAAATCTTGAGTAGTTGAAGCGCAGACCTCTCACCAACCCGTGAACTAGGCATCCTAGTTCATATGGGATTTGATCCCATCCCCCAGATTTGTTGGATAGGCAGTGCAGAATGATGTGCACCAGGAACTTCCAATGATATAAGAAGTTGAACTTGTAGACGGTTGACCTGCTCACATCCCCACCATATCCCATGAGGATGTAGGTGCTATCCAAGTCTTCTTTGGGAAACTCAGTAGGAGCCCCATCATCATTGAGCTCTAGATGCTCCCTGATGAGTTGTTCAGTGATGATCAACTCATGTCCACAAATGCGGGTTCTCAGGACGCGAACCCAATTTAGGACTTCAGCTTGACCGTTACTCCAGAATTCAGTCATGTGGTTGGAGTAAACGGTGGGATTAACAGTAAGCGCCGTGAGGTAGGTTGATTCAGTAAGAAAGGTGATTATTTGAGTGAAGTCGGCATCTCTTGACGAATCAAGTAATGCGACCTGGTTGTGCTGAGGGTTTAGCGCCATTGAATAGAAAGTAAGCTTGAATTTGGGTGAAATTTCTGGTTTGACAGTGAAGGGAATAGTTAGGGTAAATTGGTAAAAGAAGATGAAATTGAACAGTCTGGATTATTTAAAGGAGATGAATTGTGGTAGAGGCGGTAATAGGGTAACTGTTTAGGATTATGGTGGTTTTCGGCTATGAAATGACAGTGGCGGCAAGGGATAATTTTAAATAATCTGACCATCATTTGCAAATTTTTACTTTTTACAGAGTGGGGCCCAAAGATATCCGTTACACATAAACAATCTCTCTTTCTGAATGTAAAACATTTCCGAAGGTAATTTATCTTCCGAAGGAAATTTTCTCTTCTGAAGCAAAGCATTGCTTCCGAAGGTAAAAATTGCTTTCCGAGTGAAGAGCTTTTTAAGCTTCGGAAGTAGATCTGATGTGAAATCAATCGCTTCTTCCGAGACTAAAAACTCTTCCGAGAAGGAAATTTCCATTGAGGAATTTGGCTTCGGAAGATATTCTTAAATATCTTTCGAGAGTTAATTCCTCTTCGGAAGGAATTTACACTTAGATTATAAAAAGATCTTTTGTAACAGGGCTTAAATTGTATTGACACAAGACATTACACATTAAAAAGCTTTCAAAAGAGGTAGTTAGTCAATGTTTATCATCCCAATAGCTGATATGAGATACTTAAATCTTTGTTCATCAAAAGCTTTTGTGAACAAATCAGCATATTGTTCATTTGAGTCAACTTTGATTAACTTTATCAGATTTTTCTCATGAATATCTCTAACGAAATGATACCTAATATCAATGTGCTTTGTCTTAGAGTGCTTCACTGGATTTTCAGTGATGGAGATAGCACTGTTGTTATCAATATGGATAGGAGTACTTATGAAGTTGAATCCATAATCTAACATCTGGTTCTGAATCCACAGCAACTGAACACAGCAGCTAGCGGCAGCAATGTACTCAGCTTCAGCAGTTGATGTAGAAACACAGGATTGCTTCTTGCATTGCCATGAGATAATCCTTCCACCAAGAAATTGACATCCTCCTGATGTTGATTTCTTGTCAATGTTGCAGCCACCATAATCACTGTCAGAGTATCCATAGAGATTGAAATCGCTATTTCTTGGATACCAGAGACCTAGTTTAGGTGCTCCTTTGAGGTATCTGAGGATTCTCTTAACAGCAGCCAGATGAGACACCTTTGGAGCATCCTGATATCTTGCACAAATGCAAGTGGCAAACATGATATCAGGTCTACTAGCAGTGGGATACATCAGAGAACCAATAATTGCTCTATACTGATGTTGGTCAGTATCCTCCCCCTCAAGGTCAGGGCAAAGATTATGGTTTCTGGGTATGGGTGTGTTGGCTGGCTTACAGTCCTTCATCTCAAATCTTTCTAAGATGTCACTGACATACTTAGATTGATTTATGAAGAACCCTTCCTTCATCTGGTTTACCTGAATTCCTAAGAAAAAGTCCATTTTTCCCATGGAACTCATCTCAAACTTCTACTTCATAATGCTCTCAAAGTCCTTACACATTTGGTCATTTGAAGAACCAAATATGATGTCATCAACATAGACTTGAATGAGCAAAATGTCTTCTCCAGACTTCCTGATGAAAATAGTCTTGTCAATGGTACCTCTTGTGTAGCCATTCTTCAGGAGAAATTGAGACAAAGTCTCATACCACAGCCTAGGTGCTTGGTGCAGCCCATATAGAGCTTTATCCAACTTGCACACGTAGTTGGGGTGCTGTGGGTCTTCAAATCCTGGAGGTTGACATACATAAATTTCCCTATCTATATCCCCATATAGAAAAGCACACTTGACATCAAGTTGGTAGACTGTGAAGTTCTTGGATGCAGCATAAGCAAGGAAGATCCTAACTGCCTCAAGTCTTGCAACAGGTGCAAAGACATCAGTATAATCAATCCCTTCCTCTTGGGTGTATCCTTGAACTACTAGCCTTGCCTTGTTCTTGATAATCAAGCCTCTATCATCTTTCTTGTTTCTGAAAACCCATTTAGTGCCTATTGGTACTTGACCAGATGGTAGTGGGCATAGATTCTAGACCTTTTGTCTTCTGAATTGAAGCAGCTCCTCCTACATCGATTCAACCCAACTACTATCCTTTAAGGCATCTTCCACCTTCTTGGGTTCCATCTGAGATAAGAAGCATGAGTACAAATAGACATTCCCATGATGAGTTTGCCCTCTTGTTCTTACACCCTCAGAGACATTCCCTATGATGTTCTCAGTTGGATGAGTGTTATGAATCCTAAGACGAGGGATCACTTCCAGTTGCAGAGATAAGTCCAGGTTAGACATATTCTGGTCAGGAACTGGATCACTCTTTCCAGCTGTTGTTCCAAAGTCATTTAATGAGGACTGATTAAATGATTGAGAAACATCATCAATGGTTGGTTGCGAAGTGGTATTATCAGTTGCCTGTTCCTTCAGAATACTAGTTCCTTCAACCTGGTGTTGTAATGGATCACCTGAAGAGCTTTGAGGTTCATCAGGTGATTCACTTGTTGAAGCTTCACTATTCCTGGAGATAGTTACACTATCAGATCTGTGAATAGTTGAAGCTTGTTGCCTTTCAGCTCTTGGAGATTTTGGAAGAGGTCTGGGAAGCTCAAATAGTTGATCAGCATCAACATCAGCATCATCTTGAGCACCTATTCTAGCTGAAACATTCTCAGAAGATGGTTTAGAATAGTTTGGAAACAATTCTATATCAAAGATATAATCAGGTCCATTCCCCTTAACACAAGGAATGTGCTCATTAATAACTATATTGGATGCCTCCTCAAATTATTGATTCTTAATGTTGTATACTCTATAAGCTTTGGAGCTAGAAGAGTATCCAACAAAAATAGCATCATCTGACTTCTCAGCAAACTTTGCTAAGTTGTCTTTTGTGTTAAGTATGGTACACCTGCAGCCAAAGGACCTTAGGAAGCCAATGAACGGTGGCCTCTTGTTCCATAACTCATAAGGAGTTTTTCCATGGGGCTTAACTACAAGAACCCTGTTCTGCACATAGCATGCAGTGCTAACTACCTCTGCCCAGAATGTTAGAGGTAGTTTTGAATCAGCTAACATGGTTCGAGCAGCCTCAATAAGTGTCTTGTTCCTCCTCTCAGTAACACCGTTTTGTTGAGGAGTTCTGGGAGCACTATATTGTCTTGCAATCCCTTTTGAGTCACAGAATGAGTCAAGAACAAAGTTCTTAAACTCAGTCCCTTGATCACTTCTAATGATCTTAACCTTGTGATCAATTTGATTTTCTATTTTAAGAATAAAAGATTTTAACATTTCAGCAGTTTCATCTTTACTTCTTAAAAAGAACACCCATGTAAATCTTGTAAAATCATCAACAATCACAAAGCAGTATGATTTCCTTCCAATGCTCATTATACTTGTGGGACCATAGAGATCCATGTGCAGTAAGTGTAATGGAGTAGTGATGGGGTTGATGCATTTGGATTTATGAGATGATCTGTGTTGTTTTCCTTTCAGGCATGCAACACAGTTATCTTTGCAGAAAAATTTCTTTTTAGGCAGACCATGTACCAAGTTATTTTTAGCCACACCATGTACCAAGTTATTTTTAGCCACTTTATTCATTGTTTTAAAATTCACATGACACATGCGTTTATGCCATAGTGTTGACTCATCACTATTAGCTTTGGAAAGAAAGCATGATACTTCACCCATAGGAGAAGCATTGTTCATATCTAGCTTGTACATATCCCCTTTCCTGGGAGATCTAAGAAGCACCAATTCCGGAGAAATTGTCATCCCTGGTCTGAGAATAATGCACTCATGTTCTGTGAAAAGCATTTGATGCTTTTGATCACAGAATTGAAAAACACTTAACAGATTGCGTTCAAGCTGTTTGACAAAGTGAACTTTGTCAATGTTTATTCTGCCATTGGATATACTTCCTCTGCTAGAAATATATCCTCCGGTCTCACCTCCAAATTGGACAGGCCCTCCATCATAGTTCTGGAATTGCTGAAGGAGAGATCTGTTCCCTGTCATGTGCCTGGAGCATCCACTATCTACAATCCAGACATTGTTGTTCTTGTCAAATGGATGTCCCTACACATAAGATGAGATGGTTAGTTTTGTTTGGAAGCCAAGCCTTGCTGGTCTTGGGCTCTTCCAAGGATAATGACATAATTGAACCAAAAGATATGCATTGGGGTTCAATAGAGGTCGTTGAAGAAGAGGTTTGGGCTGCAGCGTCTTCCTTGATCTTCCAATCCATCCCTTGGTTGATCTTTAACGATGAGCTTGTTGAAGCTTTTGCAGCATGGTATTCTTCCGAAGCTTCTTTCTTTTCGGAAGAAGCCTTCACCACCTTTTCTTCCGAAGTAGTCTTCTTTTGGGATGGTTTCAAGGGAGCTTTCTTGTTCTTCCGAACCTTAGAAGCTTTGGCTTCCGAAGCCATTTTCCCTTCGGAAGTACTTTCTTCCGAAAGCAACTTGGCTTCCGAGAACAATTTTCCCTTTTTCATCATTTGGACCGTTTGAAATGGTCCAAATGAGAAACCTTCCTTGACTCCTTCTTTTCTAACATTATTTGCATAATGTGTGCTTGCTGGATTGTAGTAACAATCTTTAACCATGTGGTTGTGCAGACCACACATTATGCATGCAATGTTAGTCTTTTGGGAATTTGTAGGTTGCTGTTTCTTTAATTTCTTCTCTTCATCAGCAACTTTCCCTTTCAACTTCTGATCCTTTGGTAGGACAGGAGTGCTGATACTACACTCCTTTCATGAATCAGAAGTACCTACCACTTGGAATCCAGCAGAGATGAAAACACCCTTTTGCTTTGGGTCAATCTTAAGCTTGGACTCTGCAACCTTCTTGCCAGTCCTTCTGGCAGCCTTGGCTCTGCTTCTTCTTGCCGTGGTGGTTAGGATTTGGTCTTCGCAGGTGGAGATGAGGGTATCTTCCTGTTTCTCCCCTGTGGTGGCCACTATTTTTGCCTCATCCTGTAGTTCTAATGGAGAAGGGTCAGCAGTTGGAACCTCTTGCTCTTCAGTACCACATCTAGGTAGTCTAATAGACTCATAAGAGTGTGGTGGAGCAATTTCATTGGTTCCCAACCCCTCTTTGTTTTGATAAAACATTTTGGAATGAGAGGATGATGCAAGAATAGCTTGGAAGTTTTGCTCAGCAATAGCTTGCTTCCTGGCCTAAGCCTCAGCAGTGACCAACTGGGCCTGAGCTTCAGACAGTTTGGATATCAGATCTTTAATTTGAGTCTTGTAGTTGGTCTTTTCATGTTTTAAAAGAGACACAGTTTTCTCTAACTCCTCAATTTTCTTTTGATAGTCAGATTCAGCTCTTTTAAAATCAGATTTTAAGATATTTAAAGACTCAATATCAGATCAGATTTTCATATTGTAATCCTTATAGAGTTTAACTTTAGCAATACAGGCAGCAGTACATAGATGTTCATATACCTGATCATCATCTGTTCCAGCCATGAGTGCTTGAGCGGGAGTCACATCCTGTACCATGAAGCTCTAGTCAACCTCTTGAGCTACTGTAGTTGTTTCAGTTGACTTTTCTTCATGCTTTGAAGCTGAGGGATGTATGGAGGCCTGTGGGGTTCCCGGATTGTTCTTGGGAGCCTTGCATTCCCTAGCAAAGTGGCCTAGTTGGTTGCAGTTGTAACACTTTGCTTTGCTCTTGTCAAACCCAAACTTGTTGTTGACTGGGTTTTGAGGGAATTGCCTTCCAGTTCTCTTGAAGAACTTCTTCGCTATGTAAGTTAAAAGAGCCATCTGTTGGACAATGTCCACATACTCTACATCATCTGGACTGAAGCACTCAAGATCATCAAAGCAGTATTGAAAATCACTAAAATGTCCACTTCTAGAGACAAAGGCACAACTATCCTGAAAGGAATTGTGTTGAACCTTTTGAGACTTTGGAGTCTCAGGTAGAGTAATATAGGGTCCATTATGTGAGTTGTCGGGGTAGCACAGCGACTGATGTTGTGGTTCTGTGATTTCCTTTTCAACCACATGAAGGGCTGAACTCAGTTGGTTATTGGAGTTTCCAGATGAGTTCTGCATGTTCATCTCCATCTGGAATGCACTTAGGATACCATACAACTCTATGAGAGAAAGAGTTTTAAGGTCCGAAGTTCTATTGATTACAACACGTGTGTCCATAGTTTAGGAAGGGAAGACATGAACTTCCTAACTATGTCTCTATTCTCAAGAGGTACTCCAATATCGACCAGAGTATCTACCAACTCAACATACCTGAAGTATTGTTGAGTCAAGGTCTCACCAGCCTTGAAAGTAAAGTTCTCAAACTGCTGCTTCAAGAGATCCTTCTTGTTCTCTTTGGTTTCCTTGGATCCTTCATACATAAGCTTCAATGCATCCCATAAGTCATTAGCAGTCTTGCACTTCTTGAAGCCTCTGTAGATGGAGTTTGGGAGAGCAGTTTGAAGAGAAGTCATAGCCCTTTGATCTAGCTCTATTCTCTTCCTATCTTCTTCTGAGTAATCATCAACATCTTTTGGAATGATGCGATTACCAGTAGCAGAATTAGTGCTTGGTATGAAAGGACCATTGACAATGGAGTCCCACATCCTTGAGTCTTGACACTTGATGAAGCCTTCCATTCTAGTGCACCATGTGTCAAAATCTTCAGGGGTGATCAGTGGAGACTTCGTCATGGTACCAGTTTCCATATCAGCTTTTGAGAGAGCGGCCATTTGAGTGAATGGGTATTAGGGAGGAGTGAAAAACAAGTTGATTTGGATGGTTAGATCACGCAATCAAGAGCCAAAGCTCTGATACCAATTGCAGGATCGTATGCTGGTCACTCAGCAAGCGATTTTCTCTCAAACTCACCTTGAACAACACTCAGAAAGAATATAGAAAGAGTTGATCAGAATATAACAAGTAACAAGGCAGTAAATAAACACAGGATGTAAATTTTCAAGGTACTTTTATATATTGCTTCTCAACTCAAAGGATTATAAGATTCTTACAAGCTCAAGTTTTGGCTCTAACTCTTGCTCTCTACTTGATAAGTTACAATGAGAAGATATATATAATACTACCTACAGCCGGATATACTTTGATACCAACAGGAAACCTATAACCAAAAGCCTATACTACAAGACTATAGGTTAAGGTATCTCAAATATATTATCTGAGATTTGGCAGTCAGGACATGTCCCTGACTTACCTTTTGTCACCAACTAAGGTTGGTAACATGTACTATCATAAAAAGGTAAACAGTAGAATAAAGTATGGTCAATAACATGGCTCTTTAGGAAGATGCCTTGTATCAGAGGTCTGCAGCGGACTGTCAGAGACCATACTTATGTCTACTGGTCATAACAATGTCTTCCGAAAGATAAGTTTCTTCGGAAGAATAATTTCTTCTGAAGCCACTTATACTTCGGAAGACTGTTTCTTTCTAGGCTTGGAGTCTTCTTTGTCTTCGGAAGTAGACTTTGTCTTCAGTTCTTTCTGCAGACTTTGTCTTCGAAAGTCTTCAGACTTTGTCTTCAGTTCTTTCTTCAGACTTTGTCTTTGGAAGATAGTCTTCAGCTGTTGACTTCAGTTGTTGTCTTCAGCTGTTGACTTCAGCTGTTGTCTTCAGCTGTTGACTTCAGCTGTTGTCTTCAGCTGTTGACTTCAGCTGTTGACTTCAGCTGTTGTTCTTCAGACTTCGGAAGATCTCATAATTAGCTTCGGAAGCCTTTGAATGCAGCACCAAAATTGACTATATGAAGTGGTTTTGGTTGCATCAGCCTTATAATGACCCAACAAATAGTAACATAACATCAAGAATGAAACTAAATAAACCACTAACACTTAAATACTAACTAAAGCTTTACTAAACACTTAAAACCCGGTTCTAACATTGCAATTAAGATTGTGATGACTCGCTAGCATCCTTGCTCAAACATTTAGCACCTCTCCTTGGCCGCCACCTTGCATGCCACCATGACCATCTCTCCAACCACCACCTAAGCCTATGTATTGACTAAGCAAACCTAAGGAATGACACTTACCTAAGCTAGATATAGAACTCATGATTGTGCCATTAATGGCAACCGACCCATTGCACCTTAAAAACTCTCGGACTCTACCATCTTAAACACCAACACATCACAACCAAAAACCGCTTCCAATCTCCTTGCATCTCTCGGTTTGTAAGTCACAACAATCAAACAACCGCGACCACCACATCCCTTCACCTCTCGGCCCCCACACAACCATCAACAACTGCGACCATCACCACCTTTACACCATCCTTTCAATCGAATACCATCATCTCCACCCACGGTCACCTCTATACTACCACTCTTTTTCTTTAAGTTCTTGGTTACAAGAAGAACAAGGATTGGAGACCTTCGCTTAATTCGGTTCGACGGAGAAAGAGGCTACCATCAGTTATCATCCCCCTCTTTTGTTATCAAAATCAAGGTTATAATCTCTAAAACATAACTAATCAAATTACCAAAATGTATATATATGTGTCTAAACAACACATATAAACAAACCTTATGATTAAATTGACAAATTCTTCACATAATCATACAAATATATTAAATATATTAAGAAGGTTTTATAACCTGAAGAAAATAGATGGATGTTGACAACCCAAAGTTATATAAAAGAAATTTTCAATAAAAAGATGTATCAACTTACAAAAATTAGTTTAATATATATTTAACTATGATTGTGAGAATAAATATTGTAAAATTTTTAGAAAAATATTGGCTTATCATTCTGTAAATTTTGGTAAAAATATAATAAGTAAAATGATTTATATAAATTATTTAATATAAAGAAAATACTCAAAAATACAAATAAATTAGGGAAAATTCTGGAAAATCACAGAATGACTCTTTTGAGATATAAAAGCTCCAGGAATTATTTTGTAATTTTTTTCCTTATTTTGATTGAAAAATGAATTTTTAAGTGATCTGTAAAGGAAAAATCAAAAGAAATAATTAATCAATACCATAAATCATGAAAAATTTAAAGTAGCCAATATAAATCCAATTAAACATATGGTCTAAATTTCATAATTTTTGGAGTTATATAGATATTTTTAATGAATTTTGGGAATATTGTTTGATTTACAGAAAGAAATCTTTTGGAATTAGACATCAAGAAATTTATGGGATGATATAAACTGTTGAAGTATTATTATGTAAAATTTGGGGAATTGTTAGATAACAGTAGCTATTTTGGTGATTTATGGAGAATTTGGAATAATTATAACAATTTATATATAGTAAAATAAAAACTAATAATTTTATGGTAATATTATTTGACTATTTTATAGCGAAAATTTTAAGAATTCATTTCTATCTGAGGTTCTAAAAATTTTAAATAAATTTTATCTAACTTATGAATTATTTTATAGGTTACATTTTGGAAAACAGGTGAGACTCATAGCCCCATTTTGGTATTTGTAAAGTTTTTGGGGTAAAAACATACTGGTTATGTTGATACATTATTTTTGAAATTATTTTAAGATGTACTGTCATTTGTGATACAACCATTAATTCGAATGAGGAACCGTCTGATAATATTAGTTGCGCTACTTAGGAGAATATTTTGCACCAACAGGATGAGTGTTGTGATGCTATATAAATATTTCCTGCACCAATAGAATGAGTGTTGTGATGTAATATTATTTGATTTTGTGGATTTTTTCATCACAATATGAATTATATGTGAGCAGGTTTGGTTGTAATTGGTGCATCAATAAAATGTTTTGTTTGGAAATAAACCTAAGATCTCGCCAACTTTACGTTGACTGTTTGAGTATGCTTTTTCATGTGAAAATGACTAACAATGTAAACTTCTCTTATGATGTATACGACGGCTGGGGTGAAGTCGTGTGAAGGGTCTGTGTAAATCTAACCGTCAACATATACGATGGCAGTGTTGTGGTGGACGCGCATTTCCATCGTATTTTAAGATGTTTAGTTAAACAAAAGTTGTAATAAGGATTATATCAAATTTTGACTTTATATGTAATGATGTAATCCTAACTTATGATATATATAATCAAGCTATGTGTTTTATGTATTAATATTGTTGTGATTTTAATTCCTTATAATCAAATGCGTTCTGAACAAACAAATCACACCCCAAAAATTGCTTCACGCTTCCGCCAGGATATGACACAATCCAAGTAAAAGACATCAAAATTACCTAAGTCCATGCTTGATAGCTTATCGCCCCCACACCATGCCGCCAATGTAGCCTTATCACACCCTATTACATATCTATTGCTACAGTACCCTAAATCGGAACCTAGATTGCACTCCAAGCACCATGTTCACTAAAGTTGGTTTTAATGTTTTGTTAGGAGGTCGCCGGAGTTGGTTTCAATATGCTCCGAAGTTGCTGATTTGCTACGTCTAATCTTGTTCATTGGTGTAGCAGTGGTGGTGGGGTAGGGGCGGATCTAGAAAAAAGTTTTACTTGGGAAAAATCTAGATCAAGTAAAATATGGATCGTGTCAAACAGAGAACAAAATTTGAGATCGGTCGAAAATAATGCAAAGCGTTTAATTATCAGAAGAAGTAATCATACTAACTTATGTAGTGATTTTAACTAGTCATTTATTCACAACATATGCTAGAATATTAAGATTCAAGGTCTAACTCTAGTTTATTTAAAATTTAAATCAAACTAAAAGGTTTAAATCATAACTAAACAAAACTAAAGGCTATAGATAAAATATAATTGCTTATTTCATCGTTTTCAAGCAGTGATCATGTGGTGGGAGAGTTTTTTCTTAAAAAGAGTATTGTTGCAAGGTGTGCCCATGTGGTTATAGAAATAAACAAACAAACATGCCCAGTATGTTCCACTTAAAGTAGGGTCTGGAAAGGGTAGGTGGTGGCCAGTCTTTCCTGTATCTTGGAAGATAGAGAGACCGCTTGCAAAGAGACCCCCGGCTTGACATCGATAACAACCAAATTATAGTGTATATACCACATAAGCATACATCGCATAAGAGTTTTGGATATGCATATGTATGTTCATAAGCAAAATAACCAGATTATATTGCATACGTCACACATCACATAAGCAATAGCATACGCATAACAATTAAAATATAATGCATTTTAATATAAAATCATGCATAATAGTAACAGTTTTATACCACTTGATTTATTGCATTAAGCATCTAACTGGCATGGTCATAATGCTAAATGCCGTATGTACAAAATATAGATTTGATAATTATGACCCACTTACTTATGTAACAAAAAAATGATGAAAAAAAGGTCAAACGGATTAAAAGTCCCCAAACTGTACTTCCAATGCTTACAGCTTCGTAAATAATTGAATTATGCCAATTAGGTTACCTCTAAAAAATTTATGTTTCTAGTCAAACTTTACACACTAACTTTTACCCAAAACTATTGTGACCCATTACTCAACCCACTCATTTTAAGCTTTACTTTGTAGTCATATTTTTACTCAATGTTATGACCCATCCTCTAGCCTTGGTTCCTTGTAATCATAAACTTAAAACCCATTTTGATCTACATAGGGAACATGCTAAATGACAATTGACAAGAACATGTTTGAAATATTAGGCCTGCAAAGCTTTGTAGTGTTAACCAATAATTTGTCACAACATTGATCAAACGATGTAGCTTAAGGGAAGAAATACTTGTTTGATCGAATCAAAACCCTCCTCTCAATTAATACAACTTTAAACAATTTAATGAAATTGTCAACATCCAGGCACTGCATGTGGTTATAGAAATGGTACAAAAATTGCTCCATCATTGCATAAACTAAGCCAATATATAAAATAATAACATTACTTTATTACTGTTTATGGGGCTACCACGTGAGGCCGTCCACCCTCCCCCATCCCCATCCCCCCAACCCCGTACAATAAATCCACCATTGGGTGGGATCGTGGTGGGGTGAGGGTGGTGGGTTGTTCCACTTTTGTGGTGATGGTTCATCCATTAAAGAAAGTGGTCCAACAAGCATTCTAAAATTTTGCTTTATTAGTTTTAATCTAATAGGTATTTTGGTCATTTCACACCAATTTAACTGTAAAAGTTAACAACCATCCACTACAAGGATCAATTTTGATAAACAGGTAGTATCAATAATGTAATTTTCCCACAAGTTGAGACCAATTTTACAATATGGGCAAGCTAAAGGGATCAATCATGTAATTAACTCTTTTTGAAATAATGGCAAATTTACTTAGTCAAAACTATGAAATCAAATCAAAATCTAAAGACTAACAACAACTAAGATTAGAGCCCGCCCAATCTACTGATAGATAAATGAACGGAATTTAAAAAAAATCCATTTAGTGTTTCCATTTACCAAGCTACCACGAATATACTTGGTAGATCAAAACCATCTTGATTCAAAACCTCATCATATCAAATGGTATCTCAGGTTTAATCAAGAACCATAGAAAAGATAAATAAAATAGAAAAGTACAAAAATGGTCCCTGTCATTTGATAGTCTTGCAAGTTTAATCCTATATTTTAAAAAAATAGAGATTTAGACTAAACATTTATAAGTTGATTGCAATTTAGTCCTCACTGTTGGTGTCTGTTAAGTTTTAACAATTTAGAGAATAAATCTATAGTGATCTAACCATAAGGATCAGTTGTACAATTTTCTCTAAAAATTAAAAAAGAAAAAAAGGTAAAGTAAAATTAAACTCAAATTTGAGAAATTCAGATAAACGTTAAAAATAAAAGAAAATTGTAGACTTTTTATTTTCTTTAAATTATATTTGATTTTAAATTCTTTCAATTATATGACAAAATTGCACAGTTGATCCCTATAGTTTGATCATACTGCACATTTAGTCTCTGGATCGTTAGAAACTAATGAACACTAATGGCGGGAGACTAAACTTACAACCAACTTCAAATATATGAACTAAATTTGTGGTTTTAAAAATCTATGTACCAAACTAATGATTTGGTCAAATCACATTTACTTTTTTACAGGTTTCTCTAAATTAAAAGATTTCACTTATCAAATGAATAAGAAGTAGAGAAAGTATATCTTACAACCAACTTCAATATCTGCCAAAGATATCATTCAGCAAACTGTACGACAGTGGTTTGATATAATTGCAAGAAGAAAGGACACATATCCCGAGATTGCAAGAACCCCACCAACCTTAAACCAGTCTGCTTTCAATGTGGAAACGAGAACCATTTTCGTAATGAATGACCACAAAGGAAAGGCAAGGCTCCAGTTAACCAAAACAACCCCCGTGGAAGAGCTTTCGTAATACAAGCTGAAGAAGCTCGTCATGAACCAGAAGTGGTAACGGGTACGTTCCTTATCAATAACCAGTACGCAAAAGTATTATTTGATACATGAGCAACTAGTAGTTTTATTTTAAATACCTTTAAACCATCACTTACTTTAACCTCTGAGAAACTAAGACATAAATATATGATAGAATTAGCTGATGGTAAAGTAATAGAAGCTGGTGAAATTATTCCTAACTGTATTTTGAATTTAGATGAATATTGTTTTGATATAGATATGATTCCTATTAAATTAGGAGGATTTGATATTGTAGTCGGTATGGATTGGTTAAGTAAGAACCATGCTGAAATTATATGTGATAAGAAAATCATAAAAATTCCTTTGATTAAGGAAAATAAAAATCTCTATATATACGGTGACAGACCAAACGGTATTATGAAACTAATTTCCTGCAAGAAAGCACAAAAATGCTTAAATAAGAAATATTTAGCTTTCTTAGCTCATATAGTTGTTGCAAAGCTTGATAAAGGGAATTTGAAAAGTGTTCCTATTATTAATGAATACTTTGATGTTTTTCCTGATGAATTACCTGGATTACCACCCCCTCGTCAAGTAGAGTTTGAAATAGAATTAATACCAGGAACAGCCCCTATTGCTAAAGCACCATATCATTTAGCACCAACTAAAATGAAGGAACTCATGACCCAATTACAAGAACTATTAGATAAGGGATTTATACGTCCTAGTGTATCACCTTGGGGAGCACCGGTTCTGTTTGTCAAAAAGAAAGATGGAACTTTTAGGATGTTTATTGATTATAGAGAACTCAATATAGTTACTATTAAGAATAGATATCCTCTCCCTAGAATAGATGATTTATTTGATCAATTACAAGGATCTAGTTATTTTTCTAAAATAGATTTAAGATCTGGATATCATCAGTTAAGAGTACAGGATGATGATATATCTAAAACTGCATTCAGGACTAGGTACGGACACTATGAATTTCTTGTAATACCATTTGGATTAACCAATGCTCCAGCAGTGTTTATGGATTTAATGAATAGAGTGTGCAAACCCTATTTTGATAAATTCGTTATAGTCTTCATAGATGACATTCTGATTTACTCTAAAAATAAGGAAGACCACGAACAACACCTGAGGTTAACTTTGGAATTACTACGAAAGGAATAGTTGTATGCAAAATTCTCAAAATGTGAATTTTGGAAAAGAGAAGTACAATTCCTAGGACACATAGTTAACCAGAATGGGATTCAAGTTGATCCAGCAAAGATTGAAGCAGTCAAGAAATGGGAAGTTCCAAAAACCTCAACTGAAATACGACAATTCTTAGGTTTAGCAGGATATTACAGGAGATTTATAGAAAATTTCTCAAGAATAGCTCAACCTTTGACAGAATTGACCCAGAAAGATAAAAAGTATATATGGGAAGGAAAAAAATGAAGCTTTTGAACTCCTCAAAGATAAATTGTGTAGTGCACACGTTTTAGCTTTGCCAGAAGGGACATATAATTTTGTAGTATATTGTGATGCATCACGTCAAGGTTTTGGATGTGTTTTAATGTAAAAGGACAAAGTAATTGCATATGCATCCAGAAAACTTAGGGGTAGTGAAAAGAACTATACCACCCATGATCTAGAATTAGGAGCAGTAGTGTTTGCATTAAAAATTTGGAGACATTATCTGTATGTGACTAAGTGTATAATATATACGGATCATAAAAGTCTGCAACATATCTTTGATCAGAAAATGCTAAATATGAGGCAGAGAAGATGGGTAGAATTATTAAGTGATTATGACTGTGAAATTAAGTATCATCCTAGTAAAGCAAATGCAGTTGTTGATGCTTTAAGTAGAAAAGAAAGGGTTAAGCCATTACGAGTACGTGCTATGAGAATAGAATTACGTTCAGATTTGTTAAATCAAATTCGGGAAGCTCCACAAGATGATGTGTTGAAACTGAAGGGACTATTAAAAGATATGAAGGAAGAAAAAGATGGAATTCTGAGGTTTAAAGGGAGAATTTGGATACCTGACAATAACGCGATTAGAACAATTGTCCTACAAGAAGCACATAAGTCAAAATATTCTGTACATCTAGGAAATAATAAAATGTACAAGGATTTGAAAAGCCAATACTGGTGGCCAGGCATGAAAAGATCAGTCGCAGAATTCGTGAAACAATGTGATATCTATTCAAGAGTAAAAGCTGAATATCAAAAACCTTCAGGATACTTACAGCAACCAGAAATTTCAGAATGGAAATGGGATCAGATTACAATGGACTTCATAACCAAACTACCAAGAACCAGAAATGGATACGACACAATTTGGGTTATAGTAGATAGATTGACTAAGTCAGCTCATTTCTTACCCATACGAGAAGATTATAAGATAGAAAGACTAGCAAGAATTTACATAAAAGAAATTGTGTTTAGACATGGAATACCTATATCCATCATATCAGATAGAGACAATAGATTTACTTGCAGATTTTAGCAGACATTACTAAAAGCCTTAGGAACCCAAGTGAACTTAAGTACATCCTATCATCCACAAACTGATGGACAAAGCAAAAGGACAATACAAACACTAGAAGATATGTTAAGAGCTTGTGCTATAGATTTTGGTGGAAATTGGGATAGCCACTTACCATTAATAGAATTTTGATACAATAACAGTTATCACTCTAGTATTGGGTTAGCTCCATTTGAAGCTTTCTACGGAAGAAAGTGTAGATCACCCTTATGTTGGAATGAAATAGGTGATAGACAACTTACAGGTCCTGAATTAATCCAAGAAACCACGGACAAGGTCATTGAGATTAAAAATAGATTGAAAGCAGCTCCTGATCGACAGAAAAGTTACGCAGACAAACGAAGGAAACCATTGGAATTTCAAATTGGAGACAGAGTTTATCTAAAGGTATCTCCCTCAAAAGGAATCTTCCGATTTGGAAAACCAAGTAAGCTAAACCCTAGGTATGTTGGTCCATTTAAAATCATTGATAAGATTGGTCCTGTGGCATATAAGTTGGAATTACCTGAAGAATTAAGTGAAGTGCATAACACATTTCATGCATCCAACCTCAAGAAATGTCTAACAGATGAGACTTTAAAGATACTAATTCAAGAAGTCAAAATAAATAGGAAACTTCATTTTATGGAAGAACCAGTAGCCATTGTAGACAAAGAAGTAAAAAGATTAAGAAAGAATAGAATTCCTATAGTAAAAGTTAAATGGAATGCAAAGAGAGAACCAGAATACACATGGGAAAGAGAAGATGAGATCAAGAAGAAATACCCCCACTTATTCAGAGGTAATGATCAGATAACTTCTTCTAAAATTTAAGAAATCACACTCCAAGGAATTTCGGGACGAAATTCTTTTAACTGGGGGAGAATGTGACAACATTAAAAATAAGGTTAGACGATTTTATATCTTATAGAAAATTTTATATTACGACGAACACCTTATGAATATTATATAGTAAATCACTTATACATGTCATATATATATATATTTATGTATGCATGTTTGCATATATATATATATATATATATATATATATATATATATATATATATATATAAGAATTATTGAAGCGTACATGCTTATATATATAAAAAGTCATTACCAAATAATATATATATATATAAGTCTAGGTAGGGTGCATGCATGTATGAATGTATTATTTATGATGCATGCTTGCATGAAAAATTATGTATGCATGGATCAAAATTTACGTATGCATGTAGTCATACGTATAAGTTTATGTTACCAAATATTGTTTGATAAAAATTACTTCAACATTATGAGACTAAATGAACCATGTCAAAACCCAACTAAACACCATAATATAATGGAACATCAATAGTAACATAACTTCAAGAATGAAACTAAATAAACCACTAACACTTAAACACTAACTAAAGCTTTACTAAAAACTTAAAACCCAATTCGTTAACAACTCGATTAAACATCTAACATTGCAATTAAGATTGTGATGACTCGCTAGCATCTTGCTCGAACACTTAGCACCTCTCCTTAGCCGCCACCTTGCATGCCACCATGACCATCTCTCCAACCACCACCTAAGCCTATGTATTGACTAAGCAAACCTAAGGAATGAAACTCACCTAAGCTAGATATAGAACTCATGATTATGCCATTAATGGCAACCGACCCATTGCACCTTAAAAACTCTCGGACTCTACCATCTTAAACACCAACACATCACAACCAAAAACCACTTCCAATCTCCTTGCATCTCTCGGTTTGTAAGTCATAACCATCAAACAACCGCGATGACCACATCCCTTCACCTCTCGGCCCCCACACAACCATCAACAACCGCGACCATCACCACCTTTACACCATCCCTTCAATCGAATACCATCATCTCCACCCACGGTCACCTCTATACTACCACTCTTTTTCTTTAAGTTCTCGGTTACAAGAAGAACAATATGACATCCGTCACCTCAAGGTCCGTCATTTAACGTGAAATTTCGTTAACTATTCTTAGAACATTCATTCTTCATCTTCATAGACTATTCGGGAGGACATCATACTTGGGGTGTAAAACGAGTGCCCGGAGCAGCTGGACGCTGCTCTGCACTTCAGCAGTCGCGAACTTACTGTTCAGGCGACTGAGTGAGTCATGCGACTGAGTCCATGCGTCTGAGTCTATCGTGCGTCTGAGTGGTGCGACTGGGGTGAGTCGTGCGACTGAGTCCACGCGTATGGATGGGTGTGCGATTGAGTCATGCGATTGAGATTGTGTGCGATTGTGCGTGAATCGCACGACTGGAGTTCTGTCGTACGAATGAAGGTTCAATCGTGCGAATGATTCTGATTCGCACGAATGAACGTTGAGTCGCGCAATTGGAGGTTGAGTCGTGCGACTGGGTGATGCATGGTACGACTGAACCTGAGTCGCATGGATGAAGGTCCAATCGCACGAATGAAGTTGATTCGTGCGAATGGAGGTTGGTTCATGCGGTTGAAGTTTCAGTCGTGCGTCTGGTCCTGTTATGTGATTGATGGTGCGTGTATGCGTGTTTTCCCTTTGAATGTCTTATTATGATGAAGTAACATCAATAAAAGTGTCATTGCTTGATAATGGGATCCCCATACGGATGTCATTAGCAATGATGACCACACTTAACACTTGGGTCTACATAAGGCCTGATATGTGTATGTCTGCTTGTGTGTGCTACCCACAACCGAATCGAAACTGCCCGAACCTATTGAACATCATCTTATACTTTATGCTCATTATTAATGCTTGTCAGTAACTGTCAATAGGTGTTGACTGTTCATAGCATTCTACTGTTGGGAATACTCATCATTCGTGCTTATCATCTATTCAGTGAGTTTCGTAGCCCCTTTTTACGCTTATATAACTTTTAAACATTTTCAAACTTGGGGGAAAAGAGTGCTCGCGTACTAAACTTGATTTCAAGCATCTTCCCTAGTGGAAGACTACCACTACTTTGATGAGTATCTTATCTTGCTCAACATGTTGATTGATGCTAAGGATAAACGGATGTCACGTAACTAGTTTTGGCATCGTTCTAGGTATATCGCGGATGTGGCGGGAATGCTGCGGGGAACCCTATATATAAGCATCCCTGGTATACTAAGAATGTGCTTAAACTGGGCTACGTGATGATCCTGATTGACTGGGGTATGGATTGTTGGAACTTGACTATATGCTATGTTACCCCCTTGTATGTTACTTGGTGGCTTTACATTACTATGTGCTATTACTTGATGCTAAGTGTTGTATGATGTTACTTGTGAATGCTATTGACCTTGGATGCTATCGGCGGTGTGGTTCTTCTTCGTGGGTCTACTTTGTGGTTCTTCTTTGTTGAGCATCCATTACAACCATTAATCCCGATAATGGGACCTAAGGATTGGTTTAGTTGTAACCTAGACGTATGCGCTTTGTGGATCTTGCTACGTCATATAAACTTGCTCTTCAATACAACCATTAGTTCGGGTAATGGGACCCAAGGATTGGTTTGGTTGTAAACTAAACATATGCGCTTTGTGGATCTTGCTATGTCATTTTAAACTTGTTAAACAATGGAAAAGTCTTTCAATACAACCATTAGTTCCGGTAATGGGACCTAAGGATTGGTTTGGTTCTAAACTAAACTTATGCGCTTTGTGGATCTTGCTACGTCATTTTAAAATATTTACGTTTTGGAAATGCTTTCTTTACAGCCATCAATTTCCGTGAGGAACCGATGAATAGGCTTGGCTGTAGCCATTTATAACTGGTAAAACCGCCTATACATAAGTGTAGTTGCGGTAGCTCTTAATAAACCTACTTACTGTTTTCATCTTATCATCTTTTAATACTTAAAAACTGCGAAGCTCACCAACAATTATGTTGACCGTTTTGAGCATTTCTTTTCAGGTGATCAGGGTAATTGAAGTTCTAGGGGTGCTGCCTTTTAGAGGAGACCCTAGGATGCATTTTTGGAAGATTAAGCATTTTTGTTAAACATTGATGTGTGGAATATCTTGGTTGCTTAACTTGTACAATGTATACTTGTTCCTGGGTTGTGGGAATTTATATTACAAGTTATCAGCAATGCTTATGTGATCATTTGATATTGTGCTTATGACTATGCTGTCGTGAACATTGACTGAACACGACACAAGTCTCCATTTGTGTACGGGTGTCGTCATGGCACGCTTGTCATCATATCTATATTACATCTCTATTGTTAACCATGTGTTATGATGATCCCGTCAAGCTCGCATCTCCGTGTTTCCGCTATCAGCGGGGGTGTGACAGACTGGTATCAAAGCCATTGGTTATAGAGAATTAGACAATACACTTGACCTAGACTATAACCTAGGAACCTTCATGTAGAATGCATGCTAGGACTGGCTTGCATTTAATATTACATGTGTGTTCCTCTATATTTGTTACTTGACTCTATACGTGATTCTATACATATGTGCTTGCTATCTGATCATCCTGAGGAAGACACTATTACTCTTAGTCTTTCTCCATGGGATACCATTATACTAGAATCTTACATTGTATGCGCACAACATCATATCATTAGGTTGAGATACCTAAATAGAAGGGAACCTCGGTGATCACGCATAGCGTCAATTTCGGATACTAAATCCGACCCTATCATGGTTATGCCTGAAATCCTAAAAGTATGAAGGATAGGCAACTCTCATTAGACATATTGTGCTTATGTGCTTGCAGTTTACATATACCACATACTACTATTGGAATACTAATAGCTCATGGACATGAGGACATTACATGAACCATGCTTGATGAGTGTTGACAATACTATGATGTTAACTTGGGGTAAGTGGACTTAGGATGGCCATGCAAAGCAAATTACCATTACGGGTGCACACGTAATTGTAATTCGCCGTGCATGAGAAGTCTGGAAAATCTTACCATGAGGTAACGATCAGGAGTATTACAAGTTCTCTATTCTATACCCTAGGGTGTGCTAGGATCATAATTCTAGTAAGACCTCGTTAAGAGTAACAAACATTACTAATACTTGCTATTACTTAAGTCCTGTCCTACTTAGAGCCTTCGTGGTATTCCCAATCATGACATTGATTCTATCTTTCGCGAAACATTCCTCCACTTAGCATTTCAATAACTAAGGAACTGATTGAATGCTTAGAATAAAAGTGGACTTCAAGAAATATAGAGGAGTGATGATACTCTCTGCACATACATTATGGTATTCATTGGGATTATGCTAAGGAAAAATTAAGATGTCATGTAACTGGTTTAAGCATCATTTTATGTATACCGAGGGTGTGGTGGGAACGCTGCGGGGAACCCTATATATAAGCATCACCGGTATACTAAAAATGTACTTAAACTGGGCTACATGACGATCTTGATGGACTGAAGCATGGGTTATTAGAACTTGATGAGTGGAATCATACGTGTATCTTAAAGTGACTAAGGTTTACATGTTTACTAAAGTTTACATGTTTACACCTTTCTATGATTAGAAGATGCCGCCTAGAAGAGTCACACATAGTACCAATCAAGAAAGTGAGACCCCACAAGGCAGAGGTAGGGGTAGACCACCAAGAACAGGTGGTGCTCCAACTGGCAACAATCAGGGAACTGACAACCCTGACTTAGCTGCTATGATTGCTCAGCAGCTAGTCGCACTGATTCCAACTATTGTGACTCAAGTGAGCGACACCCTTCTGAATCATCATCTCCATGGGGATCATGATACTAATGGCCAGCATAACCAAGGAACAGGAGAAGACACTGGGATTGGTGGAACAACTGGGAACGAAACTAGGGTTGATAATACAAGACAGGGATGTTCCTACAATGAATTTGTTGCTTGCAAACCCCGAGAATTCGATGGGAAAGGCGGGGCGATAGCCCTGACCAGATGGCTTGAAAAGATGGAGGCAGTGATTGACATCAGTGAGTGCCTTGACAGTCAAAAAATCAAATATGCCACATGTTCACTAGAGGGCAAGGCATTAAGCTGGTGGAACACCCAGGTTCAAGCTAGAGGAAGAGAGTCAGCAATGCAAATGAATTGGGATGAGTTCAAAGCCCTGATTACTGAGGAGTACTGCCCTCTCAACGAGATGCAGAAACTTGAGCAGGAATTCTGGAACCATGCGATGGTAGGAGCTGGGCACGCAGCTTACACCGATCGTTTTCATGAGTTGGCAAGATTGGTTCCACATCTGGTAACACCGGAATCAAAGAGGATTGAAAGGTATATTTGGGGACTCGCGCCTTAAATCCGAGCATTGGTAACAGCAGCTACTCCTCCTAAGATTCAAAGGGCAATTCTAAAGGCCGGCGCTCTAACTGATGAGATGGTAATGACAGGGATGTTGGGTAGGGGAGCAGAGAAGAGAAAGGAGGTTGGGGAAACGAGTCGGTTTAATGCTGGAAGATTCGATAAGAAAGCCAAGGCAACCCGGAATTTTTTGGCTGTGACTCAAGAAAGGAAAGGATATATTGGGCCGCACCCAAAATGTAACAGGTGCTTTCTTCATCATCCCCCAGCAACGCCGTGTCAGATGTGTGCGAATTGTAGGCGCCCGGGACACCTAGCGAAGGATTGTAGAACTGCGCCGAATCTGGTAGCGACCATCAATGCGGTTAACCCCACCGGTAATGCCAGGGCTTGTTATGAGTGCGGAGGTCTTGGTCACAACCAGAACATGTGCCCCAGACTGAATAGGACACCAGGTCAGCAAGGAAACAACCAGCAGCAGATAGTGGCCATAGCGGGTGCTCAAGGCCAAGGAAATCAAGGTAATGCTGCACGGGGTCGTGCCTTCATCATTGGAGCTAATGATGCCCGTTAATATCCGCATGTTGTCACGGGTACGCACTTACTCAATCACCACTTCGCATCCATACTATTTGATACTGGGGCAGACAATAGTTTCATATCTTCCGATTTTGCACACATGCTTGCCTTGAACCCTAGTAGACTAGAAACTAGCTTTTCCATAGAAATGGCCAACGGTAGAGTTGTACAAGCAGATGAGATTATTAGACAGTGCTCCATGATATTGGAGAACCATCCCTTTGACATAGACTTAATACCTTTCGAGTTGGGGAGCTTCGATGTGATTGTGGGAATGGATTGGTTGTCGAAACACGGAGCCGAGATTGTTTGTCGGGAGAAAGTAGTACGAATCCCCATGCCAAACGGGGAGGTACTCAAGATTCAAGGAGAACGACCAGGAAGAACCCTGAAGCTTATCACTTGCATAAAGACGCGACAATGTTTACGGAAGCAGTGTTACGCATTTCTGGCCAATGTAGTGGAAAAGAAAGAAGAAGGCAACAAGTTGGTAGATATTCCTGTCGTACGAGATTTTCTGGGAGTATTCCCTGATGACTTGTCGGGTTTGCCTCCTCCACGACAGGTGGAATTTCGTATAGAGTTGGTTCCTGGAGCTACACCGGTAGCCAAAGCACCATACCGGTTAGCGCCATCCTAAATGCAAGAGTTATCTAGCCAATTACAGGAGCTATTAGAGAAGGATTTTATTCGACCGAGTCATTCACCATGGGGAGCACCGGTCTTGTTTGTTAAAAAGAAAGACGGGTCGTTCCGCATGTGTGTCGATTATCGCGAGTTGAACAAGTTGACTGTGAAGAATCGATATCCTCTTCCCAGAATCGATGATTTGTTTGATCAGTTGCAAGGAGCTTCGTATTTATCTAAGATTGATCTTCGTTCTGGATATCATCAACTAAGGGTTTTTGAGGATGACATACCGAAAACAGCGTTTAGGACTCGTTATGGTCATTATGAGTTCTTAGCCATGCCGTTCAGACTGACTAACGCACTGGCTGTATTCATGGATCTGATGAATCGGGTGTGTAAACCATACTTGGATAAGTTCGTGATCGTATTCATTGATGATATACTTATCTACCCTCGATCGAAAGAAGACCACGAGAAACATCTTCGGGCTATACTGAGTCTGTTACAAGAAGAGAAACTTTTCGCTAAACTTTCGAAGTGTGAGTTTTGGCTTTGAGAGGTAAAATTTTTGGGTCATGTGGTTAACGAAAATGGAATTCATGTAGATCCCAGAAAAGCAGTGAACAAGTGGGATGCACCCCAAACACCTTCAGAGATACGGCAATTCTTAGGATTGGCCAGATACTATCGTCGCTTCATTGCAAATTTCTCAAAGATTGCCCAACCGTTAACATTGTTGACTCAGAAAGACAAGAAGTTTGATTGGGGGAAAGCACAAGAACAAGCATTCCAAACGTTGAAAGAGAAGTTGTGCAACGCACCGATACTGTCCCTCCCAGACAGGACGGATGATTTTGTGGTGTACTGCGATGCTTCACATCAAGGATTGGGTTGTGTGCTAATGCAGAAAGATAAAGTGATTGCCTATGCCTCGCGACAACTTAAGGTGCATGAGAAGAATTATACGACTCATGATCTGGAGTTGGGCGTGGTAGTATTTGCACTCAAGATATGAAAGCACTATCTGTATGGAACCAAATGTATAATCTACACAGATCATAAAAGCCTTCAACACATCCTGAATCAGAAAGAACTCAACATGCGACAACGACGTTGGGTAGAGCTACTTAGTGACTACGATTGTGAAATCCGGTATCATCCGGGGAATGCAAATGTGGTGGCTGACGCCCTAAGTCATAAAGAGCGCGTGAAACAACTACGTGCTCGAGCTTTGGGATTGACTATTCAAACGAACTTGAAGGCTCAGATCCAACTTGCTCAAAGGGAAGCATTGAAAGAAGAAAACTTTTCGGGAGAAGAATTCCGAGGGTTAGACAAACAGATGATTTGCAAGGATGATGGCATACAATACTTCATGGATCGCATATGGGTACCCAAATAGGGAGACGTTCGTACCCTGATCATGGAGGAAGCGCACAAGAGACGATATTCTGTTCATCCTGGCGCAGACAAGATGTATCACAATCTTAAGGATCTATACTGGTGGCCAGGCATGAAGAGAGACATTGCTATGTATGTGAGCCGATGCTTGACGTGCTGGAAATTTAAGGCTGAACATCAAAAACCATCGAGATTATTACAACAACCTGAAATTCCCGAGTGGAAATAGGAGAACATAACTATGGATTTCATTACCAAACTCCCAAGGACGCCTAGCGGACACGACTCGATATGGGTCGTAGTAGATCGGATGACGAAGTCCGCTCATTTCTTACCGATCCAGGAGGATTACAAGATGGAAAGGTTGGCGAGGTTGTACATTAAAGAGGTCGTGACATGGCACGGTGTGCCGGTGTCGATCATATCCGACCGAGACAGTCAATTTACTTCACGATTTTGGCAGACGTTGCAAAAAGCGATGGGCACTCGATTAGATATGATTACTGCCTATCACCTACAAAAAGATGGCCAAAGTGAACGAATGATACAAACGTTGGAAGACATGCTCAGAGCTTGTGTAATCGATTTTGGTGGTAGCTGGGACACTCATTTACCATTGATTGAATTCTCCTACAACAACAGCTATCACACAAGCATTGGATGCGCTCCATTTAAGGCATTGTACGGGAGAAAATGTAGATCCCAGTTTGTTGGGCTAAGATTGGTGAAAGCCAACTTACAGGCCCAGAGATCATTCAAGAAACGACTGACAAGATTTTCCAAATCAAAGACAGACTAAAAGCTGCAAGAGATCGCCAAAAGAGTTATGCCGACAACCGTCGGAAGCCTCTAGAATTCAATGTTGGAGATCACGTTTTAGTCAAAGTCTCTCCCTAGAAAGGGATTGTACGATTTGGAAAGAAAGGGAAGTTAGCCCCTCGATAAGTAGGGCCATTCGAGATTACAGAAAGAATCGGTCCGGTGGCTTACCGATTGAGGTTGCCACAAGAACTCAGCGGTGTACATGATCCTTTTCACGTGTCAAACCTCAAGAAGTGTTTGGCGGACGAGTCCCTACACGTACCAATTAAGGAAATCAAGATCGACAAAAAGCTTCATTTTATCAAGGAACCTATCGAGATCATGGACCGAAAGCTCAAACGCCTGAGACGCAGCAAGATACCGATCGTTCGCGTGAGATGGAACTCCAAGCGAGGACCAGAATTCACGTGGGAATGAGAAGACCAGATAAAGCTCAAATATCCACATCTATTCGATGATAACACTCTTGGACCTAGCGCCAGTTGAATTTCGGGACGAAATTCTCTCAACTGGGGGATACTGTGACATCCGTCACCTCAAGGTCCGTCATTTAACGTGAAATTTCGTTAACTATTCTTAGAACATTCATTCTTCACCTTCATAGACTATTCGGGAGGACATCATACTTGTTTGGTTACTTTTACAGTTGTGATACCATTATTTGCAACCTTATCATTTAAAACGCTTACGGGTATCACAATCGACATCACTAATTATATTATGTTATATAATATAAACAACATTAAACACATCCTTATAATTAGTATGATGCGCGTATCTACGTCGTTATCAACCGAAACAAGTTTGGGGACTCGGGGGCTAAGTGCAGGGACTAAACCTGACAAATTGCCAAACTAGGGCTGGGTATAAATACCCCACACCAGCCCTAGCCTTCACATTCTTCTTCTCCTTCACCTTCTTCTCCACTTTCTCTCTCGAACTAGCACCAAAATCGAGCACGTTTGTTGCGTTTTCACCGTCAAATCTTGGTTATCATCGTGAATACTCACTTCTAGCAAGTAGATTACCTTGTTTGACCCGTTTCTTGCTCGATTTAACCTCTGCGTTTTCTAGGGTTTCGGGTGTTCGGGTTCATCCGAGCACATGAGGTCGTGTGGGCTTGTGTGTTACGTTCCAGTGTGTGTTTCTTGTCTAGACATGCTAGAATATAAATTCTGGAAGTTCTTGGGGTGTAAAACGAGTGCCCGGAGCAGCTGGACGCTGCTCTGCACTTCAGCAGTCGCGAACTTTTAAACTATTTACGTTTTGGAAATGCTTTCTTTACAGCCATCAATTCCCGTGAGGAGCCGATGAATAGGCTTGGCTGTAGCCATTTATAACTGGTAAAACCGCCTATACATAAGTGTAGTTGCGGTAGCTTTTAATAAACCTACTTACTGTTTTCATCTTATCATCTTTTAACACTTAAAACCTGCGAAGCTCACCAATAATTATGTTGACCGTTTTGAGCATTTCTTTTCAGGTGATCAGGGTAATTGAAGTTCTAGGAGTGCTGCCTTTTAGAGGAGACCCTAGGATGCATTTTTGGAAGATTAAGCATTTTTGTTAAACATTAATGTGTGGAATATCTTGGTTGCTTAACTTGTACACTGTATAGTTGTTCCCGGGTTGTGGGAATTTATATTACAAGTTATCAGCAATGCTTATGTGATCATTTGATATTGTACTTATGACTATGCTGTCGTGAACATTGACTGAACACGACACAAGTCTCTATTTTTGTACGGGTGTCGTCATGGCACGCTTGTCATCATATCTATATTGCATCTCTATTGTTAACCATGTGTTATGATGATCCCGTCAAGCTCGCATCTCCGTGTTTCCGCTATCAGCGGTGGGGTGACAAACAAGGCTTGGAGACCTTCGCTTAATTCGGTTCGACGGAGAAAGAGGCTGCCATCAGTTATCATCCCCTTTTTTGTTATCAAAATCAAGGTTATAATCTCTAAAACATAACTAGTCAAATTACCAAAATGTATATATATATGTCTAAACAACACATATAAACAAACCTTATAATTAAACCCACAAATTCTTCACATAATCATACAAATATGTTAAATATATTAAAAAGGTTTTATAACCTGAAGAAAATAGATGGATGTTGATAACCCAAAGTTATATAAAAGAAATTTTCAATAAAAAGATGTATCAACTTACAAAAATCAGTTTAATATATATTTAACTGTGATTGTGAGAATAAACATTGTAAAATTTTTAGAAAAATATTGACTTATCATTCTGTAAATTTTGGTAAAAATATAATAAGTAAAATGATTTATATAAATTATTTAAAATAAAGAAAATACTCAAAAATACAAATAAATTTGGAGAAAATTCTAGAAAAATCACAGAATGACTCTTTTGAGACATAAAAGCTCTAGGAATTATTTTGTAATTTATTTCCTTATTTTGATTGAAAAATGACTTTTTAAGTGATCTGTAAAGGAAAAATCAAAAGAAATAAATAATCAATACTATAAATCATGAAAAATTCAATGAAGCCATTATAAATCAAATTAAACAGATGATGTAAATTTCATAATTTTTGGAGTTATATAGATATTTTTAATGAATTTTGGGAATATTGTAAGATTTAAAGAAAGAAATCTGTTGCGAATTAGACATCAGGAAATTTATGGGATGATATAAACTGTTATAGTAATATTATGTAAAGTTTTGGAAATTTGTGGATAACAGTAGCTATGTTTGGTGATTTATGGAGAATTTGGAATAATTATAACAATTTATATATAGTAAAATAAAAACTAATAATTTTATGGTAATATTGTTTGATATTTTATAGCTAAAATTTTAAGAATTCATTTATATTTGAGGTTCTAAAAATTTTAAAGAAATTTTATCTAACTTATGAATTATTTTTATAGGTTACATTTTGGAAAACAGGTGAGACTCATAGCATCATTTTAGTATTTATAAAGTTTTTGGAGGAAAAACATACTGGTTATGTTGATGCATTATTTTTGAAATTTTTTTGAGATGTGCGGTCATTTGTGATACAACCATTAATTCGAATGAGGAACCGTCTTATAATATTAGTAGCGCTACTTAGGAGAATATTTTGCACCAACAGGATGAGTGTTGTGATGCTATATAAATATTTCCTGCACCAACAGAATGAGTGTTGTGATGTAATATTATCTGATTTTGTGAATTGTTTCGTGACAGTATAAATTATGTGTGAGCAGGTTTGGTTGTAATTGGTGCATCAATAAAATGTTTTGCTGGAAATAAACCTAAGATCTCGCCAACTTTACGTTGACTGTTTGAGTATGCTTTTTCAGGTGAAAATGACTAACAATGTAGACTTCTCTTTTGATGTATACAACGGCTGGGGTGAAGTCATGGGAAGAGTCTGTGTAAATCTAACCGTCAACATATACGATGGCAGTGTTGTGGTGGACGCGCATTTCCATCGTATTTGAAGATGTTTAGTTAAATAAAAGTTGTAATAAGGATTATATCAAATTTTGACTTTATATGTAATGATGTAATCCTAACTTATGATATATATAATCAAGCTATGTGTTTTATGTATTAATATTGTTGTGATTTTAATTCCTTATAATCAATTGCATTCTGAACAAACAAGTCACACCCGAAAAATTGCTTCACGCTTCCGCCGGGATGTGACACAATCCAAGTAAAGACATCAAAATTACCTAAGTCCATGCTTGATAGCTTATCGCCCCCACACCATGCCGCCAATGTAGCCTTATCACACCCTATTACATATCTATTGCTACAGTACCCCAAATCGGAACCTTGATTGCACTCCAAGCACCATGTTCACCAAAGTTGGTTTTAATGTTTTATTAGGAGGTCGCCGGAGTTGGTTTCAATATGCTCCGAAGTTGCTGATTTGCTACGTCTAATCTTGTTCATCGGCGTAGCAGTGGTGGTGGGATAGGGGGTGGATCTAGAAAAAAGTTTTACTTGGGAAAAATCTAGATCAAGTAAAATATGGATCGTGTCAAATAGAGAACAAAATTTGAGATCGGTCGAAAATAATGCAAAGCGTTTAATTATCAGAAGAATTAATCATACTAACTTATGTAATGATTTTCACTAGTCATTTATTCATAACATATGTCAGAATATTAAGATTCAAGGTCTAACTCTGGTTTATTTAAAATTTAAATCAAACTAAAAGGTTTAAATCATAACTAAACAAAACTAAAGGCTATAGATAAAATATAATTGCTTATTTCATCGTTTTCAAGCAGTGATCATGTGGTGGGAGACTTTTTTCTTAAAAAAGAGTATTGTTGCAAGGTGTGCCCATGTGGTTATAGAAATAAACAAACAAACATGCCCAGTATGTTCTACTGAAAGTAGGGTCTGGGAAGGGTAGGTGGTGGCCAGTCTTTCCTGTATCTTGGAAGATAGAGAGACCGTTTGCAAAGAGACCCTCGGCTTGACATCGATAACAACCAAATTATAGTGTATATACCACATAAACATACATTGCATAAGAGTTTTAGATATGCATATGTATGTTCATAAGCAAAATAACCAGATTATATTGCATAGTCACACATCACATAAGCAATAGCATACGCATAACAATTAAAATATAATGCATTTTTAATATAAAATCATGCATAATAGTAACGGTTTTATACCACTTGATTTATTGCACTAAGCATCTAACTGGCATGGTCATAATGCTAAATGGCGTATGTATAAAATTTAGATTTGATAATTATGACCCACTTACTTATGTAACAAAAAATGATGAAAAAAGGTCAAATGGATTAAAAGTCCCCAAAGTCTACTTCCAATGCTTACAGCTTCGTAAATCATGAATACTGCCAATTAGGTTACACCAAAAAAAATTTATGTTTCTAGTCAAACTTTACACACTAACTTTTACCCAAAACTATTGTGACCCATTACTCAACCCACTCATTTTAAGCTTTAAGTTGTAGTCACATTTTTACTCAATGTTATGACCCGTTCTCTGGCCTTGGTTCCTTGTAATCATAAACTTAAAACCCATTTTGATCTACATAGGGAACATTCTAAATGACAATTGACAAGAACATGTTTGAAATATTAGGCCTGCACAGCTTTGTAGTGTTAACCAAAAAGTTGTCACAACTTTGATCAAATGATGTAGCTTAAGGGAAGAAATACTTGTTTGATCGAATCAAAACCCTCCTCTCAATTAATACAGCTTTAAACAATTAACCTATATGTTAATAAAGGAACGGAATGAACAGTTATGTATAAGCAAGTGTTGCATCGGGAATAACCATGCATTGCACTGACATACACTGCCCTTTTCTCTTCTTTCTGTTATTATGGTGTTCACCGCCAGTTCTTTCAGGGGGAGAGGGGCTTTGTTTTTGCGCAGAGAGAGGGAGAGTGATGGATTTAGGAAGAGGCGATTATTACCACTGTGTCATGGTCGGCATCGCCGCTGGGTTTCTAGGGAACCCTAGGTGGCGATGGTCTGGTTGTGGCGACAGTGGTCTTGGCTGTTTCGTTTATGTTGTGAGAAAGTGACAAGCGTTCTGAAAGCGGCCGACGGCTAATTGTGGGGAGTTTGACACGTATCTTAGGGCAACGACCACACGCGTCCGCTTCTCTCACGCCATGACTGCCATCATCTTCGTCATGCAAAGCCTCATACAGATCCGTATTATATGGTGGCGGAGGTGGAGGTAGACCTGCGGTGGTAGTTCAATCAGCGGAATCGAAAGCCTCCTCCCCCTTCGATGCTAGCCACGGGCGCAGGTACGACTTCTGACCTAGACACCCTCAAAATGCCCTTCTGAACTTGCTTAATTAGGGTGTGCATCCGCTAAATTAGGAGGTGGAGGTGGACCTGCGGTGCTCACGTTGTTATATATTTAGGGTGTGCATCTGGTTAATTAGGGCCCTTCTGAACTTGCTTTCACAGATTGCAGTAATATTACGTCCAACATGATCTATATAATTTTTATCTCATTGTTTATGTTGCTTCTTTTGTTTGATTGTTCAACTCCTTTCAGGATTTAGATTATGTACTACTTTATTTCACTTTCTATTTTAATGCAGATAACTAATGAAGAAGGACATTGCTTCACCATTGCTTAGTTGGGGGTTTTAGTAGATTCACAGTGATTAAGGTCTTATGGAATTGTTATACTTCTTTTCATGCGATTTCTATTTTTCTATTTTTATGTGGTTTTCTTCAACTACTTAACTTTGTTGTCTTAAATGTTACTAAAATAAAGTTTTGAGGTCAATCTGTGTTTAATTTTATTGTCTTTAATGTTACTAACAGAAGACCCAAAAGCTTTTTTTTATATTTGAAGAGTGACTCTGGTTATGTTTTGTTGTTTACTGTTTTTCTTTTATAACTAAGACAACTAATCTTGCTAAAGTTTTTATTAGGGTTTAGGACATTGTTATTAAAATGTGTACTAGCTACATCAGGTTTAGGAATTTACATTAAATGTTTCCAATCTTGAGTTTTGTTGTCTTTATTCTTGCTAAACTAATGTGTTCTGTGACCTAAAATATGCTTGGAATCGTCGATAACTTTTTCACTATTGAGGAAATGATTACCTTTATAAAATGATTATGACCTGTTTTGACCCGTCACCTAACCCGTTATAGATAATTGTTTTTGGGTCCATACAAACGGGTTTTTTTTGGCTTGTTTTTGGGTTAACACAACCTGTTTTAACCTGTCACCCAATCTGTCCGCCTTTACCATTGCACTTGTAAATATTATTTATACGTGTGTTTGGCTTTACATGAACCTGATTGTACATTAGTATGGGATTTAATCACAAATCAAAAAAAAAGTAGCATTTGAATCTGCCACCACATGGTTCAACACAAACAATGTTTTTAAGTTCAGCTTTTCCAATTGAGATTCAACTTAGTCTCATTGATCGTATGAAAATTTGTGATTAACAGGGTTAATTGACTATTAGCTACTGTTGTTCAATTTTAATTGCAGAGGGCTTCTCTCTTTAGCCCTCTCTGTGAAGAGGACTTCTATCTTTTACCTTTTCTAAAAGGAAAATGAAAGAATATTGCATTTGATTTTCATTTGTGTGAATTTATGCATTCCGTCTTGTAGCATACATTTCAAGTTGTAGGTTCCCAATACACTTAAGAATGTGTGCAAGATGCTTGGGTTTTTGATATATAACATAACAGAGGAGTGGATGTATGGATGTTTTAAGGCCTAACTTTGTTATTGGGCTTTCAAGTTGAGAATACACTTGATGTTGTCTGTGTGTTCTCTGTAGACATTGTTTGGGGTATGGTTAATTTCTTTACTTGTGGCTTTGTTGCATCTGATTCAACTTGGTGGTGATTAGTGACTCTGCCTACGATGTGTTGGCAACGAAGAATAAGAGAGGTAAAAGGAGATCTTATCGCATCTGATATGACCTGAATGTTGCAGTTTGGTTGTGACATCCGTCACCAAAGGTCCGTCATTTAACGTGATCGATTAACCTTCGTTGTCAATCATTCCTCAATTTTATAAACCATCTACGTGGATACCATATTTGTTTTACTTAGTTGTCCTTATATGCGTGTTATCGTTGCTTGACTTGTCGTTATCTTAAGACGTTTCTCCTTGATTTGCCCCGTTAACACTAAACATGTCATTTTTATATTAAAATAATTGTCACGAATAAAAATCATTTTTTTAACTTATAAATAACATTAATAACATTTTATCATCAATAAAACCAGACTAATTAATAACGTTTTCAACCGAAACAAAATTTGGGAACCTGGGGGCAAAGTGCGGGGACTAAACTTGACAAATGGCCAAACTAGGCTGGGTATAAATACCCATTCCCAGCCTCTTCTTCATCTTCTCTTCCTCATTTCTTCTTCATCTCCACCATTTTCTCCATTTCTCTCCCGATC
This sequence comes from Flaveria linearis, assembly GCA_024085815.1. Taxonomy (NCBI): domain Eukaryota; kingdom Viridiplantae; phylum Streptophyta; class Magnoliopsida; order Asterales; family Asteraceae; genus Flaveria; species Flaveria linearis. The sequence continues at coordinate 54,232,330 of CM044008.1, forward strand.
TTACACCAAAAATCGAACCGTTTGTGGCATTTTCGTCGTCAAATCTTGAGCATCATCGTGAATACTCGTTCCTAGCAGGTAGATAACCTCACTTACCTCGTTTTAGCCCGATTTAGCTGCTGCGTTTTAGGGTTATCGGGTGCTCGGGTTCATCCGAGCACATGAGGTCGTGTGGGCTTGCATGTCGCGTTTTTGAGTGTGCATCTTGTCTAGACAGGTTAGGATATGAGTTCTGGAGGTTCTGGGTGGGTAAAACTCGTGTTCGGGCCGCCGAAGGCCGCCCTGCAACTTCCTGCAGTCGCGACCCCCGTCGACGCGAATGGGATTGTCGCGAGAATGGGGCATGCGACTGGGTGTGTGTGCGACTTGTGTCTGTGCAATTGGGTAAGTCGCGCGGTTGTGTCGCGCGGCTGTCGGTGGGTGCGAATGAATGTGTGTCGCGCGACCGAGTGGGGCGACTGGAGTTGTCGCGCGACAAAGACATGCGAATGTGAAATGTGTGCGATTGTGTGTGAATCGCACGATCGGAGGCCTGTCACACGAAAGAAGGTCCAATCGCACGAATGAAGCTGATTCGCGCGAAGGGACGTTGAGTCGCGTGACTGGCTGTTGGGTCGTGCGACTGGTGATGCATGGTACGACTGAAAGCTTAGTCGCACGAATGAAGGTTCAATCGTACGAAAGTAGCTAATTCGTATGACTGAAGGTCCACTCGTGCGAATGGAGTATCAGTCGTGCGTCTGGTCCTGTTGTGTGATTGATGATGCGTGTATGTGTGATTTACCCTTTGAGTGTCTTGTGTTGATGAGGTCATTTAAAATAACCTAGTCTGATATGTGTATGCCTGCTTGTGTGTGTACTACCCACGACCGAACCGAAACTGCTCGAATCTATTGACATCATCTTATGCTTTATGCTCATTATTAATGCTGTCAGTAACTGTCAATAGGTGTTTGACTGTTCATAGCATCCTACCGTTGGGAATATTCATCATACGTGCCTATCATCTGTTCAGTGAGTTTCGTGGCCCCTTTTTACTCTTACCAAACCTTTTTGAAATATTTTCAACTTGGGGGAAAAGAATGCTCACCTACTTTACTTGTTTTCGAGCGCCTTCCTTGGTGGAGGTGGCTGCTACTTCTATAAGTATCTTACCTCATTTGTCATGTTGATTGATGCTAAGGATAGACGGATGTCATGTAACTGGTTTAGGCATCGTTCTAGGTGTATCGCGGATGTGGTGGGAACACTGCGGGGAACCCTATATATAAGCATCCTGGGTATACCAAGAATGTGCTTAAACTGGGCTATGTGATGATCTCGATTGACTGAGGCCTGGATTTGTTAGAACTTGACACTATGCTATGTGACACCTTACATGTTACTTGGTGGCCATACATTACTATCTGCTATTACTTGATGCTATGCGTTGTGTGATTTTACCTGTAAATTGGCTGTGTGGGACTTCTGTGTGGGACTTCTGTGTGGGACTTCTGTGTGGATCTTTTAGTACAACCATTAATTCTAGAAATGGGACCTAAGGACTGGTTTGGTTGTAACATATACGTATGCGCTATGTGGATCTTTCTGCGTCATGTGAAACTCATGGAATGCTTACTACTTGTTGGATGCCTTTGACCTTGGATGCTCTCGGCTGTGTGGTTCTTCTGTGTGGTTCCTCTGTGTGGTTCCTCTAAGCCGATCATCCATTACAACCATTAATCCCGGTAGTTGGGACCTAAGGATTGGTTTGGTTGTAACCTAAACGTATGCGCTGTGTGGACCCTGCTACGTCACCTTGAACTTATTATGCTATGGAAAACTTTTTTGTATAACCCTTAATCCCGGCATTGGGACCTAAGGATTGGTTTGGTTATAAACTATACGTATGCGCTGTGTGGATCTTTCTACGTCTTTATAAACTATATTCTTTTTCGAGAAAACCTTTCTTACAGCCATCAATTCCCGTGTGGAACCGATAACTAGGTTTGGCTGTAGCTATTTATAAACGGTAAACCGCCTGCACATAAATGTAGTCGTGGTAACTTTTATTAAACTTACTTACTGTTTTCATCTTAACATCTTTTATTACTTGGAACCTGCGAAGCTCACCAACAATTATGTTGACCGTTTTTGAGCATTTCTTTTTAGGTGATCAAGGTAATTGAAGTTCTAGGAGTGCTGCCTTTTAGTGGAGACCCTAGGATGCATTTTTGAGACTGAACATACATTTTGTACATTGTTGCAGTCCACTAAACAATTAACATTCTTTTGAACACTTGTTCCCGAGTTGTGGGAATTTACATTACAAGTTATCCTTAATGCTTATGTGAATATTATGTTGTGCTTATGGCTATGCTGTCGTGATCTTTGACAATACACGACACAAGTCTCCAATTGTGTTCGGGTGTCGTCATGACACGCTTGTCATCATATTATTATTGCTACTCTATTGCATACCATGTGTTATGACGATCCCGTCTAGCTCGCATTCCCCGTGTTTCCGCTATCAGCGGGGGGTGTGACAGACTGGTATCAGAGCCATTGGTTATAGAGAATTAGGCAATACACTTGACCTAGACTATAACCTAGGAACCTTCATGTAGAATGCATGCTAGGACTGGCTTGCACTCAATATTACATGTGTGTTCCTCTATACTTGTTACTTGACTCTATACATGATTCTATGCATATGTGCTTGATGAATGTGGATAATACTATGATGTTAACTTGGTGTAAGTGAAGCTAAGGGTGACCATGCAGGGCAAATTACCATTACGGGTGCACACGTAATTGCAATTCGCCGTGCATGAGAAGTCTGGCTAATCTTACCGTGAGGTAACGATCATGAGTATTACTAGTTTGCTATTCTATACCCTAGGGTATGCTAGGATCATAATCCTAGTGAGGCTTTATTAAGGGTAACATAACATTACTAAGACCTACCATTACTTAAGTCCTGTCCTATTTAGAGCCTTCGTGGTACTTCCAATCATTACATTGATCCTATCTTCCGCGAAACATTCCTCCACTTAGCATTTCAGTAACTAAGGAGCTGATTGAATGCTTTGAATAAAAGTGGACTTCAAGAAATGTAGAGGAGTGATGATACTCTCTACACATTATATTATGTTATTCATTGGGATTATGCTAAGGGAAATTAGGATGTCATGTAAACGGTTTAAGTGTCATTCAAGGTATATAGTGGGTGCGGTGGGAACGCTGCGGGGGACCCTATATATAAGCATCACCGATATACTAAGAATGTGCTTAAACTGGGTTACGTGACAATCTTGATGGACCAAAGCATGGGTTATCGGAACTTGATGAGTGGAATCATACATGTATCTCAGAAGTGACTAAAGCTTACATGTTTACATCTTTCTATGATTAGAAAATGTCGCCCCGAAGAGTCACACGTGGTACCAACCAAGATGGTGAGACCCCACAAGGAAGAGGTAGGGGTAGATCACCAAGAGCAGGTGGCGCCCCAGCTGGCGACAACCAGGGAACTGAAAACCCTGATATAGCTGCTATGATCGCTCAGCAGCTAGCCGCACTGATTCCAACTATAGTGACTCAAGTGAGCGACACTCTTCGGAATCATCAACTCCACAGGAGTAATGATACTAATGATCAGTATAACCAAGGAATAGAGAAAAGGAAAGAGACTGGGGAAACAAGCCGGTCTGGCACCGGAAAGTCTGATAAGCGGGCCAAAATGACCAGAAACTTTGTGGCCGTGACTCAAGGGAAGAGGGAATATGCTGGGCCGCACCCGAAATGTGACAGGTGCAACCTTCATCACCCCCCAACGATGCCGTGTCGGGCGTGTGCGAACTATAGGCGCCCGGGGCACCTAGCGAGAGATTGTAGAGTTGCATCAAACCTGGTGACACTCGCTAACACGGTTAACCCCGTCGGGAATGCTAGAGCTTGTTATGAGTGTGGAGGTCTTGGTCACTACCGAAACATGTGTCCCAGACTGAATAGGGCACCGGGTCAACAAGGGATTAACCAGCAGCAAGTGATGGCCATAGCTGGCAACCCAGGCCAAGGGAATCAAAGAAGTGCTGCCAGAGGACGTGCATTCATTATCGGAGCAAATGACGCTCGTCAGGACCCGATTGTTGATATAGGTACGTATTTGCTCAACCACCCCTTCGCATCCATACTATTTGTTACTGGGGTAGACAATAGTTTCATATCTTCTGATTTTGCACACGTGCTTGCCTTGAGCCCTAGTAGACTAGAAACTAGCTTTTCAGTAGAAATTACCAACGGTAGAGTTGTAGAAGCGGATGAGATTATTAGACAGTGTTCTATGGTATTGGAGAACCATGCCTTCGACATAGACATAATACCTTTCGAGTTGGGGAGCTTCGACGTGATTGTGGGAATGGATTGGTGGTCGAAACGAAGAGCCGAGATTGTTTGTCTGGAGAAAGTAATACGAATCCCCAAGCCAAACAAGGAGGTACTCAAGATTCACGGAGAATGACCGGGAAGAGCTCTAAAGCTAATCACTCGCATGAAGATGCGACGATGTTTACGAAAGCAGTGTTACGCATTTTGGGCCCGTGTAATGGAAAAGAAAGAAGAAGGCAACAAGTTGGTATATATTCCTGTAGGACGAGATTTTCCAGGAGTATTCCCTGATGACTTGTCGGGATTTTCTCTTTCACTACAGGTGGAATTTCGTATCGAGTTAGTTCCTGGAGCTACGCCGGTAGCAAAAGCACCGTATCAGTTAGCGTCGTCTGTAATACAAGGATTATCTAATCAATAACATGAACTACTGGAGAAGGGTTTTATTCGACTGGGTCATTCGCCATGGGGAGCACCGGTCCTATTTGCTAAAAAGAAAGACGGGTCGTTCCGCATGTGCATCGATTTTCACGAGTTGAACAAGTTGACTGTGAAGAATCGATGATTTATTTGACAAGTTACAAGGAGCTTGGTATTTCACCAAGATTGATCTCCGTTCTGGATGTCATCAACTGAGAGTTTTGAGGATGACATACCGAAAACAGCATTCAGGACTCGTTATAGGCATTATGAGTTCTTAGTCATGCCGTTCGGACTGACTAATGAACCAGCCGTGTTCATGAACCTGATGAATCGAGTATGCAAACCTTATTTGGATAAGTTCGTGATCATATTTATAGACGATATAACTATCTACTCTCGATTGAAATAAGACCCTAAGGAACATCTTTGGACCATACTGAGCCTATTGCAAGAAGAGAAGCTTTACGCCAAGTACTCGAAGGGCGAGTTTTGGCTTTGAAAAGTGAGGTTCTGGGTCAGGTGGTTAACGAAAGTGGAATTCAGGTAGATTGCAAATTTCGCAAAGGTTGCCCAACCGTTAACCTTGATGACTCAGAAAGGCAAGAAGTCTGATTGGAAGGAAAGCAAATGTGATGGCTGACGCCCTAAGTCGTAAATGGCGCGTGAAATCACGATGTGCTCAAGCTTTGGGATTGACTATTTAGACGAACATGAAAGCTTAGATCCAACTTGCACAAAACGAGGCATTGAAAGAAGAAAACCTTACGGGGGAAGAATTCCGAGGGTTGGATAAACAAATGACTCGCAAGGATGACGGCGTACATTACTTCGTGGATCGTATATGGGTCCCCAGATGGGGAGATGTACGTACACTAGTCTTGGATGAAGCACACAAGACTCGATACTCTGTTCATCCTGGTGCAGACAAGATGTCCCACGATCTGAAAGAGCTGTACTGGTGGCCAGGCATGAAGAAAGATATTGCTATATATGTGAGCAAATGCTTGACTTGTTCAAAGGTCAAGGCTGAACACCAGAAACCATCGGGATTATTGCAACAACCTGAAATTCCTGAGTGGAAATGGGAGAACATCACTATGGATTTTATTACCAAACTCCCGAGAACACCAAGTGGGCACGACTCGATATGGGTCGTGGTGGATCGAATGACAAAATCCGTTCACTTCTTGCCTATCCGAGAAGACTATAAAATGGATAAGCTGGCAAGGTTGTACATCAAAGAGGTCGTGACACGGCACGGGGTGCCGGTGTCAATAATATCCGACCGAGACAGTCGGTTCACTTCACGATTTTGGCAGACGTTACAGAAAGCGATGGGCACTCGATTAGACATGAGTACAGCCTATCACCCCCAGACAGACGGCCAAAGTGAACGAACAATACAGACGCTTGAGGACATGCTAAGGGCATGTGTCATTGATTTTGGTGGCAGTTGGGATACTCATCTACCGTTAATTGAGTTCTCCTACAACAACAACTATCACACAAGCATTGGATGCGCACCATTCGAAGCGTTGTATGGACGGAAATGTAGATCACCAGTTTGTTGGGCTGAAGTTGGTGAAAACCAGCTTACGGGCCCAGAGATCATTCAAGAAACCACCGATAAGATCTTCCTAATCAAAGACCGACTTAAAGCTGCTAGAGATCGCCAAAAGAGCTATGCTGACAACCGTCGGAAGCCGCTAGAGTTTAACGTTGGGGATCGAGTGTTACTTAAGGTCTCTCCTTGGAAAGAGATCGTTCGGTTTGGAAAGAAAGGGAAGCTAGCCCCAAGATATGTTGGACCATTCGAGATTGTAGAAAGAATCGGTCCGGTGGCGTATCGATTACGGTTGCCATAAGAGCTGAACAGAGTATATGATACCTTCCATGTATCGAACCTCAAGAAGTGTCTAGCTGACGAATCACTTCATGTACCTATTGAGAATATCAAGATTGATGAAAGCCTCCATTTTATGGAGGAACCTATCGAGGTCATGGACCGAAAGGTCAAAAGATTAAGGCGCAGCAAGATACCTATCGTCCGTGTGAGATGGAGTTCCAAACGAGGGCCAGAGTTTACATGGGAACGTGAAGATCAGATGAGACTTAAATATCCACATCTATTCGAGGATGACGCTCTTAGACCTAGCACCAGTTGAATTTCGGGACGAAATTCCCTCAACTGGGGGATACTGTGACATCCGTCACCAAAGGTCCGTCATTTAACGTGATCAATTAACCTTCGTTGTCAGTCATTCCTCAATTTTATAAACCATCTACGAGGATACCATATTTGTTTTACTTAGTTGTCCTTATATGCGTGTTATCGTTGCTTGACTTGTCGTTATCTTAAGACGTTTCTCCAAGATTTGCCCCGTTAACACTAAACACGTCATTAAAATAATTGTCACGAATAAAAATCATTTTTTTAACTTATAAATAACATTAATAACATTTTATCATCAATAAAACAAGACTAATTAATAACGTTTTCAACCGAAACAAAATTTGGGAACCTGGGGGCAAAGTGCGGGGACTAAACTTGACAAATGGCCAAACTAGGCTGGGTATAAATACCCATTCCCAGCCACTTCTTCATCTTCTCCTCCTCATTTCTTCTTCATCCCCACCATTTTCTCCGTTTCTCTCCCAATCTTACACCAAAAATCAAACAGTTTGTTGCATTTTCGTCATCAAATCTTGAGCATCATCGTGAATACTCCTTCCTAGCAGGTAGATAACCTCACTTACCTCGTTTTAGCCCGATTTAGCTGCTGCGTTTTAGGGTTTTCGGGTGCTCGGGTTCATCCGAGCACATGAGGTCGTGTGGGCTTGCATGTCGCATTTTTGAGTGTGCATCTTGTCTAGACAGGTTAGGATGTGAGTTATGGAGGTTCTGGGTGGGTAAAACTCGTGTTTGGGCAGCCGAAGGCCGCCCTGCAACTTCCTGCAGTCGCGACCCCCGTCGACGCGAATGGGATTGTCGCGCGAATGGGGCATGCGACTGGGTGTGTGTGCGACTTGTGTCTGTGCGATTGGGTAAGTCGCGCGGTTGTGTCGCGCGGCTGTCGGTGGGTGCGAATGAATGTGTGTCGCGCGACTGAGTGGGGCGACTGGAGTTGTCACGCGACAGAGACATGCGAATGTGAAATGTGTGCGATTGTGTGTGAATTGCACGATCGGAGGCCTGTCGCGCGAAAGAAGGTCCAATCACGCGAATGAAGCTGATTCGCGCGAAGGGACGTTGAGTCGCGTGACTGGCTGTTGGGTCGTGCGACTGGTGATGCATGGTACGACTGAAAGCTTAGTCGCACGAATGAAGGTTCAATCGTACAAAAGTAGCTAATTCGTATGACTGAAGGTCCACTCATGCGAATGGAGTATTAGTCGTGCGTCTGGTCCTGTTGTGTGATTGATGATGCGTGTATGTGTGATTTCCCCATTGAGTGTCTTGTGTTGACGAGGTCATTTAAAATAACCTAGTCTGATTAGTGTATGCCTGCTTGTGTGTGTACTACCCACGACCGAACCGAAACTGCTCGAATCTATTGACATCATCTTATGCTTTATGCTCATTATTAATTCTGTCAGTAACTATCAATAGGTGTTTGACTGTTCATAGCATCCTACCGTTGGGAATATTCATCATACGTGCCTATCATCTGTTCAGTGAGTTTCGTGGCCCCTTTTTACTCTTACCAAACCTTTTTGAAATATTTTCAACTTAGGGGAAAAGAATGCTCACCTACTTTACTTGTTTTCGAGCGCCTTCTTTGGTGGAGGTGGCTGCTACTTCTATAAGTATCTTACCTCATTTGTCATGTTGATTGATGCTAAGGATAGACGGATGTCATGTAACTGGTTTATGCATCGTTCTAGGTGTATCGCGGATGTGGTGGGAACGCTACGGGGAACCCTATATATAAGCATCCTTGGTATACCAAGAATGTGCTTAAACTGGGCTATGTGATGATCTCGATTGACTGAGGCCTGGATTTGTTAGAACTTGACACTATGCTATGTGACACCTTACATGTTACTTGGTGGCCATACATTACTATGTGCTATTACTTGATGCTATGCATTGTGTGATTTTACCTGTAAATTGGCTGTGTGGGACTTCTGTGTGGGACTTCTGTATGGGACTTCTGTGTGGGACTTCTGTGTGGATCTTTCAGTACAACCATTAATTCCAGAAATGGGACCTAATGACTGGTTTGGTTGTAACATATACGTACGCGCTATGTGGATCTTGCTGCGTCATATGAAACTCATGGAATGCTTACTACTTGTTGGATGCCTTTGACCTTGGATGCTCTCGGCTGTGTGGTTCTTCTGTGTGGTTCCTCTGTGTGGTTCTTCTAAGCCGATCATCCATTACAACCATTAATCCCGGTAGTTGGGACCTAAGGATTGGTTTGGTTGTAACCTAAACGTACGCGCTGTGTGGACCCTGCTACGTCACCTTGAACTTATTATGCTATGGAAAACTTTTTGTATAACCCTTAATCCCGGCATTGGGACCTAAGGATTGGTTTGGTTATAAACTATACGTATGCGCTGTGTGGATCTTGCTACGTCTTTATAAACTATATTCTTTTTCGAGAAAACCTTTCTTACAGCCATCAATTCCCGTGTGGAACCGATGACTAGGTTTGGCTGTAGCTATTTATAAACGGTAAACCGCCTGCACATAAGTGTAGTCGTGGTAACTTTTATTAAACTTACTTACTGTTTTCATCTTAACATCTTTTATTACTTAGAACCTGCGAAGCTCACCAACAATTATGTTGACCGTTTTTGAGCATTTCTTTTTAGGTGATCAAGGTAATTGAAGTTCTAGGAGTGCTGCCTTTAGTGGAGACACTAGGATGCATTTTTAAGACTGAACATACATTTTGTACATTGTTGCAGTCCACTAAACAATTAACATTCTTTTGAACACTTGTTCCCGAGTTGTGGGAATTTACATTACAAGTTATCCTTAATGCTTATGTGAACATTATGTTGTGCTTATGGCTATGCTGTCGTGATCTTTGACAATACACGACACAAGTCTCCAATTGTGTTCGGGTGTCGTCATGACACGCTTGTCATCATATTATTATTGCTACTCTATTGCATACCATGTGTTATGACGATCCCGTCTAGCTCGCATTCCCCGTGTTTCCGCTATCAGCGGGGGGTGTGACATTGGTACTTGGTCGCCTTTGGATGTCGGTGTCGTCGGGAGTAGGAGGAAGCGGAAGAAGTTCCGATCCGTATTTGAGATCTATGAGAGAACCTAATGCGGTTTTCTAAAAGTCCCCCATCTTTTTCCCAGTTCCGCTGCCTTTGCTGGTCTTGGTTAACCGTTGTTACGTGTCATTCGGCTTTGTTAGATATGTGCGTGTGTGTTTGTTTATATAGTAGTCATGTTGCTACATAACTTTGAATGTCAAGTGGGTTACTTTTCATATAAATTGTTACATTTCCTACCGTACTAAACACTATGACGTCCAGCTATTTGTTCGCATATAGACTTCCACACATTCTGGTTGCTTAAAAAACTGTTAAAGATATTAAAAAGCTTTGTTGTTTTTGTTTCTTTTGTTTGCAAAGTGTGATTGTGCTGCTTCAATACAGACTAGAACTTATGTATTAAAAATTATGTATAAACAGAGCTCACCCAATCCCAGCTCCATTGGATGGTTAAGGCGCGCAACGCGTGCCGGGGCATCTAACTAGTTTAATGAAATTGTCAACATACAGGCATTGCATGTGGTTATAGAAATGGTACAAAAATTGCTCCATCGTTGCATAAACTAGGCCAAAATATAAAATAATAACATTACTTAGTATTGTTTGTGGGGCTACCATGTGAGGCCGTCCACCCTCCCCCATCCCCATCCCCCCCAACTCCGTACAATAAATCCGCCATTGGCTGCGATCGTGGTGGGGTGAGGGTGGTGGGTTGTTCCACTGTTGTGGTGATGGTTTATCCATTAAAGAAAGTGGCCCAACAAGCATTCTAAAATTTTCTTTATTAGTTTTAATCTTATAGGTATTTTGGTCATTTCACACCAATTTAACTGTAAAAGTTAACAACCATCCACTACAAGGATCAATTTTGATAGACAGGTAGTATCAATAATGTAATTTTCCCACAAGTTGAGACCAATTTTACAATATGGGCAAGCCAAAGGGATCAATCATGTAATTAACTCTTTTTTGAAATAATGGCAAAATTACTTAATCAAAACTATGAAATCAAATCAAAATCTAAAGACTAACCACAACTAAGATTAGAGCCCGCCCAATCTACTGATAGATAAATGAACGGAATTTTAAAAAAAAATCCATTTAGTGTTTCCATTTACCAAACTACCACGAATATACTTGGTAGATCAAAACCATCTTGATTCAAAACCTCATCATATCAAATGGTATCTCAGGTTTAATCAAGAACCATAGAAAAGATAAATAAAATAGAAAAGTACAAAAATGGTCCCTGTTATTTGATCGTCTTGCAAGTTTAATCCTATATTTTAAAAAAATATAGATTTAGACTAAACATTTATAAGTTAATTGCAATTTAGTCCTCACTGTTGGTGTCTGTTAAGTTTTAACAATTTAGAGAATAAATCTATAGTGATCTAACCATAAGGATCAGTTGTACAATTTTCTCTAAAAGTTAAAAAAAGAAAAAAAGGTAAACTAAAATTAAACTCAAATTTAAGAAATTCAGATAAACGTTAAAAATAAAAGAAAATTGTAGACTTTTTAATTTTCTTTAAATTATATTTGATTTTAAATTCTTTCAATTATATGAGAAAATTGCACAGTTGATCCCTATAGTTTGATCATACTGCACGTTCAGTCTCTGGATCGTTAGAAACTAATGAACACTAATGGCAGAGACTAAACTTACAACCAACTTCAAATATATGAACTAAATTTGTGGTTTTAAAAATCTATGTACCAAACTAATGATTTGGTCAAATCACATTTACTTTTTTACAGGTTTCTCTGAATAAAAAGATTTCACTTATCAAATGAATAAAAAGTAGAGAAAGTATATCTTACCTACAAAGTATCCCAGAATTAAATAATTGTAAAAATCATATCATTGCATAGATATATGTAAATAAAGAGAGGTTATGGGTTCAATTCTTACTTTAAGCAAAATGCTCAGAGTTGAGCAAGGGGATTTTCTCAGCAATGCGTTTCCTCCTGGGGGGTTGGGGGTGCGGTCCCTGCTAGGAAACGGATAGGTGGGCCCGATTAAGATAACACATCCTCTGAAGCAGGGTCGTACATTTGATGTTCAAAAAAAAGAAAGAAAAGATGATAAACTAGTTTTACTTTTCACGCTTCGCATCGTATAAATTGCGGTCAGGCTTTCCTCGTGCAACGAAGTGGGAGTTTGACTGTTATCATTTCTGCTCGTCAAAAATTATAAAATGAAACACTGATAACGGTTCTGATAATAAAAAAAATAACATCACTCGCTCTAACGTACAAAATCTCAACAATAACGTGATAAGCGGTACAATATGGGCAAGTTGTAAAACTTAAACTTCAGAAAACTATGTGGCCAATATTGAAAACAAAAAATTCCCTGTAGCAACAAAAGTTGCTTTTTAATATACGTATATAATGGTAAATATGAATTAATCGATCTTGGGTCCAACGTTTTGTTCTTGTTAGGTCTAGATGGTATAGGGCTAGATCAATTTTGTATAGGCTTAGTACTTGAAAATCAAGTCTTGTAATTAACATTTGTAACAGTCAAAATATATATATATGTGATTTGAATCTATAGGTTAACCCTATATATGTATGTGTGTTGATTTGTGCTTTGACAGGAGAAACAATATTCTTGGGATGGATTTGATAAAACTGACCAAGTGTAGGAAACATCTACGGATGAACAATTTTGTTAATCCGTGGATATGTTTCATACAAGACCAAATGACCAAGTGTAAGTTCCTACGGATGATCAAGTTCCATGAAGTGAAGACTCCTACGGAAGGAGGATTATCTACGGAAGAACAACATTCCTACGGAAAAGCAAATCATCTACGGAAGAACAGAAGATCTGCGGAAGGCAAGACTCCTGCGGAAGACCATTATACTTGTGTGATTATCAATTCCAAGAAGTCAAACAAGTCAACAAGATCAACAACAAATCCCGAGAGATCCGGTGTTTCCTTAGCCGACTCAAACATCTATAAATATGAGTCCTAGGTTTCACATCTCGGTGAACACAATCAATCAATATTACGGCTGTCAAGTTACACCATTGTGCAACCCTAATCGCCGTCCCATCAACATCAACATTATTTGATACACTGTATTCGATTGTTTATAGTATTCATTATTATTCTTTTGTAATCATTACGTTATAGTTAATGAAATACTTTTGAATAATTATTGATTTTGCATTTATTGTGTTTCTGTGGTTGTGTTCATAATTAATCATTCAAACAATTAAACGTCAATTAATGATAATTCCGCGATCATTAAATTGATTTATTTTAAATTGTGTGTTCCCGAATGAACGTGAACATGAGCTTGGATCTTAGGATTCATATTGATGATAACAAGAATCGAATGATTAGATGCTAAAATATATAAATCATGATGATGATGAACATGAAGAACGACAATTAATGCTTGATGTTATTGATATATTGTTGCAATCATCATTCAAAAGAATGATGATATAATGTTGAAATCATCATCCATGAGGGATGATGATATATTGTTGTTGGTGATAAACCCTAATTCACCCTAACATGTGGTGAATTAGTCACACCTTACAAGGATGATATGTGCTAAAATATATACTAGTCTAGCATTACAAGTAATTACAATATAAACCCTAGACTAATATTTTTGTTGATTTCGTGCTTCAAGTCTTCAACTTCAATACTATTGAAATCTTCAATTTCTTCCAAGGTAGAATACTCAACAATACTCCCCCTAAATTGTAGATTTCCAATGTGACTTGAAGCTTGATCTTGTTTTTGTTGAATAGTTATCCAAAGTCGAGAAATATATCGTTGATGCGGAAGCGAAGTCTTCAAAATTTGGAACAACCAAATTTTGTTTTTGTTTTGTAACCTGAGTCAAACACACAAACCTGAAGTCACATTGTTTTTGTTGATGACAACCCGAATACCTATCCTGATTTTGTTTGTTAATCACAGGCCCAATCATTTAACATCCCAAGCCCAAAATATAAGGCCATAACCCGATGACCATATCACAAAAATCACAAACACAACAATCTGCTCCTTCCTTAATTTGATTTGTATAAAATCGATGGACCCACAACATACCAACTCATGCTCTTGCCATTCATCAAAATCATAAGGATCATTGATTTTAATTTTGTTCATCCTCTGAAACAAAGATCATGTCCGCTGATGTCCACTTTTTTGAATTTGACTAAGGCAAGATCAAGCTTGTCCGCAGGTATGCGTATATGGCTGCTCTTGTTCAGTGAATTGCAAATTGGTTAAGACAAGACCTCTTCCGTAGCAATTGATTAATGTTTTGTACATCCGTAGATGTTTTCGTCGTCCGCAGATGATGAACTTTCATGTCCGCTCTTGCGCAATAAATTGCAGATTGGTTAAGGCAAGAACGAGTCCCCAGATCTTTGGTACACGTCCGCAGGTATGGGATTCTCATCTGCCCAAGTTCATCTTCTTAGTCCGCTGAAGTGTATGTTGTCCGCTGATGATTAATTTTTTTTATTGTACATCCGTAGATGTTCTGCGGACAAACATTGTCCAGTGTTTTGCTGCTTGATTAAAGGTTGGATGCAGAGGCTGCTGTAAGTGGGTCGTTTGATGAGGATAGATGTTGGTTTAGGGCTGCACTAAGACTTAGTGCAGGGGCTGTGATTGAATGTTGTTTTTGGTGAGTTTTGGGTTGCTCAAAGGCTGGTGCAGGGCTGCACACAAATATCAGGCACAGAGGCTGATTTTGGTAAAGTCTGGGTAATGTTTGGTTGCTGATTCGCAGCTGAACTGCTGAAACGCAGCCTTGTTGCTGCTGTTCTGGTGCTGTTCAAAGGCTGATTTAGGTGATGGTTTGATGACGTTAGCAAGCTGCACAAGATGTATCATGTTTGAATGATTGTTAATGCGGATTATGTTGGGTAAAGAGGCTGCATATAAGCTGATGTAGGGGCTATTCTGGTCACTGATTCGAGTGTTTGAGGCTGCCCAAAGTTGTTTGTTCCTGATTTTTATGCTCAACTAAGTTGTACAGTCTGCTAATCGACTTGTACATTTGCTGCTCAAATTTGCAGCAAATAACTCATTGTATTATCTCTTGTTTCATAATGAAATCAAACAACTATTGTTGAAATTGTATTCCATTATTATTGTTGAATGTTGATAATTGATTGAACATGAAGTTTGCTACAAAATCATATTCAAATCTGAATAATGATGAACACCACCATGAACATCAAAAACCAATCTTATGAATTTCTCAAAATCACCTTGTATTGTGAATTGACTGTAGAATTGATGTAGTAACACCTCAAATCCGAATCAAAACTGATTGTTGATCCAATTCCATGCTCCAAATCTGAGAATTTGTAAAAAAAACACCAAGAACACCAAAAATCCACTTACTTGAAATTTTGATTTGATCCAAACATGATGTTGATACTGATTTGTTGATGAAATTGCTATTGTAGCATTATGTTGATGAATCCAAATCAATACAAACTCCATTTCCATGATCCAGATCCGAGGATTTCTGAAGAACACCAATATGAAAATCCCAAATCTCATAGATTCTACTCCAAACTTCAATTTCTTGCTTCCAAAAGTTAATTTGATCATTATTGATGATCGAACAACATCAGATTCAATCCAAATCCATCAGATTCATTTCAAATCATTGGATTTCTCATGAAAAACACATTAACTTTTTCTCCAAGTTTTCTTCAGATCTTCAATAATTTTAACAATCTAACTATGAAATCTCATCAAAATCAATATGAATCCATCAACTCCGGCTCTGATACCAATTGTGTGTTCCCGAATGAACGTGAACATGAGCTTGGATCTTAGGATTCATATTGATGATAACAAGAATCGAATGATTAGATGCTAAAATATATAAATCATGATGATGATGAACATGAAGAACGACAATTAATGCTTGATGTTATTGATATATTGTTGCAATCATCATTCAAAAGAATGATGATATAATGTTGAAATCATCATCCATGAGGGATGATGATATATTGTTGTTGGTGATAAACCCTAATTCACCCTAACATGTGGTGAATTAGTCACACCTTACAAGGATGATATGTGCTAAAATATATACTAGTCTAGCATTACAAGTAATTACAATATAAACCCTAGACTAATATTTTTGTTGATTTCGTGCTTCAAGTCTTCAACTTCAATACTATTGAAATCTTCAATTTCTTCCAAGGTAGAATACTCAACGGTTCTTCTAGAGTCTGTCTGATATAAAAACTAACCTGTAATTTGTGAAAAGAACGTCATTGCCTATATGATATAAACAAGCAACTGGTAATAAAAGTCACTTACTCAGAAAGTAATGTCCAGTATTGGTTTTTGAACCCTCAATTTACTCATTTATATTCTGGATTTTTTTACTCGATGGAAAAACCGGCAAGGCGAAATTTAAACAAAAAAATATATATAATCAAAGAAAGTGACTATGAACAGGGGCGTACATATAGAAGGCGTAATGCGGTTAGCCGACACCCATGAATTATTTTTCTACGTATAATACGTATGATCAAAACTCAAGTGACTCGTAAGATTTTTTATCAACAACGACACCCTTTAAGGATTTTAGACCGTTAAAAGAAAGAAAGAAGGCACCAAGGTTTATTGAAGAGAAGAGTTTTAGAATGTTAAAAGAAAGAAATGAGGCACCCAAGGTTTAGAGAGTGGCTGGATGAGTAAAGGAGAAGATTCCGGACTTCTACATGTTGCAAATGAAAATAGAAGATGCTGTTTAAACTTTGAAGTGAATGTTAAAAAGCATATAATCAAGTTAATAATTAAAGTATTTATGTTGTGTGCGTTGAAAGTAGTATTACATAAGAAATTATCAAAATTAAATTATTTACACCTGTAGCTTTTATGTTTAATCGTTTTATTTTAATTTATTATGTCATGTGTTTAATCGTTTTATTTTAATTTATTATGTCATGTTTTTACCTTTTTGATAATCTATACATCTAATAAACAAAAGTTTCTTAGGCCAAGTGACAGGCTGCTAGAGTATCTTTCTCTCCTTTTTCCCGCCCAAACCCACTGCTTCGAAACTTTACTCACGCGAATCCTAAAAATCCATGGTCTGACCCATGGATACCCTTTCATTCTACGTTTCCTCTCTATTCCTTCAAACTAATGTTTTATGAAGAAAACCCTAATCAAACGACTGACATCAAACCCAACACCGCCTTCCTGTCGATTATCGTCGGGTAAGCTCCTCCACCCAACTTCAATGGTTGCATGATTCTTCTTCTTTGTCATCTTTTAATTTCGATTTGTTTAGTTTCTTCTCAATCGATACTTTTGTCTTTCCCCTTCTTCTCTTCTGCTATTTTCTGTTTGAATCCTCAATTTTGGTTGCTTCCTGTTGTTCTTCCACTACAGGTTTGCTTACTCTGTTGTTGATGCTTCCTCTAATTGAGATTCTATTTTTTTGTGTTAATATAAACTTGTCGATTAGGTGGCGGTCTGCGCCGGCGTGGGTGCTGCCGACGACGGCGTGAATGGAGGCGGCGGTGGCGGTGAAGAAGGCGGGGGTGTTAGGATGGGTCCATAGGCGGATGAGGGTGAAGTGGTTGTCGACCTGTTGCTCGAGGTAGGGTGACATTGGTTATGCTAGTAGGACGCCCATTGGCATCATCATGATGGTAGTTGGTGGTTCAGTGGATAGTAAGTGATGCCTGGGATTTTGTTATGGGAATTTTCAATATGGTTTTCTCTGAAATTTGTTCCCTTTTAGATGCATGTATGTTAATATATATATATATATATAGATTTAGATGCATGTATCTTTTTGCGTATGTAGTTGATATGTGTTTGTGATACTTCTTTGAATCTCTATTCATAACAAATATACCTTCATTATCCCATCATATGTTGCTCTTTTGATGTGTTTATTTTGATGCTCTTAACAATTTACTTTTATTGGATGTTCAACAGTTTTACATGATGTACATCCCAAGGTGAGTAGCTTCATTTCTGCAAGTTTCTTATTGATGTTTGGGGATATTAATATGATTATCAATATATGCATGTTCAATCTGTATGCATTTTCAAGGTCATTGATGCGTGTGAAAAGTATATATATTTTGATAAAGTTCTTTTTTTGCACATATTCAGTTTTAATTGGTTATTACTATACTAAAATACACACACAAAAGGCAAGTGTACCTATCATGAGGTCATATAGTGATGGTAAGAACCGAGTATCAATCCGTGGACACACCTAGCCTACTCAACAACCTTAAAAATTGACTACCAGATTTGATTTTTGTTTAGGAAAATGATAAGTTGCATTGATGTTAATTAGGGTTTTTAGGATTTTTGAAATAGAAATAAAAATAAAGTAAAACAATGTTGAAACTTTTGGATCTAAAATCAGGGGATAAACGCTATCATCCTAATTAGATTACACTTATGTAATTGTGATGAAGTGGTGATGTGATTAAAGATATTGATTAACGTAATTTTGTTAATGTTTATAAAGATAAGCTGACGCGATTTCTCGTCTATTCGCTCCGTAGTGACTAGGACCACGTCAGGTTGAGATTTACTACTTAGGTCAAAGCCCTAGTAATGTAGGTAAATCTTTTGTGACCTTTTCAACATACGATTTCTGAAAACATAACTTAATGTGGGAAGAGAGTTGATCAAGTTCCTTTCCAACATACCATGAATTTTAGAAAACCATAACAATTACTGTAGATTTCTCAGACTAATAAAAGGGAACCCCTAAATGATCAGAAAGTTAAGGCGATATGATTTCTAATAACTATCTCTAGTTAATTAGCCACAGATTTGTTATGAAGATTGGTTTCACAAATAAAAGTTGATCATACGTTTTTCAACCGTGTATGACAATCACAATTACAAATCATAAGTTTATAACTTCCCATTCAAATGTAGGTGCTACCCATCGAAAGTTTTCCCAAGATCACCATAACATTAACACAATATGGATCACACCATTAGTTCATCACAAATTACATAAGTTTCATCCAGTTAGGATGATAATGAGAGTTTAGCTCATAATGAGCTTGAACATAACAACACACAAGATAGAAGATAGATATGAATTCATCGGTGAAATGGAACAATCAAATTGTTGATCCACAGTGGATGATGTTTAGACAATCCCGAGCTTCTTCCAAGTGTTGTATGCACCTCCCGAGCCTCCAAATGGTCTTCAAGACTTGATTCCCGAGAGGATTCTGCAGAGTAACACCCCCCAAAAGCTTGCCAAAATGATGAACTTAGGCCTCTATTTATAGGCTTTCTGGAGTGTTTAAGCACGGCCCCATGCCTAAAAGGCATGGCCCCGTGTTAGTACAATGCTTATAAAAGTTGGTCGGCTCGTACATGCAGAAGTTGTCGGGCATGGCCCCCTGACAAATGGGGCACGACCCCGTGTTTGAGGTGGGACACGACCCCATGCCTCTTGGGGCATGGCCCCGTGTTCACTTTTAGGGGATAGTACTTTTTGTCCTGCCAGATGTCCAAACACGGGGGTGTGCTAAATTTAGCACGAGGGTGTGTTTCAGGCAAGGCATGGGGGCGTGCTTAATGAGGCACGACCCCACACTTGGACTTGAAAGCTAAGATTTCTTCAATTTCTAATATGCTTTTTTTCCATCTTGCCCTCTTCAACGCCTGAAAACAAAATTAAACGATTTTAAGTACATAATCATCATTTTAAGAAAGATATTAAGGAACAATTGATGTGCTTTTGATAGTGTTTTTATCTATAATTTAGAGCACATCAAATATCCACACACTTGAACTTTGCTTGTTCTCAAGCAAAAATCACTTAAAATGACAATTCCACCAAAAACCAAATAAATCATATGATAAATATGCCTTTCGGGAAATATGCAAGTAAAAATTATTCTATCCAAATGTAAACATTTTAAGCATGTATTGAATGATATCCTAGCAAGCAATAGATTAGTTAGTAAAGATTATAATCATGTAAAAATCCACACTTCTCACAAGATGCACTCACACTCGGCTAAATATATGGAGTCATAACTAGGGTTAAGTATGACCAATACGCTCAATTGCCTAGTATGAATACGTGCGAAATCATACGCTTGTTAAGGGATCAAATCTCCACCTACTTATATATTTACTTTCATAAATCATTAGGTCTTTAATGGGTTGTAACTTGGCTCGGCCTCGGGTATGGAATATTTGAAAAAAGTGGCTAAATGTTAAAGATGACGATCTTGGCTTATTTTTCTAACATAAACTACAAAGAAAGCAGTAAAAGACTCCCTATGCAATACTCCAAGCTAGAAGAGATATGCTAACTTGAGGACTCGTTTAAGGTCAGATTGTCAAGACCGTATTTTGCTTTCAAAAACCTTACTTCATCCTTCACCCGAAGATATACAAAACTCTCCTTTCGTAAGGATAGTTCGGCTTGAAGCCTAATAGCACCCAATCGGATCAGTTCTGTATATTCGTATTGAGACTCGGTTTGGTTCTTTTTGCATTTTCCATTGTAGGACCACTTTCCACAGTTCGGGCATCTTTCGTATCTTTTTGCCTGCCTCTTTATAGCGCATTTTGAAATTCCACAAAATGGCGGAACTTGTTCCTTTTTTTGCCATTTCTTTCTTGCGTCGTATGTGAGATTGAAAATTTGTTCGCGAATTTCCGGGGGAAGTCCCGGTTTTGCGTGATGAAGACAACAAAGCAAATTAAAATTAAAAGAATGCATTCCAGTTCTTTTAGGTCTGCCGATAAAAGACCACATTTTTCTTTTTCTTCTTTTTTCACATAATAAGCCAAAAACGTGTCTTTAACGAAAAACGGGTTTTGTTGAAGGCTTTTTGGTTAAGTGACTTGGTTGTTCGGGTGATCAAAATAAAAATGTTTAAGCTCAATGGGGCTGACTAGGGTTGACGTTCGGGTAAGGAAGGTTAAAGGAAAATGGTTGTGGCTTGAATGGTTAAGGTTTCCTAATGCCTAACTCATTTTTATGCAAAAAATAGTAATTAAGGTCTCCAAATGTATACCCAAAGCAAGTTCTAATCACACGTATCATAAGGCACCCTCAATAAAATCCATGATAAAAGTAAAATTACAAAAGCTGTTTATGGCTCAAAAATAAACTCACATATGGACGAAATTAGGTAAACGTGTTTCATTTTACATGATTGAATATTTTCACTAGATTATTGCCTTTAAGCATATCATAAAAAATTTCTAATTTTTATTTGGATGTCATTTATTTACTTATTTATTTCCTGAAAACGTATATTTATAATTTGGTTTATTAAAAGTTGTTTAAATTTTTGGTTTAGTGTCACAAAAAATAATGGTTAATTGATTTTTTAGCAAAATTTTCGATTTAGACATATTTTTAGCAAAGTATCAAATGTGTATCGTAATTAACTCCATCCTCACACTTAAAATTCACATTGTCCCCATGTGATCAATAATATAAAATGAGGAGTGGTAACGAGATACTCCCCTGAAAATAATGAAGTCGAATCATGCCTTAAATCGTGAGACTCCTCAGGATCACCTAAAACATCATCCATTTATTGAAAATATTAAAATCCTAAACTCACAAAATAAAAAATAAAACGACATAAATTTAAAAATAGACTGGCATAAAACAACTGTGCCCGGGCCTTGAAAGTGATACGGTTTTTCAAGGGCTTTGTGGCGGGATATCCCCCTACTCATGATACATTCTGTTTCTGATGTATGTGACGTCATTGCTCAGGTCATCCACTCGGCAGTGCAGATTTTCGACTTGGTTGAAGGCTTGTTGCGCGTATTCGAAAGATCTCCTTGCATGATCGCTGGTGGTTTGGATTACTTCATAAAGGTCTAACATGGTCGGGAATTCTCCAGTGTGTGAGCTGGAAGCACCAGATTCTTCATGTTGTGGTGGTATATCAAGGTCCATGATGATTTCTTCGGGATCCGCTGGATCCCAGATTTGTCACTTCCTATCCATGAACCTTGGCTGCCCATTTGGTAGAGTTGTTATCATATACATGCTTGTATAAAGTGCTTAAGTCCAACAATTCTGGCATTACTCCTTCGGTCCCCTCCGTGTTACATCCAAAGCTCTCGTATAAGTTCAGAATCCAACTTCCTCTAAATATGGGTGTCGGAGCACCTTCAGTTGCATTCCTGGAAAACAGATTACAAAACAAATACCCAATGTCACATGGCAATCGATTAGTCATGCAATACAAGATAAATAAGTCCCAAAAGCTAACAACTCCCTTGCTTTGACCTTGAGTTGTTATTGAATGGCTGAGCAACCGATGTATGAACGCAGTAGTGGGTCTTGAATCTGAGTGCTCTTGGTTTTACTCGAGTTGAACACCCCTGTTCCAATTCTTTCCCAAAATGATTTCCTCATAGCACCACTTTCCGCGTCCCTAATCTCCTCGTATGGAAATGTGCGGTATGCTGGCATCCCTGATATTGCTTCCTCCTCCATTTCCTATTTGGTATATATACCAAGATAAACACCAAACAAGGCAATGGATGTTTTTCGCCAACGCCCACCTAATCTGAAAGAGACTGCCTCATCATCCCATGGGTCAGAGTCTTTCATGCTAAATCTGAAAGATGCTAAAAATTTCAAAAGTTAGTTCATAAATAGAAGGTTTGTTTTGTGAAAACAAATGCTTCCATTGAATACTCAATAAATTGTTATATCTCTCGAATTGTCCGACAACCGCCAAGGTTTCTTCATCGGCTTTCAAATGTGACCCTTCAACCCTTTGTAAGAGTCTTTGCAACCGGTCACGACACCATCTTTCACGGTTTCCTCCAAATTGCAAATATGGATGGTTCATGATCCTGAAATTTTGACAAGTCAGTTAAAATATACAAAACAGATCTTTGGGATAGTTTACCTATTTTAGGGACAAAAATGGGTTTCAAGAGACATGACACTCTTTTTATGAAAGTCATGTTTAAAAATTGTTAACACGTTTGATTTTCACGAAAAATTTGTTAAACATGGGGGTGTGTCTTTTGAAACGTGGAGGTGCGGTTAACATTTTGAGGTATGAAATTTCAACTCAAGCACGCGTGGTTTTGATTGTAAAACTTTGATTAAGCATGAGTTTAACATTTTCTCGCTTGAAAAACCAAAGATTACACCATGTATCATTTTAATCATGTTAATAATTCAAGACACTCATATATATATATATATATATATATATATATATATAATGTTTAATCACTACATGTTTGACAATTAAATTCTGGTAACTTGAATATACTTAACAATGATTCAACCACAAACTATGAAGATAGTCTTCTTAATGATGAAAGGAAAAACACACTACAACTAACTAAACATGGTAATTAACAACTAATCAACTCCAAAGATGAATATGAATATGAAGGTTTAAAGTATTCGTCATTCCATGAACTTTAAATTACAAGGTTTACATATGACTTGTTAGGATTTCGGTAGTTTAAAGACCTAATCACCTAACTACATGTAAATGACCATCATAATGATAGGAATTAGTAACACTAATCTCGTTGATCAACTACACATTGAAGGGCTAGAAGAGTTCTTGAAAATATGAAAGAAAAATGAAGAAAATGATAGAAAATGGAGTGAAGACGGGTTGTTGCAGAATTTCTTTCAACATTTATCAATAGGAATTGATGGGGAACAAGACAAGGGGCTGCAACAAGTCAGATGGTGTAAGATTTTGTCTAGCACGGGGGCATACCTCTGTAGGCACGGGAGCGTGCTCCCCTTATGTAGTTCAGTTTCAGTCTTTTGTTCTGTTTTTCAGTTTCGCGCGTTACGCAATTTACCTGGCTAAGTTTTATCACATCCAAATCATCAGAAAAGCTATGAAATTAGTCCTAGAGTTAATTAAAACAAGCCAAATGATAATTACATTTTCCTAGTTCCTACGGTTACATAATATGTTAAAAGCTGAGAGTCTGAAACTGCAAAACCAGACTCCTTAACACGCACTAGCGCACATGACACATCGCAGAATGCTTCTAGAAGAAGCCTCCACATATTTTGTATGGAGGGCGTGGGATGGGATAGTGTGAAGTGCGGTTGCTTAGTTCTGTAAGCTGACGATTGACAGAGACGAGTTCCTCGCTCATTTCCTGAACTTTTTGGATAAGTTCAGCTAGGCGTGGAGCTGCGGTAAGGTTCATCTCAGTCAATTTCTTGATTAGATCATGTAGCTTGAAGAAGTATTCTTAAGTTGTCGGTTTCCGTGTTTCAGAACGCGGTTTCTTTGCTGGATTCCAGTTAGAGCTTCCGTGACATGATTCTTTAATATTTTCAGGTGATTTTGAGTAGAAATGAGTGTGTTGAAAGCTGGGAACAAGTGTGGTATTTATACACAGGTTGTGAAAGTTGGTCATGGGAGCGTGCTTAGATAGGCACAACCCCGTGTTTGTCAGAAATCGTCTTAAATTCGACTTGCAACGTTCCACAGTCGTCAGTGGAGATCATGGAGAATTTTGTCAGAGGCACGGGGGCGTGTTCCATGGGGCACAGCCCTGTGTTTATGCTTGTGAGTTCTACAAAAAGTTAAAGTTTTTGAAGAAATCTATGTACAGGCATCGTGTTTAAGTTTCGGGTCTTCGGCGCGACCCTTCCCCACACTTAGTCTTCTTCGGAGCGGAGGTGTAATTCCTTCGAGAAAATCTTGGTTGGTCCATCGTTATACGGTTTTAAACAATGCCCATTCACTTTGAAACTTAAACCATCATGGTTGTCAATTTTGATGGCACCATTCAGAAACACGCTTTTAATCGTGTAAGGTCCAGACCAACGTGTTTTCATCTTTCCGGGAAACAAACGTAAACGAGTGTTAGAAAGTAAGACACGTTCTCCCACATGAAATCGTTTAGTGTTCTTTAATCAAGAGTCGTGAAATTTCCTTGTCTTTTCCTTGTAAACCCTAGCGTTTTCGTATGCTTGTTCTTTCAATTCCTTTAGTTCATGGATTTGTAGAAATCGATTCTTTCCTGCAAGGCCTTGGTCTAGGTTTGCTGTTTTGTGCCCAATAGGCCTTGTGTTCCAGTTCCACAGGTAGATGACACGACTTTGAACGGTGTTGTGACAATGGGAGTCTTATAGGCTGTTCAAAAAGCCCATAATCATCATCTAGCTTGGTAGACCAATCCTTATGATTTTGTCCTACTATTTTCTTCAGGATTCGTTTGATACCTCAATTAGTAACCTCAGCTTGTCCATTCGCTTGTGGATGATAAGCGGTTGTAAAGCGATGGTTTACTCCATAACGAGCCATTGCTCTTTCGAGCTGGTTGTTACAGAAATGGGTTCCTCGATCACTGATTAAAGCTTTAGGGGTAACAAAACGAGAGAATAATTTCTTAAGGAATCTAACAACGTTCCTTGCATCATTGGTAGGTAAG